>CM070602.1:19668924-20268924 GCA_036346395.1 Hsuehochloa calcarea | reverse complement strand
GGTTGGCGGCGTTCAAGTAGAACCCGGTCTGACCGCTCCAGTGGCGGTCGGACACCCATGGCGGTCGGACCGCTCCTCGTGAGCGGTCGGACCGCCTGGGACTTAGCGAAATTCAACCTCCCAAATTCGAAACCTTCGAAACTTAAATCCAATAGAACTTCTTCTTGGAGACTCCAAAATTATGAGACCAAGTGCATTGGGATCCTCACTTGCCTACAACACCTATTTTTGGCCCGACTTATTTTGACCACTTTTGGTCAACGCCGGCCGACCGCCCACATGGCCTGGCCCGAGCCGAGGTTGGGACCGGCGGACCATTGGTGCAAGGACCGGTCGGACCGCCTGACCGAGAAAACACAGTAGCTTTGTCGAAAACGCGAAAACGACAAACCGTAAACGCCATTGCCAATTGTCACATCATCCTAAGATCTGGAGCATATCCCCATGAAATCCACAAGAGGTCAGACCGCCCGTGCTTTGTGATTCTGTAATCTTAGTTGATTTTGTTATCTTGCTTAGGGGATTTCGGAAAAGGGTCAAATTTCGAAAAGGGTCAAATTTCTCACATAAGGTCCAAAAGAAAGAACAATTGTTCAATTGACCTATGATCATTGTGAGGATAAAATAATGCAATTCAAGTTCGAATATTCAATAAGACAATAAGAATGCAACTCAAGAACTCCCCTCACTATGATCATCAAATTTCAAATTTTCGCTCCCTTTGTATAAACTTCTCCCCCAATCTTCTCCCCCAATAAAGAAATAGAGAATAATTAACACAACTTCTCTTCTCATTTAACACATCTTCTCCCCCTTTGACAATGGATTCATCAAGAAATCACGCCTTCCTCTCATCCAGAGATAACAAATATAGAATAAAGGAAGAAGCATAAACAAAAGAAGCATAAAGAGGAATATGCATGAAGTGCAATGGAGTGGCTTCAATTTTGTATTTTTCAATTTTTGATTACAAGAAGCTTTGGAGATTACCCAAAAGAACAAGCTAGTATCTCTAATATTGCACAAGCAAGATATCAAGCTTGTGACAAATACTAGCAAGATCATGGTAAGACATATATATCAAAGCTAGGCACAAAGGCTCAAAAGTAAAGCAGTAGATTTGATCAATTTAAGCAACGCTTCAAATTCAGCAAGTTCATCAACAGGGATCCTAAAGTGAAATTGGCCATGTCAAACTGTCAAAGTGAGATCAAAAATCTAACAAAGACCACAGTAAGAGTCAATCAAGTCCCGTATTGAATCATTTTGCTCAATATTTTGTAAACGCCCATTTGTCAACATTTTTCTCATTTGCATTGAATATTGAAGTTGACTAATGATCTAACTTAGTGACAAGATCCTGGACTAGGAGCCATCCACAAACTCATTCTAAGCTTCGACCAAAAGTTGTTTAAAGGTATATCTTAGTAAAGAAGATCCTGGACTAGGAGCCATCCACAAACTCTTTCTAAGCTTCTACCAGGCGACAAATCTTGAGGTTCATGTCATTTCTGACAAGCAGTCCCCATGAGATCGTCTGGATCATCAAACTATCTCCAAGTTCATGTCATTTGACAAGCAGTCTCGTAAGAATAGTTTGGCACAATTTAAGCATAAGACAATCTTGATTTTCATTTTTCACATGAGTACTTTTAGAATCTCAAGAACACAAAAGCTCAAGTAATGGTCAATTCTAGATCAAAGAGCTAACAAAGCAATTCTGACAGGGCCAATGTCACAAGAGGAGCACTAATTACGCAACTCGCTAAAACATCCACAAATTGCAATTTTTAGTTTGAGTTGTTTAAAAGGTTCTAGCTCATATAGCAAAGACTTAGCTACACATGTAAAAGCATGATAATTCTAGCAAGTCAAAGAACTAGACATGACATTGAGCAAGAATTGAAATACAAAAGCTCTAAAGGGTAATAGGCAAAGCTTCATCAACTTTAAAAGATAAGCTGAAAATCTTATATTACAATGCATCTTTTGGATTTTTCATACCATTTGTTGTAACCACTTGATGGAGTTTCTATATGAATGCAATATGACACAATGAGATGCAATTAAAAGCCTAAAAACCTAAAAAGTTGAAAAGATCACTAAGTTCGAAAAAGAACAATAAAAGATCAAAAGAACAAGGAAAGATAAGAAAAGATCAAACTCCCCTCAAACCAACCCATAAGGATAAATTACCCCTAACTCGCTTCTTAAGGAGGAAAATGGTTTGATCTAAAGGCTTGGTAAGAATATACGCCAATTGAGCTTGGACTCTCTGAAGTGCATCACAATATCACCTTTTTCAACATGATCTTTAAGGAAGTGAAAGCGAATGTCTATGTGCTTAGTCCTAGAATGTTGCACGGGTTTTTAGCAATATTAATAGCGAAGTGTTCTCACGAGAAAGAGGAACACTAGCAAAGTTTAACCCATAATCTTTCAAAGTGGGCGTCATCCACAAAATCAGCTCTGACAACTAGCAAAGACTACATACTCGCTTGAAAGAGTGGATTGTGCAATGAAGACCGCTTCCTAGAAGACCAAGATACAAGAGAAGTGCCTAGGAAGTGACAGTGCACGAGGTACTCTTCCTATCTAACCGACACCGCAAAATCGAATCAAAAACCTCTAATGAACAAAGTGAAGAGCAGAATACCAAATGCCATATAAAAGGGTAGAGTGTAAATACCGAATATGCGCTTAACGGCTTAGCGATGGGAAGTTCTCGAGACGCTGAAATCTTGCACAAAGACATACCGTGAAGTGAATGTCCGGTCTCGAGGCCGTCGAATCTGAGAAGGAGCCGATCATGTTTGCGGTACTCGCGTTGATCCACGACTTCTCCTTCCTCATCTGGATCCAAAACAGTCGAAGTTGCCATGGGAGTGGAAATTGGCTTGCAGTCACCCATGTTGAAGCGTTTGAGTAGATCTTTAGTGTACTTCGTCTGATGGATGAAAGTTCCTTCCTTGCATTGCTTGATTTGAAGTCCCAAAAAGTAATTAAGCTCTCCTATCATACTCATCTCAAATTCCCTGGACATAGTGTCAGAAAAGCTGGACACAAGAGCATTAGAGGAACCACCAAAGATAATATCATCCACATAAATTTGAGCAAGCAGGAAGTCATTGTCACGCCTAAGAATAAATAGAGTTTTATCCACTTTACCCATCTCAAAATTATTTTTAAGCAAGAAGGTCTTAAGTCTATCATACCAGGCTCTAGGGGCTTGTTTAAGACCATACAAAGCTTTGGATAATTTGAACACACGATTTGGATACTTGGGATCCTCAAAACCAGGGGGTTGCTTAACATACACTTCATCGTCTATGAAACCATTTAAAAAGGCACTTTTAACATCCATCTGATATAATTTAAAACCTTTTGATGCAGCAAATGCAAGCAGAATGCGAATGGCTTCTAGTCTAGCAACAGAGCAAATGTCTCATCAAAATCTAACCCCTCAACTTGGTGAAACCACGAGCTACCAATCGGCCTTATTTCTAACCACGAACCATCCTCACCTTGTTTATTCTTAAACACCCAGCGGGTTCCTATAACATTATGACCACTAGGAGGTTCTACTAGGTTCCAAACTTTGTTTCTTTCAAAATTCTCTAACTCCTCATGCATGGCATTTACCCAAATAGAATCGGATAAAGCATGTGATATATCGCGGGGTTCAAAAGAAGCAACAAAAGCCGAATGAGAGTAGAGATTTGGATCATTATACCGAGCGAGTGACTCGCTCATGTAGATTACCTATTATCATTCCGAGGATCTTTGTCTCTGAATGCGAAGTGGGCGCCGGGTGAGATGTCGTTTCTTCGACCTCCGAGTATCTGCTGATGATGATGATGCGTGAGAGCCTCAATCAAGGTGAAGTAGGCGTAGCGAGTTCTTGTATCAATATGGGCGCCTCGGCGGCAGATGAGGGAATGACATTAGCCGTCCTCATCTTCCTCCACAAAATGCTCTCTGTCACTGTAAATCATCAGTAGCAATTGATCTAGCTCGGGGCTAGTCTCATCAAAAGTGACATTACAAGTCTCTGAATAATGTTAGTCTCGATATTAAAACTCGAAAACCCCTCGAATGAGCGGGATAACCCGAAATATCCCATCAAAAGTTCTTGATTCAAATTTATCTAAATTGCTGTCTTAAGAATAAAACATTTTGATCCAAAACTCAAAATGCGAAAATGAGGGTTTTCTACCAAAACGAAGCTCATAAGGAGTCTTGCCTAAAGAAGGTCTCAAAAGACACGATTTGCAATATGGCAAGCAAGAGCAATAGCTTCGCCCAAAATCTCCTCGGAGTGTTATACTCGTCTAGCATCGTCCTAGCCATTTCGACCAAGGTCCTATTCTTCCTTTCCACCACGCCATTTTGTTGAGGGCGTGTGGAGAGGAGAACGATGCTCAATACCACGCCGACAAAAAGAAGCAAAAGAGGCATTTTGAACTCCGTGCCATTATCACTCGAATCGCTCTCAAAACACCGAAGCTCGAAGCCAAGCGAAGAACAAGGTCATGAAAATAACCAAAAGCTTCATCCTTTGAAGTAAGAAAGAACACCCAAGTATATCTAGAAAGATCATCGACTATGACAAGAATATACCATTTTCCACCGATGGACGGACTCTAGCAGACCAACAAGTATCCATATGAAGTAACTCACACGTCCGGTCATAACCATAGTCACGAGAGGGTGTGAGGCGGCAACTTGTTTGCCATGCCTACAGGGCGCACATACAACATCTTTGACAGCTTTGAGTTTGGGCAAACCTCTCATTAGATCAAGGTTGCTAACTCGTGTCAGATGATCAAAACCAATGTGCCCCAAACGTCGGTGCCAAAGCCAGAAATCAGAAGAAGATGTAAGCAAACATTTAAAAGATCCAGCAAGAGATTCTGAAAAATCAGCTCCAAAAATTCTACCAACTCTAGAGATTCCAAACACAAGCTCACCAGTAGAATCAAGCACACGACAAGCATTTTTCTTAAAAACAGTCTCATAGCCATCATCAAGAAGCTGAGATACGGAAAGAAGATTATACCTAAGCTTGTCCACAAGAGCGACATCCTTTAGAATGAATTTATTGTTTACCCTAATTGATCATGTTCCTTCAATTCGCCCTTGTGTATCATCTCCAAAGGTGATGAAGTCACCACCTGTTGCCGCGTGAAAGTGGTGAACCATTTTGAGTTTCGGTCATGTGGCGTGAACATCCGAGTCAACGAACCACGTGTTCTTCCCTTTCCGCGGTAATCACGAAAATCAAGGAACAAAAGAACGATGTGTCTCAATACTGGGGTTAGATAAACAAGATTTAGGAATCCAGTACTGAGACACACGTCTGCAAGGAGTATACAAACCAGAAGTACTATCCTTGATTTCATCTAACATTCGGTTATGAGCAATGTTTAAATTAAAATGAGACTTGAATCTTCCATGGCGATCGGCCGGCGTTAATGGCGATCGACCGGCGACTAAAGCGGTCGACCGGTGACCACCAGTCGGATCGACCGCTGATCGATAAACATTAGAATTAGGATATTTAGAAACATAATGATTTGCATGAGAGAAAAATCCTAATCCAGGTTTATTCATTTCAATGTTACCATGTCTCATAGAAGCTCTAGGTTGCATGAATGAAATTCTATCAAAACTTTTCCTATCATTTTTCAACCTACGCCAACAAAATTCAATCAAATGTCCACCTTTTTTGCAATAAGTGCAATGGTACTTGGTACCACTAGAAGAAGCACCATTTGAATTAATACAAGGTTGGGCAAAGCTGTGATTTAAAAGATGTTTTTGCAGGTTGGGTTTTGAATTCAATTAAACCTTTTTCCAAGACTTGAATGACTTTTGGGTTTGAATTGTCTTGAAAAGAATTGAATCCTAAACATTGCTTCTTATAAGGAGTTTTAGACTTGTCAAGAATCATGTTTAATTGTTTCTTACCTTTAGAAAATTTCTCTAATGTATCATGAAGGTAAGAATTTTCTTTTCTCAAGTTAACACAAGCATCACAAGTTTTATTCATAGATTTCTCCTTATACGAAGCAATTTCAAGTTTAAGAGCGGAACATGAAGCACAAGTAGTATTTTCAATATTATCCTTAAGCTTAGCATATTTGACTCTAGCAGCTTCTAAGATATCTTTGATTTCACGTTCTTTTTCTAAACATGAAGTGCAAGGGCTAGATTCAAATACATCAAAAGCAATCAATTTACTAGATTCTAAACATTTTTCACAAGGAGCACTTTTAATTTCACTTAGTTCAGATCTAGCATTCTCAAGTTGTTGTACAGAAATATTATGAGCAGATTGTAACTTGGTAATTTCTGAATGCATAGCATGACAAGATAAACATTCATCAGGTTCAAGAGTCTTAGCATTTTTAAGCTCTACTTTTAGTTTGTTAATCTTTGACTCTAATTTCTTATTCTTTGTCATGACAAATTCTAGCGCTTCATCTTGACTAAGCAATTGCTCAACTATAGAATCATATTCAGTGAAGCTCATCATAAGAAAAAGATACCTCATTATCATCAATGTCGTCCGTGTCGACCATGAAGCACATGCCGCTGAAGTCTTTGGCCTTCCTTTCTTTTGCCTTGAGGATCTCCTCCTCCTTGTCCTCCTCACTCCCGGTATCCACATCGCTCAAGGATTGATCCTCAAAAGCGGCAAGGACCGGTGAGCGGCCTTCACTAGCTTATTATCCTCATACCTTGATTTGTTGAAAGGAGGCTTCTTCCAAGTGGCTTTCCTTCCTTATGATTGCTCTTACCTTTCGACTTGGGGCAATTTGCGGATATGATTGAGCTCACCACATTCATAGCATGTCACCGGACCACCTCTCTTTTGTTTCTCACATTATTGTAGGCCCGTGTGAATTTTTTAGCAAGAAGAGCTAACTCTGTTTGAGAATACTTTCAAGCTCCTCTTCATGAATAGCGGATAAACAAGCAAATGAAAATCCGAAGAAGATTCAAAAGAGTCATCAAAAGCATTTTTGAGAGGATCGCTACAAAAGCTAAATTATCTTTCTTGGGATGATCAACTCTTTTAATTTCATGAGTCTTAAGTTTACTATAAAGCAATTCTAAAGTAAGACTTGAAAGATCAACATTTTCCTCTATAGCAAGAGCCTTCATCTCCCACTCCTTGGTGTTGATTGCAGCCAAGAGATGGGTGGCATTTTCAGATTGAGAATATTCAATATCAACGACTTTCATTTGATTAATTACTTTATTAAAGCGATCGAAAATGTCATCGATGCTCTCTCGGGACGCATCTCGAATTTATTGTATTCACGCTTGTAAACGCTTTGGCGCACCTTTTTGATTTGGGACGAACCCTCATGATATGTTTCGAGAGTGTTCCAAATTTCATGCATTGAAAGATTGCAAATTCTATCATATTCTTGTCTACCAAGTGCACCATATAAAAGATTCTTAGCCTTATTGTTGTTAGCCAAAAGAATTGCAGAAGCAGGTGTAGCAATTTCAGGAATATCCAGCGGAGCTCTAACAACATCCCAAATAGCTTGTCCCTCGCTCTCAAGAAAGACGCGCATACGATTCTTCCAATAGGCATAGTCGTGCCCATCGAAGATATGCGGTTTAGTAGAAAACTTATCCATCGCCAAAGTTCAGTGACCGGTTAAGATCAAGATTGAACTAACCGGGCTCTGATACCACTTGTTGGACCGTAAAAGGCGACTAGAGGGGGGTGTGAATAGGAGCACGCTCACTTTTTCACAAATTATGAACTCAATACAATTTCACTCCAATAGCTATTAGAACGCTATGAAGATCAATATATCGATCTGTGGAAGACTAGTATTGAATCCAATAAAGACCCTAAGCAATGCGACAATAATCGCAAGAATCAAAGCAACACAAATCTTGGCGGTCGATCATTGTAGTGAACCTGTCGGACCGATTGTCGGGCGGTCGGACCGCTATTATCTTGGCGGTCGGACCGCTCCAAATCGGTCGGACCGGTGGTGACGGGCGGTCGGACGGCGATCTGAACCGATCAAAGCAAGAAAATCGGCCCGATGGCGAAGTTGCAATTAGGTCTAACTTTTGATTCTCAACTCCAAACTTCACGAAACTTTGCACACACCTTCTCTATGCTATTGAGGACCTATTCAATCGAATATTATGATAATTCTTGGAGCGATCTTGAGCAATTGTCAATTGATTAACGAAGGTCTAAAACCGGGCAAGAACGAAAACTTGATCCTAAAGCTTGTTCGTGAGAGATTGATGATCAAGATGATGCTAGATAGATTCACACATATCACGACAAGCTAATTCACGTGAAAGAATCAATCACAAACTCGAGGATCAAAGAAAGCCCTAAAAACACGAAATTGAAAGCAAGAGCGAAAAGAGACTTATCTCAAGCAAACCTTGCATAGATTGATTTCGTGGTTGATCTTGGATTACATCCACACCATCATGGATCGATGAGACAATCAAAGATCACGAAATTCACCACAAACCATCAAGAGCCCTTGCCTCCACCTCAACTCCCTAAAGACAATTAGGGTTTTGAAACATAAAAAGGCGAGAGAGGAAGAGGTGCAGCCACCATCTCCTCCTATTTATAGTGGAGGCCTAAAACTCTTAGGGTTTGACTTAATTGGGCTCCGTTAAGGCCCACTAACAAGCGGGTCACATACGCGCTTCGCGGCGCCGTCTTTAACCTTTTGACCTAAACCGCTTCACCATGCGTCATGGATTTGCCAATAGGTCACCATTGTCCATCTTGTGTCACGCTTGAGTCGTTGACCCGGCCCGCATCGTCGATCGTTCGGACCTCAACTCTTCAAGTCTAGTCCCGATTCTCCTTGCCGTTGACCGTCGTTGACCACCAAGCTACCCGCACAACCACGCACAAGAAAACACGAATTCGGAACAAGTTCTTCACAACTTGACCCATGTTAGTCAAAACATGCATCATGCAAATCATATGCCATGAAACCAATGACTTTGACCTAACAAAACAACATCGCCACGAAGTTGGCCGACGTTCAAGTAGAACCCGGTCTGACCGCTCCAGGTGGCGGTCGGACCGCCCATGGCGGTCGGACCGCTCCTCAATGAGCGGTCGGACCGCCTGGGACTTAGCGAAATTCAACCTCCCAAATTCCGAAACCTTCTGGAAACTTAAATCCAATAGAACTTCTTACTGGAGACTCCAAAAATTATGAGACCAAGTGCATTGGGATCCCCTCACTTGCCTACAACACCTATTTTTGGCCCAGCTTATTTTGACCACTTTTGGTCAACGCCGGTCTGACCGCCCCACATGGCCGGTCCGACCGATTTGGGACCGGTCGGACCGCCGTGCAAGGACCGGTCGGACCGCCCCTGACCAGAAAACCTGTAGCTTTGTCGAAAACGCGAGAAACGACAAACCGTAAACGCCATTGCCAATTGTCACATCATCCTAAGATCTGGAGCATATCCCCATGAAATCCACAAGAGGTCAGACCGCCCGTGCTTTGTGATTCTGTAATCTTAGTTGATTTTGTTATCTTGCTTAGGGGATTTCCAGAAAAGGGTCAAATTTCCAGAAAAGGGTCAAATTTCTCACATAAGGTCCAAAAGAAAGAACAATTGTTCAATTGACCTATGATCATTGTGAGGATAAAATAATGCAATTCAAGTTCAGAATATTCAATAAGACAATAAGAATGCAACTCAAGAACTCCCCTCACTATGATCATCAAATTTCAAATTTTCGCTCCCTTTGTATAAACTTCTCCCCCAATCTTCTCCCCCAATAAAGAAATAGAGAATAATTAACACAACTTCTCTTCTCATTTAACACATCTTCTCCCCCTTTGACAATGGATTCATCAAGAAATCACGCCTTCCTCTCATCCAGAGATAACAAATATAGAATAAAGGAAGAAGCAGAAACAAAAGAAGCATAAAGAGGAATATGCATGAAGTGCAATGGGTGGCTTCAATTTTTGTATTTTCAATTTTGATTACAAGAAGCTTTGGAGATTACCCAAAAGAACAAGCTAGTATCTCTAATATTGCACAAACAAAGATATCAAGCCCGATGGTATAGCAAGATCATGGTAAGACATATATATCAAAGCTAGGCACAAAGGCTCAAAAGTAAAGCGATAGATTTGATCAATTTAAGCAACGCTTCAAATTCAAACAAGTTCATCAACAGGATCCTAAAGTGAAATTGGCCATGTCAAACTGTCAAAGTGAGATCAAAATCTAACAAAGACCACAAGAAGAGTCAATCAAGTCCCGTATTGAATCATTTTGCTCAATATTTTATAAACGCCCATTTGTCAACATTTTCTCATTTGCATTGAATATTGAAGTTGACTAATGATCTAACTTAGTGACAAGATCCTGGACTAGGAGCCATCCACAAACTCATTCTAAGCTTCGACCAAAAGTTGTTTAAAGGTATATCTTAGTAAAGAAGATCTGGACTAGGAGCCATCCACAAACTCTTTCTAAGCTTCTCACGGGCGACAAATCTTGAGGTTCATGTCATTTCGACAAGCAATCCCCATGAGATCGTCTCGATCATCAAACTATCTCCAAGTTCATGTCATTTGACAAGCGGTCTCGTAAGAATAGTTTGGCACAATTTAAGCATAAGACAATCTTGATTTTCATTTTTCACATGAGTACTTTTAGAATCTCAAGAACACAAAAGCTCAAGTAATGGTCAATTCTAGATCAAAGAGCTAACAAAGCAATTCGACAGGCCAATGTCACAAGAGGAGCACTAATTCGCAACTCGCTAAAACATCCACAAATTGCAATTTTTAGTTTGAGTTGTTTAAAAGGTTCTAGCTCATATAGCAAAGACTTAGCTACACATGTAAAAGCATGATAATTCTAGCAAGTCAAAGAACTAGACATGACATTGAGCAAGAATTGAAATACAAAAGCTCTAAAGGGTAATAGGCAAAGCTTCATCAACTTTAAAAGATAAGTGAAAATCTTATATTACAATGCATCTTTTGGATTTTTCATACCATTTGTTGTAACCACTTGATGGAGTTTCTATATGAATGCAATATGACACAATGAGATGCAATTAAAAAGCCTAAAAACCTAAAAGTTCGAAAAGATCACTAAGTTCAGAAAAAGAACAATAAAAGATCAAAAGAACAAGGAAAGATAAGAAAAAGATCAAACTCCCCCTCAAACCAACCCATAAGGATAAATTACCCCTAACTCGCTTCTTAAGGAGGAAAATCTGGTTTGATCTAAAGGCTTGGTAAGAATATCTGCCAATTGAGCTTCGGACTCTACGAAGTGCATCACAATATCACCTTTTCAACATGATCTTTAAGGAAGTGAAAGCGAATGTCTATGTGCTTAGTCCTAGAATGTTGCACTGGGTTTTTAGCAATATTAATAGCAGAAGTGTTATCACAGAAAAGAGGAACACTAGCAAAGTTTAACCCATAATCTTTCAAAGTGGACGTCATCCACAAAATCAAGCTCTGACAACTAGCAAAGAGCTGACTACATACTCCTTGAAAGATGGATTGTGCAATGTAAGACCGCTTCCTAGAAGACCAAGATACAAGAGAAGTGCCTAGGAAGTGACAGTGCACGAGGTACTCTTCCTATCTAACCGACACCAAAAATCGAATCAAAAAAACCTCTAATGAACAAAGTGAAGAGCAGGAATACCAAATGCCATATAAAAGGGTAGAGTGTAAATACACGAATATGCGCTTAACGGCTTGGCGATGGGAAGTTCTCGAGGCGCCTGAAATCTTGCACAAAGACATACCGTGAAGTGAATGTCCGGTCTCGAGGCCGTCGATCTGAAGGGAGCCGATCATGTCATGCGGTACTCGCGTTGATCCACGACTTCTCCTTCCTCATCCGGATCCAAAACAGTCGAAGTTGCCATGGGAGTGGAAATTGGCTTGCAGTCACCCATGTTGAAGCGTTTGAGTAGATCTTTAGTGTACTTCGTCTGATGGATGAAAGTTCCTTCCTTGCATTGCTTGATTTGAAGTCCCAAAAAGTAATTAAGCTCTCCTATCATACTCATCTCAAATTCCCTGGACATAGTGTCAGAAAAGCTGGACACAAGAGCATTAGAGGAACCACCAAAGATAATATCATCCACATAAACCGTAAACGCCATTGCCAATTGTCACATCATCCTAAGATCTGGAGCATATCCCCATGAAATCCACAAGAGGTCAGACCGCCCGTGCTTTGTGATTCTGTAATCTTAGTTGATTTTGTTATCTTGATTAGGGGATTTAATTGGATTCAATACTAGTCTTCCGCTGTACTGGTATATTGATCTTCATAGCTTCATCATAGCTATTGGAGTGAAATTGTGTTGAATTCATATTTTGTGAAAAGTGGCGTGCTCTATTCACCCCCTCTAGTCGCCTTTTCGGTCCAACAGGCTACTTTCTGGAATTTGAATCCTTTTGTGCTTTCATTGCCTTATCTCACTTGTTTATACTATTCTGAAGCCAGCTTAGTCGGTTCCTAGGCTTTTTCTTGCTTATGGACCAAGTTGTGCCTTTATGCGAAAACGGCGATTTGTTTTACTTTTCAATTCGAAAGATCACATTTTCTGGGAAATTGCCAATGTGTTCATCAAGGGGGAGATTGTGGATATCGTGAGGATATGTGCACGATCTCAGGATGATGAGTCAATTGGCAATGGCTTTGTTGGTTTGCAAAATCTCGCGTTTTCGGGGTTTGCTTCAGTCTGTCAGACCACAGGCGGTCTGACCGGCGATGTTGGGCGGTCAGACCGCCCGTAGAGAGGTCGGACCGGCCGTGGATGCCGGTCGGACCGGCCTGACCTAAAAGTGGTTTTTAGAGCTGAGCCAAAAATAGGTTGTGTAGGCAAGTGAGGGGAGTCTCCTGGATGTGGTCACATCATTTTTGGAGCTCCCAGTCAAAAGTTCTATTCGTTTGAAAATTCCAAAAGGTTTCGGATTTTCAAGTTAGAATTTTAGCTAAGTCCTTTCGGGCGGTCCGACCGCCGTTGTGGAATCGGTCCGACCGGCCTGGAATCGGTCGGACCGGTGATGTGGGGCGGTCAGACCGCCGTTCACTTGAAGGTGAGCCTTCTTGGCATTGAGTTGATTTGAATGTGTTTATTGTATGAACTTCAATGCTTTATTGTTGCATATTGCATTGCGGAGCTAACGTGGGTCAAGTTGTGAAGAACTTGTTCCCGGAAATGATTTGTTTGTCTATTGCTGTGCAGGTGGCTTGCAGGTCAACGACGTCAACGGTGAGGTGGATCGGGACTACGCTTGGAGAGCCGAGGTCGAGCGATCATGGATGCCGGGTGGTCGTGTGACTCAAGCATGGTGCGAATGGGCAAGATGGATCGAGCGGGTAGTTCGGTGCACCGGTTGGATCGGCGGTGCGGAAGTCGGTGCAAGTCTCTAGGAGTTTCCGATGGGATTCGACGGGAGAGTCTTGCCGAAGCGGGATGAGAGCCTGATCAACCTACACGTGGTGAAGCAGGCGATTGCTTCAATAGTTATGTGTGTGTGGGTCCCATGTGTGAGTGGGTCCAAAAAGTGAAACCCTAGGCTTCTCCTATAAATAGAAAGGGGGAGATGTAAAACCCCTTGAAGCATTTGGAGCCCTCTTCCTTTTTCTAGGGTTAGGAGAGGAGAGTTAGGGTTTGGAGTTTGTGTGTGCTCCTTGTTGAGCTCTTGTCCTCCTTGTTGGAGTGGCTTTGTAAGCATTTTGTGAGATTAATCAATCTTATGATGCTTGCTTGAGAGATCAATTGTCTTCTTTGTGTTCTTCTCTCTTTTGGATGAATTTGGTGCTTCCTTGATTCAAGTGGTTAAGCTTGGTCTCTTGACCTAATTTCTCTTGCTTTGATGTGTGGGAATACTCCTAGAATCCTCTAGACCATCAACCCCCACAAGCAAGTCTTGAATCAAAGATTTTCATATTTCTAGGGTTTGTGCACTTCTTTGGTAAAACCTTGAGAGATCGATTCTACGAAGTGGATCTGAAGGATTGTCGCTAGAAATAGGTCTCTAATATCCTTAGGGAGATGTGCTCCAAATTTGGTCAAGTTTCATTGGTTGAATCAAAAGTTGGACCAAATTTCGTTTTGGATTTGGGCATTGATTTTCAGTACTGGACTAAATCGGTCTGACCGGTTTTACAACGGCGGTCCGACCGCCCGCTTTTCAGACCGCTCAGTACTGCCGGGTCGAACCGATATCCAACGGTCCGACCGCCAGTTAGTAGCCGGTCCGACCGCTCGTTAATCGGTCAGGCCGCCGATCTCGGCCGATCGACCTCCTGCACCCGATCGAGCAAGGAGTTCAATTCACCACATTTGTATCGTGTGGTTAATCTGGTTATCGAATTCAAACAAGGCTTCCATCAGTAAACTCGATCCTCTTAGCTTTCATAGCTAAAGGAGTAAAGTTCGTGTTGAATTTGATTTAGGCGAGAAAGTTGAGAAAGCGCCTATTCACCCCCCCCCCTAGTCGCATTTGCGGTCCTACAAGTGGTATCGAGTGGTTAGCTCTTCTCATAGATCTTAACCGGTCTTTGGAGCCATGGCGACTGACAGGTATACATTTAGGCCACATGTTTTGATGGAGTTGATTTTGCTTATTGGAAGGTCCGAATGCGCCTACATCGAGGCTCAAGGGCACGCAAATTTGGCTTAAGGTGAAACACCCTTATGTCGTGCGGTAGATGAAAATTTGATCACTCGGATGTGGAGAACAACGGCGGGGCTCGAATTTTTGATCCAAAGCCTTAGTCGATCGGAGTTTGAGCGTGTTGCTCATTTGCGGTTCTGCTCATGAGATCTGGCGGACTCTTTGTGATTATCACGAGGGTCCATCGCGATCAAGGAAGTGAGACAGAACCACCAAGAAAAATTACTCAAGATCGAGCAAAGACACGTGAGTCTTTAGATGAGTGTGGGGAGATTTTCTAAAATTCTTCATAATCTCCGCACTGTTGATCTTGTCTTCACTGAGTCTGAAAATGCACGCCAACTATTGGGTGCTCTGGATGTGAAGGCCTGGGGGATGAAGATCACTGCCATCAATGACAACACTGTCATGAGTGACCTTACCATGGATAAGCTTTACTCGAGGTTGAAGACGCACGAGATTGATTTTATCTCGCGTCTCCCCACGACAAAGTCGATGGCTTTAGTGGTCGACCAATCTAAGGGTAGATATTCTGATTCTTTTGATGTTAGCTCATTTGGTCTTCCTTTGTCTGCTTTGCATTCTTTGAGCGATGAGCAACTTGAGAGACTACCTGAAGATGATTTAGCTCTCCTATCCACAAAATTCACGAGAGCTTACAACAATGTGAGAAATAGGAGGAGAGGTGGACCTATCACTTGCTTCGAATGTGGTGAGCCAAACCACATTCGCTCTAGGTGCCCCAAGCTGAAGGGCAACGAGGAGAAGGAGTCACAAAGGCATCCTAGTGCGAGGGATGCTAAACACAAGAAGACAAACTATCGCAAGTTTGTCAGCCGAGTCCTTGAAGCTCTAGAGGATGTGAGCATGAGCGATGTGGACTCGGAGGTGGAGGACGACAAGAGTGACTCCCGTGGCAAGAAGAAGGCTCGTGATTTTACGGGCATGTGCTTCATGGCTAAGAACAGCCACGACAGCGACTCCTCCAACAGCGAGGATCCTTTTAGTGATCCCGATGAGGTATGCCCTTCACTTCCTGATATGAAAAGGGCTTTGGTGCTTGTTGAACAAAAATTGCATAAGCAAGCTAAACTGATTAAGAAACAGGATACTATGATTGATAATTTGAACCTAGAAGTTGTTAGGATCAAATCCATTAATCCTGATGATTTCTGTGATTCATGCTCTAGCTTGCTTAATGAATTATCAAGCTTAAATTCTGCTCATTCCTCTGTTGTGAATCAACTGAAAAATGCTCTTGTTGAACTAGAATCTCTCAAGTCTAGTTCTGTTTGCATGGATGCCATTCCGCTTGGTGTGACTACCTTGGATGCTATTCTTAAACTTGCTCAAATTGTGCTTTGCTAGAATTGAAACTGGATAGCTCTTTAAAAGAATTGCAAAAATTTGATGCTAGTCACACTTGTTCTCATTATAAGAACAATAGGATTAAAATGCAAGAGATGACCGAAATGGTCGTTTACACTAGAGCTGCATCGTGTGAGAATTTTCCTAAGCTTACAATTGAGATTGAAGCTTTAAACAAGACTCTTGAAGAGAAAGCTAAAATTGAAAAATACATGTCTCTTACTGCTTCCAAGAAAGTCATTGATTCTTCCTCTTGTATGTTGCATGCTGAAGTTGAAACTACTGTTGGTAAGATACAAGAGGCTTTTAGAGTCAAATTTAAGGAGCAGTTGAATAGGATTGGAGAGTCCTATTGTGTGTCTTGTGAGGCTCTAAAAGTGGAAGTGGATCTTCTTAAGAGCAAACATGTTGAGGCAATCAATTCTAAAAAGTGCTCTAATTGTGGAGTTTTAGCATAAGAGAATGATTACCTCAAAATGACTCTTGAGAAGTTTTCTAGTGGGAAAAAGAAACTCAACTTGATTCTAGACCAATCCAAGGTGAGTGTGAAAAACAGTGGCCTAGGTTTTAAGTCCCTAGAGCTTTCCAAGAATCACCCACCAAAGATTGCTAGAGTTGTGAAAGGTGGTCTGGTTGAGCAAGAACCCCCTAAGACTTGAAAGGTTGCTTTTAAATCTGCAGGTTCTGCTCAAACTCTTTCTAGCAAGAAAGGTGCTTCGTCTCACCATCACGGACCCTCAAAGGTCAAGTACCATTGCACCTTCTGCAAGAAAGAGGGCCACACCGTTGAGTTTTGCTTCCGGAGAGCAAAGATTGAGAGGAAAGAGAGAATGAGCACTTTGAGATCCATTAGAGGAGTCTTTTCACCAGCTGTAGTCTCTAGAGCCAGGCAGCCTATTCATCATACCACATATAGGCCTAGGTTTGTAGAGAACTTTGTTGTCTCCTTTGGTGGGTCCAGGCAGCATCTTGGTTTAGGATATCATGAGGAGAAACCACGGGTAGCACCTAGACAGGGGGAGTATCGGTCTTTTGGTAGATCGTTTTGGAGAGGTCCAGGTGGTGCTCGTGGGCATTCTTATGATTTTGTGCCTGATCATTTTTATGCTGCTTCTTTTGCTATTCCCAGGCACCGTGCATCTCAGTACTGGACAACTAGATCTTTTATCTCAAATCCCAGTACTGAGGCATGGATGTTTTGAGGGAATTTGCTCTCTTTGCATTCATTGTATCATAATGCATTTTCATTTCTAATGTCTTGCATTGTTTAATAAAACTTGTGGAGCTTTGAGTATTATCCTTGTATGGCTTGATTTCATACTCTATACCTTGTCATTTCAAGTGATAGTCTGCTAGACTTCTTTTATGGCTCTTCTTGTTTAGCTTAGCTTTTGCCTTGCTAGCGTTATATCTGTGAGCAAATTGAATCAAATCATGTCTTGTTGGATCTTGTGACTAGTTTTGCTCTAGTGATCCTTTTATGATTCTTGCCATGTCATATAGGTTGAATTGAGTCTTGAACTTTTTTTAGATGAAAATGAGCTTTTTAATTTCTTAAGTCAAGCAATTGAAAAATGAGATTTTCTGTGCGAAAAAACTGATTTCACCAATCCTTTCTCATGAGACGGCTTGCCATTGCACTAGGCATGAACTCAGGGGGAGTTTTGGATGACCTAGACCACTCTTTTAAGCTTATCGCTTGAGATGGTCGCGGCAAGGCTTGAGATCTAGCACAGTGAAAAAAATCCTTTTTAGGAAAATGCTCAAAATGCTAAGTGCTTGAGTTTTGCTTCAAAATTATACTCTTAATGCTCAAAATGCCTCAGTTCTTTTTTTGAGTCTCTTTTTACTTATAGACATGGCTTGACTCATTTTTGGTTGCGTTTAGTGAAACTTTGACATTGAGCAACCTTTCATGGTTTTAATTCTTTTAATCTCAGATTACTGCTATTTTGGTTTTAGCTTTGCAGTACATGTTTTGCCATGATTGAATATAGCTTCTACTCTTTATATGGCTTGGTATAATAATTGTACTGTCAACTTGGATAATGGTCATGGCTCCTTTTATTTAATTTCAAAAATAAAGTCATTTCTTCATGCTCTTTCTTTTCCCTTGCATCTTGATGAATTCATTGTCAAAGGGGGAGAAGGATTGAAGAAAATGTTGTTTTGGAGCTTTTGATTTCATACATAAGGTTTCATATAAAAGAACACATATAAAAAAATGAACCTTTTGAAAATTTATGATCATAGTGAGTTGAGTCTTTGGGTTTTATTGCCTTTTTCTGATTTTAATTGCAATTGAAGAAGACTCACAATGATCAAAGGTCAAATAGAACATTTTGTCTTTCATATGGACCTAAGTGAGATTTTTGGCTACTTTCTGGAATTTGAATCCTTTTGTGCTTTCATTGCCTTATCTCACTTGCTTATACTATTCTGAAGCCAGCTTGGTCGGTTCCTAGGCTTTTTCTTGCTTATGGACCAAGTTGTGCCTTTATGCGAAAACGGCGATTTGTTTTACTTTTCAATTCGAAAAACCACATTTTCTGGGAAATTGCCAATGTGTTCATCAAGGGGGAGATTGTGGATATCGTAAGGATATGTGCACGATCTCAGGATGATGAGTCAATTGGCAATGGCTTTGTTGGTTTGCAAAATCTCGCGTTTTCGGGGTTTGCTTCAGTCTGTCAGACCACAGGCGGTCTGACCGGCGATGTTGGGCGATCGATCGCCGTGGAGAGGTCGGACCGGCCAGGGTGCGGTCGGACCGACCTGACCTAAAAGTGGTTTTTAGAGCTGAGCCAAAAATAGGTTGTGTAGGTAAGTGAGGGGAGTCTCCTGGATGTGGTCACATCATTTTTGGAGCTCCCAGTCAAAAGTTCTATTCGTTTGAAAATTCCAGAAAGTTTCGGATTTTCAAGTTGGAATTTTGGCTAAGTCCTTTCGGGCGGTCCGACCGCCGTTGTGGAATCGGTCCGACCGGCCTGGAATCGGTCGGACCGGTGATGCGGGGCGGTCAGACCGCCGTTCACTTGAAGGTGAGCCTTCTTGGCATTGAGTTGATTTGAATGTGTTTATTGTATGAACTTCAATGCTTTATTGTTGCATATTGCATTGCGGAGCTAACGTGGGTCAAGTTGTGAAGAACTTGTTCCCGGAAACGATTTGTTTGTCTATTGCTGTGCAGGTGGCTTGCAGATCAACGACGTCAACGGTGAGGTGGACCGGGACTACGCTTGGAGAGCTGAGGTCCAGAACGATCATGGATGCCGGGTGAGATCGTGTGACTCAAGCATGGTGCAGAATGGGCAAGATGGATCGAACAGGTAGTTCGGCACCGTTGGTTCATCGGCGGTGCGGAAGTCGGTGCAAGTCTCTAGAAGTTTCCGATGGGATTCGAACGGGAGAGTCTTGCCGACAGGATGAGAGCCGCTGATCAACCTACACGTGGTGAAGCAAGCGATTGCTTCAATAGTTATGTGTGTGTGGGTCCCATGTGTGAGTGGGTCCCAAAAGTGAAACCCTAGGCTTCTCCTATAAATGGAAAGGGGGAGATGTAAAACCCCTTGAAGCATTTGGAGCCCTCTTCCTTTTTCTAGGGTTAGGAGAGGAGAGGAGAGGAGAGTTAGGGTTTGGAGTTTGTGTGTGCTCCTTGTTGAGCTCTTGTCCTCCTTGTTGGAGTGGCTTTGTAAGCATCTTGTGAGATTAATCAATCTTGTGATGCTTGCTTGAGAGATCAATTGTCTTCTTTGTGTTCTTCTCTCTTTTGGATGAATTTGGTGCTTCCTTGATTCAAGTGGTTAAGCTTGGTCTCTTGACCTAATTTCTCTTGCTTTGATGTGTGGGAATACTCCTAGAATCCTCTAGACCATCAACCCCCACAAGCAAGTCTTGAATCAAAGATTTTCATATTTCTAGGGTTTGTGCACTTCTTTGGTAAAACCTTGAGAGATCGATTCTACGAAGTGGATCTGAAGGATCGTCGCTAGAAATAGGTCTCTAATATCCTTAGGGAGGTGTGCTCCAAATTTGGTCAAGTTTCATTGGTTGAATCAAAAGTTGGACCAAATTTTGTTTTGGATTTGGGCATTGATTTTCAGTACTGGACTAAATCGGTCTGACCGGTTTTACAACGGCGGTCCGACCGCCGCTTTCGATCATTTCGATCTTTGGGTCGAACCGATATCCAACGGTCCGACGCTTGATTAGTAGCCGGTCCGACCGCTCGTTAATCGTCGGTCCGACCGCCGATCTCAAATGGTCGACCGCTGTACCCACCGAGCAGTGAGTTCAATTCACCACATTTGTGTCGTGTGGTTAACGGGGTTATCGAATTCTGCACAAGGCTTCCACTGTGCGCTTACTGATCTTCTTAGCTTTCATAGCTAAAGGAGTAAAGTTCGTGTTGAATTTGATTTAGGCGAGAAAGTTGAGAAAGCGCCTATTCACCCCCCCCCCCCCCTAGTCGCCTTTGCGGTCCTACATATGCCATAATGAATGAGTCAAGCATATAAGCGAATAAGAAGATTTATTTATTGTTTGCAAAGATCGATGATTGTCAATAGTACATAGTTTTATCATCCCATTACATGAATACCCATTTCCTACAAATACACCACCACGGGTCAAGATTAACTTGCCCGATTCATACACAGTTTTGATACCCGGCTTCCCAAGAAGATCACCACTTACAAGGTTTCTGTTCATATCTGGCACATAAAGAACGTTCGCCAACGTAATCTTCTTTCCAGAAGTGAAGTTCAGTTCGATGCTTCCTTTCCCATGCAGTTTACGCTGATTTTCATTTCCCATCTGTATTTCTTGTCCATCGGTTGCATCAACATAAGTCTTGAATAAAGACTTATCATAGGAAACATGAACAGTGGCACATGTATCATACCACCATCCAGGAATTTTACCTTGTACCACCATGACTTCACTCACAGCAGCGATGATCTCATCATCATCCATTTTAGTTGCTCATGCTGTATTTTTGTTATTTGCACCCTTGTAATGCCTACAGTCACGAGCAAAATGCCCGTTCTTGCCACAAACATAGATACTTTTTCCTTATGCGCTTTTCTTCTTAAAGCACCTTTGTTTTTATTGGATCCGATATGAAAACATTTATTTCCACCTTTCTTGTTAGGCTTGTTGTTACTTACAACATTTTCCTTGGAGGAACCGGCGTTAAGATTGATATTTGCCATTTTTTTCTCTTACCCTCGATTCCTCTTCGATTCGAAGGTGCTTCTGAATTTGTTCCAAGGAAAGATCATCAGAATTATGCAGAAGTCTTTTCTTGTAGTTACTCCAAGTTGGTGGCAATTTTGCAACAATTGCACAAAGCTGAAAAACTTCAGGAATATCAATCTTTACTGCCTTCAGTTTATTCACTATCACTTGTAACTCGTGTACTTGAGAAAGATGGGATTTATCATTATTCATTTTAAAGTCAAAGTACCTAGAGATAAGGAACTTCTTTATACCTTCATCCTCTGCTTTGTATTTGCTCTCCAGAGCATTCCAGATATCTCTTGCCGACAGCGTGTCGGTGTAGAGATCATGCAGACGGTCGAAGAGGCTGTTGAGAATGTGTCCACGGCACATCAGATCATCCATATTCCTCTTTGTTCTCTCTGCCTTTCGTTCGTCGCTGTTGTTCTCCTCGGGCGCTGGTACTGGAAGAAGCGCTAGATCAAGAATGTTGAAGAGCTTCATGGTCGTGAGGAAGAACTTCAACTTGTCCTAGCAGCGGATGAAGTTCATGCCGTCGAAACGATCAAGTCGCACCATGTCTTCATTCATGAACTTGATGGCGGAAGTAGAAGCCTCTGACTCCATAATTATCGCTTTAGATTATTGGGAATTTTGTGGAGTATAAGGCTTCAATCACACCAGAAGCACTTTCTTAAAGCGATTATTTGCACCATGTTAAAATGCTTCGAGGGTCTACTGCAAATAAGTTAGCAGGATAAGACAAGTCTAGATGAAGTTTGCACCAAAGCAAAGTGAAAGCACGTCATGAACAGAACAAGAGAATGAGATTATGAAGTGCCTCTCAAAATCTGAAGGACATCTCCTTATATAGAGTTTGAAAGGATGCGAAATGAAGAGACGTGACTCTTCGAATGCACCCTCCTATGAAAAGATGTGAAATGAAGAGACATGACTCTTCGAATGCATCATTTTACGAAGAGACATAACTTGTTGTTTGAAAACAACTTCCAACATTAAATACGTCATCGCAACTTCATCGGATTAGTTCTCATTGTTGCTAGGAAAGAGACATGTAAACATTGTGTTGGTGTGCCTGTACGAGGCCACATAGCTAGGCCGATCATGTGGAATTTTACATCACTGCATTAATTCAGCACTAAGGCAGAGATCGATCGTAGGATTACTTCATGCATGCTGGTTCCAGAGCATGAAGAAAAACGATCGATCGAGTGGATATATTGTTCATTGTGCATGCAAGCACAAAAGAGCACGCGAATGAAAATACATGCATCCATGTATCGACCATGTATCTGCACTTTGGGACTAGGAAGGAGGCAACACAAGGCAGCTCCTGAAGATCACCTTGGACGAGATCCTGCACCTCTTCGATCCCATTATCGCTATATCAAGCACATGCAAAGAATTATCATCCTCCTCCATCCAGTAGACACAATTGGTAGCCGCACGGAACTCCGCCCCTATTGCGGTGCACCCTCTGACCATAAATATATGATGTTTGAGAAAACGTGTAGTCAATTTTTCTTAACGTTAACCACTAATATATATATATATATATATATATATATATATAATATATATATATAATTATTTGTATTGGTCATGTGAAAATGATATCATTATATTAACAATGAAAAATATTTTCATAATATAATAATTTTATAAATATATTTATATGAAAAGTAATAGTCAAAGTTGTAAGTTGATTGACGATGGTTTTCAAGGCCTTGTGGTACCGTTCTTAGTCGAGTGCAACAGCCGAGAATCAACTCGCGAAGATCTACAAGGCCCCCTTTCTGAACTTTGATACAAAGGTTAGGCATGTCCTGCAAGGTGAGTGTAACAAGCATAGGAAAACTGCCTGCTTTGAAGGTTATGCGCTTCTCATTGTATGCATCGACGAGACTAAGATGTAGCAGCCTGGGAAGTGAGGAGAGGAATCAAATTGAATATTCATTGATTCCAGATGTGCACAAGTGGAGCCGTATGAGGTTACTGGGGGAGCAGAACCATGACGGCATTATTCCTGTTATTAACTTCCCAGTTAATGCTGGTTTTCGTAGCTTCAGACCTTCGGTGGTGGTGGACAAATTAACACTAAATCTAGTGTTACTGTAGAATCCCTGCTGGCAATTCCCATCGCAGGTGCAAGAGACATCTCATGCTAGAGATTGAGGACAAATCAGTTAAATTGCTATCATCCACACTTGACAGCTCTAAGCTCCTCTCATCTTTTTTTTCTCGAGATAATGGAAGAAAAAACCTCTCCTAGCCTTTGTATCTAAGAATACACACAATCCAAAGTTTATTATAAATACTGGAAAATCCTTAACCAGGCTAAGCAGTAGCCCTATAAACCATAATGAAGTGGCAAAACAACACCGCAAAAACACAATCCAACGGCAAATCAAAAGTCGTAT
This sequence comes from Hsuehochloa calcarea, assembly GCA_036346395.1. Taxonomy (NCBI): domain Eukaryota; kingdom Viridiplantae; phylum Streptophyta; class Magnoliopsida; order Poales; family Poaceae; genus Hsuehochloa; species Hsuehochloa calcarea. Next base: position 20,245,181 of record CM070602.1, on the reverse strand, counting down.
AAACAGTAAACAACCTTAAGAAAACAAACAATGATATAAAAGTGTGTCAAACATTCCGAAGCCTATTACATAGCTGGCACCCATTCTTGATGAAGATCTCTCTTGTAATGACCTCCAATGCTTTGCTCCTAGCTACCAAAGTCTCTCTCCTTCCATGGCATTGCAAAACTGACCAAGCGTGGATCCAATGGTATATCTGAATATAACCTGTAGAGAATGATCAATAACTTTCTTGTCGAAAACGATAGCATTACAACATAACCAGATAGACCAGCATAGTGCAGCCGCCCCCACCAAAATAGTTTCTTTTAAATCCGAATTGACCTACTAACCAGTTTCCAAATATATTTCAAATAGTATTAGGTCTGTTAAGATTAAAAGCAATTTGAACTATGCGCCAGGCAAAACGGGCAAAGCGACAATCAAAAAATAAATGTTGTATAGTCTCCTTTTGATCACAAAAACAACAATTTGTGTCACCTCTCCAATTCCGTTTTAAAAAATTATCCTTAGTCAAAGCAACTCCTCTACAAAGATACCACAAGAAATTTTTTATCTTGAGGGGCACTTTAACTTTTCATTACTTTTTACATCGAAAATGACAATTGGTGTCACCCAAAATAGCATACATAGATTTGACTAAAAATTGCCTATTCCTATGTAAATTCCATCGAACCGTATCCTTAGCCATCGTAAGATGAGCATTGGCTACGCTCGCCATGAGATTATTGAAAGCAAACAAATTTGGGCCAATAATCGCTCTCCTAAAACTCAAATTTAAAGGCAAAGTCCCTAAAACATCTGCAACCAAAACATGTTTCTTATGGACTACCTCAAACAAAGATGGATAAAGTTCATAAAGAGGCCGATGTCCAACCCAAATGTCCTTCCAAAATCTGATTTGTTTCCCAATCCCAAGATTAAAAGAACAACGTTGAATAAAATCATTCTATACCTGCATCAATCCCTTCAAAAAAATGGGAATCCCCATATTTACTCTCAACTTGAGAGACAGACATATAATTCAAATACTTATTTTTAAGCAATTATTGCCAAACCTCTTCCTCATTCAAAAGTTTGAACAAACATTTAGCTAAAAGCCATTTATTTTTTATCTCGGGGTTATGAATTCCCAGACCACCTTGGTCCTTGGGCCTACAAAGAAAATTCCATTTAGTCAAACTATACTTTTGTTTAAGGTTGTCACTCTGCCAATAAAATCTGGACCGAAAAAAAATCCAATTTTTTAAGGACCCCCTTGGGTAACTCAAAGAAAGAAAGCATAAATATAGGAATGTCACTCAAAACTGAATTTATAAGTACTAGTTTGCCACCAGTAGATAACTTCTTCCCTTTCCAATTGCTCAACCTTTTTTCAAAGTGATCTTCCAAACCCGTCCATTCATTATTTCTTAGCCTTCTAAAATGAATCGGGATACCCAAATATTTAAAAGGAAAAGAACCCCTCTCACATCCAAATATCTCTAAGTATCGATATTCAAATTTTTTTGCTTCTCCACAGTAAAAGAGCTCGCTTTTATGAAAATTAATCTTTATACCAGAAAGTTGCTCAAACGCACAAAAAATAAGCTTCAAATTTTTTTTCTTGATCAAAATTGTGATCCATAAAAAGAATAGTATCATCAGCATATTGAAGGGTTGAAAGACCATCATCAACCAAATGCGGTATTACCCACTAACATGATTGTCATTCTTAACCCTTCCAATCAAAATGGCTAACATGTCCGCGATAATATTAAAAGAGAATTAGAGACAGAGGGTCCCCCTGCGTAAGCCCTTTCTTGGTTTGGAAATAAGACCTAATACTATCGTTAATTTTAATCCCTACACTACCACTTGCAACAAAATTTTCAATCCAAGCACACCAACTAGGAGAGAAACCCTTCATTCTATGATTCCATCTAATTTCTTCTTATGAAGCTCATGGATTGTTTCATGTAAAACAACTACCCCTTCCATAATATTTCTCCTTGGCATAAAAGTCATTTGAGATGGATGAACAATCTTTTAAGCAATGCACATAAGACGATTAGTATCTACCTTAGTAAAAAATTTAAAACCCGCATTTAATAGGCAAATCGGCCTATATTATTGTATTTGTCGTGCATCTTCTTTTTTTGGAAGTAAATAAATGACCCCAAAATTGAGCATAAAAAGTGGTAAATTGCCTCTATGAAAATCTCGAAAGAGAGCCATCAAGTCATTTTTAATATTGTTCCAAAAAAACTTGATAAAATTCAGCTATAAAGCCATCTAGACCCGAAGCTTTATTATGCTCCATTTGAAAAATTATATCTTTCACTTCCTTTTGAGTAAACCCAGCAGTAAGATAGTCATTTTTCAATTTTTCTTGAGGTATATCAATCGTGATAGTCTCAACCATGAAAAAGTGGTTGGTATCAGGCTGTCCAAAAAGACCTTTATAATAAGCTGTGATGTACTGCTTTAAATGGACATCACCCGAAATAATAGCCTCCTCCTATTCGAATTGAAAATTTTGTTGTTTCCTATGCTTACCATTGGCAATCAAATAAAAATACCTAGTATCACTATCTCCTTCAAGCAAATGCTTCGTCTTAGCCCGTTGATACCATTTGATTTCTTCCTCTGGCAGTAAATGGGCAAGACTCTCATTAGAACTATGTTTAAGATTAATTTCAAAATTAGATAACCTTGTATACTTAGCTTTCTTATCAAGAATATCAATGATATGCAAAAGACGTTTTTCTCTAGCTTATACACACTAACGAGGATCTAATAATCCTTAATTAATTATTTATCTGCTTGCAAGTATACCCCTTACTGTCCATAAGGGATAAACTTAACCAAGTGGTCGCAAGTCTTGCTACGATCACCCCCTGGTCGTAGACCTTTCTACGACCAGTCTCTAGTCATAAGCTTTTCTACAACCCGTCTCTAGTTGTGACCATTCTCTACGAGCACCTTGTGGTCGTAGGTTTCTCCGCAACTACCCTATAATCGATTGAGCTTACAGACATGTGGTTCCAGTCAATTAAGGAGTCTTGTGCACCATGTTTAAACACACGGGGTATTAAGTAGTTAATATACGCTGTTATTCTCTGGAATAATTGCACGTATTATATCTCTGTCTCTGATAATAACCATATGGCGACGTGTAGGGGTTATCTCTCTGATAGTAACCTCCATCAACCGGTTCATCATTTGGAACGTTGAGACATCTTTTGGTTTGGAGAAACTGCCACCTCTTTATGGACCAAGGGCCAAGGGCCGATTTTTTATTGCCTATTTTGACCTTTTTTATTCTATTTCCAAAAATGACCTCGACCAAAAACTTTCGAAAAAAGGCCCCTTTTCTCAGTGTTGTTAGAGCTGGTGCTTAGGTATAACGCCTCAACACGAGATTTGTGCCACATTGGCCGCGGGAGGAGAGGCAAGTCTGATGCGGCCGTATGGTCAGCACTGACGTCCGCGCTAAGCCCGATGGCGCTATGCTGTGGCATCTAAACCTGTCTTGAGCTCGACGCTCAAGAGGAGACAAAGCTCAGCGTTGCACCGCCTCTCTCCTCCCTTTCTCCTATCCACCTCATATGCACTGAAATCAATCGATTTCTTGTCTCTCCCATTCCCCCAACCCCACCACTTTTATCACTTGGATTTGGTTAATTTGGTCAAATTTGGAGCAAACCCTGGATTAGAGGTGGCCTCCAAAATACACAAATTAATCTCATGAGTAGTTGATTTTGGTTGGGATTTGGTATCCTTGGATGGTTCGCATGGCAGGAACTCCGATGGCTGGCTAGTTTTTGTCATTTTTGTTGTGTATTCTAGGTTGCTTTGGATGAAACAGATATGGGTTTGGCTTAAATCGTTAAAATTCATATGTAAATCGTAGCAACTCACCTAGTTCGTGTTTTTGTTGGGTATGAATATTATGTATGTGCTCATGTGGTAGTAGTTATCATTCCATTTTGTTGATGTAGGTATGGATAATAAATCGTTAAAATTAGGTCATGTTGATGTAGCTTGTTAATATTGTAGACGAATGTATGTTGCATGACATCGTTAGAATTTTTTTGGATTGATTGGTCCGTGTGCTACAATTTGGTTGCTCGATCGCATGTTGATTCAATTTAATCGATCAATTTGGGTTAGTATTACATATTGTCTTATTGCTCCTATGGATGAATGGCATATTTGTTAAGTTCGGTTGTTACATGTGTTCATTTTAGATGGATAGAATCGTGCATGTGCATCACGGTGTCATGGTGACGCATAATGACAATGGTGTCGAGTTAGTGGGCATGGCACTGAGCGTGTTGGTGTACGCCGCATGGCCCTCATTCGACGAGTTGGTGGCAAGTATAAAAGGGAAGTTTGGTGGACATAAGACGGGGTGGGTGTTCGGTTGGAGGGGACATATGATGTTGCTGTTGGCCTCGGTCGCTGGTGATGTTGCCAATTTTGTTGGAGCTTGAGTGAGACATGTACAAGGTGGTGGTCGTCGGGTCCCAACTCGAATCGCTCAACCCGTGGCGCCAAAGTTGTTGAATCAGAGCCACAGGAAGCGGGCTTTGATATCAATTGTTCTCCTAGCGTTTAGGATGATGACAAAAAAGTTGTTACTTGTCACCAGCAGTTGTGGAGGATCATGGGCCTAACCTTCCCCTAATGCCTTGAATGACAACTTTGTAGAGCCCTTAGCACGGCGGAGCCCCGAGGTAGAGGCAGTTGGTGGACGGGTGGATCATTATGATGGGACAAGAGTCCCGAACGATTTGGGTGATAGAGTACTTGGTGAAATGACAGATGATGACGACACTACGAGCAACAATACGCATCCGACTCCGATGAGGATTGTTCGAAGGCGGTCTTGATGGGGGAGGATGTTGAAGTCTTTCAGAAGTTGTTTGGGTGTGACCCCCGAATCTCAATGTGCTGCTACGCCGACTCGAGTTGCCCTTGTGCATGTCACTACCGCGACAACCAGCCACATCCGCGACGCTCTTACAACTAGCACTCCATGTGGGTGCCCTACAGTGTTCCATTTTCGTCATAGGGGAGTATGTCAACATACCCAGATAGATCTAAATCCACCATGTCGTTTTCATTCCAAAAGGCACACATATCCCCTAGTTGTAGTTCATGTGGTTGGTCCATGCTAGTTGCAATGTGTACCGTAGTAGCAGCCAAGCAACAAATGCACCTAAGACACCATGTACGCGCATGTAATTCCCTATTTGCTTGTTCAACTATATCTATCTTATGTCGTGTTCTTGCACACCACATGCCGACTATGTGAGAGTAAAAGCCTTATTACTTATCTCGTCTTCCATCAACTACATCGGGTTCTAAAATTTTATGTTGTACTCTACTCTCTTAATTCTAATGACATCCCATTTTCTCAATAAGAACAAAATAAATTATTTACCCATCTACATGTCCATATAATTACGAATTCAACAAACAGTTCGTAATAGATAAGATACACTTTGCCAGAAAAACCGTGTACACACAAACTCAGTGCCAAAACACACAGCGCTGAGTTTCTACACCTCCATGCTAAACCTTCTGGCGCTAAGGTCTGGCCGACATGGCAGCGCGGTGCCATGTTGGCAACGAAAGTTGATGTTGTGCCAAACCTCCGCGGCAATCTTTTATGGTGCTGAGACGTTATATCTCAGTGTTGTTCATGATGGGGCTGAGATAAGGGGCTATTTTTCGAAATAGTTTGTGACCGATGCTATTTTTAGAAATATAATATAAAAAAGCCAAAATAGGAATAAAAAAATAACCAAAGGCCACAGTAGGAAGCGCCCCATCATGAAGTAGCAAATGTGGTCCACTAGCTAGGTGGAACTAGCGTGTCACATGCCATCCCCCAAAACTTTTTCATAGAATAAGAGCACACTGATACTTTCGATCCTTCTTCAGCAAACGACGCGTAAACTAAGTGAAAAAAATATGGCTTCAGCCCTCAGGCGTCAACCGCGGTACACCGCACCGCGGTTGAACTTTGAGAAAGCAACTTCCCTGAATATTATCCGCAGAGGAGAGGGAAGCACTCGGCAGCGCTGAACGTTGACCACGACTGTACGGCTCCCCTCCCGGGAAGTCCTTTTAGCAGCAACAAAGGCGCGCAGCGATTGGCCATCGACGGGGTGGGCGACGTCAGAACGCGCAGCGAGACACGGGCCCCCACGTTTTCCTCGGTGACACTAACGCGACTCGTATTTCAAAATCCAGCCGCGTATGGAACACCAACGGTCGTTTCGTCTCCAAAGCGCGCCGCGTTCCCCCCCGCTTCCCCCGTGTTTCCGTATATGGCAATCGCTCCTTTCTGCCGCTGCCCAGTGGGTCCATTTTCGAAGACAAGCGATTGGCCGTTCCTTCCGAGAACCTACTGGGCCAAAATCTGATTAACGGACCGGATGTGATTACATCATACGTCGAAACTCTCTATATCATGGTATCTTTAATAGTGTATTTATTATCGTCTTTTAGCTATGCAATACCAGCAAAAATTCTACGTAGAAGAGGGAGGAGGAGGAGAGAGAGTATATACCGTCTCTTCCTGAAGAGAATGTCGTGCACACGAAATAAGATATAATATATTAATCTATTCTAGTTGATATGTGAATTCGTTTCAAAGAAAAATTATAAAATATAAATATTGGAGAGTGTGCTAAAGACTATATATTGAAAGCATTGCATCTAAAGATAATGTAACCTATGTTATGTTAGATTATCTCTAACTATTAGAGATGTTCTTAGTACACCTCGTTTCGAGATGCAGCATACAATTCTAAAATATTTTCTCTAGGATATAAGGCTTATATATAGACTTAGTGATCTTTAACTTCCTGTAGCATATACTTTTTTGACTTGATCCACATCTACGGATGTCCGTTATCAACAACATCCCTGGGCTCCATGTAGTTGGATTTGGATTGGTGCTCCGATGGTCATATCACTGTTGTAACCACAACCCGTTCGCTTCTCTCTTCTATGAGCACGAGAACCGAGGCATCCTCACGGACGGGGTTCACTGCCCCTTCAAAGTTCAGACCATCCCTACTGAGTTTAAAATACGTCCGGTAGTGCAAAAAGTTGGACTGACAATCGAATCAGTTAAGTAGTCGTTTCATCGATTTATCGGTCTAACCGTCAGTTTATATACGTATAAATAGTATATTTATTTATCATTATTTTTTTATAAAAATAGAGATTTTCTATTGAATACTGCAATCAATAAATCTTGAGAACAAGAGATTTATCATTAGACTTAAGTATGTATAGTTATAGCAACATCGTAGTTGTATCAGAATCGTCAGAGTAATTATTCGCACCAATGGGGTGGAAAATACACTCTAATTATCAATAAAACAACTAGTGTACAACAGGAGGGCACTCATATTTACATCTTTCCAACTTTACCTCAATTCACAATAAAATAATAAGAATGAGGGTATTTATGTCCTAAATGTAAACCGCGAGTTCAATGAAACCAAAGATCGCTTCGCCACTTTACTAAAAAAAGCTGTTGGTTTAGCCGATTTTCTCGGTCCAAATGCAACAAGGCATGTAAGAGAGGGGTTTCTTCATTCAATATACAACATTCACACATCTAATACATTTGGCTCCTTTCTCTCGGTCCCTCGTGATAAAGGGTATTCGCTACCCACCGCTTTTGTCTTCGATGCTACAATAGTTTGTGTTGGAAATATGCCCGAGGTAATCATAAAGATGATTATATGTCATTATGTTCATAACATTGGATAATATGTTATCTTGTTCCTAGAATAATATCAATAATAATATTTATTATCAAGTATGTGACTTGATTGTGAAACTCTATATTTCTGCGATGATTATTCTTAAACGTTCCCTGGTCGGAAACATATGAGAGTACATATGAATAGACTAGCATATATATTGGTTTATGACTATGTTTCACAGGTCATGGATATGGAGATATCAAACCAATAATATAGACACATGTTAGAGAACATAGTGTTGGAAAAGACACACCTTGAGACATTGTTGAGATTGTTATGATTCTATGTATCATTAGTTGGTCTCAAGCAATGATGATGTATAATCCTTAGACCTGAAATCAACATGGTTTCCTACATGTGTAATAACACTCTTAGGGGTTGCCAAACGCTACTCGTAACTGTGTAGTTATAAAAGCAGCTTTCGGGTATACTATGAAATATGCGGAGGGATGTGACTGGTCGGATATGGGATTTGCCCCTCCTAACATAACAGGAGATATGTCTCTGGGCCCCTCGTTGTGGTCAGATAAAGAAAGTGCATGGACATGCCACTAGTGGTCGAAGTGTCGACCACATGAAGTTATTCGACACTTGATCGAGAAAGTATTAAACAGTCTATGGATGACACAACATCTCACCTAGAGTTCAATCAGATATCGTGAGGCAAAGGGAGAATACAAGAGAAGGTCTTTCAGTTCGATCAGATACGGACTAGTCATATGGAGATACAAGCTGGTCGTAAACTGGTCGAACATTGTCACTAAGTGGTCGAAACTTGGTCGTAAGGGGTTACGAATTGGTTGAGACCAAATATGAACTTGTCGTATAGCGATACGAGCTAGTCGTTAGTGATATGGACCTGATCATAGATCATATTGCATTAAGGTTCGTCCGATATATTCTATATGTGTTTGGGAATCATTATGCGATGCTAGGTACTACTAACGACTAGTGGTCGAAAAAGAGTTTCTGAGTCATAACCGAATACACAAGAACCTATAGGGTCGCACACTTAAAGGGCTACGATTTGATTTGGATGGTGATCCGAATTCTTGTAGGCCACGATTCCAAATGGGCCTCAAGTACGAGACCCATCATGGATGCCTATATATATAGGGGTGGTGGCATATGATGACGATGATCTTTTGGAAGAAATCCTGAAACCCTAACAGCCACGCCTTCCTCATACCACGCTGCCGACGCTAGCACTCTAGTGCGTGGTATCCCTGTCCCATACGTGTGGATACCTCGGAGGTGTTATTGCGAAGCATTAGCACTAAGACGATCCGCAACTCGTGACGCATCACAAGACTCGAGAAGAAGACGCGCGGCGAATAGTACGACTATGATCGCATCAACTTGCTACATCGACTCTACTTCCACTACGAGCCGCGCCTAGTGGTAATCTCGTGATCTATTACTAGCGAAGGTTCCTTGGTTGCGTGGTAAAATTTTATTTTGTGCTATCGTAACCTATCCATAACCCTTTAGTTTGCACCGTTAGTGGGGATGGAGAAAAAGCTATGTGAGAAGAGGAGCCGAAATACCACTTTTCAAAGGAGCCACAGCGTGACTCCTTCAATCGACAAGAAGCGTGCGCGCACCAAGCCTCCACACAATTCACCTCGACGCAGCCCACAAGGCGCCAAAGCCCACTGGGCACAGAAACCCCCAAAGCCTCTGCACCGGCACCCCCTTGTGTCGGCCCCCTCACCCGACCTCATCATCATGCGGCCTTCGCAAAGGATCCCACCTCGCACGGCCTCGAGGCAAACACCTTTAGCCGGCAAGAACCACCTCGAGCGGCATCATCTCCAATGAAGCCTCCACCCGAGCGACGCCGCTCGCCTCCCGCCGCTCGCCTGCGCGCCACCGCAACCCCTGGATCCACTCCATGCGCCACGCACTCACCGAACTCGCCTCTGCGCAAGGCCCCTCGCGGACATACACTCCACCGCCTCGCCTCACACTCCGCTGACCTTCGGCGCCCTCACAGGCTCCCCTTCGCATGTCATGGCCACACGCCGGTCTTTAGCTCCCCCGCGCCCCAACTCGTCGGCTACCCTGGGGCCCCCTGTTGGTGCTATGCCCTAAAGGCAATCTTAAATATGATTGTATTACGTCTATGTTTATGAGTTATAAAATAAATATTATCATGTTCCTTGGATGAATTATCATTTATTATAGATTAACAAGTATGTGACTTGTTGGTAAAGCTCTATAAGCTATATGATGTCATTCTAAATGTATCACTAGTCGGGACATTAGTGACTTATCGATCATTACATGTATTGATTGATGACCATGTCTCACTGGTCGTAGATATGGGGATAATAAATCAATAATGTAAACACATGTTAGAGAACATGGTGTTGGATTGACCCACCTTAAGACACTATTGAAATTGTTATTGTTGGGATATAGGTAGACTACGCTAGCTGACAATTAAAAATTCTACTATGTAAACCAGGAAGCCACTGCAAGCAGCAAATCACAGATCGTTACCACCAGATGCGCAATGCAGTGGAAGAGGAGTTGTAGCAGCCTGGTCCAAAGAAGAGCAAATCGATGTAGTGGTCGTAGTGAATCATCCGACGTAGTTGATCGTCCAACGTAGTCGATCGCTCGATGTAGTCGATCGTCCTCGTAGTCGATCGTCCAAAGTAGTCATCACGATCATCTCCAAAGAACCGATCGCTTTCCTTGCAATATCACGGATCGCCCTCGAGCGCAATAAGAATCGCGACTAGCGCCTCTACGGTATACACACGCCCGTGGCAAGAACGTTGTACGCTGGTGTGCTAGCACTAAGTCGCATGGGAAGGCTCTCTCAAGAAGATGGCGGCTAGAGTTTAGTGGAGCAATCACGTATCCTCATCTCCACTTCTCTCCCCCCAATAACCTCAAGCATCTTCTTATATAGTGCCCATGACGGATCCTATCCGAACACGCCTAACGAATTGTATATGTACCGGTTTATTCTAACTCATTAAGTCTGGCCCTCAGTAGGTTTATGTGTAGTTCGGTTGTGACTCTAAACCTTTTCCAACCACGAGTCGTTAGTGGTACCTAGCAGACATAACGATTTCTCGAATACACAAAATTATATCGCATGAACCTTAATGCAATATGATCTACAACCGTGTTCTATTTGGTTTTGACTAGTTCAGAACTCCTTATGACCACGCTTCGACCAACCTATGACCACTCATATTTGGTCTCGATCATTCAGAACTCCTTATGACCACGCTTCGACCACTTAGAGATCATATTCGACTAGCCTACGACCAACTCGTATGTCCATACGACTAGTCAGTATCTGATCTAACTGAACGACTAGCATGTGTATTATCCCTTTGCCTTACGATATCTGGTTAAACTCTATGTGAGATATAATGTCATCCATGGACTGTTCAATACTTTCTCGATCGAGTGTCAGATAACTTCATGTGGTCGAACTCTTACACCACCAGTGGTATGGCCATGCACTTTATTTATCCGACCACATAGAGGGGCCCAGAGATATCTTTCCTGTTATGTTAGGAGGGACAAATCACATATCTGATCTGTCACATTCATCTACCTGTTTCTTAGCATAGTAGAAATCTACCATTATGACTACGGAGTAGTCTTTGGCAACCCCAAAGTGTACTCTTACACATGTAGAAAACTATGCTGATCTTAGGTCTAAGGATTATACATCATCATTGCTTGAGACTAACTGATGATATGTGAAATCATAACAATCTCAGTAGTGTCTCAAGGTGGGTCAATCCAACACCATATTCTCTAACATGTGTTCACATTATTGATTCAATATCCCTATATCCATGACTGGTAAAACATGGTCATCAATCAATACATGTGTTGGTCGATAGGATCACTGATGTTCCACCAAAGGACATCCGACTGTGAATATATTTAGAACAACAACATATAAGTTAAAAGAGTTTCACCAACAAGTCACGTACTTGTTAATATTTATAACAGATGATTCATTCAAGGAACTGAATAACACTTATCCAATAACACATAAATATATACGTGATACAATCATCTCTATGATTGCCTCTAAGGCATATCACCAACAGTTTCCCACTTGAACTAGAGTCAATCATATAAGTATCTTATACCCATTACTCTTCTGTGCGCCTCATGCTTAGGTTGCGGGAGAGGCTATGTCAATGGATCAGCAATATTTAAATCCATGTGCACTTTGCATATCTTTACATCACCTCTTTCAATAATCTCACGAATAATGTGATATCGTCGATGTTTGTGTTTGGACTTTTGATGTAATCTAGGCTCCTTAGCTTGTGCAATAGCTCCACTATTATCACAATAGAGATCCATTGACCGAAGCACTGAACCGCACTCAGCTTCATTAATGAACTTTCTAATCCATACGACTTCTTTTGCGACTTCCAAGTCGCATTGTACTCGACCTCTGTTGTAGAATCAAGAATCAGAACTCGCTTGGAACTCTTCTGGCTCATTGCTCCACCATTACGACAAAACACAAACCCTGATTGCAATTTGCATTCATCCTGGTCAGTTTGGAAGCTAGCATCGGTGTAACCATTTACGACCAACTCTTCCTCACCACCATACACAAGAAATGCATCCTTAGTTCTTCTCAAGTACTTAAAGATATTATTGATGCTATCTAGTCACCTTCACCGATCCGATCGATATCCGCCAGAACACTTAGAGCATACGACACATCTGATCGTGTATATAGCACTACATACATGATAGATCCAATAGCCGAAGTATATGGAATTTTACTCATTTTGTCTCATTCATCAGTGGTCGTAGGACACTGGCTCTTGTTAAGATTAATGTTATGTGTCATGGGAAAGAAACCTCTCTTGGAATCTTGCATGTTGAACCGTTTTAACATTTTGTCTATGTACATATTCTGGCTTAATCCAATTAGGCTTTTAGATCAATCTCTATAGATCCTTATACTAAGAATATATGATGCATCTTCTAAATCTTTCATTGAGAAACTATTTCTTAATGAAGTTTTAATAGATTCAAGCATTGGAATATTATTTACGACTAGTAGTATGTCATCCACATACAAGATTAGAAACAAAAGCTTGCTCCCACTAACCTTCTTGTAAACACAAGGTTCTTCATCGTTCTTAATGAAGTCAAACTCTTTGACCACTCCATCAAAACGAATGTTCTAACTCCGAGATGCTTGCTTCAATCCATAAATGGATTTCTTAAACTTGCATACCTTTCTATCTTCTTTGGATCGATAAAACCCCCAGGCTATGTCATGTACACATCCTCACTTTGGTTTTCATTTAGGAAATCCGTTTTGACATCCATTTGTCATATTTCATAATCAAAATATACAGCAATAGGCAGAATGATTCGGATAGACTTAAGCATCGCGACAGGTAAATAGGTTTAATCATAATCAATACCTTGAATTTGTTTGAAACCCTTTACGACCAGTCGTGCCTTATGAATGTGAATATTTCCATTCATATCTATTTTTTCTTAAAAATCCACCTGCAATCTATGGTCGTGACACCATCAGGTGCATCAACCAAGTTCTAAACTTGATTGTCATACATGTATTTTATCACGGATCTCACAGTTTTAAGCCATAACTCATAGTCTGGGCCCATCATCATTTCCGTATAAGTTTTAGGCTCATCATTATTCAATAATAAAACACCATGCTAATACCTTATAGGCAATTGACATGGCCTTTTTTTATCTATGTAGGGATGATGCCTCATCTACTGGTTTAACAACATCTTGTTCATCCTGTAGAGGTTCAGTAGGACTTGAAATATTTTCATATGGTTCCTAAATTTTTTCGAGTTGCACCTTGCTCCCACTGACTCCTTTGGAAATAAACTCTTTCTCCAAGAAGATACCATTACGGGTAACAAACACTTTGTTATCAACCCGATTATAAAAATAGTATCCTTTAGTTTCCTTATAACACCCCACAAAAAGCACTTATTTCCAACAAGATTCATCAATAGAGCATGGCCATAAAGCATATCTTCATAATAAATTGAACAACAATTGTTCTTTATTCTGACTCATAACCTTCTGCTCCTAAACATGAACCATAAATAATATTTTGCTTAAGGCAGGAACATAATAACAATTATTTAATTCCATAACTAATCCTGAGGGTAAAGTTAATGGTAAAGTATTACTAGCTAATGCAAAGAATCTTACTCTATTGCCCACACGAAGATCAACATCTCCTCTTGCCAAGATTCTACTTCTTATCAGTCCCTACATCGAATTACAAATATGAGCAACCGATCCAGTATCAAATACCCATGAACTGGTCAAAAAAGAGGCAGGATTAATTTCTATAATATTTATACATGAACTGGAAGTCTTACTTCTCTTGTTCTTTTTCATCTCTACTAAGTACTTCTTGCGCTTTCTTCCAATGGCTAGTCTCATGACAATGGTAACATTCTCGATTCGTGCTTATGACCCAAACTTGAGCTTCTTAAGCTTAGCCTTGAGACTCTCGATCTTATTTTGAGTGTCTCCTTGCCCTTTTCCCTTTCCCTTTAACTTACCCTTCTTCTTGAAGCTAGTAGTCTTTTAAACCATCATCATATGATTAGAACTTTTCTAGATGCTCTTCTCAGCACCCTTAAGCATGTCATGCAATTCGGTCATTGATTTCTCCATGCCATTCATATGAAAATTCAATATAATAGGTTCAAAGCTCGCATAGAGCGATTGGAGAATCACATCAGTAGCCAACTCTTCGCTAAGGGTAAAACCAAGCTTTTCCAAACTCTCAATGTGACCAATCATTTGATCACATGAGGACTGGCTGGGTTACCTTCTAACAGTCTATAAGAAAACAATGCCTTAGAGGTGTTAAACCTCTCTGCACTTGCTTGATTCTGAAACATACTCTTCAGACCTACAATCATATTGTAAGCGGTTGTAGTATTATATTGCTTCTGAAGCTAAGAGTTCATGATCGCAAGCATTAGGCAGTGCACATCGACTACGTGATTGCAATGCTTCTTGTAAGCTTTCTTATCAGCACGAGGACCACAGGCACTTAGTTTTACAGGATAAGGACCCTCTAGAATATATTCATTCTTTTCTTGTTTGAGAACAATTCTCAAATTATGAAACCAGTCAATGAAGTTTGTATCATTCAATTTTTCTTTCTCAAGAATAGATCGCAAGTTAAAGGTAGGTGCAGAAGAAGTAGTAGGTGTCATGATCTACAACAGAAATATATCTAAAGATTCAATACTTTGGTTATGTAAGATCTTCTATTAAACACTCATATTGGTGGTCGTGTTCGACCAGTCTACGATCAGCTCGTATCTCTATACAACTAGTCTGAACTTGGTCGTATCACTATACAACTAGTCTAGACCTGATCGTATTACCACACAACTAGTCCGACTGTCAGATCACTATAATGACTACCCATACCGGTCGAACTTGATCATCAACAGTCAATAAAAGATGCTTCCACTATATGTTCTAAACCATGTTTCCCTCAAACATCATATAGTGAGTTCAAGATTCACAAAACCATTAAGTCCTAGTGAGTTATGGCATCACCGCTACAAATCTAGTGATTTTAGGTAGGCAACTTCTTGTCAATCATATCACATATGACTCTTGTCTGTTGGGCGGCATCTATATGCCCCAACAACCAATAGTACCATGCACCAAGACCCAAAATTATTTTGATAGCCTTATTAAGTTAAACCAACACTATGCATATAGGTGTCGCAGCAATTGGAAAGGCATCAAATTAACTTAATTTTTCTTGAGTGATACTATTCTACCATGCTAAAACATCTAATGATAAAACATGATCAAATAGCGAGATAGGAATAAACATTCACATATAATCATATTAAACTGTGAAATAGTATGGCCCTTATCATGATTATTAATGGATACTATTGAGATTGTTTTTATTGGGATATAGGTAGGCTACGCTAGCTGGTAATTAAAAAAATTCTACCATGTAAACCAGGATGCCACCAGATGTGCAATGCAGCAGAAGAAGAGTTGGAGCCGCCTGGTCAAACGAAGAGCACGTCGATGTAGTGGTCGTAGTCAATCGCCCAACGAGTCGATCGCTCGCATCAATCATCCAACGTAGTCGTCGCCGATTGTCTCCTCCCGTAACCGATCACTTTCCTTGCAAAGTTGCAGATCGTCCTCGAGCGCAACAGCAACCGCAGTAGCACTTCTACAGTATCCACACGTCTAGGGTAGGAATATCGTACGCTGGTGTGCTAACACCAAGTCGCATGGGAAGGCTCTCTCAAGAAGATGACGACTAGGGTTTAGTGGAGCAATCACGTATTCTCGTCTCCACTTCTCTTTCCCCAGTAGCCCCAAGCATCTCCTTATATAATGCCTATGACGGATCCTATCCGAACACGTTTGACGAATAGTATCCGTGATCGGTTTATTCCAACTCATGTGTGACCTCAGAGGTTCATGTGTAGTTCGGTTGTGACTCGAAAACCTTTTTCGACCATGAGTCGTTAGTGGTACCTAGCAGAACATAACGATTCTTGAATACACACAAATTACATCGGATGAACCTTAATGCAATATGATCTACGACTAGGTCCAATTTGGTCTCGACTACCATAACTCCTTACGACTAGGTTTCAACCAACCTACGATTTAACTCATATTTGGTCTCAACCATTCGAACTCCTTACAAAGAATATTTCAACCGCTAGAGATCATATTCACCAAATTACGACCACTCGATTCTATATGACTAGTCCGATCCGATCGAATCGAACGACCACCAGTATATTATTCCTTTGCCTCATGATATCTAGTTGAACTCTAAGTGAGATCTAATGTCATACATAGACTATTCAATACTTTCTCGATCGAGTGTTAGATAACTTCATGTGGTCGAACTCTTCGACCACCAGTGGTATGGCCATGCACTTTATTTATCCGACCACATCGAGGGGGCCAAAGATGTCTCTCCTGTTATGTTAGGAGGGGCAAATCACATATCCAATCAGTCACATTCATCCACATGTTTCTTAGCATAGTCGAAAACTACCTTTATGACTACCTAGTTACGGAGTAGTCTTTGGCAACCCGAAAGTGTACTCTTACACATATAGAAAACCATGCTAATCTTAGGCCTAAGGATTATACATCATCATTGCTTGAGACTAACTGATGATACATGAAATCATAACAATCTCAACAGTGTCTCATGGTGGGTTAATCCAACACCATGTTCTCTAACATGTGTTCATATTATTGATTCGATATCCCTATATCCATGACCGGTGAAACATAGTCATCAATCAATACATGTGTTGATCGATAGGATCACTAGTGTTCCGACTAGTGACATCCGACCAAGGATACATTTAGAACAACATCATATAAGTTAAAAGAGCTTCACTAACAAGTCACATACTTGTTAATCTTTATAACATATGATTTATTCAAGGAACAAAATAACACTTATT
Organism: Hsuehochloa calcarea; assembly: GCA_036346395.1. Taxonomy (NCBI): domain Eukaryota; kingdom Viridiplantae; phylum Streptophyta; class Magnoliopsida; order Poales; family Poaceae; genus Hsuehochloa; species Hsuehochloa calcarea. The sequence continues at coordinate 20,227,900 of CM070602.1, read as the reverse complement.
CAATAACTCATAAACATAGACATGATACAATCTTCTCCATTATTGCCTCTAAGGTATATCACCAACAGTTATGATTTTGTGTGTCATTAGTTAGTCTCAAGTAATGATGATGTATAATCCTTAGTCCTGATATCAGCATAGTTTTCTACATATGTAATAGTATACTTAGGGGTTGTCAAACGCTACTCCGTAGTTATAAAGGTAGCTTTCGCATGTTATACAACAAGCGTATGAATATAATCGGTTGGATATTGATTTGCTCCTCCTAACATTACAGAGAGATATATCTAGGCCCTCGATGTGGTCGGATAAAGAAAGTGCAAGATCATACCACTAGTGGTCAAGAGTTGACTACATGAAGTTATTCGTCACTAGATCGATAAAGTGTTGAATACCATGGATGACATATATCTCACCGGAGTTCAATCGATATTGTGAGGCAAAAGGAGAATATGCAAACATGTCGCTCAATCCGGCAGATACGAATCGGTCGTAAGTCGGTCATACATGATCACTAATCGTCGATTTAACCGGTCGTAAGATGTTACGAATCGTCGTGACTCAATGTGAATTGGTCGATGGAGATGTGAGTTGGTCATGAGTGATAAGGATCTCGTCGTAAATCATATTGCATAAGGTTTGTCCGATATAATATTTATGTCTATTCGAGAATCATTATGTCTTGTTAGGAACCGCTAACGACTTGTGGCTCAAAGAAGTTTCAAGTCACAACCGATTGTGTATGAACCTATCGGGACACACACTTAACGAGTTGGAATAAACGAGTTCGAATAGGATCTGCATGGTCTTTTATAAGGGGATGCATGGGGTCATTGGGACGTAAGAGTTGCTCCACCAAACCCTAGTCGCCATCTCCCCAAATAGCCTACTATGCATGTTGGTTCTAACACACCGTGTACGGTGTTCCACCCGACATGTGGATATCGTGAGGCGCTGTAGGTTGCCGCCACGCTAATCGAGGATGATCCATGACCTACGCAAGGAACGTGATAGGTTGCTAGAGGAGACGATCGGTGAGTGAGGACGTTGGACGATCGACTCGACCACTACATCGATGCGCCAACGATGGATCAGCGTATTGAGATTGTTTTTATTGGGATATGGTAGGCTACGCTAGTGGTAATTAAAAAATTCTACCATGTAAACCAGGATGCCACGGATGTGCAATGCGAGAAGAAGAGTTGGAGCCGCTGGTCAAACCAAGAGCACGTCGATGTAGTGGTCGTAGTCAATCGTCCAACGTAGTCGATCGTTCGCATCAATCATCCAACGTAGTCGCGCGATCGTCTCCTCCGTAACGATCACTTTCCTTGCAAAGTTGCAGATCGTCCTCGGCGCAATAAGAACCGCATAGCACTTCTACAAGATCCACACGCTCTAGGAGGAATATCGATCGGTGTGCTAACACCAAGTCGCATGGGAAGGCTCTCTCAAGAAGATGACAACTAGGGTTTAGTGGAGCAATCACGTATTCTCGTCTCCACTTCTCTTTCCCTAGTAGCCTCAAGCATCTCCTTATATAATGCCTATGACGGATCCTATCCGAACACGTTTGACGAATAGTATCCGTACTGGTTTATTCCAACTCGTTAAGTGTGTGACCCTGTAGGTTCATGTGTAGTTCGGTTGTGACTCGAAAACCTTTTTCGACCATGAGTCGTTAGTGGTACCTAGCAAAACATAACGATTCTTGAATACACACAAATTACATCGGATGAACCTTAATGCAATATGATCTACGACTAGGTCCAATTTGGTCTCGACCAGTTCATAACTCCTTACGACTAGGTTTCAACCAACCTACGACGAACTCATATTTGGTCTCAACCAGTTCGTAACTCCTTACAGCAATATTTTAGCCAGTTAGAGATCATATTCGACCAGCCTACGACCAGCTCGTATCTCTATATGACTAGTCCGTATCCGATCGAACTGAACGACCAGCTCGTATATTATTCCTTTGCCTCATGATATCTAGTTGAACTCTAAGTGAGATCTAATGTCATACATAGACTATTCAATACTTTCTCGATCGAGTGTTAGATAACTTCATGTGGTCGAACTCTTCGACCACCAGTGGTATGGCCATGCACTTTATTTATCCGACCACATCGAGGGGGCCAAAGATGTCTCTCCTGTTATGTTAGGAGGGGCAAATCACATATCCAATCAGTCACATTCATCCACATGTTTCTTAGCATAGTCGAAAACTACCTTTATGACTACCTAGTTACGGAGTAGTCTTTGGCAACCCGAAAGTGTACTCTTACACATATAGAAAACCATGCTAATCTTAGGCCTAAGGATTATACATCATCATTGCTTGAGACTAACTGATGATACATGAAATCATAACAATCTCAACAGTGTCTCATGGTGGGTTAATCCAACACCATGTTCTCTAACATGTGTTCATATTATTGATTCGATATCTCTATATCCATGACCGGTGAAACATGTCATCAATCAATACATGTGTTGATCACTAGTGTTCGACTAGTGACATCCGACCAAGGATACATTTAGAACAACGTCATATAAGTTAAAAGAGCTTCACTAACAAGTCACATACTTGTTAATCTTTATAACATATGATTTATTCAAGGAACAAAATAACACTTATTCAATAACTCATAAACATAGACATGATACAATCTTCTCCATTATTGCCTCTAAGGTATATCACCAACAGTTATGATTTTGTGTGTCATTAGTTAGTCTCAAGTAATGATGATGTATAATCCTTAGTCCTGATATCAGCATAGTTTTCTACATATGTAATAGTATACTTAGGGGTTGTCAAACGCTACTCCGTAGTTATAAAGGTAGCTTTGCTATGTTATACAAAAGCGTATGAATATAACTGGTTGGATATTGGATTTGCTCCTCCTAACATTACAGGAGAGATATATCTAGGCCCCTCGATGTGGTCGGATAAAGAAAGTGCAAGATCATACCACTAGTGGTCGAAGAGTTGACTACATGAAGTTATTCGTCACTAGATCGATAAAGTGTTGAACAGTCCATGGATGACATATATCTCACCTGGAGTTCAATCAGATATTGTGAGGCAAAAGGAGAATATGCAAACATGTCGTTCAATCCGACAGATACGAACTGGTCGTAAGCTGGTCATACATGATCACTAACTGGTCGACGAACTGGTCGTAAGATGTTACGAACTGGTCGTGACTCAATGTGAATTGGTCGTATGGAGATGTGAGTTGGTCATGAGTGATAAGGATCTGGTCGTAAATCATATTGCATAAGGTTTGTCCGATATAATATTTATGTCTATTCGAGAATCATTATGTCTTGTTAGGAACCGCTAACGACTTGTGGTCGGAAAGAAGTTTCCAAGTCACAACCGATTGTGTATGAACCTATCGGGACACACACTTAACGAGTTGGAATAAACGAGTTCGAATAGGATCTGTTATGGTCTTTTTATAAGGGGATGCATGGGGCTGTTGGGACGTAAGAGTTGCTCCACCGAAACCCTAGTCGCCATCTCCCCAAATAGCCTACTATGCATGTTGGTTCTAACACACTGGTGTACGGTGTTCCACCCCTGGACATGTGGATATCGTAGAGGCGCTGTTGTGGTTGCTGCTACGCTAATCGAGGATGATCTACGGCCTATGCAAGGAATGTGATAGGTTGCTAGAGGAGACAATCGGTGCTAAGAACGTTGGGCGACCGACTACGACCACTACATCGATGCGCTCGATGGATCAGCGGCTCGCATCTTCTTCTGCACAGCTGCTGGTCTAGTGGTAACGATCTACGATCTCTTACTTGCATGGCTTTCTGGTTTACATAGTAGGATTTTTGAATTACCAACTAGTGTAACCTACCCGTATCCCTACACCCCCTCCCGGTGCCCCCCCTCGGACACCGTGCATGGCTTAAATGCCCCGATGCACACTAACTTACTCATGCGAGTGTGAAGTGTATAAATAAGACACCGTACATGGCTCAAATACCCCGATGCACACTAACTCACTTGAGCGAGTGTGAAGTGCATAAAAAAGACACCGAGCGGGGCTCAAATGCCCCAGTGCACACTAACTTACGCGAGTGTGAAGTGTATAAACAAGACACCGCGCGGGGCTCAAAAGCCCTGTTGCACACTAACTCATGCTAGGGTGAAGTGTATAAACAAGATACCGCGCATGATTCAAATGCTTAGGTGCACGCTAACTCACTCATGCTAGTGTGGAGTGTATAAATAAGACACCGCGCATAGCTCAAACACCCAAGTGCACACAAACTCACTCACACAAGTGTGTAGTGTATAAATAAGGCACCGGGTATGGCTCAAACGCCCTAGTGCACACTAACACGCCCATGTGGGTGTGGAGTGTATTAACAACACATCGTGCCCTCCCTACTCGCTTTGAAGGCCGTGTCTCTGACTAACGAATCTCCCACCTCGAGGCCACACCTCGGAATGGCCTAGCACATCGTGCTCCATCGTGTCATCCCTAATCGCTATGAAGACCTTGCCTCGGCGACTAGGAGTCTCCGACCTCGGAGGCCCTACCTCTACGGGAGACCTCTCATATCGTGCTCCTTTGTCCCTCCCTACTAGCTCGATGGACGTGCCTCGTGACTAGGATTCTCCCACCTAGGAGGCCTTATCTCGACGGAGAGACCTAGCACATTGCGCTCTATCACGCCATCCCTAATCGCTTTGAAGGTCATGCCTCGACGACTAAGGAGTCGCCCGCCTCGGAGGCCTCACCTTGGCAGAGACACCTAGCACATCATGCTCCATCCCTAATTGCTCAAGGTCATGCCTCGACGACTAGGAGTCCCCACCTCGAAGGCCTCACCTTGACAGGAGACCTCGATCTCGCTAGCCGACTCCCAACGAGACCTATCAAAAAAGGATGAGAGATAGCATTCGCCGCCTCCCCTTACTAACTCGAGCTCTCTAGTGGGCCCTATCAAAAAGAGATGGGGTGGCGCCGCTTGCCTCCCTCGCTTGCTCCGCCTCCAATGAGCCCTATCAAAAAAGGATGGGGACGGCACTCGGCTTTGTCCCCTTCCTCCCCTCCCTCCCTCTCGCTAGATTCGGGATCTCTAGCGATTCATATAAAAGGATGGGGACGGTGCTCACTTCACCTCCACTTCACTAGTTTTGGGCTCTCAATGAGCCCTATCAAAAACAGGATGGAGGACGGCCGCCAGACCTTCCCTCATTAGTTTCAAGCTCTCCAATGAGCCATATCAAAAAAGGATAGAGGGCGGTGCTCAGCTACGCCTCCACCTCGCTAGCTTCGAGTTCTCCAGTGAGCCCTGCCAAAAAGGGATGGGGGATGGCGCTCGGCTTCACCTCCCATCGCTAGCTTCGAGCTCTCCAGTGAGCCCTATCCAAAAGGATGGGGACTACTCTTCCTGCTAAGCGCAAGCGCCTGGCTTGGGTCTTCACTGCGCGCCCTCACCACTCACTGTTCTTCAAAAGGTAGGGGGACGACACGACAACACCAACCCTTCGCACCACTTTAGGTTATGTTATCTTTGAGTTCGTCTAAGCCATACGAGTCTACAAATTCGATGTCGCTTAGTCGATTATTTTGTTACCCATAGTTTGTCCTCTTGGATCGAGAGGGCACGTTTCTTTCCCTTTTGCATGGCAATACCACCGCTCTTCTCTCGAGCCACCGCAGATCGTAGAAGTCGTTATGATGTCGCTTCTTCTAAGCCGCGCTTCTTTCGCACTACGCCTCATGCGCTTCTTCCGACGCCCATACCTATGCTCGCGATCCCGATTTCTCCACGAGCATGCCCACGAAGGACGACGGTGAAGAACCTTTCCTATGCCTATCGCCTCGTGGGCATGCCTATTTACCCAAGAATAATGCATCACATATTCGCAAAAGGAACCAAGTGTAATTATCAAGACTACACGAGTAAGCATGTGTATAGTATATGATGTTCCTGACAAACATTATGTCCATTACATTTATATTTCTACAAGGTCAGTAACTCAAAAGTATATACTTGGATAAATTTTGATCTAGAGCCTTGTTGTTTTAACATTTATGCAACTAAACGATGATGTTGACAAAAAGTTATGTTGTAGCTCTTCATCCAATTTAGTTCAGAAATAGGCACAACTAGGGATACTAATCAAAGTTCAACACTTAGCAGTTACTCCAACACCATAGAAAATTGAATATGTACAAGTCGATATGGCAATTTGTCATGTTATGTGCTTTTGCATCAAGAACTGCCCTCCTTGTACATAATAGCTTTCTTTCTAAGAAAGTGCATGCATACTTAAAATCAAGAAAACTCGCACATAGCATGCCAAACTGCAACATAACATACATTGAATATGTAATAGTAGTATGATTCACGAACTTCACCGAGAGGAGGGCGGATGCCTGGAGGAGGACGGACAAGCTTTGAGGCCAGTCAGGCGCCCGGCCGGGAGGAAGGAGTCGGGCCGACGTTGAAGAAGAGGCGACCGAGCGGTGAGGAGGGAGATCTAAAGGAGGAGAGGAGGGCGCAGCCGTGTGGAGGACAGGGCAAGACCGCAAGAATAGCAAGAAAACTCACAAATCACAGATCCAAATGGGAGATGGGTGGAAGTGTGGGGCATGTACCTATTCGTGGTGGCAAGATCGATCTACCACGAGGTGTCATCGAGGATTGGCAACAACGTGGAGATTGGCGTTGTCCTCATCTTTGAAGTCGCCATAGAGTGGACGGTGGTCGCCTCATATTCACTCCTTCCTTGCGAGCAACAACGTAGGGTGTCAGGGCGACAGCGCAAGCGGAAGACAAGGGCGTGAGGAGGCCGGGTGTGGGCGTGAGGAGATGGCGGTGAGGAGGGGCGATGCGTGAGCAGGGGGTGACGACTAGACTAGAGGATGGGGGTACGAGGATGAAGGATCTAGACCCACTGTTATGAGTTAATGGAATGTTTTGGTGATTAATAACAAATCCAAATATGATACTAACTTTCTGTACAAGATTATTTTGTGGTCTCATTTGAATATAAAGGTAAAATTCAACAAGGTATGCAATCGACATCTTAATCTTATATATTGTTGCATTCCTCATATCTAAAATATAGGTTGAACTCAACCATAAGTTAAACTTGAATATGTGCATATGTTTTTATTACATATTTGTATATGCACACATTTAGGGGTTTGTAACATCCCAAAAATTTGGCATGTTTTAAAGTTTTAAAAGAAAAATAACCATTTGAAATTTTTCTGCTAAAGTTAAAGCTTAATTAGAAATTTCAGAGATCAAAACAATTTAACATGATTAATTCCAACATCAACTATTATCAAAATTATTTTATTTGGATTCTATGGGCTTAGATATATTTTATAGAATTTTATAGAATTTTTCTGAGTGCATTTGCTATTTTCTAATTGCCATTTGGATTTTCAGTATTTTATAAAAAGAAAATATATTAAAATTCCTAAAGAATAGTCGAAGCCATCACTGTCGCCCAACTCCACGCCTCCCCATCTCCTCACCTTTTCAGCGTGCTACCCCGCTTCTTCTCACGCTCGTGGCCCGCGCTGCCGCCACGCTGCTTCGCTTCGCCCCGAAGCTCGAGTCCCGGCCTGCACGCGCGCTCCGAAGTCGATCTCCTCCTCCTCCGCTATAAAAGCCCGAGACCTCCGGTTCTTTTCGCCTCCTCCTCTTCCGAAGCCCCAAGACGCCGTCTCTCTCGGCTTCGTGCGCGCATTGCCGGCCGTCTTCGCCGCAACTCGTCGCCGGTGAAATTCTCCGCCTCCATCTCTTGGCCTCGCCACCGACGCCATCGGCCGATTAGCTCGCATCCGGCGCGCCGTCTTTGGTTGCCGGTGCCTCCTCCTCCGTTTGGCCGTCTCGACAAAACACCGCCGCCACCGCTCATCTCTTCATCGCCACGGTGAGCCGCCGCTGCGACCCGACACCACCTCCTCGCCGCCACCTCCCGGCTTCGCTTTGCCACTGCCGCCACCACTGCCGCTGCTCGTGCGCCGCGGCCCGATCACCACCGCCACTTACCTCCTCTGTGTTTGCTCTTCAGGCTAAGCGTGGCAAGCCACCTTAGCCGCCACCTCTCTCTCTGGCCGCGGCACTCGCAACGCCGCTGTCGCCACGTGGCGCGCCGCTCCTCCCAAGCTTTCCTTCGGTGGAGCGTGGTCCACGGTGAACCGCACGTGTCATGCCAAGTCACCGCCACCTCGCCTTTTTGCCTCATCACCATGTGTCAAGATAACAAGTTGCGCATTAATCTCGTTTTCTGTTGAAAATAAATCCGAAATTAAATTAAAATCCAAATTAGGGTTTTGATTTATTTTCAATCTTCCAAAGCCCATATCTTTTGCATCCGAACTCCGATTGAGCCCATTCAAATTTGTAAATTCATCTAAATTCGAGCTCTATTTATTTATGATTTTTCTAACATTGATGGTGGATTGAGGATGGATTTAAACACGCTGGTTTGTTGAAAGATCGCCAGTAACTTGTCAAGGATTAATAGGCCAACTAGGATACTAATCAAAGTTCAACACTTAGCGTTACTCAACCCATAGAAAATTGAATCTCAAGTCGATATGGCGTTTGTCATGTTATGTGCTTTTGCATCAAGAACGCCTCCTTGTACATAATAGCTTTCTTCTAAGAAAGTGCATGCATACTTAAAATCAAGAAAACTCGCACTAGCATGCCAACGCAACATAACATACATTGAATATGTAATAGTAGTATGATTCACAACTTCACCGAGAGGAGGCGGATGCGACGGAGGACGACAAGGAGCGGTATTGGGCAGCTCGCGGAGGAAGGAGTCGGCGTAGGAGGGAGATCTAAAGGAGGAGAGGAGGGACGCGTCGGATTGGCACGGGCAAGACCGCAAGAATAGCAAGAAAAGCTCACAAATCGAGTCCAAATGGGAGATGGGTGGAATGTGGAATGGGTACCTATTCGGTGGTTGGTCGATCGACGATCACGGATGGTTCATCGAGGATTGGCAGGTTGTAGATTGGCGTTGTCCTCATCTTTGAATCGCATTCTGTGGTACGGTTGGTCGTCCTCATATTATTTGCTCTCTGCGAGCAAAGAACCTAGGTGTCTGGAAGCTTGCAAACAGTGAACAAGGGCGTGAGGAGGGCTTAGTCTGTCGGGCGTGAGGAGATGGCGATGAGGAGGATGCGTGAGCTCGGGGTGACGACTTGAGATTTGAGGATAGGATGCTGATAGGATCTAGACCGGGCATTTGAGGTTATGGAATGTTTTGGTGATTAATAACAAATCCAAATATGATACTAACTTTCTTGTAAGTTATAATTTTGTGGTCTCATTTGAATATAAAGGTAAAATTCAACAAGGTATGCAATCGACATCTTAATCTTATATATTGTTGCATTCCTCATATCTAAAATATAGGTTGAACTCAACCATAAGTTAAACTTGAATATGTGCATATGTTTTATTACATATTTGTATATGCACACATTTAGGTGTTCACTCTATATTTTGTAGTTTCATTAGTATTGATCCATATTCCATTCTCCACATATATTAAGGATCTTTACTTTGAAACAACATCCTTGAGTATATACAAAACTTGTGCAGCTTCATATATACTCATGCGTGTTACATTCAATTATCTATATTTAATCATGTGAAATTGAGTGGTTATCATTAATTACCAATAAGGGAAAGATTGAAGTATCTTGTCCCACCATTTTGTGATAATGGTTAGTTATGGTAACTAATGGTAATCACATTATGGAACTAACATTTTTCTTAAGTTGGATGAATAGGTTATGTTCCAGGATGATGAAGACATATCATCATGTGTTGATGATATTGAAGTTAAGAGCTTGCTATAAAGGATGCATTATGAGTTGATGCGATCAAGAAGAAGAGATGATCATGAGTTGATCGTCGAGTCAAGAAAAGATCCATCATGTGTTGATAGAAGTCAAGCAAAGGATGCATCATGAGTTGATGCATGTCAAGTAAATGACCCGGACTTAAAGTAATGATGTGCGTCATCAAGCTTCAAGAAGATGTTCAAGGCAAATGTATGACTAGCTAGGGCTAAGGATGTGTTCCTAGTCTTTACCTGGCCTTGGCGCTTGGTTGGAAGACCGGATTGCTATTATAGGTTGTCGTACTATTAAGAGTGGTCTTAACTAATAGCTTGAGTTAGTCATGTGTTGATAGCTAATTGTGTTTGCTTTAGCTCATCTAGGTATGATGCTATTATTCGCAAATGTGTTTTGCAAATAGTCGAGGCTCATGCATAACCCTTGTAGCATGTGACTTTAGTTTGCAAATGTATTTTGCAAATGGTGTAAGTCCATGTACCTTATTCCTTATAGTGAGTATTCTAAAAGTTAGCAAATGTGTTTTGCAACTTGTTAAGAATATCACCTATATCCTTGTTGGAATTGCACTCAAATGGACAAATGTGTTTTGCCATTTGAGCGTAATTCAAAGTGCAAAGCTTCGTGGTCCGACGGCCGATCAGCGTGTGGACCGGTCGACTCGGCTAAATGGTCGGACCGCCATGTGTTGGGCGTCGGACCGGTGGTCTCTTGAGCCGACTCGCATGCGGTAGTACGCCGTGAGAAAAGGTACTACGAAACGAAGTACCGAGTTTCGCAGACGCTTTTTCCCAAAGAAGCACCTTTTGAATACGCGATTTTCCTTGGGCTCGACTAGTCCGTGGTCTAACCGATAGGCATGGTCCGACTTGGTCTAGCTGGTGGTCCGATCGAGAGAGTCCAACGGCTACTTTTATAGTCGTTGCGCATGGGCGGTCCGATCACCATTAGTTGCGGCCGACCCTCTCTCGATTCGATGGAATCTTTCCTCCAACTGTAGTTTTGTGTGTGGGTATAAATACACACCTTGGTCGTTGGAGGAAGTTATTCGCCATTGCAAAGTGTTCTAGTGTTGTTAGACACTCTTTTGAGCTAAGAGCAAAATATCTCTTCTCTTTGTGCATATGTTGCACTTAGTGGATATATATTGCAATCCTTATCAATTGTCATATATTGTTAGTGCACTTAGTGAAATCTAGTTGATATAGGCTTTAATTGTGCAAAACTAATTTGTTATTAGCTTCGCATTAGATATTGATTTTAGCCAAAATAAATTTTTTAAACGCTTATTCACCCTCTAGTGGCCTCCTCGATCTTACAGAGGATGGAATGGCGCGAGGCGGAGGAGATGAGGAGAGAACGAGAGTGAGATGTGGGAGGGATGCGGATGTGGAAAGGAGGTGAGTGGTGGTTGTGCGTCCGTGGACGAGGAGGGCGAGGCAAGGGACAAGTTAAGGTTTTTTAACTGTGGCCCACTTGTCAGTAGGAGATGGTAGGTAATCGGGTGGAGTTCCTCTATATCTATGGTTGTTTATCCGCCGAGCAGAGTTTACCCCATTAACATATCCGTGAATAATAAATAAAGAATATAGGCACTTCTATTAGAGTTTTTTTACATGGGAATACACAGATAATCGGCAAAATTATCATCCGTGATCGAGTGACTTTAGTAATTATGGCTGGATGGACGACATCGGCTCTCACCCTTGTCCCGTCATCCTTCCATTTTGATTAAAATATACCGTAGTAGTGACTTCAGCAACAAGGAAACCCCGCGTATCGAGTCGTTTATTATCGCAGAATTTCGTGGTGCGCTCGTAGTGATTGCTCCCGAAAATTTCCGTACGTATTGGCTCTCTCTCTCTCTCTCTCGATCGCGTAATCCAAAAAGAAAGACTTTCTTTATAAATCCGGAAACATACCAAAAGTCTAGTATCCAAAAAGTCACATAAGGCATTCGTGGGCCCGTTTGACCTCGTATGCTTCGTCCCATAACCCCCCCCCGCCCACCTATAAATTTCCCCGCGTCTCTCTGGAAACCAAAGTACACAGATCGGTTGACCGGAAGTAAGTCCGCAATCGTATCTCAAACTCGTAACGTTCGGAAGAGAAATAGAGAGAGGAGTCGACAGACAGAGCGAGAGAGAGAGGGAGAGGGAGATCGGAGATGGGAGGGTGCTTTTCCGGCGACGTGCGCGGCGGCATGGAGGCCGTGGGCGGCGGCGGCGCGAGGAGCCACGGGGCGGCCGGAGGGGCGGCGCAGGGCGGGGCGAACGAGGCGGTGGACTACTTCTTCCAGACGCGCGGCCTCCGCGGCCTCTACACGCCTCTCGAGGTACGGTCGTCCTGCGGGAAACCCTAGCGCCCAGCGCTCGCTAGTGGTGGGCGCTCCCCGAAGACGAAATTGCTCGCGTTTGAAGTGGGTTTTGGGGAATTGCGGTCGTCGCGCTCGGTTTGGGCGAGGAGGATTTTGGGGGCGTTGGCTGTCTGATTTTGTGGGTTTGGTGTGGTTATTTTCGTAAATGCGCTTCGCTTTGAAGAGATTACACGGAACTAGATGTTTCGGGTTTTATTTTATTATTTTGCCAACCTTGTCAGCATCGCAAAGGTCCCGTGCGTGCGAATTACGGCTTTGGTTTTTAGTCTCGATCGTTTTGTGTGTGTGTGTGGGGAGGAGGGTTCTAAATTGTTTTGTTTGAAGCGGGTTTTGGGAAATGGTAGTGCTCTCGTCTCTGAATTGAGGTTTTAGGTGGATTTTGGGATATGAGTATTGGATCATCATTGTATGTGTTGGTGCTTATTTTTGGTAAGTATGTTTTATTTCACAAAAATTGCTCGGTTTCAAGAGATGCTTCCTGTTCCTTTGTGAATTTGGATCGCAATTTATTATGGGGAATGTGCATCTGTTTCGTAAAAGTTGCGGTCTTATTTCTATTTTTAGTACAAATCAAATGTGATTCAGTTGTGTGGCGATAGCATACCTGAATCATGGTGTGCTCCTTTCTTATTGGTAGAACTATGCTTCTTTTGCATGAACTGCATGCAGTACTGTTCCTCAAATGGTGATCGCATTGTATTTTAATGGGCTGGTCTCTGAAAAGAATATTGAATTGATTTCGATAAAAAAATTGACGCTGGGGGCATTTTCTTGAAGTGTATTTGGGAAGGCCAAATACGTTTTAGGTTGGAGTGGGTGGTGGATATTGATATTTTGCTTTAAAACGAAACCATGTTAGAGGTGGCAGATAAAGACATGTGCAGAGGGTGGTCGGCACCAAGGATAGAAATCCCGGCCGGTAACCGCCGGTTACCGGCCGGTAACCGGTTTACCGGTGGCGGCCGGGTTTTCCCGAGTTTACAAATTCAAATTTTGAATTTTGAATTTTAGTTGATTTTTAAGCAAATTTAAACGAAATTCGACCGAGTTTTCTCCGAGAAAACCGGTAACCGTTACCGGCTGCCGGCCGGGATTCCGGCCGGTTCCGGTTTTTCAATCCCTGGTCGGCACTAACCTGTGATCGTTTGATCCGATAACTTGGTCGTTATAAGTGCTTGAACTTTCTCGTGCTGCGCTGAGGATAAACTTTACGTCCTTTAATTTGCCAAACAATTAGTTAATCAAACGGTCGTTCAAACAATATATTTTGTATTTGGATTCTCGAAACAAATTAGTATATGCTTGCAATGATTTGTATGCTGCCTACATGAAGATATTTTATATTTATGATCGTGCACTGTCTTTCTTAATTATCCACTCCTCACCCAGGCCTTGTTCCCACTGTCCCACATCCACTGTGACCTGTGCATACTCTGTGACAATGGATAAAAACGTTGTGCAGTTGCTTTGTATTTGAGAGTTGATTTGTGAGGAACTTAGAATTGTTTCTTAGTATTTTAATGCATGCCGAACGATCGTATATGCTTGGAGACTTGTGCGAATTTGAAGTCCTATCTGTGCCAGCCAGCGGTATTGTAGCATAAATGCAGTTTACGTGGGCATTGGATGCCAACATGTTCTTAATTAGTAGATTATGGATGTCAATTTGAACCTACACTAACATGTTGCTATCTTCCTCTAATGCAGTTATCTTTTTCAGCATCTAAGTTGAGGAATATGGATGCTCTTTCCAAGGTACAAACTGCCGTTCTATTTTTTTCAACCATTTCAATCTCTATATTCCTATTTCTATTTTGGTAGTGTAACTAATTGTGCTGATTCTATTGGTCCAGACTCCAGAACCTTTTCCTGGACCTGCATAACTCAGAAAATTAAACTATCCTGGACCTGAAATAGATGTTGGCGTGTTCCGGACTTTTCCAACGTTGTATATTCTTTGCTAAGAATAATAAGTTTAAAACAAAGAGAATGATAAATAAATGCGTGTAAACTGTAAAGTGATCCAATTTTATGCTTCTGTATCAACATGCCCTTTGTACACCCTTTTATTGTAGGGTTGTCATCCTTTTTAGAACCAAAAAAGTGCATGGAGGAGCAATAATCAACTTTTTTAAATTGGCCTTGACTTCATCTTATAGTGTTATGATCATAGCTGTGATACAAAGGGCAAATAAAAAAGGATTTTCGAGTTTAACCTTCTAAGTTCTATGAATAAAAGAGAAACAATTCCAGTGGAACAACTTCTCATTGCAGGCAAATATTAAGTTTTAACAAAGGACCCCAGAAATAATGGCTTACGCTATCAATAGTTGACCAACCCAGAAAGTGACATGCCACATTGTCAATAGCCAAGCTTCAAATAGTCAATTTTTCACGCAAGTTGCTTTCTTTGCATCTCTGATATTTGTTTTTGCCCACCGAAGATGATTGCATTGCCACGATATTTATATTCAGAATTACGACAAAATATGTTGGCTTAGCACCAGCTACAATACAAACATGCAAAATAATTCTACTTTCAAGTTTTCGCTGTAGTGTCCAAAATCTGTTACAGCATATATGTGTAACCAAAAACAATGGTGCTTATCTGATTGGTTGTTTTTCTTGTGTATGTGTATGTATTTTCCCCAACTTTAACTATTTTCTTCTTACTTTCCATAGAGTGATCCGATGTTAGTGGTATATACAAAAATGGACAGAAGGCTAGAAGAGATTGGCCGTACTGAAGTGATATTGAATTCACTGGAACCCTCGTGGATCACAAAAGCTGCAATAAATTACCAATTTGAGATTGTGCAGCCGCTCGTGTAAGTTTATAAAGATACAAATAGCCATATTCACTTGTAAAAAGCTCGTACTTACTACTACTTTTTTTACTCATGATAGATTCAGGATATATGACATTGACACAAGGTACCATAACACACCAGTGAAGGTATATTCTGTGCCCTTAATTCTTTTTTCACCACTCCCCTATTCAATTCGAAAACTTAGTTATTTGTGGGCTGTGCTTGAAATCGAGCCACAGTTTTTGTTATTTTGTTGCAGCATTCATTATTTTCTTATGGCCACATTTGGCGGTGCAAATCTTTTAATCCTTTCGTGTTCATAGGAAATAATTCTTAAAAAAAAGGTTTTGGGGTCGGTACCAAGGTTATTAAGTCGAGTCGAGTCGCCATGCTACCAACTTGATGACTAGTCATGGCTAGTGGGCATGCTAGTCCCACTAGTTGGTGACTAGTCGGTCTACCACCTACTGATGCTAGTCTCCTAATATTACATCTAGATGTAGCACAGAGCAGCAAAACATAGAGAAGGAAGGAGAAAAGAGAAAGGGAGAATTTCAAAGAGGAAAGAGAAGAGAGGAAACCAACTGGGAGGTGAAAGGACCTTGTCATAGCTCGCCGTCGCTGTCGACAGCCTCGTCACATCTTGCCTTCACTGTCGCCTCCCCATCATCGTCCCCATCGCATCATAGCTCCATCGCCATGCGCCGCTTGCGCCTTTGTGCTTCCTGTGGAGCTCGTGCATCGCAGCTGCCACCGGATATCTAGTGAGAAGAGCAACCCTAGGAAGCACCAACGCCGCCTCTTCCTTTCCTTTGCTCTCTGTTTGGCTATATTGTTTAGGCTGAGAGTTGAGTTTGGCCATCGCCGCCTCTTCCTTCTCTTTATTTGTCTTCACAGATATGCACGCCGCCGCTCTCTCGCTTCACGCACGCCGCCACCCCGCCATTGGGTCGCCAACACCACCACCACCTCTTCCTCCTCCTCCTCCCCGGTATATCCTCTCGATCCGATAGTGGACCATCCATGCGCAACAATTTGGGCGACCAATCATCCATGATTAGTCATCCTAGTCAAGGTTGTCAGAATCTTCATTCTAGTCATACGATTCTACGTTTCTACAACCCAGATTGACTGGACCGATCAAATCCTATGGTAGAGTCTTAATTTGTTAAAATCTTAATATTATTACGATTCTAACAAAAAAAAATTGTAGGATCTTGATCAAAATTTTCATATGATCCTACTCGATTCTAGTGATTTATTATAAATAATTATTTGCATACGTCCCTTTCATTGTAAATTTATTTTTTTACACTACACTACAGGTGATCTTTCCTTTGCACTACATTTTGGTAAACAAAAATTCTAAAAGTATAGTTTTAAAATGAAAAAGTGTTAAAGTACAAAGCAGATTTTAAAAAATGTTTCTTTGGTAGAATCACATAGGATCTTAGATTCTACATCGATACTACAATTCGCGATCCAGTTGAAAAACCTCCGATCCGATTTAGGATCGCGATTCTGCCAACCTTGGTCCCAATCACCCGATTAGTCGTTCGGTCGCCCGACTAGTCCTCCAAGTAGAGTTGACTGCTCCAGTCGACAACCAAGAACTGACCAGATGACTAATCTATGTAGATTAGTCGACGACTTAATAACAATGGTCGGTACAAGACATGGTAGTGTCATGCAGGAGAAAAGGACCAGTAGGTTAAACATACTAGTTTAGATGCCTAGTAAGTGGCAAAGAAATCCGGTAGATTGATTTTTCTTTAATTAAAAAATCCTACATGAAGATACACCTTAACCAACAATTAACCCTCCTAAACTATGGACTGAGTAAATGGGGTTAAACATAATAACCAGATTACATATTATATTTTATACGTGTTTGGGGCCTCATGCTTGAAGGAGAGTTTCTCCCCCACACACACACATGACTATGTGAGCATGCTGAGTTTAGCAGCTGATTATTGCGCCCCTGCATATGAAACACCTCATCAAAATGTATGAAGCTGTACATAAATACTGTACACATACAGTTAATATGTGCTCAAAACAAGCTGGGTTATGAACTGGCTATAGAATTGACTCTATTGTTAATATTTGCTCAAAACAAGCTGGGTCAGATGGGTGTAGAATTGTCTCAATTGTTTCGTTTTGCGTAAAAAAATATTAATTGATAAGATGGGCTTTATCTTTTACCTAAGTCGCTTACATGTGTTATTTGTGAAGAAAATGTTCATTAGTAATACAGTAACAGTATAGCCTGCTTAGAATTTCGAGTCTGTAACTTTATATGCGACTTCTGAGGCCTGCATTTGTTGTTTAATGCAGATGTTGAACTTGGCTCAGCAAGATTTTCTTGGGGAAGCATGCTGCAATTTATCAGAGGTTGTACAACATCAGTTAGAGGATCCTATGCAAATACCACAAATAACTAGTTGCATTATACATTTTCTCTAAATTAATGCAGATGAATAGGAGAAACACAAATGGCTTCTCTTGATATTTATTTTGCGCTTCTTTGCTCTTTTCACAGATTGTCACGAAATTCAACCATAGCCTGACATTGAACCTCCGAAGTGGTTCTGGACATGCCCTTCTAGGAACAATGACAGTACATGCTGAAGAAAGTGCTTCCTCAAGGATGGCAGTTGAGATGACATTCCATTGCTTGAACTTGGAAAACAAGGATGTGTTTTCCAAAAGTTTTCAACCATTTCAATCTCTATATTCCTATTTCTATTTTGGTAGTGTAACTAATTGTGCTGATTCTATTGGTCCAGACTCCAGAACCTTTTCCTGGACCTGCATAACTCAGAAAATTAAACTATCCTGGACCTGAAATAGATGTTGGCGTGTTCCGGACTTTTCCAACGTTGTATATTCTTTGCTAAGAATAATAAGTTTAAAACAAAGAGAATGATAAATAAATGCGTGTAAACTGTAAAGTGATCCAATTTTATGCTTCTGTATCAACATGCCCTTTGTACACCCTTTTATTGTAGGGTTGTCATCCTTTTTAGAACCAAAAAAGTGCATGGAGGAGCAATAATCAACTTTTTTAAATTGGCCTTGACTTCATCTTATAGTGTTATGATCATAGCTGTGATACAAAGGGCAAATAAAAAAGGATTTTCGAGTTTAACCTTCTAAGTTCTATGAATAAAAGAGAAACAATTCCAGTGGAACAACTTCTCATTGCAGGCAAATATTAAGTTTTAACAAAGGACCCCAGAAATAATGGCTTACGCTATCAATAGTTGACCAACCCAGAAAGTGACATGCCACATTGTCAATAGCCAAGCTTCAAATAGTCAATTTTTCACGCAAGTTGCTTTCTTTGCATCTCTGATATTTGTTTTTGCCCACCGAAGATGATTGCATTGCCACGATATTTATATTCAGAATTACGACAAAATATGTTGGCTTAGCACCAGCTACAATACAAACATGCAAAATAATTCTACTTTCAAGTTTTCGCTGTAGTGTCCAAAATCTGTTACAGCATATATGTGTAACCAAAAACAATGGTGCTTATCTGATTGGTTGTTTTTCTTGTGTATGTGTATGTATTTTCCCAACTTTAACTATTTTCTTCTTACTTTCCATAGAGTGATCCGATGTTAGTGGTATATACAAAAATGGACAGAAGGCTAGAAGAGATTGGCCGTACTGAAGTGATATTGAATTCACTGGAACCCTCGTGGATCACAAAAGCTGCAATAAATTACCAATTTGAGATTGTGCAGCCGCTCGTGTAAGTTTATAAAGATACAAATAGCCATATTCACTTGTAAAAGCTCGTACTTACTACTACTTTTTTACTCATGATAGATTCAGGATATATGACATTGACACAAGGTACCATAACACACCAGTGAAGGTATATTCTGTGCCCTTAATTCTTTTTCACCACTCCCTATTCAATTCAAAACTTAGTTATTTGTGGGCTGTGCTTGAAATCGAGCCACAGTTTTTGTTATTTTGTTGCAGCATTCATTATTTTCTTATGGCCACATTTGGCGGTGCAAATCTTTTAATCCTTTCGTGTTCATAGGAAATAATTCTTAAAAAAGGTTTTGGGGTCGGTACCAAGGTTATTAAGTCGAGTCGAGTCGCCATGCTACCAACTTGATGACTAGTCATGGCTAGTGGGCATGCTAGTCCCACTAGTTGGTGACTAGTCGGTCTACCACCTACTGATGCTAGTCTCCTAATATTACATCTAGATGTAGCACAGAGCAGCAAAACATAGAGAAGGAAGGAGAAAAGAGAAAGGGAGAATTTCAAAGAGGAAAGAGAAGAGAGGAAACCAACTGGGAGGTGAAAGGACCTTGTCATAGCTCGCCGTCGCTGTCGACAGCCTCGTCACATCTTGCCTTCACTGTCGCCTCCCCATCATCGTCCCCATCGCATCATAGCTCCATCGCCATGCGCCGCTTGCGCCTTTGTGCTTCCTGTGGAGCTCGTGCATCGCAGCTGCCACCGGATATCTAGTGAGAAGAGCAACCCTAGGAAGCACCAACGCCGCCTCTTCCTTTCCTTTGCTCTCTGTTTGGCTATATTGTTTAGGCTGAGAGTTGAGTTTGGCCATCGCCGCCTCTTCCTTCTCTTTATTT
This sequence comes from Hsuehochloa calcarea, assembly GCA_036346395.1. NCBI lineage: Eukaryota > Viridiplantae > Streptophyta > Magnoliopsida > Poales > Poaceae > Hsuehochloa > Hsuehochloa calcarea. Next base: position 20,208,207 of record CM070602.1, on the reverse strand, counting down.
GTCTTCACAGATATGCAGCGCCGCCTCTGCTCTCTGCTTCACGCACGCCGCCACCGCCGCCATTGGGTCGCCAACACCACCACCACCTCTTCCTCCTCCTCCCTCCCCCTGGTATATCCCTCTCGATCTGACAGTGGACCATCCATGCGCAACAATTTGGGCGACCAATCATCCATGATTAGTCATCCTAGTCAAGGTTGTCAGAATCTTCATTCTAGTCATACGATTCTACGTTTCTACAACCCAGATTGACTGGACCGATCAAATCCTATGGTAGAGTCTTAATTTGTTAAAATCTTAATATTATTACGATTCTAACAAAAAAATTGTAGGATCTTGATCAAAATTTTCATATGATCCTACTCGATTCTAGTGATTTATTATAAATAATTATTTGCATACGTCCCTTTCATTGTAAATTTATTTTTTTACACTACACTACAGGTGATCTTTCCTTTGCACTACATTTTGGTAAACAAAAATTCTAAAAGTATAGTTTTAAAATGAAAAAGTGTTAAAGTACAAAGCAGATTTTAAAAAATGTTTCTTTGGTAGAATCACATAGGATCTTAGATTCTACATCGATACTACAATTCGCGATCCAGTTGAAAAACCTCCGATCCGATTTAGGATCGCGATTCTGCCAACCTTGGTCCCAATCACCCGATTAGTCGCTCGTCGCCCGACTAGTCCTCCAAGTAGAGTTGACTGCTCCAGTCGACAACCAAGAACTGACCAGATGACTAATCTATGTAGATTAGTCGACGACTTAATAACAATGGTCGGTACAAGACATGGTAGTGTCATGCAGGAGAAAAGGACCAGTAGGTTAAACATACTAGTTTAGATGCCTAGTAAGTGGCAAAGAAATCCGGTAGATTGATTTTTCTTTAATTAAAAAATCCTACATGAAGATACACCTTAACCAACAATTAACCCTCCTAAACTATGGACTGAGTAAATGGGGTTAAACATAATAACCAGATTACATATTATATTTTATACGTGTTTGGGGCCTCATGCTTGAAGGAGAGTTTCTCCCCCACACACACACATGACTATGTGAGCATGCTGAGTTTAGCAGCTGATTATTGCGCCCCTGCATATGAAACACCTCATCAAAATGTATGAAGCTGTACATAAATACTGTACACATACAGTTAATATGTGCTCAAAACAAGCTGGGTTATGAACTGGCTATAGAATTGACTCTATTGTTAATATTTGCTCAAAACAAGCTGGGTCAGATGGGTGTAGAATTGTCTCAATTGTTTCGTTTTGCGTAAAAAAAATATTAATTGATAAGATGGGCTTTATCTTTTACCTAAGTCGCTTACATGTGTTATTTGTGAAGAAAATGTTCATTAGTAATACAGTAACAGTATAGCCTGCTTAGAATTTCGAGTCTGTAACTTTATATGCGACTTCTGAGGCCTGCATTTGTTGTTTAATGCAGATGTTGAACTTGGCTCAGCAAGATTTTCTTGGGGAAGCATGCTGCAATTTATCAGAGGTTGTACAACATCAGTTAGAGGATCCTATGCAAATACCACAAATAACTAGTTGCATTATACATTTTCTCTAAATTAATGCAGATGAATAGGAGAAACACAAATGGCTTCTCTTGATATTTATTTTGCGCTTCTTTGCTCTTTTCACAGATTGTCACGAAATTCAACCATAGCCTGACATTGAACCTCCGAAGTGGTTCTGGACATGCCCTTCTAGGAACAATGACAGTACATGCTGAAGAAAGTGCTTCCTCAAGGATGGCAGTTGAGATGACATTCCATTGCTTGAACTTGGAAAACAAGGATGTGTTTTCCAAAAGTGTATGAATTTCCTTCGCTGGTAAAGTCGAATGTTATTAGTTGGCCAATTAGTTGCAATTCTCTAAATTTTTATTTGATTTGATTGTGCAGGATCCCTTCTTGAGAATATCAAGACTGGTAGAAACTGCTGGCCCCATTCCTATATGTAAAACAGAAGTGGTCAATGACAACTTAAACCCTGTTTGGAGGCCCATAACGCTAACATCACAACAATTTTGTAGCAAGGCAAGTACATTTTTCTGGGTACAGGAATATTTGTGTAGGCATTGCTTAGCACGTGTAATTCAAGGTTGATTTGATGTTATTTTCTGATCTGTTACTTTATTTCAGGATAACCCACTGCTAGTTGAGTGTTTTGATTTTGATTCCAGTGGAGAACATGAAATTATTGGGTAGGTTTGACTAAGGAAGTGTTTTGGTATCTTTTACCATTGGTTCTGAGTTTTAATCACACTCTTTCTTGTCTGACAAATAGGGCATTCCAGACAACTATCGCTCAGCTTGAAAATCTACATAATTCAAAGTCTGGAGCAAATTTTTACAGCCATATGGGACAAAAAAAGGTTTGAATTTTTCTTGTATGACGCAATCTACTGAACAAAAAGTCACTCCTTCTAACCGTTCTTGATGTATTCAATCTGTGTTCAGTTGAAAGGACAATTGTTCGTGGATAAGCTCCAGGAAAAAGTCCAACATACTTTTTTGGACTATATTTCCAGCGGTTTTGAGCTCAATTTTATGGTAGCTGTAGATTTTACTGGTTAGTTCTAATTGTCAGCTTAAACTATTTGTCTGTAGCTCTGTCAATCATATGTGTTTTACATCCGTGCTTTATTTGTGTTTTCAGCTTCAAATGGTGACCCCCGTGCACCACAGTCTTTGCACTACATTGACCCCTCTGGCAGACCAAACTCATACCAGCAGGTTAGGGATCTTCTGATGTGCTAAATTATTCTAAACCAAAGAAAGCCTGCTTATTGAACCATTTAATGTACCAGGCAATAGTAGGGGCTGGCGAAGTTCTGCAGTTTTATGACAATGATAGGCGATTTCCTGCTTGGGGTTTTGGAGCAAAGACACCACAAGGATATATATCTCACTGTTTTAACTTGAATGCAACTACCAATGACTGTGAGGTGAGTTTCATGTCTAATGAGTTATTTTTTATTTTTTATTGTTGACCATGTTTGAAATATCTTCACAGGCTTATAGCAGGCATGCAACAAAATGTGCATGAAGTTATTTTGAAAAGAAAATACCATGTAACATTGGTACCAACATGAATTGTCCCCTATAAACCATCTTCTGAATATTTGTGTACCCTAACGATTGAACCTCTTAGATACCAGATTGATTCATTTCCTCATTTTTCATTAGTAGTATTAATAGAACAAGTAGAGCTTCCCACACAAGAATGCAGTGCTTTAAGCCCAATTGTGTTCAGCTGCAAGTAGCCTCCTGTGTTTGGCCTATCTTACAACGTTTTTGTGTATATTGCTGATTCAGAATTTCAGATACCTGTAGATATTTTCCCTGTCCCATCAACGTTCATAATTACTATTACATGTATTTACATTCAACATTTGTGTTTAAAAGTGTAAAGATTCAGCGCCAGTTGCATTCAATGGCATCACTCTTGTAATAACCACAAATGTCACCTTATTAGCTTGACTATGGTGCTACAAATCATGTGTGGACCTGTGGTATTTGTATTGCTTAGATTGATGTTACAAATTTTCTATTTTACAACTGTTAGCACTTGTATTTTTTGGATTGTCGTTGATGTTATGGATTTTCTCTTTCTATCACAGGTCGTTGGAGTTGAAGGCATCATGTCAGCGTACTCCACCACTCTTTACAGTGTTACCCTTGCTGGGCCAACCATGTTTGGGCCCGTGATCAACAAAGCTGCAGAAATTGCCAGCCATTCCCTTCAGTATGGAAACAATAAATATTTTGTCTTGCTCATTATCACGGTATGTAATCAGAGTTCCCCATGTGACCTCTGTTAGTTCATAAAATTCACCCGAGCATTTTTGCAGGATGGAGTTCTCACTGACGCTCAAGAAACAAAAGATTCTATTGTGAGGGCATCAGATTTGCCATTGTCAATTCTCATTGTTGGCGTCGGAAATGCTAATTTTGAACAAATGGAGGTAAAACATTTACTTCATATATTATAAAGATTCCATTCTTGACAAGAAAATTGTCTGAACTACAGTCCTGAAGAAACTGTATGTTATGTATTGTCTACGCTGTAAGTAAAAGCATGACAGCGCTGGGAACACCTCACCTCGTTTCCTTTTTGAAGCTGAGCTGTTACATGTTCTGGGTACTTGTTAGTAGATTTAGTCAGGCAGTTTGTCGCGCCATGATGCTGCACTTTTTGCAATTGCATCCGCAGTACCTTGTGTCCGACGAAGTTGCAGACACACATTCACTTGCATCTACCAGAAAGTCTGTCCACTTATGATATACTTTGTTTTCCTCTGATAAACAAAGGCTGTTGGGTTGGAACACACTTTTCTGCGATCTTATTTTCCTCTCCAACATAAAAGCGCCACTGATGTCTATCTGACATTCTCTTTGGCAGGTCCTGGATGCAGATAACGGTAAGCGGCTGGAGAGCTCGACCGGCAGGATTGCGACACGCGACATCGTCCAGTTTGTCCCCATGAGGGAAGTCCAAGGTCAGCCATCAACCAACTCCAGCTGTTGTACCCCCTGAAACATCACTGTAAATCTCATCACTCACGTTCATCCCCTCCCGCGCAGGCGGCCAGATCTCGGTCGTCCAGTCCCTGCTCGAGGAGCTGCCGGTGCAGTTCCTGGCGTACATGCGCAGCCGGGGCATCGAACCGCGAGCTGCTCCTGAGCACCCACCCACCCCAGTGAAGGCAGAACCCTGCCACTCCACATGAGCTGGTCTGCTCGTTACTCGTACTACCACCAGCCAGCCAGCAAATGTGGATTCCGCATCTATCCGCCTCCATACACCGTCAGCTACCCCTGTCCGGTCCGCGTCCGCATCCAATACAGACAGCCGCATCTGCGCCACCCAGATCCAACACTGGGTACCAGAACGTTTACTGCTGCCTCCCACCCAGGTCGTCGAATACGTCCCCTGTAAATACTACATGCCATTACTGCTGGCTTTTATCAAATAGTATCATCATGCAAACATGCTCGTGCTTCTCTCTTTCGTCTTGCTGGGCTCCGGAGGGAATCAGGGAATAGATAGATATTTAATTAGGCTGCACTCGTCGTTTGGTGCTGCTAAAAAAAAGTGTTTAGGTGGTGGTTATGAGTTGACCGCAGCCAGTTGCGCTGTGATGGTCCACCAGGCGAGGGGGCATGTGCGCTGCACTGGACGCCAGCCTAGAGTTCGTGGGCATGTTGTTAGTCCGGAACAAATTACGGTCGAGGGAGCGAGCGAGTTGAGTGCCATGTCTCCCTCTCTCGTATCTTTGGTCCTCCTGGAACAACTGGAATTCGCTGGAGCGGTTTTGTTTTTGCCAGCGTCTATGTAATCCCTCCCTCGCTCGAGATTTGTCGCTTTAGGCTCGTGCTTAAAGGGAGGATTGTTTGTTTCTGGGCGTCTTCTCGTGTGCAGGTTGGTAGTTGGTGCGGCGCGGTACGTAAAAACCTCCATGTGGAGCTAGCTCCCTGCACCCTACGCGTGGGCGTTGAAATGCTTGTTTGGACCAGGGTTTTCTTTTCCGGCTATTTTTTACCGGGTCGGATTGGCCGAAATTTTTAAATAATAATAATAATATTTTCGGATTTTAAAATTTTAAAATCGAACAAAAATTCAAGCAAATATTTTTTTTTTTGACAAAATTCATCCAAACCGATTTTTTCTAGACCGATTTGTATTCGCACTGGCCCCACAAGTAAATCCAAAATCGCCGGTCAAAATTCTCATCCCTGGTTTGGACTGTTCATCCTCGCCGAGTTAACCAGAAATGTACTGTTCTAAGGGTTTTAATTAGTGTTGAGTGTACTGTTCATAGCATGTTGCAAATTTAGTGCGGTGCCTTCACAGTACTACGTCCCTGCTAAAGAGATTTTGCAAAGCCCTCCAACCGTGCAAAACGATTTGAGTATTACTGACCATCTCATGGGCCGGGGCATCCATGAGAGTGATTCACATAGTTTGCGCACCATTCTCTGTGATCATGGCATGGCATACTGACGGTTTATCTACACAAAAATGAAGAAAGGTATAGCTACGCATCAAGTCCGAGCCATATCTTTATTAAATATTTTATCTAATAAAGGGGAGACAGACTCTTAGGAGGGCTTTGGGGTAGTAGTGCCCTAAATTGTTAGAGCGAAACGGCGACTAAAGGGGGTGAATAAGATGTTAGCCAATTTTTTATATTGATCGAATTCAACACGTTTTTCTCTCCAATAACTATGAAAACTATGAAGATCAACAAACAAGTATAGCGAATGTCTTGTATTGAATCAAATCAAAACCTCAAATCATAACAACAACAAAAAAGCAAAAACACACTCGTGAACACTACTGGATGAATAGTAAAAACAACATGATGAACAGGATGCAGCTCGAAATCTAAATCCAAAATTGGCACAACTTTTGATCCACAACTCCAAACTTCATGAAACCTAAAATATAACTTTCCTAGGATGTCAGGAACCTATTCCACTCAAAGATCATGAAGATTATTGCCAAAGTTTTAACTTTTTCCGTTTGAGTGATGGTTGCTCCAAAAACCGGGCCAGAATCAAACTTTGATCCTAAAACTTGCTTGTGGGTAAGAGATGATCTTAGATCCATTCCCACATGTCACAGCAAGCAAGATCTCAGCAAGAAACCAAAAGAAAACCAAATGATCATCAAAAACTCAAAATCACCAAAGATGGAGCAAGAACAAGAAGGGAGTCATCTTGAAAATCTTGTTTGGATTGATTGGATATTGAAGTTGGTTTACAGCCACTCCACCATGGGAGACAAAAACTCAACACTTAAGCACTCAATCAATCCAACTCTCTAGAACACTAACCTCTCATATCCCTAAACACAAACTAGGATTTCTTGAATTCAAAGGGTTGGAGAGTGCACAGCCAGCACCCTCCCTATTTATAGAGGAGGCTAGCTTCTAGAGGAAGATACCTAAACAGGCACCCGTTAAGCCCACACACAAACGGGTTTCACTTACGCACGTATTTCAAAGCGCCGTCTTCATCTACTCTTGACCTAAACCACTTCTCACGCCGTCTTGCGCCGCGGTTTAGCCAAAAGCAATCAATACGGTATTTAGGTAAAGTTACCAAAATACCCCTTCTCGATCCTTCTCCAAAGACCGAGTTCAATTTTCATGAAGCAATCCCATGCTTTGCCACGTATAGGTTGATCAACAACTCTCTTCATGTCGGTAAGTCTCTCCCATCCGGCTCCCACCGAAACCACCATGGCATTTGCACCGACCCCCGCACCGCTTGATGCAACCCGTCGCACCGAACTTCTCATTCGACCATCATTGTCCATTTTACACCATGCTTGAGTTCGCTGACTTCACCCGGCATCCTCGATCGTCCTGAACCTCAGCTCTCCAAGCCTAGTCCTGATCATCTTCACTGTTGACCGTCGTTGACCTCCAAGCTTCCTGCACAACAATAGATCAAGAAATCGATTTCGGAAACAAGTTCTTCACAACTTGACATACGTTAGTCAAAACATGTATCATGCAACATATATGCAATGGAATCCATAAAATTGAGCTAACAAACAAAAATCACTGCCAAACTGGCCAGCGAACAGAGCAAAACCGATAATACCTACAATGAACACCGGTCCTACTGCACTGTGGTAGTACCGCTCCACAATTGTGGTCTTACCGATTCTCAGGGAAGAAGAAACTCCCAAAAAACTGTTCTCTGGGGGAAAAACATACCGCCAAGTAAAATATGGTCATACTGCATTACGGTAGTACTGCTTCTCAAATGCGGTCATACTGATTTTACCTGGTTGAAAGGGTTACGACCACCTGGTCGCACTGCGTAATACCGTTCCTCTATTACGGTCATACCGCGATGCGGTAACTCCTCTGTTGCGGTCATACCAAAATTACTGAACTTTGTTGATAATAAGTGTTTGACAAACCCTCAATACTATTGTCAATTGTATCATCATCGCAATATCGTGAGCACATCCCCATGATATCCACACAAATCATTTCAGACAACTCTGCACCCTATTAAGCATCACTGTCTTTGCACTTTTCTTAACACATGCCAAAGGAACGGAATTCTCCCTCCGTTCAGAGATGCATGGCACTTTAGAAAGCGTGCAGTCGTGAAAGAGTAGTATGATTAGATTTATCATGGTAAATATTTTCATAATATTATAATATTGTATTTTTTATTAACATAATCCTATGAAAAGCAATGGTCAAAATTGGATATTGAAGACAGTGATAATATCCAAAACACCATATTTTCATGAACAGATGGAGTAATCATGTAGATTGCGAAGCACACCAGGTGGGTGTTGGGGGGGTGGGGTGGCGCAACGTTTGTTTCTAGAGGATTCTTTTTTTCATAATTAGTTGTCAAATTTCAATTGTTAATGCTATCGTACTTAACAGTATTTCTAGCAACATGTTAGCTAATTTTAATGAATGTGTACCAGCAACAAATAAACACGCACCTGTAGCATAGGACTTAAAACCATAACATACATGTATTAGTATTTGAGCCATGGTTCCTGCCAGGGCATTAGTGACAAACTTGGTGTTATTTGCATGTTGGATTAATTTGCAATATATATGCAAAGTGGGATCCGTTTCGCTACAATTTTCATATTATAAGTGGGCTTTTATGTCAATTTTATAAAAAAAATGAAGCTTTTTACTAAATGTATGTGCCACATCTCCTTTGCTGAAGTCTCCATAATCAAAGGATCCAAGTAGTTCTATGTAATTTCTATATTTATTCAGTGTAAACCAACAATATTGAGTGCATGTAAGCACCTAGGCTAGGCCCAAATATTGTTGGTTTAGTGTTTTGGTGACTAATGACCCCTATTTGTCAAGACTAACCTTGTTGTGATTGTTGATGAGGTAAGTTAGGTCTTAATGGTGGAAATGTGATATTCTTGGTTTTCATGAATCCTTAAGTGAGTAAATGATGGCAAAGCATGGTGTTCATGAAGATTAAGGATCTTGTGATTAGAAATGATCCAAGGAGTTGAGTTTGGATCATTTTAGATGTTAGGTTCTTATTTTGCTTTGGTTGTACCGTTAAGAGGAGCTCAAAGCTAGTAGCTCGAGTTTGATGAGGTTGGGGTAGTTAGGTGTGATTCACACTATGTCCTCAAGCTCTATTTCTAGTCAGAGAATGCCAATGATCAAGTAGTAGTTGAGTGGTTCTCAAAGCTGGATAATTTTGAGCTAAATCTAGAAATTCTCAACAGAGGAGGATTATCCATCCTAGGGGTATCATTGAGACGAAGAATTGATCCAGAGAGGGATTTCACTGTGTTCTTGAGTTTTTCAATGGAGGCAGATAATCCGAGTTAAAGCGTACCCTTGATCCTGAAAGTTTTGGTTTTGAGAGAAGTGAGGGTAGATGATCCAAGTCAACCCGTACCGTCGAGGTGGGTCATAGGGGTGGCAACTGGGGCGTCCCGAGGGGCATCCCTGCGGCTTCGCCTCGACCCCCGCTAGACCTCTCGGGGAGAGATTTCCCCCGTCCCCGTCCCCACGGGGATCCCCGCGAATAGACTAAAACAAGGTTAAATACATTTTTTAAAAGATATTACTTTATTTATGAATTTATAAGTATTTAAGTATACTTTTTATTCAAAATATAGCTTCAAAAAATTATATCGTAATATGTATATTCAAGTTTTAGTCCAAATATATAAGAAAAGAATACATCTCACATATTAAAAACAATAATTTATAAACGAAATAATACATTTTTTTCATCAAGTCCCTACGGGCCCCGTGGGGGGAGGACAACCCCTACCCCTGCCCTGCTAGTGTAGCAGGGTCGTCCCCTGTTCCCCCAAGTGGGGAGATCCCCCTCCCCCGCCCCCATGGGGATTTTTTCCCGCAGGGCCCCGCCCCCACGGGGGAAATTGCCATCCCTAGTGAATCATTGGTCCAGAAGGTTTCATGTTGAAGTCAAGTGGGACTCGGATGATCCGGGTAGAGGCGGTACATTGAGTCGTATCACTGGTCCAGAGGCGTTCAAGCAAGAAGTTGCATGAGGCAGATGATACAGCCTAGCCAAATTATCCAGTTGAGCTGGATGATCGGGGTTGCATGAGGCAGATGATACAGCCTAGCCAGATTATCCAGTTGAGCCGGATGATCGGGGTTGAGGCGTATTATTTGCCCCTATGTAACGTTCAAAAATACGATTGTTGGAATTGTGATTTTTTGAACTTAGGTGGATGATCTAGGTCTATAGACAACTTTTTATAAATGTGTTTACCAACTAGTTTTTGAAAGTAGGAGTTATATAAATGGACAATGGACATTCAAGTTAGCTATCTTGTAGCTAGCCTACTGGGAGAATTCAAGGGCACCTTGGAGCTTTTGATTGAAGACCTTGAGTACATGAGAGAGTAGATTAAGCCTAGTTGTGTTTATCACTCTTAGTTGCTTGACCTTACTGGTTCAAGTGACCTTCTTGGGCTTATTACTCTTGAAAATTAGTGTTTCCTAGACAGTGTGGAGACATGGTCTTGGTGACCTTCCAACGAGAAGTTTGTGGAAGGCACCATGATGGTTGTTAAGGTTCGGGGTCCACCTATCTGTAGTGGAGAAGGATTACCACGAGTACGGATGTAATCAAAGCGGATACGGGCGAATATCACCCATCTCGTTTCCTATTCCATTTTTTTCTCGGAATCGGAGTCGGACACAGACAATGTCGGATTCGAATACGAATGCGGATAGTCTCAATCACGAATATGGAGCGCATACATGCCAAACTGAATACGGATTGTACGGATTGTCTCGGTCATGAATATTTAGTCTGTTGGACCGAAAAGGCGACTAGAGGGGGTGAATAGGAGCACGCTCACTTTTTCACAAATAATGGATTCAATAAAACTTTACTTCAGTAGCTATAGAAGCTATGAAGATCAGTATATCGGTACAGCAGAAGACTAATATTGAATCTAATTTAAACCCCTAAGCACTAAGACAAAATCAACAAAGATTAAAGCAAAATAATCTGCTGGTTGGTCTGACCGCTTGGTAGATGGCGGTCGATCGGTGGGATCTCTGTCGACTCTGAAAAAATAAAATGATCGATGACGGTTGCAAATAGATTGAACTTTTGATCTACAACTCCAAACTTGATGAAACTTGGAACACACCTTCTCTATGATATCAGGAAGCTATTCCAATCAAAGATTGTGATAATTCTTGGAGGAATAACGATCCTTTTCGATTTGATTGAAGAGAGGTTCAAAACCGGGTCAAAACGAAAACTAGGTCAAAACTCTTGCTCGTGGGTGATTGATGATCAAGATGATCCTAGATAGATTTCTACACGTCACAGCAAGCTAGATCACGTAAAGAAACCAAACAAAAACTCACGGATCAAAAAAAGACCCAAAATCATCAAATAGAGAGAAAGAACGCAATGAGACAAAACATTTATCAAACTTTCCTTTGATTGATTGATATGATATGGGCTTACAGCCTCTCCATCAATGGAGGATAATGCTCAATCGAAGAGCACAAAAAAATCACATCAAACTATCAAGAACCCTAGCCTCCACAAAAGTTCTCCCTAAGAAAATTAGGGTTTACAAAAATTGCAAAAGAGACAAAGAGAAGATGCATCCACCTCCCTCCCCTATTTATAGTGGAGGCTTAGACCTTCTAGAAGTTTGACTCTATTGGGCTCCCGTTAAGATCCAAAACAAATGGGACACTTACGCACGTATTTTAATGCGCCGTCTTTAACACCCCTTGACCTAACTAGCTACACCTTGCGACATCTTGCGTTTCGAATTAGCCAATAGGTCACCCTTGTCCATCTTGCACCACGCTTGAGTGCATTGACCTCACCCGGCATCGTCGATCGTTCTGGACCTTAGCTCTCTAAGCCTAGTCCCGATCATCCTCGCCGTTAACCGTCGTTGACCACCAAGCAACCTGCACAACAATAGATAAGTAAACCAAAATTGGGAATAAGTTCTTCACAACTTGACCCATGTTAGTCAAAACATGCATCATGCAACATATATGCCCTGAAACTCGTGACTTTGACCTAACAAACGAATATCGTCGCCACGTCGGGCGACGAACCAAGTGAAAACCCACACTGGCCGCTCTGACCGCCAGCTATTGGCCGGTCAGATCGCCAGTAAGCCGATTTTCAGCCTCTGAACACCGAAACCTACTGAAAATTTCAAACCAATAAAACTTTTGACTGGTGACTCCAAAAATCATGGGACCAAGTGCAATAGAATCCCCTCTCTTGCCTACACCCACTATTTTTGGCCCAGCTCAATTCAACACTTTCTAACGTTGACCGTCCGATCACCGCTATGGCCTGGTCGGATCGATTGGGATCGGCTCGACCATCGGCTATTGGTCGGTCGGGCCGGTTCGCACTGACGAATCGAACCTTTGCCGAAAACACGTGAAACGACAAACCGTAAACGCCATTGCCAATTGTCACATCATCCTAAGATCTGGAGCATATCCCCATGATATCCACATAGTCACATATTGCGTGAAAATATAAACTATATATATCGCACTTACAAAGATCAATCAACCATACTACATGTCCAAAATGCAACTACATTAGCAATTTAACAAGCAAATTTAATTACATCACAATACCACGACGGCTAGTTAAAGAAGTAGTACAAAGTAGCAAGTCATAGTGATAGCAATACAAAAGATGTCCAAACTGTAACTAGCCAACTACATAACAGGACAAATACAATATATACAAATATTACATACAGTAGCAATAACTAGTTAGGGATACACAGAACATTGACTGGTAGCAAGTCTGTAGCATCACAATTTTTGAGTTATTTGAATTCTTTTATTTAAAATAAGGTTTTATAATATTATCATGATTTTCTAGAATTTAACAAAGCTTAAATAGAATTTTCATAAATGAAAATAATTTAATATGAATAATCAAACATCCATTAAATTTAAAAGTTTTTTATTTAAGTCCCTTATGTTTAAAGTTTTTGTAAAAAATTTATGGAATTTTTCTGAGTTCATTTGCTATTATTTTATTGGCTTATTTGGATTTCCTGTATTTTCTAAAAATAAAAATTAATTAAATACTGGAAAAACTTGTGGGTTTATTTCTCGCTCCGGTCCACTGGGCCTAGAGTTTACCAGATATCTAGGATAGTATTTACGGATACTATCTGATAAATTATCCGGATAGCTCCAAATCCAACGGATAGCTCCTTCCGAATCTGTTTCTATATCCGGCAAAACTAGCTGGCTCCGTATCCAAAATTCAAGAAAATCCTGGATATCTGGTTTCACGCTCCGATTAAGATCCGAATTTATTCGAACGAATGGATGATCGGAACTTTGCATCCCTAACCATGAGTGATGGCTTGATTCCTTACGCGGAGTCAAGTCAGAGCGATACTCTTGCGAGAGTGCTCCAACAAGCAGTAGGGGGAGATCGCCGAATCTCCAAGTCCTTGGTAAAAAAAATGGTTGTATTCTTGTCTCATTTACTTTCCGCATTTACCTTCTTGTTCTTTCTATTCCTAGATCACTATATTTGTGTAGGTTTGGAATTAGATTGTAAAACTTCACTAGACTTGTGTAGGAGTTATTTAATCACACTAGCTGAGGCATAGGCATAAATTAGGTTGGGTTAGGAGAGTACAAATTTATTTTGGTCATAGTTTAAAAAAGATTCCTAATTCACCCCTCCCCTCTTGGGCATCCTGATCCACTCCAGTGTCTTACCAATTGGGCTATACCTTTTTGCATCTGTGTCATTGATTATAACTATAATTGGCAAATCATATTTCATGGTGCCAATATAATCCAAACCGTTGTTGAGATTCAAATAATAGAATTTTATACTTTTCTAATTTATTTTATCATTTATCTTATAAATAAAATCAACATTTGCATGCTTAGAGACGTTGCTTGATGCATTCATGAATAACACGAATACACAAAAGTTAATGGATCGTATAAAAGATATAAAAAAAACTAGAAAAATAAATGCATTATTCATACACCATGTGTTTTGCATTATGCTTCACCATATGTTTTGTATTGCACTATGTGTGGGTTTTTTTACAACTTCTAAGATTTAACATTATCATTAAATATCTATAACATATTAGAATAAAGGATATAAAGCTAAAATATTCTAAAGTATCGTTGACAGAAAATTTATATACATATATTTCTTTTGTTAATTTATGTACTTCTATGGATGAATATATTGAATAAAAGTGAATCTAGAGAAAACCATCAAGTATACTGGTGTGGAGTTAGCCATTTCTTCTAATGTTTTCCCCACACTACGTACCAGGGCCGTTGTCGAATCGAGACAAAGGGAACATGATGGTTTGTCACATCCATAACTATCCCGGGTAATTACATCCATATTGGTTTGCACTATAAATTAATCTACGAAGGGTAGCCCTGATATATACTCAAGGATATTGGGATGCCTAGCTTTTTCTCCCTGAATACACCGAACATAATTCCTTGGTGGTTGCCCTTTTTTATCATGTGAATCTAGAAGAGAGTGTGTACTAGTATAAGTGTGAAACAATCGAATATAGATGGATATTGGTTTTATTGTATTTTATTTTTTTTCTCGAATTCGAAGTCGGATACAAATACCCCTATTCCAATTGACGAGCAGAAGCTTTTGTAACCTGTGCATCCTTGTCCATGATAACATGATTGCTTCTATCTCTATTTCATGATTGGCAAGTTCTTTCACTGTTACGATCAAGCAAGACATGGGGAAGAATAACCCCACGACAAAAAATGGTTGTATGTAACATTTTAACCACTAGTTGGGCATGGTTTTTTTTTTTTCATTCACCATTTGACATTCACATTAATTTGATGATTACTTATGATTTCTTTTACAAAAGCCTATTGCTATGTTTATTCTTATGTATCTAGATTTAACATAAGGAAGTTAATATACCTGCTTATCGTGCATTTTATTTTAGTTTTTTGTTACTTGCATATCGCTAGACATATTTTAGCTGTAACTTTTTTTTGGCTGTGCGGTCCCTCACCATTCAAATTGCATTATGCAAGAATCATATATGTAGTTTGAACTTTAAAGTGATATGCGAGTAGACATTTCTCGACACTTACTTGGGTTGTGCACATGGCTTTACGGAAGCAATGATTGATCACATATTTTTATATGAGGTATTTTAGGATAAAATAAGGAATCTCAAACTCACAAAATATAATCATGCCCTGGCTTCCTAATAGATCTTACACAGAATAAAGCAGCAGACAAATCAGGGAGAATTTTTTTATTAATTAACTCTTTTCAAATTTTATTTTAAAGTTAATCATACATACTTTATTTCTAATTCTAACTTTTTTGGTCACGCTACCACTCGTGGCGTGACAAAACAACATTGTCACGCTAGCCCGTATCTGGATAAACTCTTGTCACGCCACCACCCGTGCTGTGATAGTGTTGTTTGATCGTCACCACTAGTGACGTGACAAAAATATTATTTTAGCAGACTTATCTTATAGCGTGTCAATATTATTTTATCACACTGCGGATGGTGGTGTGACTAAAGGGGGCAGAATTGGAAATAAAGTTTGCGGGTGGTTAACTTTAAAATAAACAATATTGCTACATTACGGGTGGTAGTGTGATCAAAGAGGTCAGAATTGAAAATAAAATTTACAAATATTAACTTTAAAATAAAATTTTAAAAGATTTAATTATTAAAAAAAGTTCAATCGGGGAGGACGCAGAAAACCGTGGGACTAAAGAAGAAAAAAGAAGGGGAAATCACAGGAAGCACCACCGCCTTCTTCTCTTGCCTACCATATCCATTGCGCCCCCCAATTCACTAGTATTTATGTACTATTAATTGCTCCCGACTCCGTCTCCGCCTCCACCACCACCCCACCTGCGCGACCAAACCAACCGAAATTCCCACGTCTCCGCCGCAAACCCTAGCCAGCTTGTTAGGCCAATGGCGGAGGACGGCGGCGACAGGGACCAGCAGCAGCAGGAGGAGGCACCCGCTGCGGCTGCTGCGGCGGTGGCGGGAGGTGGAAGTGGCGGCGGGGAGGAGGGGGGCAGGGAGGAGAGCGTGAAGCTGTTCGTGGGGCAGGTGCCGAAGCAGATGGCGGAGGCGGAACTCGCGGCCATGTTCCGCGACGTGGCCATCGTCGATGAGGTCACCGTCATCCGCGACAAGGCCACCAAGGCGTCCCGAGGTCCGGATCCGTGCGCCCCCGCGCGCGAATTTTCCTCTCTGCTGCCGTGCAATGCAACTCCGTGCTTGCCTTTTCTCTGGGTCTGGATCTGGGCGCGGCTCGGTGGGGGAGGACGTGGGTTCCGTTGCTTGCGCTTTTCGTGTTTTGGTGGGGGTGCTCCGGTGTGGTTCGGAGCTTGACTTGGCAATGCCTCCGAGGAATTTGAGCTGGCGCCTTTCTGTTGTGTGTTGTGGGGGCATAAGTTTTCGTGCTTTGCTGGGAATTGGTTCCTTCCTTGCCGATTGTGCACAATGGCACAATGTGGTGGAGAATTCAGGTTGTTCGTGCGGAATTCCATCTATGGGTTGCGTTGAATTGCTGGCATCTCGTGTTCTTTGCGAAGGAAACTGTTGACTTTTGTCAAATTTTGAGTTAGCCGCGATTAGTTTAGTGTCGAGTTCTTCATCGTATGGTCGTTGATTTGCTCTAATATGTAGAATTTTTCGATCTTTCCTTGTAATTCTCTTGGTTACTTGGACTTGAGCTAAGCTTATGGGTTGCATGAGTTTGTATGCAGTTGAATTAGTGAAATTGACCCAATGCCGGTCCAAAATGTTGGAATTTTGTGCGTCCATATGCGTCGGGTGTAAACTCGAGTTATTCATGGGGTTGGATTGCTAGTTTGTTGCTTGGGGAAGTTTAGCTTTCGCTAATATTTTGAATTTTGATGCTTCTCGTCTGTGTTTTAATCCTGGGATGCAACAGTAAACGTTTGGTTTTGGGTTGAATTCTTGGAATCTAGATGGGCTTGAGCTCGAATTTCAGCTGGTTGATTTCAGTTGGACCCGAATATAGACTTTCCTTGTTAGTACAGATTCATTTCAACCAATACATCGACAAAGATGTGTCTGTTTTTGACATGTGTTTATTGCTGCTTTTGTGGATTTAAGAACTTTTTTCTCAGAGGGTGAGGACAATTGGCTAGTGTAGTCATCTTAAGGCTCACAACCCACAGGTCACGGGTTCAAATCTCGGACAATCAAAGTGGAAATTCCACACAAATAACCCACCCAACCCGTGGTCAGTGGGAATCAAACTTTGTTCATCAGCTAGATAGACAAGGTGCCACACCGCTAGACTATACTTCGGTTGGCTGGGTTTAAAAACTTCATTGGTCCCATAAAGGAATTTACTTTTACATGGTATTCTGAGGTTTTGCTCTGGAAATTTTAGCTGTTTTACCTTACATTGTGCTCAGTCACTTGCGCTACTATCAGAGTATGATGATCAAATCTGATGGTAATTGTTTAGTACTTCTCGTAAAACAATTGCTCGCTAGGACATATTTTAATATGATCATGATTCTTTGCTGTACCATGGGGAATTGACACTTCTTCATTTTGGTTGGTTTGAATTAGTTCTGTTCTGGTTAGGGGGGATTGATTCGGTATGTGCTACCATTGGTCGTTGCCCTTGTTCTCCCAAGAGGAGTCGGATGTGAAAATGATAAATAATTCATGATGTCCTGCATGTGCAAATTCAATTGGAATTGCCTTGGCTACAAACTTCAAAATTGTGCCCATATTTTCTTAGGAGAATCTTTGTTAGTTTTGGTGTTTCCTGTGCCTTTTTTCTTTTTCTTTTCTTTTTCTTTTTTTGTTCTGTTGTTGCTGGACTGTAGTATCCAGATGGCTACCCTCATGTTATTTTATCCTGTTGTTCCTTAAGTTGATCTTGATATAAGGTGTACTGGACATTTGCAGGCTGCTGCTTCCTGATCTGCCCATCAAGGGAGGAGGCTGACAAGGCAGTGCATGCATATCACAACAAGCACACGCTTCCTGGGGTATGTTGACACAACTCTGCTTGTTTCACCTCAATCTGCCTGGGTATAATTTAGCAACTGATCCCTCTGAAGGATTCCTTCTTTTTGGATCAGGAATTGTTGGGACCTTTTGAATTTTGGGTAATAATGGTATAGTAGGCAGTGGATGAATCAGGAGTGAATGCATATTTATGGCTGACTGGCCGTATAGATGGGGTTAAGTGAATCCTTAGTGGAGATTCCCTGGGAGTTGGTGCTTTATTGGTATCTGTAAAAATTCTGGGGTGACTATGTTACTACCTTTGAGATTTTGTTAATCGTGAGTTGCCATTAGCAAGGCCGTTCCATGCCCGGGGTGGCTTAAGTGATGAATTGTTAGACATTCCTGTATGATTATTGGGTCATATAGTTAATCCACTTTTCCATATGTTTTTCTTAGGTGGTACAATAATCTAAAGTATTACTTTTTGAAACTTTTTTAAAATGGGGTCTTGTGGAAAAAGATTGGTCCAGGTGTGCTGATAGACTGCAGTCCGTTGGTTGAGGTAAATTGTGCTGATAGACTGCGGTCCTTTTATTGAATAACTGTCTATGTGGATTGCATCATCCAATATGCTAGATGGAGAAAGTCATGTCCAGTAGTGCAAAAAACTTTATGTTAAAACATTATATGAATTACTTCAGTAATTACTGTAAACTCTTTACTCCAAGTTGCACCGAAGGCACCTCTAATACCAGCTTGGGTGCAATTGGAACCCACTGCTTGAAACTGTAGTGTATAAGCCCCTACCACTTGGAATGGTGTAATCAGGCCCTTCCGTCTAATTTTCCGTCCTTCTGAGAAGTCATTGACAGGTGGGAAAGGTTAAAGATTTGATCTCAAGCCTACTATTTCCATTGCATCCCAAAATTATGAAGGATATATCGTTGTACGCAGGGTTTAAAAACCGGTATCGCCCAATTACGTCGGCGGTACGTAAGTCGTTCGCCGTTACCGCCGTAACGTTTTTTCGATGAATTTCGTTAAATTTTGCTTAAATTCAATCAAATTCAAAATTTGAAATTTGAATTTGTAAATTCGGAAAACCGGCCGATTTCAAATCCGCCCCACCGTAAACGGTTACGTAACGGGTTACCGCCGTATTTCTATCCATGGTTGTACGTGACTAGTATCAGTGGATGTTTGTCGAGACCTTTTAAGGTAGCTGATCTGACCTAAACCTTGAACCATAGGAATCTATGATTTGCACACGATTTTGGATAAATTAAGAGAACAGATGCCCTAGCTTACGTGAAAGTGGTACACCAGTCCTAATTATGGGAAAAATGTATAGTTTCAGATGATGTTTGCCGGTAATAACCATATGGAGTGGCAGTCTGATGGCTAGTAATTCTTTTAGTGATCACGGAATTGTTTTCATTATCTTCTATGAACATTCCCGAAACACTGATTACAATTTTGTAGGACCACTGTTCATTCTCTCTGTCTGTCCTTAACGGTTTCTTTTCTTTTCCTTCCATTCTTCTCTGCTTGAAACCAGGCCTCTAGTCCATTGCAAGTAAAATATGCCAATGGAGAGTTGGAAAGATTGGGTATGAGGCTCTCTAAAACTATTTCATTCATAATGAATTTGTGTATCAGTCATTGCTCAGAATATTATTTTGATCCTCATTCGACTGACATGTCTACACTGTTACTTCCAGAGCACAAAC
This sequence comes from Hsuehochloa calcarea, assembly GCA_036346395.1. Classification (NCBI taxonomy): domain Eukaryota; kingdom Viridiplantae; phylum Streptophyta; class Magnoliopsida; order Poales; family Poaceae; genus Hsuehochloa; species Hsuehochloa calcarea. The sequence goes on along the minus strand of CM070602.1, from coordinate 20,188,414 downwards.
TTTTCATTGGAATGCTCCCCAAAAATGTAACAGATGCTGAGATGACTGATTTATTTTTAAAATATGGGAATATCAATGATTTGCAAATTTTGAGAGGTTCGCAACAGATGAGCAAAGGTAAAATTTTCTTGGTGAAAGAGTTGCTTGCCTCATTGATTGAAATGAAGATCACTTTTCTTTTAGACTTTTTTTTGCACATTTAGCTTAACAACTGTGGTTGTTGCAGCTGGCTGTGCCTTTCTGAAGTATGAAACAAAAGAGCAAGCTGTGGCAGCTATCGAAGCTCTAAATGGGAAGCACAAAATAGAGGTTTGTGATAAATTAAGGATTCCAAATAATTTATATTGACTTGTGGGGAGTCTTTTGCTTTGGCTCTGTTGAAAACATACTACATACCCAACTATAATTGTATTGTGCAGTCCAATTTTCTTTAGTTGTAAATCATAACCAAGCGTAGTACTGCAAGCCATCTATAAAAAAAAGGAAAAAAGATAGATAGAAAAAAAGAGAGAGTAGTACTGCCAAGGATCCAAAAACCGGTTCTGGGGGAAATCCTGCCGAGCGGCCGGTAAAAAACCCGGTCGGTTACCGGTTTTTCTGGGAAAATTCTGGTTGAATTTCGCTTGAATTTGCTTAAAAACCAGCCAAAATTTGAAATTTGAACTTGCAAAACCCTTGAAACCGGCTGTGATTTTGGATCCCGGACCCCACCGAGAAATCCATTAACCGCCGGTAACCGGCCGGGTTTTTTTCCCTGAGTACTGCAAGCCTGGTCCAAACTTGCATTCGATGTGTCATGGCAGTTTTCAATATATAAAGCAAATGATACTCATACAAAGCATAATACAGGTGTACATCCAGTCATCCAGATCAGATTAACCATAGATGAGTGCAGAAATAGCTTAGCCCCGGCTGTGATTTTGGATCCCGGACCCCACCGAGAAATCCATTAACCGCCGGTAACCGGCCGGGTTTTTTTCCCTGAGTACTGCAAGCCTGGTCCAAATACTGTGCCAAGTACCACATTGTTAAAAAAACTTGCATTCGATGTGTCATGGCAGTTTTCAATATATAAAGCAAAAGATACTCATACAAAGCATAATACAGGTGTACATCCAGTCATCCAGATCAGATTAACCATAGATGAGTGCAGAAATAGCTTAGCCCACATGGGTAGTGGACTCTGCTGTCCTATTCGAGTTGAACATTCTTGATTTTATATGAGCGATGGGAACCAGGGTTTCAGAAACTGGAACCAGCCCTTAAACTGGAAGCTGGCTGGTTCCGGTTTCCGCCTGGTTATGGGCAGGTTTCTGGGCAAAAAAACTGGTCCAGTTTATTTACTGCATTTTGAATCTGAAAATTTTCAAAACATAATGATTGGAAGTTGAAATTGAACACTATTATACACATTTTATATTAGTTATTTCCTTTTCTTCTGCAACTTCATGATTGGCTATATAAATCCTGACGTGCCCTTATCTTTTTGTTAGGGTTCAAGTGTACCTTTGGTTGTTAAATGGGCTGACACAGAAAAAGAAAGGCAGACTCGAAAAGCACAAAAGGCTCAGTTGCAATCATCTAATATGTCAAATGCAAATGCCATGCAGCAGACTTCATTATTTGGAGCTTTACAGATGGGATATGTGCCTCAGTATAATGGATATGGCTACCAGGTGAATTATAATTTAAAAATCTTGAGATTATAGTGCATCATACAACAAAAGGCTAATCATAGAATAGCAGTAATCCTAACTTAAGGCAGATTTTCAGTTTGCTGAAACTAATCCTTGTCAAAGGACATACTACTGAACATTTACTGTTGCAAACAGCCAAACAGAAAAGTTCACTGTTGTCATGTGCAACAGAAAGGTCATTCATTTGAACTGCTGCAGCTATTCATCCTCCTTAATGTGCTAGTAGTATTTAGCAAAAAAATCAAATGTGTTGTCAATTTTGATTCAAATGGTATCTTAATGTGCTGGTTATATTTTTTTCGAAAAAAAAGATGCTTTATGAACTTGGATTGAGCACAGTATGCTTGTAGGGCCACGCTCAAGGATCGAAATCCCGGAAAAGGTGGAAATCCCGGTCACCGGACGGAAACGGTAACCGGCCGGTTACCGGAATTCCCAGAAAAAATCCGGATGAAGTTCGCAAACTGAAATTTTTATTTGCGTAAAAACCGACCGAAATTCAAAAATTGAAATTTGAATTTGTTAAACCAGAAAAAAAACTGGCCGGTTTTTTAGTTCCCGGTCCCCACCGGTAAGACCGGTTACCGGCCGGTAACCGACGGGATTTAGAACTATGGCCACACTAGCCCTTAAATTTGATCTGTCTCTACTTTTGTTGATATGTGCAGCCACAAGGAACCTACGGACTTATGCAATACCCTTTATCTCCTATGCAAAATCAAGCTGCCTTCCAGAATATGGTTCAGCCTGTTAATCAAGGAAGCTCAATGCGCGGCGTTAGTTCTGAACTTTCCCCTAATTCAGTTCCTAGATCATTTAATTCAGTGCAGTTGGGCAGCCCTTATCCGGCTGTGCCTAGTATGCAGTATCCTGGATCATATCCTGGTGGTGCCATCAATAGTCGTCCTTACATGAATTCTCACAATTCAATTAAAGTTCCAAATGCAAATGCTACTTCCCCCACATCTTCAAGTACCAGCAGCAACCCTGGTCCACAGATAGAGGGTTTGTCTCCTTTACTACTTATGAAAATTAGTTATTTCACCCTTCAGTTCTTAAGTTTGTTTTTAGAGATGATACTTATCGTGTGTACAGGTCCTCCTGGAGCCAATTTATTTATCTATCACATCCCACAAGAATTTGGTGACCAAGAGCTGGCGAATGCATTTCAGAGTTCTGGTAGAGTATTGAGTGCTAAAGTTTTTGTAGACAAGGCAACTGGTGTTAGTAAATGCTTTGGTAACTAACTCTTCCTAGCTGGAGTTTCGAGAATAGGGATTGTATAAGCTTGGTTTGTTAATTTGTTCCTGACTGGATGCAGGTTTTGTAAGCTACGATTCTCCTGCTTCTGCACAGGCAGCCATTAATATGATGAATGGATTCCAATTAGGTGGTAAGAAATTGAAAGTACAACTCAAGAGAGACAACAGCAAGCACAGTAAACCTTATTGACAGCGCGATACCTTTGTATGCTCCACACGATCAGGAAAATTGGTACATATGTGTCACAATTGATCGTTACATTGTTTCCTCTGGCCTCCATGTATCATCGTCGGTGGGGGCTTGTGTATCTTTGTTCAATTCACATTCTTGAAAATTGTTACATTGTGTATTTTGTTGCAGCATAGTTGTAGCATCAGATCCATTGTACATCAGACATTGATTCATTCAATTGTTTTCTTCTTTTTTCACCTTTCATGAATCATTTCGCGTCAGAGTATCTCATGGTTTAAGGTTGAAACACTCGAGCATATGTTGTATTTTTCTTGTTTTTGTCCGTCTTCAATCTATATCAATTTGAGTGGGCATCGTAAAAAAAATGCAAAGCCACATCTACACATGGATATATATATACTATCTTAGACCTCCAAAGTGTCAAGATTCATGCAAGAGATATTGCAAAGATTGGAAGAAGAGATGACGATTGTTTTGCAATGATTGGAAGATGAGATGACGATTGTTTGAAGTTGGAAGTTTGTATCGATTGCGAGGCACATTATTTGATGGTCGTGATTGTACAGTCGCATTGTATCATCTTTTACGTTGCTACTGATCTGAGAAACCTGTATTTGTTGCTTATATATCCACAACTGATTGGGTTAAGACTGGTAAAGAGTAAAAGAAGCTAAGCTACTGGAATCCAGTTAATTACAGGAATCATTGCTAATCCAGATAAAAACCGTCGTTATAACTTCCAAAAAATGCTTCCTCTATTACATCCAAAAATAGAAGAGAAAAAAAACGATTCTACGATTGTTTCTAGGGGTGCTCGTTAAATGCTGCTTGTGGTATGGTATACATCAATCAATAATGCACTTTTGTTGACGCAAGCGCCAGGTAAACAAACCTAGCATATTTCGGTTATAGCAACTCTCAGAACGACCGTGTAGGACATCAGACTTGAGGCAGTGTACATCAGAACACATCATGATGCCTTCAGATGTTTCAGTCTGCAATGAGAAAACGCTCCAGCAAATTGTCAAGCGTAGATGGGTCGATCCAGAATTTGGTGCTTCGAGAATTGGAGGCAACAACTATGCCCACATGTAAAACAGTATAATCGTCTATACTGGATTCCATCATCTTTTGAGCACCATTACACAGCAACACAGGGCAAAACATGCGCAACACAGGGGCCTGCCGCCTCTGTGGCTTTGACCACTATACACAGTGATGCCCATTTGCCTTGTACCCCCCACCCGTATTTACATGCTCTAAGTGGCAAGTATATACCATCGCCTCCTGCTAGGGTGCGTTATTTTTGCGCCTATATATGCGATCCTCTGAAACAGAACGGTTCAGCTCTTGCAAGACAGACCGGTGATCGATGGATGGAGCTGCTTGTTTTTGACTATCTTTAGTTCAGATCATCCGTCCTCGTCAGGGTAGACCCATTAGCATACACAACAGTAATGTGAGGGCCCATTGACAAGAGTGCCGTCGAGTGGCATATGCTGCAATTTGCACAACAAAGGATGATAAGCAGCAAGAGAGCAGATGCTAATTTACGTGTAGCAAGAGGAAACAAGATGAAAATTGAATAAATTGTACCTAGCAAGGTGTTCAGATTGATGCAGTGAATAAGAAGTGAAGGAGTTGCTCAATTACTAGCATAGGAAAAAAAAGAGAACAACTAAGGTATTAACCTATCAATATCTGTAAGAATTTCTATATTGCATTATTCTAGTTTCATTCTATATTTGTGGCATAGCATTGCAGTTTTCATGCAATTATATAGTATCACCAGAGCATTTAACGAAATCACTAAAATTGCAGTAACCAGCGTCGAAGCTCAATTGATACAGTCTACTTAGAAAAGGACTACAAATCTAAAAAAACTCTACCAACTCCAAGCCTAGCACACTACCCCTTAAGAGTTTGAAAAGCACAGCATCCATAATCTTTGCAATCGAGTAAAATATCGCTTGAAGATAACAATTACTGGCAGTTATGGAAATGTAAAAAGGAGAAAAGACTCACATGAGCGAGGAGCAGGGCCAACTGGCATTTGAGCAGGATGATATGTATGAGCGAGAGATACTGCAGACAAAGGGGGTCTCGCAAGTGCTGGAGATGGAGCAGGGGAGCTATGGTGCCTAATGGGGATATATGGTGAATGACGAACAGATGGTGATAGACTAATAGATGAAGGTGGCTCTGCATGAGGCATGGTTGCAGGTGAAGTATAATGATGATTACTAGCTATTGGCTCAGCCGCAGGGGCTACATGAGCTTTATTCTTTGTCTTATTGGTGTATCCATATGGACAACCAGATGGGGGTGGAGATCTATATTTGGGCTGTTCAACAGGAGAATGTGCAGGTGCAGGATATGGAGCCAAATGCTTCTTTTCTTCATGACTATGATGGTGGTGATGGTGGTGATGGTGATGGTGGTGATGAAGCATGGGTGCTGGACTAGGTGCATCAGTACCACCCCCATTGTGCAACGAATGTCTAAGATAAGACGAAAGGCTTATCTGCTTTACTCTGCCAAACACAGTGTGGTTCAGTCCCAAGTTTCCTGAAGATGAATTGGCAATTGTTTGGGCCAACTGCTTCATCCTTGGAAGGGAGGGCCGGTGATTCCCAACTTCAAGAACAATGGAGGTCTGAACAATTGTTGGAGGAGCAACCGTTGAACCTTGATAATTCGTCAATTTGATGTAGAGGTTCTACAAAGCACAGTAACAAAGATTCAATTGAACTAGTAAAAACAAGATCTAATAGTGCTCATCAACCTTTGTGGCCTTTGTAAGCCGTTATCCCCACGCAAGATTTTCTAATGTCCAAGAAATAAGTCATTAATCTTAGGGTAAGTAGCGAATCACAAAAATGCAGACTCATATGCTACACTACTACTGATTGCTGGTTTACTATAACATTAGTATTGCACAGAAATATGTGGAACTATCCCCCTTTTTCAAATGTTTAACATCACAAAAATACAAAAAGTGACAAGACCATCTTGTAAACCATACATTTGCTTGCATCTTGCATGTTCTCACATACTCTTACGTTTGCACAAATGCTCCCACAAAGACTACAAATTGGGAGAGATATAGGTCAATCAGTAACTTCTGGTGTAGATCATGGTAAAAAATTTACTTCTGGTGTAGTGTAGATGCCCCCTCGCAGAGTATCTATTCACAAAAGGACATGAAATGCAGCAGGCTATGTTCAAACTTCAAACACATGCCCACCAGGGTCATTCTCATGTACTCATGTATGCATGTTCATTGCGCTGGAAGACAGGGAAAATAGATTAGCTTTTGCTTCTCCTTAGTGATAATTCTGACATCCTTATATAGAGGAATCCCTAACAATTCAACTAAGACTCGGACTCACTAACCAACTAGGACTTCTGCCATCTAACTCCACACGACGCATCACACAACTCAAAACTTCATAATCTACTCATCTGACTTGCCGGCCAAGGCACAAGCCATGTACGTTTCTGCTTGGGCTTGTGTGCTAGCTTCACCGGCTGCTGAAATCCTTCTACGGCACTAATACGGAATCCCGTACATGACAAATTGCATGCCCACTTTGGTGTGCAATTAATTTTATGTGGGCATGTGGTTGTGCACACACATCCAAGGTCAGGAATCCAACAACAAAAAACAAGAAGCGAGCATCCAAACTTTTCAGATATGGTCCGGCAACAATTTGGAGGCAACAAGTGGATAAAACTAAATTATAACATCACTTCACATGATAATCGTTTTCATGATAATGGGAACGGGACTAGAAGCCGGTACCAACCTCATAGGGATTGAGAAGTAGTCCTGTCTTCATTTGGTCTTTCAACTCATTCATTTTGTCTTGTACTTTGTAGATTGGGAAATTCAGAGTGAAGTTGAAAGATGCATAAGGCTTCTGCACAAGAAAAGCAGCTTGTGGAGGGATAATGGTTATTCCTCCAGGGAACTTAAGCACCTCAAAGAATGATGAGTTCCCAAACAGCGACTCTGTCAACTGGAGTGTTGACTGCTGTACAACCAAGGACATAAAAGAAGACCTAAGAATGCTCAACCATGTTGATAATATAGTTGAGTATTTTGGATAAGGCACAATGCTGAAGATGACATTTGTCCAGCTTGCTGCACCTAATGGTTGTAGAAAATTTACAGCCACCTGTACGGTCATTTAGGAAAAAGTATGTTATAACATAGGACACACTGTAGATGACAAGAAGCATATAAATAAGGTGCAGAGTTGCTGCCTTACAGTAGAGTTAGGAATGCCAATTTCCTCATAGATGTCAAATTCAAGCTTAGATGTACTTCCACTCAACTCAGAAACTGTCTTTTGTAGCATAAAGCTTGCCACTATATCAGCTGCAAAAAGAGCATGACTTCAATAGTCAATAATGCTGTAGTAAAAGCTTCGTTTCAAGTTTTCAACAGACAAAATTACAAGATACATGTTTTTGAAATGAGAATGAGTACTCATAGCATATGACATGTTGATCTAATTTTAGTAGCTCTACTCTGTTCTGTGGATGCACATGTAGAGGGCCCATGCTAGAAGCAGAACCAGAATAAATCAAGTACATTACACTGGGAAACTACTGAAATAAATATCTGACTACTTCATAAGATACGTATACAAGTGGAAGACGGAAGTGTTACCTATATCGAAAGGACACAGGTGTTAATGATGTTAGATAACTTTAGACTAGGGTTTTGCTATTCACAACACTATATCTTATTTATTAATAGAAGAGTACATATAGAGATGAGTACATGGGCCACATGGGCTAAGAGAAAGATGAGGATATACAACCAACACTCTTAACACCCCCCTTTAAACTCAAGGTGGATTAGGAGGATATGATGCACTGAGTTTGAGTAGATGAAACCGATGTTGTTCTCGAGTTTAAGCTTTAGTGAAGAAATCAGCAACTTGAAGCTCTGAGGGAACATACTTGAGGGCGATGGTCGACTGCTGACAGTGAGATCGCGTGAAGGATGCATCAACACCAATGTGTTTTGTCAGCTCATGCTTGACTGGATCACTGACAATCTAAATAACACTTGTATTGTCACAAAAGAGAGATGTAAGACTGTCACAGTGGACACCGAGATCAGTCAAGAGCCATCGAAGCCAAATGATCTTTGAGGTGATAGCAACAAGAGCTCGACACCGCAGTCTGCTTCTTGGACTTCTAGGCAATGAACGAAGTACCAAGAAAGATACAATAGCCAGTGATAGATCGGGATCAGCATGATCACTCGCCTAAGTGGAGGTAGAGTAAGCGTTGAGCTGACTCGAGCTGGCATAGAACAGACGTCTGGACGCAATCCCCCTCGAGTATCCCAGCACACGAAGAACATAACCATAGTGGACTGATGTGGGAGCACTAACAAACTGGCTGAGCACATGAACAGATGAGCAATGTCTAGCCTAGTGACAGTGAGATAGACAAGACTCACAACAAACTGACGATAACGGGAAGGATCTGTCAGGGTTACACCGTCTGTAGGTCGAAGCTGCAAGTGAAGCTCCATGGGGTGATAGCACTACGAGTATCAGTCAACACAGAATGAGCAAGCAGATCATGAACATAGCGATGTTGAGAGAGGTAATAGCCATCACCATCAGAATGAACCTCAATCCCTAGAAAATAGCCCAATGGTCCCAAATCAGATATCATAAATTGTTCACTCGATTTCTTCTTGACAAAAGCCACATAGCACATGTCATCTCCTGTGATCAGCATATCATCTACATATAGCAGAAGTAAAGTACGACCCCGCTGAAAAGTGTGAATAAATAAGGCAGGATCATGCTCACTCGGAGTGAAACCAGCAGCTTAAATCACAGAACTGAAACGCTCGAACCAAGCACGAGGAGCCTGCTTAAGACCATATAGAGCACGCATAAGGTGACAAACATAGCCTGTATGAGCCTCAACACAAGGGGGTGGCTGCATATAAACCTCCACATTTAGATCACCACGGAGAAAAGCATTTTTGACATCCATCTGAGATATAGTCCATGTGTATACCGCTGCAACTGCAATAAGAGTACGAACTGTGGTCATATGAGCAACTGGAGCAAAAGTCTCATCATAATCTTGGCCATAAGCCTACTGAAAACCTCTTGCAACAAGACGAGCCTTGTATCGCTCTACTAACCCATCTGACTTATTCTTTTTTGTACAACCACTTGCAAGTGATAGGAACAACTCTAGATGGTAGCAAAATAAGATCTCAAGTGCATGTACGCTCTAGTGCTGTGAACTCCTCTGTCATAGCCAACTGCCATTCAGCTACACTGGCAGCCTCCTGATAGGTACTCGGCTTAGCTGCTACACCTGCACGAGAAAAACCCCATCCCTCTGGTGCCCGAATAGAAGAACGATCACGTAGGGCATATCATGATGTAGTAGAACGATCGTCAGAGTCGGTGGTACTAGCCGGAGGGTCAAGTGGAGGAGAGGAGGACTGAGGATCAGAAGGAACTCTCTGTCGACAACTATAGTGAAAGGGAAAAGTGGAAGTGTCAAACTGGAAGAGCTGGTGGAGAAACTGGTGGAGCTGGTGGAGGTGTATCTGGAGAAGGCACAGTAGAAGGTAAAACTGGTGGAGAAGGTATATCTGGAGAAGGCAAGTCTGGTGAAGGAATGGGAGGTAGACACAAAAAAAGTGGAATCTGTGGAAGAAATGGGATGTGTAGAAGGATGATAAAAAAAAATCAACCCTCGGCAAAAGTCACATCACGAGAGATGTGAATGCGACGTGCTGAGGGGTCATAGTAACGATAGCCCTTATGCTCAGGACTATAACCCAGAAAAACACACTCAACTGATTGAGGGCTCAGCTTTGTGCGCTCACAAGGTGCTAGAAGAACATAGCAGACACAATCAAAAACACGACGATGAGTATAGTGAGCAAGTGCTCTATACAGGACCTCACCAGGACACTTGCCCTGAAGCTTGGAAGAGAGCTGACGGTTGATAAGATAGACTGCGGTAGAGACTGCTTCCCCCCTAGAAGTGAGAGGGAACAAAGGAGGAAATGAGAAGAGTACAAGCAGTCTTAATGATGTGACGGTGCTTGCGCTCAGTAACACCATTTTGAGCATGAGCACTAGGACACGAAAGCTGAAGATGAGTACCCTCAGAAGAAAGGAATTGACGAAAGGCTGATGAAATATACTCTCCTCCAGAGTCAGAACGAAAAACACGGATGGTTGAAGAGAATGAGTATGAACCATCTTAGCAAAAGATTGATAGATAAAAATCAACTATGAACGGTGTTTCATGAAGTAGATCCAAGTGTATCAAGTATGGTCATCAATGAAGATGACATAGTAACTGTGACCCCTCCTTTGAAGCAAAAGGAGAGGGACCCTAAACATCCGAATGGACAAAATCAAAAGGATGATCAGAGTGAGAAATGCTGGAAGGATATGGGAGTTATACTTGCTTGCCTAGTCTACAACCCTTGCACTGAAAATTTGTGTCAACAGAAACCGAACCAAGAACACCTTGATGGATCAAGATAGAGAGGCGTGAGCCACACAAGTGCCCTAAGCGATGATGCCATTGAGGAAAAGATTGACAAATAGAAGTAGAGGCAGAAGGACAAGGGGTAAATGAACCAACAACAGAGGGTGAAGGAATAGTACCAGAAATGGAGGATAAAGGAAGACTCAGACGATCAAGAACATGAGCCCTGCAGAACCTCTCTAACGATGACTTGTACCAATGACAACTCTTGTTTGACGATCTTGCAAAAGCAGGAGCTATCGTCGAACCCAACAAAAAGTCCATATCTGCAAGCTACCCAACAGAGATGAGATTCATGGAGAGCGTGGGGACAAGTGAGACATCTGAACTGCGAAATGAGAAGTGGAAAGAGTCCCCTGATGAGTGACCGTGCATGGTGTTCCATCAGCTGTCTGAATCTTGATACTTTGTGTAGCAGGACGACATGATATGAGCTAAGCTGCATCAGATGTCACATGAAAAGAAGCCCCTGAATCCAATATCCATGGGAGTGAAGCACCCGACACAGGATATGATGGTACAGTTAAGCCGGTGGATGCACTGGAAGATGCCTTCAGTCGACACAACTGGGCCTAATGATTTCTCATCTAAGTCTGAATCTGACCAAACTGAATTGCATAAGACTCCACAGCACTAGCAAGAACAAAACAAGCAATAGCAGTATCACCTTGAATAGGTCCAGGACCAAGAATGCCATTAAGAGCCATGATATGATCAAGTACACTATCACCAGGCAACAATCTCAGTAGTACTGACACCACAAGCAATAGCAGGAGATCATAATCCACAGCACAAGCTAACAGTAGCAGTAGAGAGTAGCACACTAGCAGTAGAGCCGAGCAAGGCAGTAGTAGTACAGCACAGCACAACAATCGATGGAGCAGAGCACAGCCGTCATAGTAATAGCAGAGCAGAGCAACCACAAACCACAATTGATGGAGCAGGGCCTCAAGGCGCGGGAAGGCGCAGGCGAGCAGGGGTCCTCTAAGCGCAAGTGAGCGGGTGCCTCCAAGCGTAGATCCGGCGTAGAGGACAAGGTCTCCAGCAGCTCGGCGCTGGGCTCGGTTGCAGATCGATGGAGGCAGATCGATGGAGAGGGGCCTGAAGGCGATGAAGACGAGCTCGTGGTCAGATCCACGACGAGGTAGACTTTGGGCGAGGTCTAGACGCCAGATCTGCAGATCCAGAATGGATCGGCGAGGAGACGGCGGTGAAGATGATCTGGAGGTCGGATTCACGACAAGGAGACGGCGGAAGAAGAATCGGCGGCGGTGAAGATCTCGTTGGGCGAACAAAGACGAGATCGGATGGCGACGTCATCGAGGATGATGTTGAACTAGCGGACGCTGCGGATGAGCGCGTCGCGGACAAGCGCCAAGACGTGGCGACCTGCTTCTTCTCGACGTTCACAGCTTCGATGATGCGTCGAGAGGCAGCATCGGGCGAGGAGCTAGACTGCAGATCAAGATCGGGATGGAGTCGAGACGAGGCGGCGTCTCGGGCTAGCCAGCCCACGGCGGAGTGAGCGCAAGCGCACACCGACAGCATGACGACGGCTATGGAGGTAGAGTTGGAGATAACTCTGATACCATGTTAGATATCTTTATACTATGGTTTTGCTATTCACACCTCTACATCTTATTCATCAATAGAAGAGTATATATAGAGAGGAATACATGGGTCATATGAGCTACATAGGCCACATGAGCTAAGAGAGAGGAGGATATACAACCAACACTCTTAACAAATTATTGTTAAAGGCCATATTTCTATTTCAAGGTATTTTCACTCCTAACCAAGTCATGCATTGTTAGGGTCGTGGCCCCAGCCATACAGCAGCCTGGCGTGCACAAGAGGTGCACACCCGGCCGGCTGATAAGGCCTAGTAACCATAGCAATCTATTAGATTTGGTTGTTCCTTTTAATTAGCAGACAAGATCATTGTTAGACATATCTTATCCTTGAGTTAGATTTGTTAGATGGGATTGTGAGGAGCCCAAAAGAAGGTATTCGGCTGGTTCATTCAAGCAAGCAAAGAATGAACAAAGATATGATCATCCATCGTCTCTAGTCTCTTCTCTCATCTCCAAGCAAACCGTTGCCACGGATGTCCTCTGGGTGATCTAAGGATCATAGCATGCATCCACACAAACCTGTGTCCAATTAAGACTATGCAAATCTTCATCATTAACTTTCAAGTTCTCTATGATCAAAGCTACTTTGAGAGGTTTCATACAGCATCCAATATCACAATTAAGACTTTGTTGTCTATTGCATACCCCAGGTGTTTGTTTTGATGATAATAAACAACTCGGACATCCTCATGCAAATGATATTACACATTCGGTACTCCCAAGACTGGTAATTCACTTTCTTGAATATACCATCCCAAATCTTTCAATTTAATGCCCTGATTCCGAGTTTTGGCAAAAAAAATGGCACCCTTACCACGCAAAACCACCGCGGAAGGCGATGTGCCATGCGAAATCACCGCGAATGCCACTTGCCGCGAACTGGAACCGCGGCAGGCGACCTACCGCGAACTGGGACCGCGGTAGGTCGCCTGTCGTGCTGTCTGTCGCGCACACCGTCTTGTCGTCGCGGGTCCTGTTGCAGGGGGCACATGTTGCCTGCCTATCCAATTGCGGTGCTATTTTTGTCAATTCCGCAGGGAGGGGGCTGGATTTGCAATTTCATCGCCAAAACAGGCCAAAAGGGCCAAAACTCCCCCGATTCACTAAAGGACTATAGCTCACTGTAGACAAAATTTGCAAGGTGCAGTTACATCCTGAACTCACACACTTCCATGTGTTGGCCACTCTCTCATCGAAGGTTCTATACGTCAAAATTTGCTAATGCAAAACTCTAGCTCCAAGAGTTCACATAATCACTTCCATCAGCAACTTCTCACATCACCATTTGAAAACGTGTTGCTTTTTTCTATCACCACAATTTTTATCAAGAACTTCTAACATCACCACTCTATAAGCGACGCCATCTCTATTGTAGCAAAAATTTTCGGGGCCTTGTGACACCACCATTCGACAAAGCATTGCATTTTCCATCGCGCATCTTTTGTTTGGACCTTATAACATCACCATTGATTAAAGCATTGACTTTTCTATCACGGCAATTTTTGTTGGGGCCTTATAACATCAGCATTCGGTAAAGTGTTGTCTCTCTATCTCGACAATTTTTTGTCGGGGCCTTCTAACATCACTACTTGATAAAGTATTGCCTCTCTTCGCGGCAATTTTTGTCATGATCTTGTAAGTCTAACATTACCTATCCATAAAGCGTCACCTTTTCCTTCGTGGCAATTTTTGTCGGGATATTCTAACATCACCTACCCAAAAAACATTGCCTTTTCTTCCATGGAAATGTCGTTGGGGCCATTCAACAAAATGTTACCTTTTATCAGGAAACAGTAATGTTTTTTTGTCGGGATCTTCTTACGTGACCATGCAATAAATTTTAACTCGGGAACTAACATCTGTAAAATGATTTAGTTGTGAATAATAAAGACTATAGGAAACCGACAAACTCCATTGCTGCGTTTTCCTAGGGCCAGCCAGAACAGCATCAATATACATAACTTCAAAAAAAAAAACTAAATGCTCCCATCAGTGGCACCAACTAAGAAAATGGCTTTGTTTTCTCCAAACGAGATTTTTTTTCCTCCACTAGAACTCTAGAGACAATCCAAAAAAGAGAATACGCCACAACTCAATGTTTCAACCCATCATTGCCTAACATGAGCATTTCGGTGACATTTTGAGCTCCACCATAAAAAAGAAGTTTACAACTCAACACCACCATCCGCCCAAAGTCACCCACCAGAAGCACCACTAAGGGCCCTAAAAGGAATGTGCTGCCCAAATAGGCTATCCATGAAAGATCATCGACCAGCACCATCAAGGAAAGGAACTGCTAATTGAACTCGGTGGGCAACTCAGCAACCATCCAGGAAAAAACATTGCCGCAATTGGCACAAACAAAGGTTGGCCCAACATTTCCTATCCTGTCCACTAGCAAGAATGGCACCTAAATAGCTGCACTACACAATGATAAGCGGCATAGATCAAATCCAAACATGTGAATCCCTCGGCAAAACCAACCATATGTCTCCAAAATTGTACAGGCACAAACTAAAAACAGCATATATGGATGAAAATACATAGAACTTAGAAAGTGTACAGCTTGCTCTAAAAAGGAAGCAGAAGAAACAACGGATAAATTCGTCAAAATTGGTTAAAGTCTACACCCAAAGGCGCAACCTTTGCTACAGATTCGAAGCTGCACTCCACGACAATAATTAAGCGCGATTCGCCAATTCCTACAAACTATTATGATTCATGAGCTCTAAACTAAGCAAACCACTCCGCACTAACTGCTCGTAGCGTCCGCACGACGAAACCGATTTTCAAAGAACTAAATAATTCAAAAACAGAAGGCGCCCGAGATCCCGCAATGCTGGCTCACCTGCGAACGCGTCTCCCGGAGGATCCGGCGCCCCCGCGCGGTGGCCGCGCCCGGCGAAGGGCGGCAGCCAGAACAGGGCGGAGAGCATCACGGCGGCGCCGAGCAGAAGCGTGGCCAGGCATTGCGGCCGCACGGCCCCGCGGCACGGCCCACACCTTCCTCCTCCGCCGCCGCCGTCTCCTCCGCTTCCTCCTCCTCCCTCCTCCTCCGCCGCCCCCGGCGGCTGCTCCTGTTGCCCCCCGCCCTCCTTCCCCATGCCGCGTGCCCTCATCCATCGCCGCCCGCAGCCGCCATTGCCGTCGGCGGGAGCAGGGTGGGAACGGGGCCCGCGCGAAGCTAGCTAGCTAGGGTTTGGTTTTCGGCTGGGGCATCGATGCGTAGTAAACCGCAGTGCAGCGCGCACGGGTGGGGTGGTGAAATGGTGGGAGAAGAGAAGACCGCACGGTGCCTTTTGTCAAGTTGGTGAGCAAATGTAATTAGCGGAGCGCTCGAGTTGTCCTGTTGCAATTCGTTTCGTGTTTTGAGTTTTTCTGCGATTAGTTTGGGATTTGTTTTGAATTTGCTGGGGGCTGCCGCGTTTGTTTTGGTCCTTTTTTTCCGTTGGGGGTTTTCAATATGTTTATTTGAAATTGGGGGTATGTATGCAGTTGTCTGCTCCTTTCCTCTGTACTAAAGGGTTAGTACCCATTGTCCATCGATTACGTCTTTCCGAGATCTTAGGCCTTCGACTCATCCTCTGTAGATGAACCTTGTAGAGTATGCTTTAGGTTTTCAGACATTAGATTCCCACCGATGTTTCTGTTGCTCAAGTTAACAACATTCTTGCTTCCGCTTCGTCGACCCTGCTTTCGCTTTTGCTTCCCTCTAAAGCAGAACTCTCCTACGGATGCATTTTGACATCCCACATCTTCGGCAGATCACTTAGCCCCTCTTATCTTCAGAGCAAGGGCACTCGACCAGTGAGTTATTATGCATTTTGTATGTCTACAAGATGTACTCCTCAATTTACTTAACTTGCGTATACAATTTTTTAGTTCAAATTCATTCTATGCAAAAGAGTAACAAAATGAGAAAGATGTGGCAATTGATAAATCAAATGGAGAAGAAAAGGGCAAATGCTACTATTTACATCAAACTTATATTTTTTTTTGTTTCTTCTAACATATTTTGAAATTGAAGTTGAAAATCTACAATATAACACTCATTATGAATCTGACCCCATATGTCACTAAGACATCAATAGTATATTGTAGACATACAAAGTTATTCAATAGTATATAAGGGATCAACCCAAGGGGTGAAACCATTGTATAGACTATATTGTCAATTTTGTTTTAGATTTTTTCATATTGATTCGGTACCAAACCGAAAGTTGTCTGCATGAGTGCACCGAAACAGGTGATTGCATAGCATATGTTGCCTAAGATAGAAATGGTGTTGAGATTAATTTATGGTCAAATTCATTAGCGGAGCCAAGATTTAATCTAGTGGACCTAATTACATGCCATAACTTTGTATGGTCTATTACTCCCACCAGTCGCAAAAGAGCAATGTTTTAGAATGTGTATAGTCAAACCTTTAGAAATTTTGTTACCCATAAATGATATGGGTAGATTCTCCTCGAAAGGTAATTTCATAATTTTATAATTTTAATAGGTTTATAAATATATTATAATAGAAATTAGTGGTCTAAGTTGTGCTTGTAAGACCATATCGATGTCCAAAACGTAACTCTTTTGTGACCGAAGGGAGTACTTAACTTAGATCCATGGATTTATCGAAATGCTTATTGAACATCCCGATTTTCGAGGCTTTTTGGAAAATTTTAAATTAAAATTAACCATTCAATTTAATTGGATTAATAAAGCTTAAACTTAAAATTTTAGAAAATAAAAATAATCTAACATGAGTTAATCAAACTTTAATTAATTAAAATTTTGGTTTATTTGAAGTTCTTGGGTTTTCTGGTATTAAAGTCAAAAATATTATTTTAAGTATTTTCTTGTATTTTTTGGAATTTTAAAATGTTTTTTTCTTTTCCAGAAAAAGAAAATAATTTATTTGCAAAATTAAAAGACAAATTAAAGTTGTAAATAATTTTATTAAGTTCCAAATAATTCAAGGAGTTTCTGTGTATTTTTCTGGAATTTTTGGACTTTATTTACTATTTTCTAAAAAGCCTTTTAATTTGTTATATTTTTTGAAATTCAAAAATCATTTAAAAATCGTTCTCATGTTCACAGGCCGAATCTTCCTCGGCCCGTTCCTATTCCCGCGCCTTCGGCCTAGCTCCCTGGCCCAACTTCGCGCGCCAGCCTGAGCCGTTGCACGCTCCGCTCTCACTTTCATTGCCAGGCGGGACCCGCTGTCGGCGCCCTTCCCCCCTGTGCTTCTTCCTCCGCCCGTTGCCGCCCCATGCCGCGACCGCGTCAGCAGCGCCTCCCCTGTCCCGTCGTCTTCGCTCATCCTCGTCGCTCCTGTCAACAGGCATTAAATGCCGGGACTTCCGCCGCACCCACTTCCCTCTTTTTCTCCTCCCCACTTGCCCCCTGTCACTCCGAGCGTGACGCCCATGCCCTGCGCACCAGAGCTTTGGTTGAGCACCCATGCCGTCGAGCCACCTCTCCTCCTCCTCGGCTCCTATAAAGGCGAGCACCCGGTGCCTCTCCCTCTCCTCTCTCTTTCCCCCCTCCTTTCCCCCTCTCTCTCGCCACCATTCATCGGGATTTTGAGCTTCAAGAGCTCCCGTCGAAGCTTACGCCGCCGGAGTTTGCGCCGCCATGGAAGATCCTCAACCGCCTTTGCTCCACCGTAGGCTTCGCACGGTTGTGGGCCACCTCGTGCTCACACTCACTTCACCGAGCCACCACCGGAACTCCGTCGCCGACTTCGCCCGCTCCTCGCCGCCGCTTCCTCCGCTCGTCACCGGCCACCACTGTGTGTGTCGCCGCCAAAGCAATGCGCACTGGAACCTCCTCACCTCCCTCTCCCTCTCGGTGCCCTCACCGAGGCTCGCCGCGGCGCGTAGCGCTGGCAAGCCTGAGCACCCGAACCGCCGACGTTCGCCACGCCGACGTGGCCGCCACGTCAAGGCCACCTAGGCGCCACGTCGCCTCCTTCGCTGACGTGGCTGCCCTGTCAAAACATGCTTGACCTAGCACGCGTGGCACGGCCCTATGCCACGAGCCGGTTCCACCATGGACCGGCGCACGCCGTGGACCCAGTCCACCAGTCCACCCGCGTGGGGCCCGCATGTCAGCCACTCAAGTATTTTTCATTAGGAAAATAATTCCATCTGAAATTCATAAATCCGTCCACTGACGTCATCATGACATAATAAATCAATTTTTCTTTAGAAAATTAATTCCAAAAATCCAAAAAATCTCTTTTTCATCATTTCATGTATTTCCAAACTTCCGAAAGTCTGTTCTCCCCCGTTCGAACTCCGATTCGAGTGATTCAAATTTCTAAATTTGTCTAGGCTACGCCCTCCAGACGATTGCCTATGGCGAATCTTGTGGTCTACCTTACTGCTTTTGCTTCCGCTGTATTTTACTTGTTGGCTTTATGCCCCTTTTGTAACGAACTTTAACTATTATTAATGAATGGCGTTTTTTGGTTATGATATCCACTTTTGTTGACTGTGTACACTAGTTGTTCCTGGACTAGTGTATGAAACATAGAGAATCCGGAATCCTTCACTCCCGGGTTCAACAGCTCAACGAAAAAACTCAAGCACACCTCAAAAGAGGTGGCTTCGCATTCAAGACAACATGACGTTTATGTCCGCTACTGGATCGAAATTACTATGCTGTGGTAGTTCTTAAAATTCTTCAAATGAATACTATGAAACAACTATTCTCAACAAAAACTTGTATTCATGGAATAGGAAGAGTATACCTAATCGCAGCAAGCTTAATTGTTTATAATTTTATGCTATTTGTGCATGGGTGCTTGTTGTGAGTAAGTTCCATGCATGAGTACTTCAATACCTTTCGCCACCCCGGTAAGTGTGACTTGTACACTTTTAATAAATAATCATATGTACGTGCGTTGTAAAGCAAAATCATACTTTGAACCAATAATTTCTAAGCAATGTGCGTAACACACATATAATTTATGAGCATTATAAGTAGGTATGGAGCACATTTGAACAACCTAGCACCTATAAATACAAAAATCTTATAAGAAAACATATGCAAATATTGTAAGCACAGAACTGATGAATTTCTCTTAAGCTGTTCAATTCTCAGCTTTTTCATATTATCAGATGGCCAACCAAAACCATAATTTAGAAATAAATAATTTCTCTGTACCAATTCCGCTAACAAGTCTCTGGATACAATTTCAAATGAAACTAGAGTACATTCACTTATTTAACCCAAGCTAGGGGAATAATTTGCACCGAACAGGGTAGTATTAGTTACTGAAGTCTCGATTTCATCAAGCAGCTCATTTACATCTCTTATTGCAAGGTGGTCAAGTGTAAAATAAGGCTTCAGAGCATTAGAAGAGAGCAAAATCACTTAGAGCTATTTTCACCTTCAAAAAAAGAAACTTTTCTTGCATTGATATCTATCATCGTGTCGCCATCGAAGATGGTAGTGCATAACGAACAGAACCCGTGACAGCAATCATACATCAGAATATACAAATACACAACAAACAATTGATATGTATGTGTGGCATGCAGGACTTGAGCTTATATTATCATAGAGAGAAAAATTAACCGGTATACAAAAGATTTTGTTGCATTCCTAAGCCTTTAAGCAAACATATACTTAAAAGTTGAAATCAAAATAGTTGATAAAACATATTTAATTTTCACACAATTTGAGGTCATAGATCGCAATAAATGGTAATTGATTGATGTACCAACAAAAAAAATATGTATATTTAATGGCATGACTGATAACCAAAATTAAACTCATCATAAATGCTAGTTGGCAAATAGGCAATGCCTTGGTTCAAACATCTAAAACTGGAGAAGAACAAAAACAAATCATGAGTAAGCTTGGAAGAGACTGTGTTAGTGCCAAATGTTAGTAATTAAGGATCTAAAGGCCTTCTAAACAAGATCTAGAATTCTTTATATATGAAGGCATTGGCATCAAGTGCACATATTTTAACTGAATTGTACCTCTCATGCTAAAGTGTAGCATGTGTAAAGAAAAGCTCACGGACCTATTGCTATAGCAAATTAGAAATTACGAGAATCATCTAAGTCGATAGCAAAGCGTGCCCTTACTATGTTTATTTGCAAATTTAATATGAAGCAAAAGCGTGTGTAAAAGGAGATTTATCAATGGATACCATCCAGTTCTACAGCCAAGGAGCGGATCAAAACCCCCAAAAGAGAATATGTATCTTCCAATCAGATTGCCTCCACACTTCTCCCCAACGTGCTACAACATATCCACACATGAACACAATACATGCACATACGCGACGCCAATACCAAGTGCTCTGCACGAACACATTACATAACAAGAGATCGGTCGTGGAATATGAAGTTTACATACATGTGAAATGGAGTGGTTGCTCATTGATATGAAAGCAAATCCTTCCCCCAATCGCACGGGATTGATGCTATCACCAACTACGAAATAGCTACATTGCCACAAAAAAGTGCTAGAGTGCAACTGAGTTGTGGATGATTGCTCTTTAAAAAAAGAGAATGTTATTATATATGCAGAAAGTTAAATTCTACATTGCATTGAAGGGTGCGAGTGATCCGATCACTAGTTTTTCATATAATTCTATAAGTAATTTTGAATAGTTACATGGCTGCAAAACAAAATGAAGGTCTGCACCAAAAGGACTTACATAACCGCATGAATAGGTGTTCACGGTAGTGCTCGTCCCTCTGCGAAATAATCTACCCACTATGTAGATCAGCCTGCAACCATATGAACCATCCAATGACTCACATCAGAGTAACACAAGCCCAAGAAATATAGAGACGATAGTCCATCAGAAACCTACCAAAATTTTCACGCAGAACACAAACACGGTGACTCACCCAAATGGACGTTCCCTCACCCATAGCAACCTGACAACGATCGTTCGTTCCAATCCTTGGTCAACTCGAAGGTTCGAACACCAGTCAATTTGCAAAGGGCGCAAGAAATAGGGGGTTGTCAGTACAGTTGCATGGCGTGCTGCAGAGATGGAGGATACATGAGACGGAGAAGAAGAAAAAGAAGGACAAGGAGAAGAATAAATAGGCAACATGCTTAACTCAATGCAACCATCACTCAGGCACGTCCTTGCTTCAAATTGCAACCGCTAAGTTTGCAGGAACACTCCTTCAAGCATGACGGTTGGCTAGTAGCAGCTCCCCAACCAGGGGTCGTTTTACATCAGGAATGCCAGCGATGGCACGAGCACGGAGAAACATTGTCGCAGCGGCTGTGCATCCCTTTGTAGGCACGGCAGCGCAGGCGCACTGACGTCAATGACCTTGAAGATCCAGAGACGCAATCAACAACCATCAATGGCCAGTGACGGTCTGGTTCACCCAAGCACACCGACGAGGGCGAGGGCACAAAACGATGTCATCGTTGCTCCGATGTTTCCCATTTTGGGTTGCAGCGGCGATGCCCTCCGGATGCGGACGTTTCCCATTTTAGGGCGAACGCCGCCAAGTGGGCCCCCACAACTACGCATTTTCTGAGGAGTGAGGAGAGCGGATGTACCAGAAGAGGGGCATTGGTGGAGGTATAGAGGAGGAGATCTGACAGCGGGGGAGTGGCGTGGCCGGCGGTGGCGACCAAATCTGGCCGGATCTGGACATGCCCGACCAAATCCAAACGATGGAAGCGGCAGCGGGGGAGGGGACGATGGAAGCGATAGTGCATGGAGCTGAGGCGGCGGCGGGGGGAGGGGATGGAGCTGAGGTTACGACGACGGGGAAGGGGGAGGCGTGTAGAGCAGAGCAGAAAAGCGAGGGGGATGGAGGGGCGAAGGGGGGAGGGAGGGAGGGGGGAGGGGAGATGCGAGAGAGAGAGAGAAAGAGAGTATGAGTGTGGGATGGGGTTTTGGGAGGCTGGGAAAGCGGTTGGCATAGGGCCCAACTGTCGGCGTCGATTGTTTGTGAGAGGGTGCTGGTGTGGAGATAGCGAACCACAACCAAGTAATACTTTTAAGTAGCAGAGAAACGTTAAATGGCCATGTGTAACCGGAAAAAACACTATAGTTCTTATTCTTTGCTCCATTTTAGTTAGCCGATTATTGTTTTGGTTGAGCAAATTTGATTCCAAAGCTTCCATTTTAGTTAACTTTAAAATTTTAATTTTAGCCTACTTATCTTATCATTCTTAGTGGGGACAACAGGAGGCGACGTCTTTGCCGTCCCTCGATGGCAACATCAAGGTGTCTTGTCGGGGCCAGTTCCCACCACGACACCTTGCCAAAAAGTACATTAAAAAAAGAAAACCGAAAAAATAATAAAATTGTTAAAAAAAAATTGGAACATGAAAAGATTTACTAATTTTTTTTTGAATTTAATTTGAAGATTATTTTATTTGTTTAAATTGTTTTTCATTTTCTAAAATTTCCAATTAAACTCTAATTAATCTAATAAAATACAAATGGTTTATTATGTTTTTTTGAAGCTTTCAAAAAACTCTGAAAAATGGGAAAACTGAAAACTCTCATATTGGGTCGGGCCTACAGTGTCGTGCCTCGTGCCGGCCCGGTAGGCCCAGCCTATTTGGCCTCTAACGAGAGTGTGGATATCATGGGGGTATGCTCCAGATCTTAGGATGATGTGACAATTAGCAATGGCGTTTCTGATTTGTCGTTTCGTGTTTTCGCAAAGTTCGATTCTGTCGATTGAGCCGTCGACTGCCAGTGCGCAGTCGAGCCGGTCCCAACCTCGATCTGACCGGCCATAAGCGGCGATCGGACCGAATGTCAGAAAGTGGTATTTTGAGCTGGGCCAAAAATAGAGGGTGTAGGCAAGAGAGGGGATTCTATTGCACTTGGTCCCATAAATTTTGGAGTCTCCAGTCAAAAGTTCTATTGGTTTGAAAATTCCAGTAGGTTTCGGTTTTTCAAAGAGGAAAAATGGCTAAGTCCCAGCTGGCGGTCTGACCGGCCCATAGGCGGCGGTTAGACCGGCCCTGGGGGCGGTCTGACCGATTTTCACTTTGATCGTCAGTCTTTGAGGCGGCGATATTCATGTGTTAGATCAAGTCATGAGTTTCAGGGCATATGTGGTGCATGATGCATGTTTTGACTAACATGGATCAAGTTGTGAAGAACTTGTTCCCAAATTCAGTTTACTTGTCTATTGTTGTGCAGGTTGCTTGGTGGTCAACGACGGTCAACGGCGAGGATGATCGGGACTAGGCTTGGAGAGCCGAGGTCGAGCGATCGGCGATGCCAGGGAGGTCAATGAACTCAAGCGTGACGCAAGATGGACAAGGGTGATCTTTTAGCTAATCCGAGGCGCAAGATGGCGCAAGGGTAGCTAGTTAGGTCAAAGGGAGATAAAGACGACGTATTAAAATGCGTGCGTAAGTGTCTTGTTTGTTTTGGGCCTTAACGGGAGCCCAATATAGTCAAACTTCTAGAAGGTCAAAGCCTCCACTATAAATAGGAGAGGGTGGTGGCTGCACCACCGCTTCGCCTCTTTTGCAATTCTTGTAAACCCTAATTTTCTTGTGAAGGATAGGGTTCTTGATGTTTGATGTGATTTTCGTGCTCTTGGATTGAGCATTGTCCTCCATTGATGGAGTGGCTGTAAGCCCTGATCATATCAATCAATCAAATGAAAGTTTGATCAATGTTTTGTCTCATTGCGTTCTTTCTCTATATTTGATGATTTTAGGTCTTTCTTTTATCCGTGAGTTTTTGCTTGGTTTCTTCACGTTATCTAGCTTGCTATGACGTGTGGGAATCTATCTAGGATCATCTTGATCATCAATCACCCACGAGCAAGAGCTTTGACCTATTTTTCGTTTTGACCCAATTTAGAACCCTTCCTTGATCAAACGGAAAAGGATCTTGATTCCTCCAAGAATTATCATAATCTTCGATTGGAATAGGTCCCTGATATCATAGAGAAGGTGTGTTCCAACTTTCATCAAGTTTGGATTAGTAGATCAAAAGTTTCATCTAGTTGCATCTTCGTCATCGGGTCTTTCAATCTGTTCTGGAGGCCGGCGGTCAGACCGCCCGTGGCCACCGGTCAGACCGGCCGGAAATCGGTCCGACCGTCCAAGGCCAGCGGTTCGACCGGCAGCGCACTGATGTGCTTTAATCTTTGTTGTTTTTGTCGTTTTGCGCAGAGGTTTATATTAGATTCAATATTAGTCTTCCGCTATACTGATTTACTGATCTTCATAGCTTCCATAGCTACTGGAGTAAAATATTATTGAATCCATTATTTGTGAAAAAGTGAGCGTGCTCCTATTCACCCCCCCCCCCCTCTAGTCGCTTTTTCGGTCCAACAGAGAGCATCCACCGTGTGGGCATTTCTGTCATCCATAGAGCCCTACCGTAAGCTCCACAAGATCGGGTACACTTGTTATTCCCACCCTCCCACTGCTTCGCCCACGTGAAGTGGGTTAAATCACCAGTGCTATACACACGATGATTTTATACGGCGTCCATGGTGGTTGGTCGGGCGCTGCGGTTGGGCAGTCGGGGCCAGTGGGAGTTGGAGGAGGAGGGGGCGACCGGGTGGGCGGAGGAGGGAGGCGGCGCATAGGGCCAGTCGGAGGAGGAGGAGGCTCTCGGTGGCGGCCGGCCAGGCACCACACGCAGGGCCACGGTCGAGCCGAGATGCAAGCGGCCGGGCGGGGCAGTGTGGGCACACGCCCAGGCCGTTGAAGCATGTCCTTAAAATACCCCGCACTGTCATCGCACTCCCGCTCCAGGGCAGTGCCGCGCCGCTGGGGCCGCTAGTGAACGCGATGCACACGCACGTGGATCCACCGACTGTCCGTGCCTAGCATGGGTGATTCTCTCGGGTGCACAAAGGCCAAGTCCAGAGGTGTGGTTGGGATGTCAACTCACTGACATGTGGGCCAACTTGTTCCTTGTCCGACCTGAAAGTCAGGTTGCAGTAGTGATGGGCGGGGTTCGTTACCAACTCGCTGTCGGCAATGGCTACGCAGCATGGAGACCGAAGGAGCTAGCACTGCAAGGCCATGCCCTCTCGATCTTGAAGATGGAAATGTGCGTGCAAATGCTGTTACAGTACAGGAAAACGTAAATTAGGCCTATTTGAAACAACTTTTTGGCTTATTTGATACTACTTCATGAGAAAATAGCAAATCTAGCTTTCTCTTTGTCGTTTTTGTGAAAATGACATCTTGAACAGAGCAGCAGGCGACATGTGTCATCTACCGAAACACGATAAAATAGGTGTTGCACCCCGGTGCCCCACACCGCCCTACCGCACCCCGAGGGCCTACAAGCGCCCTGCCATGCCCTGGTGCCCTTTAGACGCCTGCCACACGCGCCCAAGCCTGCCATCGCGCCGCTGCCCTCCTGTGCCAGCCGTCTAGTGGTTGCCCCGCCTTCCGTTCCCCTGAGGGCCTATAGTGGTGCTGTGTTCTCAATAAGGAACTTGAACACAACCCGATGTAATGTAGTGATTTAACATTGCGAATCAGTAATGAACTTGAAGCAAAAGGAGCATCGCAACGCATTTATGTGGCTGCACATGCCGCAGCGTAGCACCTGCATACCCTCCGGGGCCGTGGAAGGCCAGGGCAGCGACGCGATGGTGGGCTAGGGCGCGTGTGGTAGGCAGCTACAGGGCATGGGGAGCGCTAATGGCCGGTGCGGCACATCTCACAGGAATTCTGTAGAATCATGTGTTCCCAATTAAATAGAGCGTTTCTGGTGAGACCATTCCATCGAATATAGCTATTGGCTAGTACATATATCGGATTGTGCTCTCACAGCACTACTAGTTAATTTAACAATGAAACAAGGTGATCAATTTAACATTTTAACATGAAAATCTAGCGCGTCGGTACTGAGGGGCGGAGACAGGGGCTGGCCCCTCGTAATTCTTACTACTTTTCATTATAGGAGCATTGGAATTTTAATAGGACCAATCCCTTGGTGATTTAATTTATGTGATTAAGTAAATACTAGGATGAAAATAAAAAAAACCTAGGAGTTAATTTGTGGCACACAAATCCATCTTATGTGGCTTCTAAATTTAATTTGGTTTCCAAATTTTTAAGTTGGTATTAAGTTTAATTGTACCGTACAAATGCATGATATTTCACCTCCTTGCATGTTTAGTGTTTGATTGAATTTGATCAAACATTTCTTCATCGTATATGGCTTCTGTCACAGTTTTCGTAGCTCGGTGAAGTATGCATATGATCCAAACTCTACCAAACCCAAGTTATCATCCATCGTGATCATTATTTGTTTTCTATTGCTTTTTTATATAAAAGTTTTTTCTTATTAAAAATTCTATTTTTTAATAAGGGGAAATTGTGGATTTGTCACTCCTAAGCACCTTGTTTTAGGATTTTTCACATTTAAGTTCTTTCTTGAATAGGGAGGGGTAAATACGTCTTTTCATAGTGGATTTTGGTGCAAAATAAAAATAAAATACTGGAATACGCTCGGGGTGTCAAATCATAATATTTAGTGCTTATGAGTGGAAAATTATCAAGAGAAAACTTAAAGATGACAAATCCTAAATCAAGGAGCTTAGAAGTGATAAATCCTCAATTTTCCCTTTCGCAAGTAGCTTAAATTAGAAGATAACCAATTCATGTCTCTCATCGAGCTATCGGCTCCCTATGGTCTAATCCTGGCTTCGCCCCTGTTAGCTTGTTTATCGTATGATGTCTCGCACACAAATGTAGCTTCATAAATCAAAATCAAAGTTTTACTTCCTTTTTTTAGAGGAAATCAAAGTACTTACTTGGCTCCCTCGCAAAAAAGGAACTTGCTTAGCTAAGAAGCCAAAACTAAAAGGAATGATTGGATATATGCCACTTCAATTATCATAACTTTGAAAAATATCACTGCAATAGTATGACTTAGAAAGTTGCCACTCCAATCATGTACTCCCTCTAGTTTACAAAAACATGTAGTTTTGGATATCGACACGGACTTAAAAAGCATCTTCAACAACTAATTTCTATTGTAATATATTTATAAAACCGAATACAATTATAATATTATGAAAGTACTTTTCGAGACAAATCTACACATATTATTTTTCATGTATCCAATCTAAATATTTAAAAAGATATTGATCAAAAGTTTGACTACATGTATCCCAAAACAACTTGTTTTTGTGTACCGGAGGGAGTATTACTTAACGAAATGTCATTTTGGTCAATACCTCCTATTTTACATGAATACACACCACGTGTTTGCTTTTGTATTTTCGTATGGCCATTTTTACCCCAACACATATTGTTGAAATCAATCATGTTTGGATGCAATGGTGAGCCGGGAACCACCTCTTGGTGGTGTGATAGAGTTATGGGTGTACGACTCCACTCACTAGGGTTCAAATCTTGGTGGTTACCTATTTTGCACATGTGAGTGTGATTCAATAGGAATTTTGTAGGGTCACATATTTATCATCGATCTTTGTTTGTCTAGGCATGTGTTAAGGAGGGGTACTCACGTGTGTGGTGTGCATGCGTGTGCGCAGAGGCGGAGCTAGGCCTCGAGCCGCTGGGTCAATGACCTGAGGCCGAGGATCAAAAGGCTATATTAATTTCTTTAAAAAATCAGTAAAAAACTATTTGGACCTGAAATCAGCTAGGGCACCCCGAGGCGTGGCCTGTGGCCAACTATGCCCCTGCGTGTGCGTATTCCTTGTAATCGCAAAAAAAAAAACAATGGTAAGCCCCCCCGACCTGGCTTCTCCATAGCCGAGGGGCGAGGCCAAGTTGATTCCCCAACCACAGTCGGTGTCACTGGAGCAGTGGAACTTCAGCTGTTGGCGCCATGAGTCCATGTGCTTCCCTTGCTTCTAGTACCACCACTGTTGTATTCTCTCTGTTTTTTCTAGAAAAAGCCTCTAATTTATATTAATAATTCATTGAATAAGTACGTAAGTACCCAATTTTTATATTGAAGATTGTAAACGAACAACGTGTCACCATCAAGTCATTGGGACGATGAACGCACCTTCTTTATCTTCCTCGCCATTGACTCCTATTTTGCAATGGTGTCTTGACTGCTGACAAATATGGCAGTGGGAAGTAGATTATCGATGATATCTATTGATGTGTAGACCTATGCCTCGGTAGCGGTGCTTTTCCTCATAAGAAAATCATAGGTGATTTGTTTGTACCTATCTCGACCCGGTGCCGATTTCTAGTGTATTCAATCAATTTCCTTTCGGGAGCACACTGCTCCTCTTTTTGTATTTTATTTCTTGCTTCTCACAATCCACTCGTACAATTCTTGCTTCAATTGCTGAGACTCAACGTGCCTTTAAATTAGCTGACTACGTGGACTAAACATCAGACTCGGCCTAGGAAACGTACCCGGTTTCTACAAGGAAATGTACTCGATTTCTACAAGGAAACAAAACAAAAACAAAAACTTCTAAACAAGATTAATCCTAACAATCACCCCTTTTATCTTGTTTCTTCACTCTGATCATGCTGATATTCTCTCTCATATGAATTTCCAAATCTTCCTCTTTAACCTGCACTCCCGTAAGCCGTTCCTTCCTAGGCTAATACTGCCCTACCACCTGCGCTTGTTCCATCTTGAGCCCTACACAAACCAACGCTTGTCGCGTCTCGCACTTGGACTGAACTTGTCCTTCCTTGCACGCCCGCCTGGGTTGGAGCACCTACTCTCACGACCACCTCGCCTGGAGTACCTACTCCCACGACCACTTGAGCTTCGCAATTACCTGAGACTCTCGCTCCTCTCTCTTGGACCAAATCTTCCTGCTTTCCCGCGTACACCTCAGCTGAGGCTACACCGCCTCTCCCTCCCACGTCAACATCGTGTACGTTGCGCCCTTCATGCACGTGGGACTCACCGCCCCCTGCAGCGCCATGCACACCTTGCTGCGCGCCGTTTGGACCTCTCAAGGCTCTGCCTGCTGCGTTTCCTGCGCCAACTGCATGCCATCCCTAGGTCCCGCCATGTCCTTGGTCGGTGAGATCATCAACGCCTAAGACCTCTTGTCCTGGCTCTACTCCCCAGTTCCACTCTGGCTCCTCCAGACTGTCCTTCACACAAACCGGCTTACAAGCTTCCAGTGAAATTTTATACAACCGGTTCGGGGATCTTTTCACCTTCATCAACAAATCTTTGTTCTTGTCATAAACACATAAGAACTCATCCTGCAACCCACCCTGCACCCCTGTTCTGCCAACTGCCCGAGACTGAGTATGTTGTTACACAGACTTGATATATAATAGATTTCAGTCAACATCCTCTGATCGCCATTCTTGCATTGCAATAGCATTGATCCTTTGCCTCTTATTTGTACCGTGGAGCCATCGCCAAACTTGATTTTCCCTGAAATCTTCTCGTCGAGCTCATGGAACATGGAGCGATCTCCCGTCATGTGATTGCTTGCTCCATTGTCCAAGTACCACTCATCGGTATGATCATGGTTGCCTCCCTCTGTGCGTAGTTTAGGAACTACATTCTCCTCATTCAACATCACCACGACCGGCGTCTCGTTGACACATAAGGATAAAAGCACGGTCGGCTCGTCGTCTTCACTAGCTCGGGTGGGGTTTACCTCCTTGTTCTTCTTCTTGTTTCGGCAATCCGAGGTATAGTGTCCATATTTGTCACAGTTGAAGCACTTTATATGGCTACGGCACTTCGACGCGTAGTGATCGTATTTTTCACATTTAAAACACTTGATATGTGACTTGTCACGTGATCTATCACCATCGTCTTGCCTAGCCCAATCTCCACGTTCTCCTCTGCCGCCTCGCTCACGCCCACGTCCACGCTAGTGCTCGCGGCTTCTTGATGAGCCATAGTTGATGCGGACATCCTTAGCTATGTTGTTTCATATAATATTTTCAATTCATTAAATACCTCAGAACAACATGAGCTTGCTAAGAGAGCTGAAAAACAAGAGAAGCTTATCCAACAGGTGAATCTGTTCACTGAATTTCCTTTTAAATTAGTTGAGAATTTCATACTACCTAAAACTAGTATTTTGCTTATGCTCAGATTGGAAGATTCAATAATGAACGGAGATGAAGGATATGAGGCTGTTCTTGAAGAAAGGCCGTCACAATGGAGGAGAAGCTCGTGGGAGACAAGCAAGGGGAGAGAAGCCTAAGAATCCAAGTCAAATTCGAAACTTCCACAAGCCCAACCAAATTCAAATTCGGAATCAACTCAGAATTCAATTCGGATTCGGAATCAGCCTCAAATTCGGATTCGGAATCAGCAGGACAGTCCGGAGTAAAAAGGTCATAACTTTCTCATAAGAAGTCTGATTTGGGTGTTTTTAGGCTTGTTGGAAAGCTAACGTCAAGCCCGATCCAACGGATCCTCTCTTACTCCGAAATTCTTCCTAGATCAAAAGATATGATCGAATCAATATGACGGTTGTAAAATCAGAGTTTCCTTTTACTTTTTGGAATGTATCGAATTGGAGTAGGACTCCAAATCCGAATTAGAATAGGAGTAGGGCCTCTTGGCCAGCCATGAGGAGGAGTAGGAGCACTATATATAGAGGGTAGACCCCATTGTAACCTCGCACCACGTTTAATATATTTTCAAAGCTTTTGCTTGATTCTCTGTTGTGCTTATAGCCAAAACAGAGGAATTGGGCATTGAGAACAAGGGGTCGTTCTTGCTTTTCACTGGAATTGAGGTTCGACGATCTTCGCTCGTGGTCAGCGAGGATCCAATCAAGTGTGTGTTTGGGCGAATTTTCATAGAGTTGCAAGTCCGTGCATTGGCGCGGGGGATCAGCTGGTGGTTCGTCAGGGTACACAAGTTATCAAGAGGTTCTACGTCGAGAAGATCGGGCACCCGCATCGTGGTATCGAGCTCTGCTGACTCGGTAGGATCTTTATCCGATTATCTTTTTTCCCATACACGAAAAAGCCATACAAAAAAAAATTCAGCCGTAGTATTTAATTTGTTATTCTAGTGAGTGTTGTTAAGTTTTTGTCCATTAGAATCAAGTTTAGTTTGCTGATCTTGAATTCTTTTGCGTTGCTTTTATTTGAGCCTAGTTTGATTTTTTTGTCGTGTTTATAAAAAAAAACAACCAAAAAAAGTGAGTAACCAATTTATCCTTTGTGAACCTTTCAATCCTTTGCGAATACTTTGAACCTATTTAAGACTAGCTAAATCGTTGCTTAGGGCTGCATATTAATATTTGTGTTCTTGCAATTGTTCAAAGATCAAAAGGTGGGAATGAATTTTTGCTCATTTTTGGAAGAACAAGAATTTTGGCAATAGTTCAAAAAAAAAAGGAAGGAAAAAGAGAAGAGAAAAAAAAGAAAGAAGAGAAAAACAAAAGAGAAAAGAGAAAAGAGAAAAGGAAAAAGAAAAAGAAAGCGCATAGCCGAACCATAAACTTGAGCGAAAATCCCCACTCATTCTTGATTCAATTGTTAGAATATCAATATTTTGTGCAATCTTGTGCCCTAGTTTCATTATTTGCAACTAGCTAGCGTCTTTCTATAACTTGTGCAATACGAGCTATTTTGTTCTTCACTTATATCTTATATAGCTCATTCCTTGATTGCACTAAGTTCCAATATCTTTGCGTGTGAGTTGTTTTGATTTTCACTTATATCTTTGTGATCGGCAACTAGGCATTGAATTCTAGTTTGGATATTTACTTAGCCTTACAATACCTAGAATTTTCAAATTAAGTAGGTATCCATACCAAGCTCCACAAAACACCCGTTGTCGTGCTTTGACTTGCTCTTGAAATTCGCCACACATCACCTTGTGGTTCCTACTACCTCAAGTGTAAGTATTGTTGATCTTAATTCCTTTAGACGGTAAAGAAACTTCACCTTGTTATGATTGTGAGTTGAGTAACCTCTACATATACGCATACACATACATACATATTCTTTGCTTTGCTGCTAACAATGGCAGATCGCGAGTATACGTATCTTCCCTTCTATGGTAGTAATGATCCAGAGGAGTATCTTGAGTGGGTACAAGACATGGAGTTCGAGCTTGAATCCCATAAGTTCAATCGAAGCCAAGGAAGTGAGATCATGTTTGGATGCAATGGTGAGCAGGAACCACCTCTTGGTGGTGTGATAGAGTTATGGGTGTACGACTCCACTCACTAGGGTTCAAATCTTGGTGGTTACCTATTTTGCACATGTGAGTGTGATTCAATAGGAATTTTGTAGGGTCACATATTTATCATCGATCTTTGTTTGTCTAGGCATGTGTTAAGGAGGGTACTCACGTGTGGTGTGCATGCGTGTCTTGTGAGGCGAGCTAGGCCTCGAGCATTGGGTCAATGACACGAGGCCGAGGATCAAAAGGCTATATTAATTTCTTTAAAAATCAAAAAAACTATTTGGACCTGAAATCAGCTAGGGCACCCCGAGGCGTGGCCTGTGGCCAACTATGCCCCTGCGTGTGCGTATTCCTTGTAATCGCAAAAAAAAAAACAATGGTAAGCCCCCCCGACATGGCTTCTCCATAGCCGAGGGGCGAGGCCAAGTTGATTCCCCAACCACAGTCGGTGTCACTGGAGCAATGGAACTTCAGCTGTTGGCGCCATGAGTCCATGTGCTTCCCTTGCTTCTAGTACCACCATCGTTGTATTCTCTCTCTGCTTTTTCTAGAAAAGCCTCTAATTTATATTAATAATTCATTGAATAAGTACGTAAGTACCCAATTTTTATATTGAAGATTGTAAACGAACAACGTGTCACCATCAAGTCATTGGGACGATGAACGCACCTTCTTTATCTTCCTCGCCATTGACTCCTATTTTGCAATGGTGTCTTGACTGCTGACAAATATGGCAGTGGGAAGTAGATTATCGATGATATCTATTGATGTGTAGACCTATGCCTCGGTAGCGGTGCTTTTCCTCATAAGAAAATCATAGGTGATTTGTTTGTACCTATCTCGACCCTAAGGCTTCATTTCTAGTGTATTCAATCAATTTCCTTTCGGAGCACATCGCTCCTCTTTTTGTATTTTATTTCTTGCTTCTCACAATCCACTCGCACAATTCTTGCTTCAATTCTTTGAGACTCAACGTGCCTTTAAATTAGTGACTCACGTGGACTAAACATCGACTCGGCCTAGGAAACGTACACGGTTTCTACAAGGAAATGTACTCGATTTCTACAAGGAAACAAAACAAAAACAAAAACTTCTAAACAAGATTAATCCTAACAATCACCCCTTTTATCTTGTTTCTTCACTCTGATCATGCTGATATTCTCTCTCATATGAATTTCCAAATCTTCCTCTTTAACCTGCACTCCCGTAAGCCGTTCCTTCCTAGGCTATCTACGCCCCTACCACCGCGCGCTTGTTCCATCTTGAGCCCTACACAAACCAACGCTTGTCGCGTCTCGCACTTGATCGAACTTGTCCTTCCTTGCACGCCCGCCTGGGTTGGAGCACCTACTCTCACGACCACCTCGCTTGGAGTACCTACTCCCACGACCACTTGAGCTTCGCAATTACCTGAGACTCTCGCTCCTCTCTCTTGGACCAAATCTTCCTGCTTTCCCGCGTACACCTCAGCTGAGGCTACACCGCCTCTCCCTCCCACGTCAACATCGTGTACGTTGCGCCCTTCATGCACGTGGGACTCACCGCCCCCTGCAGCGCCATGCACACCTTGCTGCGCGCCGTTTGGACCTCTCAAGGCTCTGCCTGCTGCGTTTCCTGCGCCAACTGCATGCCATCCCTAGGTCCCGCCATGTCCTTGGTCGGTGAGATCATCAACGCCTAAGACCTCTTGTCCTGGCTCTACTCCCCAGTTCCACTCTGGCTCCTCCAGACTGCCCTTCACACAAACCGGTTTACAAGCTTCCAGTGAAATTTTATACAACCGGTTCGGGGATCTTTTCACCTTCATCAACAAATCTTTGTTCTTGTCAGAAACACATAAGAACTCATCCTGCAACCCACCCTGCACCCCTGTTCTGCCAACTGCCCGAGACTGAGTATGTTGTTACACAGACTTGATATATAATAGATTTCAGTCAACATCCTCTGATCGCCATTCTTGCATTGCAATAGCATTGATCCTTTGCCTCTTATTTGTACCGTGGAGCCGTCGCCAAACTTGATTTTCCTTGAAATCTTCTCGTCGAGCTCATGGAACATGGAGCGATCTCCCGTCATGTGGTTGCTTGCTCCATTGTCCAAGTACCACTCATCGGTATGATCATGGTTGCCTCCTCTCAGGCGTAGTTTAGGAACTACATTCTCTCATTCAACATCACCACGACCGCGCCTCGCTGACACATAAGGATAAAAGCACGGTCGCCCGCCGCCTTCACTAGCTCAGTGGGGTTTACCTCCTTGTTCTTCTTCTTGTTTCGCAATCCGAGGTATAGTGTCCATATTTGTCACGCTTGAAGCACTTTATATGGCTACGACGCTTCGACAGCGTAGTGATCGTATTTTCACATTTAAAACACTTGATATGTGACTTGTCACGTGATCTATCACCATCGCCTTGCCTAGCCCAATCTCCACGTTCTCCTCTGCCGCCTCGCCACGCCCACGCCCACGCTAGTGCTCGCGCTTCTTGATGAGCCATAGTTGATGCGACATCCTTAGCTATGTTGTTTCATATAATATTTTCAATTCATTAAATACCTCGTAACAACATGAGCTTGCTAAGAGAGTGAAAAACAAGAGAAGCTTATCCAACAGTGAATCTGTTCACCGAATTTCCTTTTAAATTAGTTGAGAATTTCATACTACCTAAAACTAGTATTTTGCTTATGCTCGATTGGAAGATTCAATAATGAGCGGAGATGAAGGATATGAGGTCGTTCTTGAAGAAAGGCCGTCACAATGGAGGAGAAGCTCGTGGGAGACAAGCAAGGGAGAGAAGCCTAAGAATCCAAGTCAAATTCGAAACTTCCACAAGCCCAACCAAATTCAAATTCGGAATCAACTCGAATTCAATTCGGATTCGAATCAGCCTCAAATTCGGATTCGGAATCAGCAGGACAGTCCGAGTAAAAGGCCATAACTTTCTAATACGAAGTCGGATTTGAGTGTTTTTGGGCTTGTTGGAAAGCTAACTTCAAGCCCGATCCAACGGATCCTCCTCACTCGAAATTCGTCCTGTATCAAAAGATATGACCGAAACAATATGACGGTTGTAAAATCAGAGTTTCCTTTTACTGTTTTGGAATGTATCGAATTGGAGTAGGACTCAAATCCGAATTAGAATAGGAGTAGGGCCTCTTGGCCAGCCATGAGGAGGAGTAGGAGCACTATATATAGAGGTAGACCCCATTGTAACCTCGCACCACGTTTAATATATTTTCAAAGCTTTTGCTTGATTCTCTGTTGTGCTTATAGCCAAAACAGAGGAATTGGGCATTGAGAACAAGGGTCGTTCTTGCTTTTCCATTGGGAATTGAGGGTTCGACGATCTTCGCCGTGGTCACGAGGATCCAATCAAGTGTGTGTTTGGGCGAATTTTCTATAGAGTTGCAAGTCCGTGCATTGGCGCGGGGGATCAGCTGGTGGTTCGTCAGGGTACACAAGTTATCAAGAGGTTCTCGTCGAGAAGATCGGGCACCCGCATCGGGTGGTATCGAGCTCGCTGACTCGGTAGGATCTTTATCCAGTTATCTTTTTTTCCCATACACGAAAAAGCCATACAAAAAAAAAATTCAGCCGTAGTATTTAATTTGTTATTCTAGTGAGTGTTGTTAAGTTTTTGTCCATTAGAATCAAGTTTAGTTTGCTGATCTTGAATTCTTTTGCGTTGCTTTTATTTGAGCCTAGTTTGATTTTTTTGTCGTGTTTATAAAAAAAAACAACCAAAAAAAGTGAGTAACCAATTTATCCTTTGTGAACCTTTCAATCCTTTGCGAATACTTTGAACCTATTTAAGACTAGCTAAATCGTTGCTTAGGGCTGCATATTAATATTTGTGTTCTTGCAATTGTTCAAAGATCAAAAGGTGGGAATGAATTTTGGCAATAGTTCAAAAAAAAAGGAAGGAAAAAGAGAAGAGAAAAAAAAAGAAAGAAGAGAAAAACAAAAGAGAAAAGAGAAAAGGAAAAAGAAAAAGAAAGCGCATAGCCGAACCATAAACTTGAGCGAAAATCCCCACTCATTCTTGATTCAATTGTTAGAATATCAATATTTTGTGCAATCTTGTGCCCTAGTTTCATTATTTGCAACTAGCTAGCGTCTTTCTATAACTTGTGCAATACGAGCTATTTTGTTCTTCACTTATATCTTATATAGCTCATTCCTTGATTGCACTAAGTTCCAATATCTTTGCGTGTGAGTTGTTGTGATTTTCACTTATATCTTTGTGATCGGCAACTAGGCATTGAATTCTAGTTTGGATATTTACTTAGCCTTACAATACCTAGAATTTTCAAATTAAGTAGGTATCCATACCAAGCTCCACAAAACACCCGTTGTCGTGCTTTGACTTGCTCTTGAAATTCGCTCACACATCACCTTGTGGTTCCTACTACCCCGAAGTGTAAGTATTGTTGATCTTAATTCCTTTCTGAACGGTAAAGAAACTTCACCTTGTTATGATTGTGAGTTGAGTAACCTCTACATATACGCATACACATACATACATATTCTTTGCTTTCTTTGCTAACAATGGCGGATCGCGAGTATAATGATCTTCCCTTCTATGGTAGTAATGATCCGGAGGAGTATCTTGAGTGGGTACAAGACATGGAGTTCGAGCTTGAATCCCATAAGTTCGAATCGAAGCCAAGGAAGTGAGTGGCCACTTTGTTTTTACGGACTATGCCTTTAGTTGGTGGCAACAACTAGGTGGAAAACGATTTATTACATCTTGGGTGCATTTAAAAGCATCATGAGAAGAGAATTTGTTCCATCCTATTATGAGCGGGAACTCTTGCGACACGTGAGAGCATTAAACAAGGATGCAAAGTTGTCAAAGATTACTATATTGAGTTAAACCATGCAATGCGCCGTGCCAATATCACTAGTGCATATCAAGAAAAGGCATATTTCAAAGCAGCTTGAATTATCGATCGTTCTTTGCACTTCAAGATGAATATTTTCGTAGTCCGCAAGATCTTGTGAAATTTGCTATGAAGGCGTAAAAGAGACTTAAACACATTCAAGCACATCAATTAAATCTGCTTGCTCTTTAGTTCTAATTCATCCATTGGTGTGTCACTTGAGAAGAAGATCGAGCATGATAATTTTTCTTCGACCGAGGTGATGAGTAGTGTTGCCCGTCACAACCCGCAACACGTGAGGAGGTTGTGGTTGGTGGTAGTTGTGCCCTTGCCGCCCACGGTCTTACAAGGATGAGATGTATCAAAACCCATGTGAGAATGAGAGCCACATAGCCAAATTGAGTGAGAGTGATAAAAAGAGTGAGCTGTGTGATTCCACCATACGCGAGATTGAGAGCATCCCAATTGAGAGTGTGAGAGATACACCAAAAGAAAAGAGAGAGATAGATGATAGGACAAGTAAGATTATTTTTGAACCTAACAACTTACCTCTATTTCTAGTGTTGTATCCCACATTCTGCAGGTGGACCAAGCAAATAAGGAGTTGGAGATTCAAGAGCCCTCACCATTGGAAGAGAAAGATAAAGAGCTAACCATAGATGGAGAGGGAATACCTGAAGATCAAGGTAACACTATTTGTACTGAATTGGTCGTTTATGAAAATAAGGTGCGTAAAACTGAGAACTCTATTATTCATTTGATGATTCCACGTTCTAAATTTGATATGCTTAATTTGCATAATGTGAAATTGATTACTCAAAAAGAAGTTCTTAGTAGAATACACATTAATAATTCTTTGTGTTATATCATATTCGATAGTCCTAAACATGTATCTAGTGTGATTAAGAAGGTTCTTGAAATTTCACACTTAAGATCACTAGTAAATAGCTACATACACACATATAAATTCAATTTGATTGGTGATGTTGGTGTAGACAACATGTTTCAAGTTTATCAAATATACATTACCTATGATAATCTTGTTGATTTACAATCACATGTTTTGCGCAAACCATCTATTAAGCAATGTCATGATATCTTTAAGATGGGTTTAAATACAAGTGTCTATTGTTTAGAATGCAACATGATGCCAACTTGTTTATCTCTTGAATGTATAACTAATCATAGTAGCGCATTGAATTATGGAATGGTATCAATTGGTTTTCACCCACTTTACTTGACTTTGGTATTGGGAAGGTGAAATTTTATCATATGAGTCGGTTGTGCAATTTGAAATGTGATTCGAGCTATCGATTGTACAAAACAACGCGAATAACACAACAATTGATTCATACATATATCACGTATATACGTTGTTCTCTTTGTTTAATACATGTTCTAAGCAAATCATCATGCGCTACACGGAACTTGTTTGGATGATAAATACATATACCATGCATATACATTGTTTTCTTCGTCTAGCACATTTTCAGTTATCAAAAGCGAGGACGGCTTTTTTGAAGAAAGGAGGATGATGCGGACATCCTTAGCTATGTTGTTTCATATAATATTTTCAATTCATTAAATACCTCGAACAACATGAGCTTGCTAAGAGAGTTTGAAAAACAAGAGAAGCTTATCCAACAGTGAATCTGTTCACCGAATTTCCTTTTAAATTAGTTGAGAATTTCATACTACCTAAAACTAGTATTTTGCTTATGCTCAGATTGGAAGATTCAATAATGAACGGAGATGAAGGATATGAGGCTGTTCTTGAAGAAAGGCCGTCACAATGGAGGAGAAGCTCGTGGGAGACAAGCAAGGGGAGAGAAGCCTAAGAATCCAAGTCAAATTCGAAACTTCCAC
Source organism: Hsuehochloa calcarea (assembly GCA_036346395.1). Lineage (NCBI taxonomy): Eukaryota > Viridiplantae > Streptophyta > Magnoliopsida > Poales > Poaceae > Hsuehochloa > Hsuehochloa calcarea. The sequence goes on along the minus strand of CM070602.1, from coordinate 20,149,245 downwards.
AAGCCCAACCAAATTCAAATTCGGAATCAACTCGAATTCAATTCGGATTCGGAATCAGCCTCAAATTCGGATTCGGAATCAGCAGGACAGTCCGAGTAAAAGGTCATAACTTTCTCATACGAAGTCGGATTTGAGTGTTTTTGGGCTTGTTGGAAAGCTAACTTCAAGCCCGATCCAACGGATCCTCCCTCACTCCGAAATTCGTCCTGTATCAAAAGATATGACCGAAACAATATGACGGTTGTAAAATCGAGTTTCCTTTTACATTTTTGGAATGTATCGGAATTGGAGTAGGACTCCAAATCCGAATTAGAATAGGAGTAGGGCCTCTTGGCCAGCCATGAGGAGGAGTAGGAGCACTATATATAGAGGGGTAGACCCCCATTGTAACCTCAGACCACGTTTAATATATTTTCAAAGCTTTTGCTTGATTCTCCTGTTGTGCTTATAGCCAAAACAGAGGGAATTGGGCATTGAGAACAAGGGTCGTTCTTGCTTTTCCACGGGAATTGAGGTTCGACGATCTTCGCCGTGGTCGTGAGGATCCAATCAAGTGTGTGTTTGGGCGAATTTTCTATAGAGTTGCAAGTCCGTGCATTGGCGCGGGGGATCAGCTGGTGGTTCGTCAGGGTACACAAGTTATCAAGAGGTTCTACGTCGAGAAGATCGGGCACCCCGCATCAATAGTCGTCCTCCTCCGATGATTCCTTGTAAAATTTTTTACCAGCACTTCTTGCATCCCCCTTTAACAGCAACGCCTGCTCGTTATGGGACTGATACCTTTGCTCATTACGGGACTGATACCCCTTCAGTAGTTCCTCATGCACCTTGAGGGAACCGGTGATCTCCTCGATCTTCTTTATCTCCAGATCCGAGGAGTACATGAGTGTGGTGACGACATGTACGAACTTTTCTAGTAGCACGCGCAGATATTTCTTCATTGCTATAGATTCCTCCATCTTGTCGCCGAGAGAGACAATATATTGTACAGTGAAGTCAGCTTACTGGCAAACTCGTCCATCAACTGGGTTTTTCCCATCTGGAGATTTTCGAGCTCGGTGTGCAAATTCTGGAGCCATACCTCCTTCACGAAATCAACTCCCTCGTGCATCTTTTGAAACGTCACCCACGCCTCACGTGTTATCTCCTTGCCGATGAGCTGTCGCATCATGGAGTCTGGCACCGCCTGGTAGATGATGGCCAAAGCCGTCTGGTCCACCTTATCGTCCACCTCCTTATCCTTCGCATTCGGATCGACTGCACCCCAGGCTCCCTGGGCGCGCATATTGTCCTTCATCTTCATTACCCACACCGGGTAATTGTTGGTCGTCTGGACAGGATATAGGAGGGAGAACGATCCATCACGTGTCTTCGCTTTGTCGCCCATGATCTTCACGTACCACCAAGATCAGAACGCTTTGATACCAACTGTTGGAATTTTCCTTCCTCCTTGCACTGTATAGAGTTTCTCTGGCTTCTACTGCCTTCACGGGAGCCAAAACTTCCATGGGACCCACTGGTCTCCTCGACGTGACTTCTTCACGTGATGGACTTGGAAACAAAGCAGTGCTCCTCCTCTTGTGTCTTGACTCCACGTGAAGCAGCACCAAACCAGCAACCCCCTTTCTGCTTGGTACTTCTTTCGAGATAAAGCGCTAAAACAGATAACACAATCAATTTCCTTCCGGGAGCACACTGCTCCTCTTTTTGTATTTTATTTCTTGCTTCTCACAATCCACTCATACAATTCTTGCTTCAATTGCTGAGACTCAACGTGCCTTTAAATAAGCTGACTACATAGACTAAACATCGGACTTAGCTTAGGAAACGTACTCGGTTTCTACGAGGAAACAAAACATAAACATAAACTTCTAATAAGATTAATCCTAACAACAGGTGAGTCGGTCTGAGAAAACCCAGCGTGGGTAAATAAAATCCGATTAAGAACTCGCTGAGAACAAAACTATAAATTTTAATATATGAAAAACAGAAGAAACTGAAGAAATCTAAAGTTACTTCTGAAAAAATCAATCGACCCCACCAACTTAACACCGACGAGAACGCCGGAGAAAAGGGGGTAAGAGATTGACGGATGGCTGACGGAGTTGCACCGGCGGCTAGGGTTCTTGCGGCGGCTCCCTGGTGTAATCCCTCTCCTACGACTGCTGCATTCGACGTGCCGCTATTGTTGCGTCCTAGTTAGGCTAGGCTCGTAGGATGGAGTTTTGGGCTCAAAATCCTTCCTACTATTGGCCCAGCCGTCATTTTTGGGTATTCCATCTCGAGGAAGCAGCCAGCAGTATGCTCCGGTCAGGCCGGCCCATTCAGGCCGGCTAACAAATTGTCATTATGAAAAACTCCACGAGTCCGTCTCCGCGGCCGCTGTGACTCGCTTGCGCCTCCATTCCATTCCTAGCTTTGGATTCTAGGGTTTTTGCTCGCAGCCACCGGGCTCCTCCCACCCACCCACCATGACGGCCGAGACCGAGACGCAGGAGGAGCAGCTCCGCGCCCAGCTCGAGGAGCAGAAGATCGAGGAGGTGATAGCCTACTCCTTTCTACCCTGTGCCTGTCTCCTCGGTCCGCGTGGCCGGATCGCGCCTGCGGGCTGCTCCAAGACGTGGCCTTTTTTTTTGTGTGCGTGCGCCTATTTGGGTTATAGGCGGGGAGATTCTTCTGGATCTTGCACGGTTTTAGAAGTGATTGTTCTTTTCGTCAGGTTGGTGATGCTTGGTCGTTAGGTGCTCGGAGATTGAACTGACGTTGCTGTAGAGCTGCTAGGTTGGAAGATGTTAGACTTTAGGGCTGCCAATGAACGGATCGTTCTGTAGCTTTCACCTAACTTTTGTTGTGGTTATTAAGATTGTATGACCTTTTGGGATGCTCAAGTCTGTGGTTCACCGATTTTTAGATGACAGTTAAGTAGTGGAAGAAAAAGTGGATGTGTTAGAGCTTCCTGCAAAAATAGGGCCAAGAAAAAGAGAAGTAAGGTAAGGTAAACGGAGGGAAAAATTAGTTCCATGTCTTTTATTTGTTTGGTTGTTGCACTTTATTCTTCGTTCTAATTTAGTTTTTGCACCAGAAACTTGGACGTGTTTCCCTCGTTTGTGTTACAAGCAATATCATGTGTATTGCTAACTTGATTCCTATAATTAACGGGTGTTACAAGCAATATCATGTGTATCAGTATTACCAACTTGATTCCTATAATTAACGGTGCAGTAATTCTCATGGACGGGAACATGCACTAACATGCTAGCAATAAATACTTTGTTAACACATTAGTATATAACACACCTAGCACAGGATTTGTACCCATTACAGTGCATATTCTGAGCACTAGCCATCTACACAGAACGATTGATAGTTACATATTACTACTGCCTACGTTGGCAGCAATCAGCAATCGAAGTATTCATAGGGAAAGATGCTCCGGCTGGTCTTGTTGTAGGCATTAATAATCTGTAATTAGTAATCTTCTGTATAGATTGATAGGTCAATGTTTATGTGCAGTAATGACTACAAATTTTGGATCTGTCTGTTAGATACTATCCTATTGATTGTAATATTTATTTCTAGCATGTCCGTTGATGTTCTGCCAGGAGAATTAATGCACTATTGATTTTAGGAATGATATTAGTGATGCACATGTTGTTGCTTGTAACATGCTCATGACTTATCTCATTATCTGTACTTGTCTGGCAACTATGTCATGCCTCGTTTCCATTGGAAATGTTTTTTTCTAATGAATCTTGACTCCTAAAATATAGGAGTTGCTTGCATCTCAAGGTGTAACATTAGACTCTGCAGTGCTCTATTGGTCATGTTGTGCTGTTTGGTGAGGAATGGTTATCATATTTTGGTTTCTTTCTGTCAGATAATCTTGGTGATATATTGAAATGGATCATATTTTTGTTTTTTGTAGTTACTTACGCCATTCATAAAATATGAACTGGTAGAAATCCGTTGTACTTTCAGGGAGATGAGCCAGTCGTTGAGGACGTTGATGATGAGGAAGATGATGATGAGGAGGAGGAGGAGGATGATGATGATGCGGAGGGTATGTGGAAAACTTATTCAGTCGTTTCTGTTGTTGGCTAACCTCAATCTTATGGGAGTAGGTGCCTTTACAGTAAAGGATTCACACACATTAGACATGTGTTCCAACATCAATTATGTGGTTTAGTTTGTTACTGTATCATTTTTTGTGAATCAAATCACTGTATGCACAAATAGAAAATTGGTAGGAGGGATGTATTTTTCCTCAACAAATGAAATAGTCGAGTGGTTGTTGCAATGTGAAATGGTTTCCCTAACACATGTGGTGAGAGCTTTATTTATAGAACTTAATATTCACTAGTACTGTACTGCATGACTGAAATATTTGCTTAAAAACTTTGAGGCTGTTTGATTCCTATATTTGTATCCCCACTTCATTTTCTGTACAGACCCATCAATTAGCCAACTATGGTCTGGTAGTTTCCAGTTATGCCAAGGATGCTTATCTGTGAGACTGTGACCTATCATGTGAACCCAATCTCATAATCTGCTGGTGATGTGCATGTATTGATACTTTTACAATGAAGTATAACAAAATTATGCATTTGCTAATTTAGTTACATGACTAGTTTTTTTTTAGTGGAAACTTCAATTGTAGTCTAAATTGATTTTTATTCATAAACTCAGTTGCCTATGCTTTAATGACCAGGAGGTGATGCCAGTGGAAGATCTAAGCAGAGTCGGAGTGAGAAAAAGAGCAGGAAGGCCATGCTGAAGCTTGACATGAAGGCCATCACTGGTGTGAGCCGTGTAACTGTCAAGAAGAGCAAGAATGTGAGCTTCTGACTGCACTTACCTTGTTTTCCTCAACGTTCATGGTTAAGGTCTTGCTGCCATACCTAACTTATGTTGCATCTCCAGGTCCTGTTTGTCATCTCCAAACCAGATGTCTTCAAGAGCCCTGCGTCTGACACCTACGTCATTTTTGGGGAGGCAAAGATTGAGGATCTGAGCTCGCAGCTGCAGATGCAGGCTGCGGAGCAATTCAAGGCGCCAGATCAGAGCAGTGTCATCTCGAAGCCTGAGGCGTCCACTGCTGCTCAGGATGAAGAAGAGGCAGTTGATGAGACTGGCGTAGAGCCGAAGGACATTGAGCTGGTGATGACCCAGGCCTCGGTGTCGAGGTCCAAGGCGGTGAGGGCTCTGAAGGCTGCCGATGGCGACATAGTCACTGCCATCATGGAACTTACAAACTAGCGAATTTGGTGCCCTACTTGTGATATTATGTCTACAAGAAGCCCTGCATCTTTGTTACAAAATTTGTTGTCCATTAAGTCTAGGTGCAGTGATCATGGATATACCAAGATTCATGATGTGGCTAACTCATGTCAGGTCTATATACGCTCTGGATTCATGGCCATCTGGAGGACAGATTTACCAAGGATGACCCAAACTTGCAGTTGCGTCAATTGATCGGACGTTTATGGCTGTACTCGTGCTGGCCATGGTGGCGGCAGTAGCAGTGTCACGCATTGCGCTTGCTACAGCGCCAGTGACAGGTTGACGAGCCGCCGTCCCTCCCTAAACGCACGCAAGCTGTTCGGCCTAATGCCACATACAGGTAGAAGGCGCTTACCTTGTCTATTCCTTTTGGAGAATGGGAGGTAGTAACGTAGTATGATGCTTTTGTTTTTCTTTTCTTCGTTTCAGTGGTTCCAAGATCTGAGTGACACTCGACAAAGCCTTTGAGAAGTTCGCGGCATCAAGCAGCGCCAAACTGGCCACGCATTTCCCTGCAAACCTTGTGATGGGATCCATCTTCACCCCATCCGGCATCCTGTTGTTCCTCGCTGGTTTCCTCTGTGCCGCTGTTTCCTCCAAGCTCCTTCCACCGTCTGACAACTGGTTCCTGCTTGCCGTCCAAAACGACAGGTAACAAAAGATCTCTCACCTGCAGAGTATGGATGGTCGCTTGCTTCTTGTACCTAATCTTTTGCTTATTTTTTCTACAGGTATTACTGCTTACTTGTACCTAATCTTTTGCTTCATTTTCTACAGGTATTACTGCTTACTTGTACCCGTGACAATCGTGGCTGTGTGTCTGCACTGGCTGAGCATGCAGATGTTCAAACACGCGTGAAGAACCGCAGTGCATTTTCTTCATGACGACAAAGCACAAGAATATCATTCTACACCCATGGCTCAAGGGACTGCAGTGCGATCCGGATCCTCTGCAGTAAGCTCAAAGGACTGCAGTGCGATCCGGATCCTCTGTATTACTATCACTATCGCTCCTAATGGTAATACATTGTAGATCCTCTACATTGGATGATACGATTGATCCGGACCTTTGATTTTCAATCGGACGGTGGAGATCGCTCCTGATACCAATGCATGTAGGTCTTCTGCATTGACTAAAATGCAGAGGATGTCTTTCCACTGTAGTGTATCTTCGTGATAAAACACTACACGTTTATTTTCTTTCGAAAAGCTTTGATGAATCCCATTATAATTGAGGCATAAGAGCATCTAGAATAGTTTATGCCACTTATTATTAAGGGGTTGCCACATCAGTATTTTAGTGATGTGGAGGAGAGAAGGTGAGGAGAGAAGGTGAACTTGTTTTAGATGAAGAAATAAGCAAGTTGTTGATACCAAGACATAAGAAACAACAAAATAGCTATTAGAGACTTGCTTGTTACTTAAAAATCAGTTTTGTGTATAACAATTAAAGTCTTAGATGCAAGTTCAAGAAACAATCCATTGAAAGACTTATTTCTTTTTGTTAGATTGAGTACTCTCTTTCTTCTTAGTAACAAGCTAAGTAACAAACTATTGTAGATGCTCTAAGTACGCGAGGTTTGCTTCTCGAGTTATTATATATGATAGTATATCAGCTTTCTCCTCGAACACATTTAGGTTCTGTATGGAACATGAAGAATTTCACAAGAATTTTATATGATATTTTTTTTTACAAAAGTTCAATTCTCGTGTGAATCATAAAAAATTCTCGCATTATTACCACTACACTTTTCAATCTCAATTTAAACCATAATTATTTGCAATTACCGCAATCATATCCCTAAATAAAACTCTATGATAAGTTATCCTACAACAATAATATCGAGATAACACAAAGAAGGAAAAATATTCATGCATATCTTGGGACCTTGTGTCTAAGAACGCTTGGGATCACACGCTCGAGAACACTCGGAACACGCCCGAGAACACTCGGAACCATGCAATCGGGAATATTGACTAGCAATAATACAATTAAATACAACATGACCATAAAGACATTCATAGCTCATCATTACCACACACACTAGTATTACTCATGATCCACGCAACTACCATAAAGTATCAAATGTCCACTGACCAAGTTCCAAATAGATGAGTTAATTCTCTAAGATATAGTCGAGGTAACTACAAGTGATAAATTCATTGTTGCTTGCATGTGATGTGTATTCCCATCATATGCATGTCGCCTTCGATGATTGTCTAAAAACAACAACAAAGCGAGGGTGAGTCCAGGACTCCGCAAGTACATAATAAAACAATAAACATACACACAAGAAGATTATCATTCATGTATTCCATCATCATCATCATCTTTCTCTTTTTATTAGCGCAATGCAATTCTACACTATATGCTCATTTGCTCATTACATAACTTATACCGGTATAGCCGAGTGAACACCCATTGGTGTTCACCCTCTCAAAAGTCCGTCCGCATTGTCCTGGGGATCTCTCAATTCCTGTGGAGGCCTATCAAAGTAGATCTTACATGCCCAACCGATGTGGATCTTTCTCTTATATTATATGAATGTGCACATGGTGATAATGTAATTTGTTTCATTATTCATTAACTTTTTTCATCATCATATTACCATCATTATCACATTATCATCATCATATAGACATTGTATGAACATGGATAAAATATAGAGTTTGCATGGTAAATCATTAGCAAAACAAGTAACACATAATCAATACCCACCATTCTACCATGCACCTGCCTTAACCATGTAGGAATACGTGTTGGACGGCGGTCAACCACCGAAACGAAGTATTAGAACCTATTAACAATCATGGTACATCATCTTAATACCCAGCCACAACACGCAAATAAGACCATGCGCTCCTACACACAATCCAACCTAATTAACCCCCTCTTACCGAGCAATCCCCCAATTGTCTCGGTGATCACCATGACTTTTAATTTCGGAATCTAAACATAACAAACCTTATGAGTTATGGAAATACACAAAATCCTACATGTTTCTAATTGGCCATAAATCCCGATTAATCCATATGAACCCTCGTTTTTAAGTCCAAAGGTTATTTTGTTGCATTACGGGACAATAAGTTCAACAATTTCATATCTATTTTTTCAACAGCATGAAACGTAGCACATGATACCACTTTAGGAAATTATCTACATAATTCTAGTTATCACTAAAAGTTATTTATGTCATCCACTACAATTATATGCATCATAAGATAACTGCGCAAATTCTGAATGCCTTGCGAGACAGACCGCTTCAAGATATCGTAACTTTTGATTTACCCAACGGATTTTTGTGTTCTTTATCTATATGGAAAGAAAAAACAATTTAGCTAAAGCTTTTTAGTATATCATGATTTATGAGTTGGATTATATGTTCCCAAAAAACTGATCAGATCTAATCTGCGCAAAACATAAGAATTCTAGAAACTCTAAACATAAACTAGCATGAACTACAAGGATAATTATACCCTAATTGATGAATTAATCCATACAAAACTTAATCTATTGGATGGGACACGAGTTTTGGAGGATTACCCACGAAACAGACAAATAATGGACAAAAAACCACAACAAACGCTCTCCTCAACCTCTTCCTCGCTCCTCTAATGCAACCCCCTGCCGCGGCAACAAAACCGCTGCGTGGCTGACTTCCTCCCTTGCCACGGCGACGCTTCTCCTTGCCGTGGCAGCAGCGAACCCCCTTGCCACGACAACCAAATTGCTTGTCGCGGCAGCCATTTCCCTTGTCACGACGGGCTCGGCTGCAGCAACTAAGGCAGGGCATGGAGCAAACACTGCTAGAGTTTTAGGGGGCCGGCCCGACCCCTTTTATGGATGGCGTGAGACATTAAAAAAAAATTTAATTAATCTTGACTGTTCATCTTCTAGTGTCCACAACTTCTCATTCCGAGTTCCAAATCGAGCAAATAATTAGTCTATTTCGATCATCTCAACGAGATCTACACATCTATTGTCTCGGATTTCCAAACTAAACTATATATTTTAAACCTAAGTTTAAACTTCAAGATCGAATTCAACTTAAATATGAAATTCAAAATTCCATTGAGAACTTTGGGCATTACACTTGCGTCCCGGCGCCATCCGGGCTCAGTGGCCACGCTAAGGGAGCAGGCAAGAATTACCCCCTCAACAATAGAAGAAGCGTGAGGACAACAAAATGCACTCCATGTAGGAGAAACAGAGAAGACAAGTAGTAGTATGCTTGCCGCAAGGCAGCGCAATCTCGCGGCCACCGACGCGTGCCGGGTGCACGCACTCGGCGGGCATCCGGCGCCGTGCCCGTGGCTCGCCGTTCCAGAACACCGGCCAAGCATCGGCACTTCCGCAACGTACGCCGCCTCGATCGCTCGCGGTCGAGCGAAAGGTGAACGCCGTATGTTTCCCCCCGAGATCACAGGAGTATCTGGGTCTGGGTAGACGCCGGGGCGGGGCGTACAAATAAATACCGGTCTTCCGCCGCGTCAGGTGTTGTGTGTTCTACTTCTACCACGGTTCCGCCGCTACTCTAGTCCGGTGCCGGAAGGAGACACTTGGCTCGGTTAAACTGGTTGGTTGGTCGGTGGAATAGAACAGAATAAGAAGCCAAAACGAAATTTTGGATGCTCACTGGCACTGCTACGCGCACTACTCATGTCGACGAAAAAATGGCTTTGGATTTGTGCTGCTAGCGTGTTTTTGCGGAGGTCAGGCACGCGTTTTCTCACCAGGGCACACGTGATGTGAACCCCAATAGACCGAGCCAAACCACCACGACTTTTCTAACTGTTTTTCTTTCACTATTTTGCTCAATGATTTACAGAATTTGAACTTGGTAGGTGTAATCGTATCACCAAAGGTCTTCCAATTGTTTTTCCTACTATTGTACTCTATGGCTGACAAGACGACGGTTGCGCTTCGATCCCCAGTGGTCTTGACCTCATCGTGCCCTTGCCGCTCGTAGCATTGCTGCTTGTGACCTTTGCCCTCGCTACTCGCTTGTCGTCGTCTCCAAATTCTTGTGCCCCTAGCTCTTGTGCTCCCTGGGCTCACCACTGCTACCAATCCATGTCCACACTGCTCACCACGACGTTGCCGCTAATGGAGATCGAAAACGGCTAGTCGGGCAAGAACTCGTTGGTGATGAGCTCATCAGCAAACCTTTGATGTCCGGAGGGAGTAGAAAGGAGGCTAAGTGTGTGTGTGTGGATGTCGCGGCGTATTAGTAAAACCGGGTAATATGACCGCTATGACATCAAAACCACTCTCAAAATTGACCATATAAGAGGTGAAATATGCTGTATTAGAAGTACATGTTGGATTAATTCCCCGTTACGTGGATATACATGAGTTTACATACATATTAGCTATTTATTTTTTGGTTTAGCTTAAATATATAAAGTGATTAAATAAAATATTTATTAAGAGTCAGAGTATCTATTAAAGAAAATATAGACTTGGATTTAAATCTATGTAGAGATATATTTGGAATCTATATCTAATTATAGGACAGGATATGATTCCATACCAAAAGACTACAAATAAGGGTCGATCATTTCAGCAGGGTAACTCGTCCCATACCACTTATCCCCATCTGTAGTTTAAATTTGTGGCTTACCTCTTGCTGGGAAAGACCAAACCCTAGATAGATTGAGCACTTGTTCATCTACTGCTACATATTAACCATACGACGAACAATGACATCGTCATTGGGTATGCTTCCGTGTTTACAGATTTTATACGTGTTGTAATTACCACATACACGATCCTGTTAGTTTTGATCATCTGGTTTAGATAAGAAATAATCTAACAATTGGTATAAGAACATCTTATGTGATTTTGCAACCAATTCTGGTAATCATTAGATCGAATCAGATTGAATCATTTTTTTCAGTCAGTTTGGTTTTGTTCTTTCTCTGCGCTGTAGATCGGTTTTGTTCTTTCTCGCGTTGCGCGTCGCCTCCAGTCTCCAGCAGCCGTGCGCCTCCGGAATCTTTGCGCCACGCCAGACGGCTCCCTTCGCCCTCCATCCTGGAGGTCTATGTGTCTACTGGTGCCGCCTCCGGTGCGGCTATTGGTCCACCACCGCCCCCGCGCAACAACGTGTTTGTTTGGATGCGCCCACCAAGTTCCTTCTTTTTTTTGCGACGCCACCGCTTCGCACCGAGAGGCCCTCCGGTCTTTTGGTTCCTTCATTTTCCGACTGTGCGCACGCCGGTCGCCCCTCGGGTGTCGTCGCCGATGGAGCTCTTGCCCGCTGCCAACCTCAAGAAGAAACACAAGCCTAAATTGGCTTATTTCTTTTGTAAGAAGGATGATCACGTAAAGAAGTATTGTACAAAATATCATGTTTGACGTGCAAATAAAGGTACAATTTTTTGCTATGGTCAGCTCTGAGGTTAACTTAACTTCTGTACATGTATCTGAACACACTTGGTGGTTAGACTCCAGTGCAACATCTAACATTAGTGTGATAAAGGGTTGCCTGAACTACCAAAAGCAAAGTGATACGGAAAGATTCATCTATGTGGGCGATGGCAAGAAGGTGAAAGTTAAGTGCTAATAGAGCTTCAAATGTCTTAGAACTGATACATACGGATATTTGCGGTCCAATCCTTACGACTTCTTGGAATGGAGAAAGGTATTTTATCATGTTCATAGACGACTTCTCGTGATATGGTTATATTTATCTTATTCATGAGAAGTCACAGTCCTTGGACGAGTTCAAAATTTTAAGGTTGAGGTGGAAACCAACTTGGCAAAAGAATTAAGGCCATTCGATCTGACCGTGGTGGAGAATACTATGACAGAAATGACGGATCAGGTGAACAACATCTAGGACTTTTTGCTAGATTCCTAGAGGAATGCGAGATTGTCTCTCAGTACACCATGCCGGGATCACCTAGCATGAACAGTGTTGCTGAGAGGCAAAACATGACTCTTAAGGATATGGTGAGGAGTATAATTAGTCATTCTACCTTACCAGAGTCTCTCTGTGGAGAAGCGTTGAAAACTACAATTTATTTACTCAAAAGAGTACTGTCGGTGTATTAGAACCGATCTTACGTAAAGATTGTTTGATTCGGGGGGTCTCCTAGAGATAAGATCACGCAGAGTGGATTGACACGGGATGTTTAGACAGGTTCAGGTCTTCTCCGGAGAGAATAATAACCCTAATCCTGTGTGTATGGTATTCTTGATAATCAAGTAAAAGACTAAGACTATTACAGAGAATAGCACTTGTGTTCCTACTTGACTAGCTCTTGTTCGCCCTCCCACTATCTCTCTGATCGATGCCCTTATATAGTCGTGAAGAAGTAGCCATTTTGCCCTGCGGGAGATGCGCCTAATTAATCCAAAGAATCGCGCATGATGGCGTAATTACCGCGCCTCGGCTTCTTCACGCCGTCCCGCAATTATCTTCCGAGATAATGGGATAATTACGCACCATTAATAAGCGGAATAATAGTGCGTGCGACTGTTCGATTCTTTAATCAATTAGACCCACTCACTTTGTAGGTTTGATTATAAGGTGGTCGTAGTTTACACGGTCGTAGAAGAACTTACGACCGGTAGCGATCGTAGAAGGACCTACAACTATGTAGTGGTCGTAGAAGGACTTACGACCATGATATAGTCGTAGCAAGACTTACAACTGTGGGGTGATTGTAGAAGAACTTACAACCTCTTATTGGGCTTCTCCCTTATAGATAAGGGGTATCTCTGGGGACTATGTGATATCATATTTACCCATAATAAGAATTATAGATAAAAGATAAAATGAGGATTATTAGATCCTCGCCATCTAGCCCCGACTTCAAGTGAAAATAACTTACTTGGTAAAGGTTTCAGAAATGGACTTACGACCTTGAGAATGTCGTAGAATGTTAGTCGAAGGAAAAACTCTTCGACATTTGAGTGCTACTTTGACCAGAAATTTGCTTGGTCAGAAGGTTGCTTACGACTATCAAAAGTCATAAAAACCCCTACGACCGCTCGATAGTCGTAGTAGGGAATCGGAGAAAGACTCTTCCGATTGATACTTCCTTCGACTAGAAAGACTTGGTCAAGAAAGTAATTTTGCTTGGAGGTGACAATACGTACCTATTTTTCTCGAACGGACCATCCGGGAATTGCAACCGCTCTCATAGACTTGTCCGATGAAGCGGTTCCGGCGGTACAACCATCTCTCATAGGCCTATAGCCGAGACGGTTTCAAAGCGGCGGAGATCGTGCGGTTATAAAACTTACCAGAGGTAGACTTGGGTTTTACCTTTCCCCAAATCACTCCATTGTTCTTCGAGCTCTTGCTTTCTCTGTCTTCGACTAGGTTTCATCTTCTCGCCGCCAACCCAAAAAAACTTCTTGCTTCTAAGCGAAATGGCCAAGAGAGTTTACGAATGGGAGGAATCGGAGATGGATGCGCTAAGATCAAGATTTTGGTCGATGTTGGAAGATTCGAGAAGGCTCGGTGAAGTGGATTCCGCTATCGGGCAAAGATCGCCATCGGGGAAAATGGGCAAATCCTCCGCCTTCCAAGCGTATTGTGAGTGCGGCCTTGATTGCTGCCCACCCCTTTCTTACTGAGTACTCGAACACTTTGGGGTGGAACCGTGAACTTAGGTCCCAATTCCATTACCATGTTGAGTGTGTTCGTGTATCTATGCGAGGCGTACCTGGGGATTCCGGCGGATCTCGAGCTGTTCCAATATTATTATGGGATGGCTCGACAAACCGGAATCGCCGGAAGCTGTGGTCTGAAGCTCCACGACTCGAAGTCGAAGGAGTACATTCAGAGTTTCACTCGGTCTTCGTGGCCGAGCTGGAGGAAGAGGTGGTTCTACTGGAAGGTCACCTCTGAAGACAGTCTTTCTTTCGTGGGGAAGGCTGCTGAAAAGAAATCTTCATGGGATTCAACCCCTGAAGATATCAGCCGGATTAGCCCTTATATTCAAGCCATTAAGGACTTAAAGGAAGAAGGGCTGACCGGATGGCATGTGGTGAAGGATTTCATCACACGCCGAATTAGTCCTCTGAAGAAACGAGCATCTCCTATGTGGAGGTACTCGGGGAGAGGAGACCCCACCAGAGACTACGAGGAGGGTAAGCAATTGTCGACTTAGCTCTCCGTTTGGTCTTTCTCAACCTTGTCTAATATTTTTATCTGTTTACACAGATCTTTCACAGCCGAGGTTGACTCAGTCGACTCATCTCGTGAGAAGTCCCCGCCACTCCGAGGGGCGGTTCCTCAAGTCATTGCGGTTTTGTCCGCAGATGAAAGGATAGAGCGCCTAAAGGTAATCAGAAATCTGATTCTTTCTTTAGGACTTTATAGTCGTAGAAGATACTTACGACTAATGGTGATCGTAGAATATCTTACAATCAAGAAAAAGTCGTAGAAAAACTTACGACTTGGTACTAGTCGTAGAAAAACTTAGGACTAATTAGTGATTCTTCTTTTCTCGCTTTGCTTTACAGAAAGTAGGCATGGAAAATCGCCAGGACGACGAAGAAGTCGTTCTGATGACTATTGGCGCTGGGTTGTCGAAAGACAAAGGCTCGGCTCCTCCCTCGAAGAGACGTCGACTTGTAAAATCTGCCGACAAGGGGAGCAAGTTCGAGTTCGGTCTTTCGACCAAACCCTCTACAGACTGCGGCGTTGTAGTTATATCTGGCCGAGGCCGCACTCGTCGAAGCCGAGGAGGTTGAAGCAGTTGAACCTCTCAAGCGCAAACCTCGCAAGGCTAAGGTACCCTTCTATTATGACACGGAATCTTTCGCAGTTGGTGCCACTCCTAGTTTTATTAAGCAACTTGAAAGGGAGAACTGGAAGGATTTTGTGTCTTTTATGAAGGACGATATCTTTGCATCGGCACAACACGCAATCGAGGGCGATCTTTATTCGGAATGGTCGAGACCGATCTCGTCCATCCGAAGATCGAGAAACCAAAGCTCGTTCTGTTCAAACTCTACGACCGACGTGGTCGTGCCGAGCCAATTGTTGAACCTCGACCGGGGCGTGGTCGTGGAGAAGAAAAGGTCCTCCGTTGGGAGGATTGCTCCAAAATTCTGGTTAAGACCGAGTGCGAGTATGTGAAATGTATTGAAGTGTAAGAACGACATTTACCTTTTCTTTTCACAACTTTGATTTGCTTTTCTTTATTTCATCCGACTCCTTGACCCGGAATGCTTCTGCTGAGAAGTCCATTGCTATCCCTTCACTCTTCGGAGAGATAGCAATGGAGGTGGTCAACATCACCCTTGGCCTGTGGGCCGATGAAGTCGAGACTCCCAGTGTCTCCACATCTCGCCAAGTCGTAACTACGACTCTTGAGGTAGCGGCTGTTCTTGTTGAGGTGGCCGCTACGACTACTAAAGTCGTAGAAACAACAGAGGCAGCTGTGGAAGCCTCTGGTCAAGGTGGTGACCGACCGCACACCGCCTGGAAGGAAATCGAGGAGGCGTTCCTTCCCTACCCAAAGAGAAATCACGAACTGAAGGAGAAAATTTCAACCACGTGGTGACTTCTTTGGGCTGCCTCCGTCGTAGGGTCTTCTGCTTACAAATCTCGTGACCGAGTCCCCCATCCCAAAGATATTCCCAATACGGAGAATACTTTTGACAACGAGCGCTCGAGAAGGTGTGGTGGGACAAAGTCGCGAGGATAGATAAGCTGCAGCACCCGGACCTTGTATATTCGATTTTTGCTAGAACGACTATGAATGTAAGTATCTTCAGAATACTTATATATGTGGCTTTCCTTCCCTTCTCACTGTTTTCTTTTTGCAGAAAGCTCTGGAGCAAATTGCTGTTGTCGGTGAGTATCATCGACAACTTTTAGAGCTAAGACAAGAGAAAGAACTACTCTGCGCAGAGGCAGAGAGGTGGTAAGTCACTTATCATTCATAGTTGTTTTTGACTTAAATACTCGTAAAATGTTTCACGAGAATAGTCATGGAAGAAACTCATGACGAAGTATCAGTCGAAAAGAACTTACGACTATTTACGACCAGGTAGTGGTCGTAGAAAGACTTACAACCATATCTTAGTCGCAGAAAAACTTACGACTAGGTCAGTGGTTGTAGAAGTACTCACAACCATTCGGCTGATGTTTATCTTCGTTCCTGTTCTTTGTAGGTTAAACAGTGATACGAAGACCTTAGCTGACTCACTCGACTGTGAAAAGGAAGAGTCGAGGAGGCTAAGGAACGAAGTATTAGTCCTCTCGGATAGACTTGAGAGACTCTCTGCATCTAAAAGATTGCAGGAAAAAATAAACGATAAGTTCGAACTTAAGGCGCTTTTGATCTTTAACCTTTACCCGACTCTCCTTTCTTCTCGGATAAAGAAAAAGAGATGCGAAGCTCGGCATCAAGTTCAAGAAAATCTTTGGTTATTCAGGAGTTTTCTCGCATTACCGCGAATAAGGATCAAGAACTCGAGGGTTTTAGAACTCGATTAACAGGTAAGTAAATCTTTACTGTTATCCTTTTGAGTATTTTCCTTTTCTAATGCCAATTTCTTGTTCGAAATTGTCGCCCAATTGAGAAGCCTCGAGGTGAAATCCAAGCAAAGACCTTAATCTGCAATGAGTCCGTCGCATTGCTAAGATGAATCAGAGGACATCGAGCATGGGAGCAAAAGCATCTTTGAAACTATTGCTTCCCATCGAGAAGAGGTCAAGAAATTGGATTCTCAATTAGTAGGTAAGAAAAAGCTTTTACCTATAATTATCTTTGTGTTATCTTCCTCTAGAAGTATATTTTTGTTTGACCGATATTATTCTTTTGTAACAAGTGGTGAAAACAAGAAGCTTCGAGGCTTCGACTTGTACCCAACAGAGATGGAGTTGATGAAGACTAGTCTTCAAGGCAACATTACTCTCTGAACAATGTGTAGTGAGCTACATTACGAGGGAAAACTCCTCGAGAAGATACCATAGTTGCTCACACAAGTACCATTGGGGAACAAGTCGGAAAATTGCAAGAAATGGTGACCACTCAAGACTAATCAAAATTTGAATCAATAAGGGAAGCGATCGAAGTCTGCGATGAGTTACGCTTTAGGCGAAACTTAAAGCTCAAGACCCCGCTTTAATGTTAAACCAATCGAAGCCGACTTGATATCACCGAATCGAGCAAGTCGTCTGATTGAGGAAATCAATCGATTGGTAAAAGGTGGCGAGGAAATGCAATAGGCTCTCCCCTTCGAGTAGTCTTGTAACTACCTTGTAAAATGGACGATTTTTGTTAATGAGTAATATATGATCCGCCTCATTTCTGAAAATTATCTTGTCGAGTAGTTAGTAACTCAAAAGATAATAAGCGAATGAAAGACTAAGAATTGAAGTCAAATTAATAACTTTATCCTAGCCCCGACTATTTGCTTAGATTGTTTAGACAATCTAAATAAATAGTGTCTAAAAATGGGGTTTACGAAAACAAAGAGAGGTTTATTTAACTTATAGCTTTTATTACGGTTGTCAAGCCTTTGGTGAAAAGAGTAGAAGCGACTTGACACTAGGAAGTTCCTTCTAGTGGGCGGGACCACGTGCGAGAGAGGAAAACTTCGACTAGGTGATGTTCCCATCTCCGACTAGTTTAATCAAACCAAGAACAGCAACTTGAGTTAAACAAACGTCTTAGAGTACTTTAGTCATTCGTTCGTCCTTTTTTGGTGGACTTCGATAAGTCTTTTCCAAAGAGCAAAAGTAGGAGGCGGCGACACTAGGAAGTTTCCTTCTAGTGGGCAGGACCACATGCAGAGAGTAAAGACTTCGACTAGGTGTGTCTCTCCCTTCGACCAGTTAAAACAAATCGAATACACCAAAGGTGGTCGAACAAATGTAAAAAAGTGCACTTTGCTTAGAATATTTACTGAAAAAATAGACTAAGATTGAGAGAGTTGGCTTTGAGAACATTACGACTAGATAAAACCCGAGCTCTTTGTATTGGCAGAAAAAATAAGTAACGAGTCGATGCTAGGAAATTCCTTCTAGTGGGCAGAACCACATGCAGAGAGGAGAAGTTTCGACCAGATGACGTTTCTCGCTTTTCGGCCAGTGTAAAGAAAACTGGGTGTTTTCATATCATAGTCGAAAGATTTTTTAAAAAACTCTACTCAAAAAATAAGGCAAAAAGAGGTAGAAAGAACCTGGACTTTTATTGCACGAGAAATCGGTCACACATAGAATTTGCGTGGCGGTCGATGTTCCAAGAGTTTGAGAGAACTGTCCATCTTCCATTGCTAGTCGTCTGAGACCACGCCGAGTTACTTCGACCATCGTGTAGGACCTTCCCATTTAGGGAAAAGTTTATTCGATTAGACTTGGATTGGCGAGCCTCAATACCAAGTCACCTACAGAAGAAGGTCTGCGAGGTTGGACCTACGATTATAGTATCTGCGCAGGCTTGTTGGTAGACCGCGAACGGATTAAGGCTAGGTTTCTCCTCTCTTGAGTAGGTTAATGTCATCTGCTCGAAGTCGTTCTGATCGAGTTGTTGAAGGTTTCAACTCGTGTCGACCGCAATTTTAGCTCCGGAGGAAGCATGGCTTCGCTCGAAAACTAGAAAAAATGGTGTTTCTCTGTTGCTCATTGGTGGTCGTCTGAACGCCCATAATATAGAAGGTAATTCTTGTACCCAAGCCCCGAGCGCTTAACAAGTCGGTCGAAGACTCGAGTTTTAATTCTCGCATTATTTGACCGTTTGCACGTTCGACCGCCCATTACTTTGGGGATGTGCAGCGAAGCATAGCATAGCTTGGTACCCAACTCGTCGCAAAATTTTTGAAATTTTGCACTTGCGAGTGTTTACCATTGTCCGTAATTATCCGACTTCGGAACTCCAAATCGACTAATTACGCTTCTCATCATGAACCTTTTTCTTTGCTTAGTTGTTATCCTGCCTGAGTTCAGCTTGATCCATTTTGTGAGCGTGTCAATAGCCACAAAAGGAATTGAAACCTCCCGGAGCTTTGGGAAACGGTCCTAGGATATCAAGCCCCAGTGTCAAAAGGCCAAGAAAGAGGTATTGTTTGTAATGCTTGAGTGGTTGGTGTATCATCTCACCATGGAATTGACATCGGACACACTTTTTAACCACCTCCATAGCATCGTGCAGGTGAGGCGGTAAAAACCTTGTCGAAAGGCTTTACCAACCAATGTTACAGAGGAAGCATCGTCCCACAGATGCCATCTTGTGTATATCGTGAAGGAGTGTTATTCCTTCGTTTTGCGGAATGCATCGCATGAGTATTCCTTGGGTTCCTCGTTTATAGAGGACTCCTTCAACCAAAGTATACATTTTGGCTTTTCGGGATAATCGATCTGCCTCAAGATCATCTTCGGGTCGGAACCCTTGTAAAGATACTCGTAGATGGGAGTCATCCGTATCCTCGTAATCTAATGAGGCCATCTCAAGAGGAGGTGTTTACGTTCTTCGACCGAGACGGTTCTTAGAGTTGCTCCAAGAAAACTCCTTTTAGTCTTGTGGATCGGGAAGAAGCCATCCGAGCAAGTTGGTGCGAGGAAATTATCCTTCGAGGATAAATTGTACCTCGAAACCTAAAAATGTTTTTCTAGCTTACGTGCTTCGATAAGTACCGAGCCATTGTTGAGTTAGAGCACCGGTACTCTTTCCGATTTGATTCACGACTAGTTGAGAGTCTCCTCTCACGAGTAGTCGATTTAATTGAGAGTGCTTTCGCTGTATGCCGACTAGCAAACCTTCGTACTCTACATTGTTAGTAGCCCGAAAGTTTAATTGTATGGCATACTTTAAGGTTTCTCCGTAGGAGATACGGACCACCCACCCAGAGCCACTTAAAGTAAGTGACCGTCAAAGTACATCATCCATCGGTCGTGGGAATCGTCTTTGGGGATCTGAACAGTTCAGATTTGTCCATTCGCGACAAAGTCCGCCAAGATCAGGGATTTTATGGCCGTCGGGACACGAAATGGAGGTCGAACTCCCAAGTTCGATGACCATTTTGCCATGCGTCCCATTGTTTCCTTATTATGGAGGATTGCTCCCAAAGGAAACTCGGGCGGCATGACTATTTTGTGCGCTGAAAATAATGCCGCATTTCCTCGAAGACATGAGGAGGGCATATAGAAGTTTTGGACTGAGGTAACGCTCCTTAGGCCCGTAAAACTTCGGCGACGTAGTAAACCGGTCGTTATGCGTTTTCACGTTCTACGACTAATCTGCGCTTCTTTGCTGTGGCGTGGCGGCTAGGTAAATTAAGGCGTCTCTTACGGCTTTGGAGAAACGAGCAGGAGCACTCGAAAGATACCTCTTGACATCCTCAAAGCGCGTTTGCCTCGTTCGACCACTCAAAACCTTCATGTCTCTGAGAAGTTTAAAGAAAGGTAGTCCTTTTTCTCCTAGTCGTGCGATGAAACGACTTAAAGCCGCCATGCACCCAAAGTGAGTTTTGGACTTCCTTTTTGTGTTTGGAGGGCGATCCGGAGGATGGCTTTTATTTTTCAGTTTGCTTGATTCCTCGTTCGGATACTAGGAATCCAAGCAATTTTCTGAAGAAATTCCAAACACACACTTCTGGATTGAGTTTTAAGCGGTGCTTTACGAGGTTGTCGAATGTTTCTTGTAGGTCGGTGATATGATTAAGTCTCTTAATGCTTTTACGACTAGATCATCAACATAGGCTTCCAAATTTCGGCCTAATTGAGATGAAAAAGTCGATTGCATTAGGCGTTGAAAAGAAGCACCGCATTCTTTAGACCAAATGGCATTTTGACATAGCAAAAGGTACCAAATGGAGTAATGAATGCGGTCTTTTCTTCATCGTTTAAACACATATTGATCCGTGGTATCCGAATATGCATCTAAAAACTTAATATCTCACAACTGCAGTTGAATCAACGGTGATCGTCTGAGGTAAAGGAAATCATCTTTTGGACAAGCTTTATTAAGATCGGTAAAGTCCACGCACATACGCCATTTGCCATTTGACTTTTTGACCATTACAGGTTAGCCAACCACTGGGTGGTTGACTTCTCTTATAAAGCCCGCTTTAAGTAGCTTATCAACTCGATTTAATAGCATCTCGTCGATCGGGGCAAATCTCCGTAATTTTTGTTTCTGGTACTTTATCGGTAGTAAAGCTAGCCTCGTGCTCGATCACCTCCACAGGGACTCGGGCATGTCGGATGCTTGCCACGCAAAGACATCTGCGTTAGCTCGGAGGAAGGTAATGAGGCGTCTTCCTATTTGGGGTCGGAAGTCTCCCCGTCTGAGCGATCTTGAGGGTTCTTCTGCGTCGGAGGAACCTCTTTGACTTGGTCGTTCGGCTTTGGTGCGACTTTAAGGCTTCACTTGCTAGTCGGTGACTTTCATCTCGAGTTGGTATTTGACCAACCATCTCGAGGATCGACGGTCGCCGACTATCGCCATCTTTTTGTCACACTGAATGGTGATCACTCCTTTGGGACCTGGCATCTTAAGACATTGATATCCATAATGAGTAGCCATTAAGAATTTTGCCAAAGTTGGTCGTCCGAGTATGGCATTATATGCCGTATCGAAATCGACCACATCAAAGGAGACTTTCTCTGTCCTGAAATTACTTGGTGAGCCAAATGTTAAAGGAAGAGAAACTTGGCCAATAGGTTTGGCTGAAGACCCCGGTACAATTCCATGAAAAGAGTATCGTACCGGCCTTACCTTTGTCCTGCGTACTTGCATCTCGTCCAGGGCATTAGTAAATAATATGTTCAAAGAACTGCCACCATCAACCAACACTCGATTGACCCGACAGTTGTTGATGGTGGGTTCGACCACAATCGGATATCGACCTGATCGACTCGTAATGATCGGCGATCATCCTTCTCAAAAGAGATGGTAACTTCCACCACTTCGGTAATTTATTGACGAGAGGAGTATGTATAGAATTTACCTCTCGTCCGTGACTTTAAGTTGTCGTTTGGAGTCGTATCGATGATCCTCCGTAGATGTGCTCAGCGGTATGTTGTGGATCTTGGAACGGCATCTCCTCATCATCCGACGACTTTTGGCCACTCGTATGTCCTACCCTTTCGAGTAGGGAGTGGTGCTTTGCTTAGTTGTAGTAGTCCTCGAGCTTTCTTTGGAAAACTTCGGCGATTCTGGAGGTCATGTCCTTCCTTTTTATGAAAAGGACACCACCTTGGTTTGTCGTTCCTACGATCGTATGCTTACCTTTGCCTTGATCGAGTGCGACTTGGTGGTTTGGGGCTCTCCATCTTTCACGGCGAAACCTCCTTGGAACCACCGGTTTGTGGTTTTGACTCTTTATTTTCTTCTTGGACTTTTTGCTTTTTATCCTTACCAACTTCACGGCTCGAGGAGTATATGTTTCTCGATCGATAGTGTTGTTCCACTCATTGCCTCGAAGCGATTGCATATCGATCGGCCATCTCGAAGAGTTCTGGCAACAGTGTTGGGAGGATTTAGAGCAATGTCCTCCGTTATTCTTCTACTGCGGACTCCTTGCTTAAAAGCCACGATCACGGAGGAATCGAAATTTCGGAATTGAGTTCGAACTGACTAAAGCGTTTGATGAATTGACGCAAAGTCTCGTTGTTGTTCATTTTATCCGGTGCAAGTCGTCTTCTTTTCGAGGGTGGTTGTATGTGCCTTGGAAATTCGCCTGTAGAAGATCACAGAGGTGTTGCCAAGAGTAGATCGACTCGAGTGGTTGGTTTAATAACCACGATCGAGCGGATCCTTCGAGCACAGTCGGAAGGTAATTCGCCATTACATGCTCTCCTCCTCCCGCTGCTCGGACGGCTGTTGTATAGATCTGAAGAAATTCAATGGGATTTTGAGATCCATCAAATTTCTCCATGTTCACTGGTCGAAAATGAGGTGGCCAGCGAACTGCTCGAAGGTCAGGCGAAAATGCCCGGCATCCAGTAATCACTTCTTGACGCCTTCTTTGTAGAAAAGAAGGGTTAATGTCACCAGTGATCGTATCTGACGATACCGTGAACAGTGACTGCTACGTAGTAGGCCTCGAGTTCTACGAGGAGAATACTCCTCGTATTCCACTCGTTAGAATTTCTTTGTCGAGTGGTGAATGATCACCTCTCGGGGCTTCTTGATCTTGGTGATCGAAGGTATTTCTCGAATAGGGGATCGATTCGACTTATGGCCGTGTCGATTCCTCGTGAAAATATTCGATTGATCGTAGGCGAGGAAGTCGTATTACTACGACTACACCGAATGTTGTCGATGAGGTACCTCGGTCTTGTCATCACGATTCGAAGTCTTTGCGTAATCTCTTGACAAAAGAGATCGTACCACAGCGTTCGAGCAAGCTCTTGGTCGGATTCTCGAGCAAGTCGTTGATGTCTGGAGTTCTTGTACCTCCTCCGTGATGTTGAATGCGCCCGAGCAAGTTCTTACGATGCAATTTTCTTTCTTGGCGACATCAAAATCCTCCTCATCGGTCTTTGAGGCCTTCTTAGTGGAGTGTGAGAATGTCGAGGATTTCCTCGCGTTCATCAGTGTTGGTCCTCTCTCGCCAGCGGTGGTGCCCTTGCCATTACCACGAGGCGCGGTGTGTGATCTTCGGGAGTGTTCTTATCTCGGCCTCCATGAGGTGACCACGATTTGGGGAAGGGCGAAGACCTCCGTTGATGATTCTCACTTGCGCTCGAGGCCTCCCGCTTGAGGAGTGCTCGAGGACACCATCTGGCGACTTGGAGTAATCCTCCGGTGGGGAACTCCGGGTTATAATCTGCCTCCGTTCGCAAATGAGATCTGCGGGGAGATGGTCGAATTTGTAGGAAAAGCATGCTTGATCCCACCTCTCTGGAGTTATCCCGAGAGAGGATCACTAGATCTTTGGTGGAGTCTGGAATGGTGGCTCCCGAACTTGACTTACCAAGTCGGACCGCTTAAGGGGACTTAAACACTTGGGAAAGAACTCGTCGTGTTGTGAGTCCTCACAGGAGCGGTCCTGGTCGGATTGACCCTTGTCCTTTGAGAGAATTGGCTCCTCTGTTGGACGTATTGTTGTGGGGGATAAGGATCCCTCCTCAACTCCATTAATGGGATGGTTTCCTGGAGAACAATCTCCGGAGGCAACATCACCATCAGCGGATGCATCACTCGGCTCGTAGTCGAAACCGGCATCCATGTCGATGTCTGCGTGTCCGCCAAGTCAAACCAGTTCTCTCGTTCCATTCTCCTGCCATGATTGCATGAGATTGGAAAAAGAGAGTATGTTGACAAGAGATTACCGGAAGATCCCCACGGACGGCGCCAACTGTCGGTGTATTAGAACCGATCTTACGTAAAGATTGTTTGATTCGGGGGGTCTCCTAGAGATAAGATCACGCAGAGTGGATTGACACGGGATGTTTAGACAGGTTCAGGTCTTCTCCGGAGAGAATAATAACCCTAATCCTGTGTGTATGGTATTCTTGATGATCAAGTAAAAGACTAAGACTATTACAGAGAATAGCACTTGTGTTCCTACTTGACTAGCTCTTGTTCGCCCTCCCACTATCTCTCTGATCGATGCCCTTATATAGTCGTGAAGAAGTAGCCATTTTGCCCTGCGGGAGATGCGCCTAATTAATCCGATGAATCGCGCATGATGGCAGTAATTACCGGCGCCTCGGCTTCTTCACGCCGTCTGGCAATTATCTTCCAGAGATAATGGGATAATTACGCACCATTAATAAGCGGAATAATAGTGCGTGCAGACCGTTCGGATTCTTTAATCAATTAGACCCACTCGCCTGTAGGTTTGATTATAAGGTGGTCGTAGTTTACCTGGTCGTAGAAGAACTTACGACCAGGTAGCAGTCGTAGAAGGACCTACAACTATGTAGTGGTCGTAGAAGGACTTACGACCATGATATAGTCGTAGCAAGACTTACAACTGTGGGGTGATTGTAGAAGAACTTACAACCTCTTATTGGGCTTCTCCCTTATAGATAAGGGGTATCTCTGGGGACTATGTGACATCATATTTACCCATAATAAGAATTATAGATAAAAGATAAAATGAGGATTATTAGATCCTCGTCAAGTACCAACTAAAGCGGTTAACAAAACCCCATACGAACAATGGATAGGCAATAAGCCTACCATCAGGCATGTACGTATACGGGGATGTCTATCTAAGGCAAGGCTGTTCAGGTCTAATGAGAGAAAATTGAACTCAAGAACTGTTAGTAGCTATTTTTTTTTGGACCGAAACGGCAACTAGAGGGGGGGTGAATAGAAGCACAATCTCTTTTTCACCAAGATCGGATTCAACATGTATTTCACTCCGATAGCTATGAGAACTATAAAGATCAATATATAAGCACAACAGAAGTCTTGTATTGAATCCAATCGAAATCTCGGAGCAAAACAACCAAAATCAACAAAGGCTCGATTTCCAAGTGTTGGGCGGTATGACCTCTATTTCAATGGCGGTCTGACTGGTCATCTTGAGCGGTCTGACCGGTCACCTTGGGCGATCTGACCTTCAGCTTGATGAACAATGAAATCAGCCCGAAAAACGAAGTTGCAAATAGGTCTAACTTTTGATCTACAACTCCAAACTCGATGAAACTTGGAACACACCTTCTCTAGGATATCAGGAACCTATTCCAATCAAAGATCGTGAAGATCCTTGGCAAAGTTATGATATTTTTCGTTTGAGTGAAGGATGGTTTAAAACCAAGTCAAAACGAAAAGTAGATCCCAAAACTTGCTCGTGGGTTAGAGATAATCAAGATGATCCTAGATTAGTTCCAATATGTCACAGCAAACAAGATTGGGGGCAGAAACCAAAAGAAAACTTGAGAATCAAATAAAGGTAATTTATACTATACCACTATCCCTATCTGTAGTTGGAATTTGTTGTTTACCTCTTACTGGGAAAGACTAAACCCTAGGTAGATTAAGCACTTGTTCATCTACTGCCACAGATCAATCCTACGACGAACAATGGTATCGTCATCAGGTGTGATTATGTGTTTACAGATTTTATGGGTGTTGCAATTACCATATATATATATGATTCTGTTAGTTTTGATCATCTGGTTTATATTAGAAATAATCTAACAATATAGTCTTAAATAAGACAATTAAAAGTTTATGGGTTAAGTGGGCATTCGTATAATAGATTTTTTTTCTTCCATAAATGAAACTGGGCCGTCCGATCTCGATGAGACCATCGCGTAGCGCCCTGCCGTGTACCCGTGGCCGTAGAGTTCCCGGAAGAATCGTGCTTCTTCGCGAGAGTTCGCAACCATCTTCACCACCTCCTCCTCCCGTCTCCCCGCCCCGTGTCCTCCCTATAAGCCCGAGCCACCATCAGAGCGACGCAAAGCACAACACCACACCAGAACGCCGAAGAAAGACGCAGAAGAGGAGAGGCACTCGCTTGCGCCCGTCTCGACTTCTCGCGAGCCCGGCGTAACCCGCCGCTGGCCGGGCGCCCACCCGGTGCTCGCTCACGCAGGTGCGTGCGCTAGCTGCCTCCTCCCCCTCCTCTCTCTTGTCTCTTCCCGTCCTACTTCCTTTCCTCAGTGTATGGTTGGTTGTGCAGTGCAGTTTGGTTGTGTAACGTTCTTCGTTGGAACTAGGCTTCTTGGCTAGGATCGGCCCCTTGTAGTTAGTTTTTTTACATGCTCCATTATACTGATGCTAGAAACTGGGTTTCTTGATCGATCGGCCCTTCAGTCGGATCCGCTTGTGCTTCATGATATCCTGTCCTATTTGCTTAATTATATTATTACTAAACATCTATGGTGTTATTGTACTAAAAGATGGTAGCGCAGGGTCAGCAGATTGTCCCAGTGTTTGCTTTCGTCTAGATGATCACGAGAAGTACCTACTACCAACGATTCGGTTTGATGGATTGTGTTGTCATGTATAGCATGATCTGATCTATGTTGTTACTTTCAGATATGTCTAGATTCTACTTCTAGTGCTCCTATTGCGGGTCTAGTGGAAAGAAAGATAGGGGAACTGTGACGTTTCTAGTTAGTTGAACTAAAAAATATTAGTTTTCATGCTAGCATGTTCTTTCTTGTTAGCATGTATGCTTTAGACGAGTTGTGCACTTGTGCTATCGGAACGGGAGGCAAAAAAACACCTTTGTCCGAAATCCCTTTTCAGACATAGGATGAAGCCTCTGGTTTTGGTTTAGATTTGTCTCTTTGCATATCAGGGTAGACCTGCCCATCATATCGACTTTAGTTTGCAAAACGTTATGATGACTACTCCCCTACACGTAAAAGTACAGATGTCCTATGTTTTTACTGCGTTTTGGATCAGATGTTATTTTGTTCAACAATACACGCTACCTTGAATCTTTCATCAGCTGGTTTGTCATGCCGAATCAATGTTAGCATGATTAATTGCACTTATGAATATGTGAAAACTAGAAACTGCGTTTTTAGTTTGTTAATTTGCTCCATAAATATCTTTGGTGTGCTGGTATTTTCATGTGGTTTTATTCAAGATACCGAGTTCCTAAGGTTTGGTTATGTTATCATGATTAAGCGCATCGAAGTATTAGCACTTTATATCCTGCTATGTAGATCATTCTGCATGGGTTTTGAGTAGTTTGTACCTATCTTGTCTGATCTTGAACAGTTGAACCTTCACTCCTGTAGGTGAAGGCTGATCTGCAAACACTAGTCAAGATGGGAGAGGGGCATGAAACCGACAAGAACATTGAGATATGGAAGGTCAAGAAGTTAATCAAGGCGCTCGATGCTGCCAGGGGCAATGGTACGAGCATGATTTCTCTCATCATGCCGCCTCGTGATCAAATCTCTCGAGTCACTAAGATGTTGGGTGATGAGTATGGAACTGCCTCTAACATCAAGAGCAGAGTCAACCGGCAGTCTGTGTTGGCTGCCATAACCTCTGCTCAACAGAGGTTGAAGCTGTACAGTCGGGTTCCCCCAAATGGATTGGTGCTCTATACTGGGACCATTGTCACTGATGATGGCAAAGAAAAGAAGGTCACCTTTGACTTTGAGCCATTCAGGCCTATAAATGCTTCATTGTATCTCTGTGACAACAAGTTCCACACCGCGTCGCTGAATGAGCTTCTGGAGTCTGATGACAAGTTCGGTTTTATAATCATGGATGGCAATGGAACACTCTATGGCACATTGAGTGGCAACAGTAGGGAGGTTCTTTACAAGTTCAGTGTTGATCTCCCGAAGAAGCATGGACGGGGAGGTCAGTCTGCGCTTCGCTTTGCCCGCCTGCGCATGGAGAGGCGGCACAACTACTTGCGCAAAGCAGCTGAGCTCGCGACGCAATTCTTCATCAATCCTGCCACCAACCAGCCAAACGTTGTTGGGCTCATCCTAGCTGGTTCTGCTGATTTCAAGACCGAGCTGGGAAAATCTGAGATGTTTGATCCACGCCTGCAAGCCAAGGTAATCAAGGCTATTGATGTGTCGTATGGAGGGGAGAGCGGCTTCAACCAAGCCATCGAGATGTCTGCCGAGGTCCTATCTGATGTGAAGTTTGTTCAAGAAAAGAAGCTGATTGGGAAGTACTTCGAGGAGATAAGCCAAGACACTGGGAAGTATGTCCTCGGTGTGCAGGACACCATAACAGCCCTCGAAATGGGTGCTGTAGATAAGCTGATCGTGTGGGAAAACCTCGATGTCAGGCGATATGAGCTGAAGAATTCCTCCACAGGAGAGACAGTGATAAAGTACCTCAACAGTGATCAGGAGGCAGATCAGAGCAACTTTATAGACGAGGCACCATCTGGGGAGCTGGATGTCATTGACAAGACGCTGCTGCTGGAATGGTTTGCTGAGAATTACCAGCAGTACGGTTGCACGCTGGAGTTTGTCACAAACAAGTCACAGGAAGGATCGCAGTTCTGCCGGGGCTTTGGCGGTATCGGCGGGATCCTCCGCTACCCCGCGGATGTCACTGCCTACGACGACGACGACATGTTGGACGAGGAGGACCATGAAGACTTCGAATAGCAATCAACCGAAACTCCAATGAATCCGGTCCGGGAGGAGCCTGTGCTGGCCCCGACCGTGCCGGGACGAGACCCTGAAACATCCAAACGCTCCGTGTAAGGAAAATAAGGTTTGTACCTGAAAGTGACTATAGCATGGAAAACTCTGTTTTGGATTTCTGTTTCTGTTTTTTGATGTGGGATTCTTTCTTCTGTTTTTGTGACTGAACTTATTATATCATGTGCTATCAGGAAGAGTTGGAGAGGAGGATCTGAGCAATTACAGCCTGGATCTTGCGCAAAGCATGGTAATGTTGATCTTTGGAGATGAAAGCCTCTTCCTCTCTTGATCCAAGCTTGGGATTTGGTGACGCTACTAAGCAGCCATGGCTGCCTTGTGATGTTCCATCAGGAGATCATTATTAATATTGTATCGCTCGTATTAGTATGGAGTCTCTGTCAGTATGGTCAGTATAGCCTATGTGGTACTTCAGCCTGTTCGCTGAATCGCTCTTTGGAGTTTACTTTGTGCTGCTGTTGCAACAGCAGCGGTGTTCTACTTCCTGAAATAAAGTTCTGCGTGATAAGTTTGAGTTGTGTGCCAAATGTTGAGTTGCCTGTATGGTTAAGACGTCTGTGATATTTACTGAGTGTACCTATCTTTGTACTATTTACATGGCTATGTTCATGCCAGTGGTGTGTCAGTGTGTTGCTATGAATCTGGTATTGCATGATGCTGTTTACAGTCTAAATGTCTTCATTGGATTGAAAAATGTAATATCCCGTTTTGAATAAATTAGAAAATATATTAGAAAGTTAAAAGGGAATTGTACTAAAAGTGCTGGATCTCCCAATTTAGAGGGGAAAGGGGTGTACGTGGGCCTCCAATTGAGTCCGAGTTACTCGGATGCGTGCGGGGTAGCCGAGGAGGAGGAAGAAGGAAAAGCTAACGTTTCACGCTCCACCGTTGATCTTCGTCCAATTTTTGTGGGTAATGAGCTGATCACCCTTAGTTTGATATTATATGTACGTTTATTCATGATTTGATTGTGGGGATTGGATGCCTTGGAATGCCTTAATTCGAGAAATTGTAATGCAGAACCTTACGAGGGGGATTTTGGGGTATCTCCGTCTAGATTTATGACATTTCCATGTCAATAAAGTTGTAGATAATTTTTTTTATATTTTTAGAGCAAGGTCATTAAATTTGGATAAACGAGTAAAAAGTTATGGTATCGGGAGTACCGATGTCTGAAATTCTGTCGCCAATAACGGCAGTGTTTAATTACGTGTATTAGATATTAGAATTAAATTATGGTCATAACTAGATTTAGCTAGATAATTCTCTGTAGTTTTCATAAGTGGTATATTTTCCTATTTTGCAAGTTGTAAAAAAAATAGTTACTAAATTGTGAACTCTGCTATTCTGTTAAGTTCTGGAATAACATTCGGGGTTTAGAATGGGGGAACTATATGGCAAAATCAGAGGATTTACATAACTAAGAATTGCAGTAAATTTCGTGTAGATTCTATAAAGTATAGAGTTTGCTACATTTGGAGTGTAGAAGTAAAAGTTATAGGTGTTTGATCATTGGGATAGCGGGTATGTTGTCTGGTGAAAGTGAGTTATGTGTGTTGGGTTTGCGCGTAGGAGTGATAGCGAGTTACTTGATGATTGTGTAATGTTATAGTATGTTTTGAGATATGTTATTGATTGTTGTCCCGGGAGTGCTGCTTCAAGTTCAATGCCGCCTTTGCATCGTTTAAACTTTGTAGCTAAAAGACAAGTGCATGGTAGAGCGGTAGATATTGGTTTTATTTGTCGTTATCTTTAATATTATATTATCATATTATTTATTTATACTTTTGTTAAGCTTAATTACATTCCTTCCACGAGAATGATTATGATATAATGATGATATGACATGATGATATAATGATAATATAGCATGTTGATGACATGACCATGGGGATGACAGGTAATTCCCATAGTTAATTCCCAATGGAAACGCCGAAGCCTCACGCGGGCCACGTCACCGAGAAAACGTCGGCCGTTCGATCGCGCAGCGCCAGCCTCGCGATCGCCCGATCCCGCTCGGGGTGCTTGGTGGAGAGCGCGCCACGTCATCAGGGACACATCGCCCGTCCGATCGTGCACGTGTCCGCCCGTGGCCGTCCGTCTGTGCCGTCTGCGCTTCGTTCATTCGCTTTGGCTGGGACGCGTCTGATGGGTCTGTGGCCTCGCGGGCCTTTGGCGAAACGGCGCGACGTGCGTCATGGGCCCCGTAGCCGCGAGGCTGTCCACGCCGTGTATGTTCCTGCGCCGAAGGGTGCGGGTGATCTCCTAGTGATAATAATGGAGAATGAACATTGTTGTATCATTTACATGCATATGAGCCAGGGCAGTGAGGACGCTATGTATGTGGCTAATTTAGAATGCTCTTGATAAAATCTTACATAGGTAGTGACTCCACGGTATTGAGGATATAGTATGTCATCGACGAGTGAGCACTCCATTATACCGGTATCAACTGATAAAGTTTGCATATGAGCGATGTAACATATTTGAGCATTGCATACATGAGAGGTTAATTGTGCAAGTTAACTACATGAGAGATAATATGATTAATTGAGTATGAGCATGGCAATAAGTGAATGAATGATGATGATATTATTTATTATGGTTGATAAACTGTTTGTTTATGGTTTTATTATATACTTGCTGAGTCGTGGACTTACTCTTACTTTGTTGTTGCTTTTAGGTGATCATTAAAGGCGACATGCATATGATGGGATGGAGTAGCACATGTGCATAACATGCAACTATCACACATTCGTTCTTAATTAGTTTGCTTTTAGTAAAACTAGAGACATGATAATCCCTTTTAGGACTTATTCATTACTATACTTGGTTATTATTGGCTTGATAGTTGAAACTTTGGTTAACTTAATATTAGTTCAATTTCGTTTGAGATATAAATTGCTTATTATTATTTGTTACCATCCTATGTAGTCTCGGCATTTATTGGGTGTGGGTATTTCAAGCGTTTCTTGAATGCGTGTCTCGAGTGTTTTTCAAGCATGTGTGACATGAGTGTTCTTGGCGCGTGTGACCAAGTTGTGAACGTTTATCCTTTTACTTTGCTTTAGTTGCTTCTTCTGTGACCTGTTGAGGGTTTTTTTTTTTATTCCATGTATGCTTGCTGAAATTATTGATATTTAATGTTTAAATTAGTAGCTAAAATAGTTTATGTGATATTTTGATTTCAGTGTTGGCCCGAGGTGTTACAAAAAAAAAAATCGGCTTCTAGGGGCATTCTCCTTTTCATTTTTGGCGGTTCATTTCATTTCTTGGCTGTGACAAGGCCGTTCCTGCTTCTCATTTGGCACGGAACCCGAGAGAAATGTGCAAACTTTAGAGAAAAAGTTCCCCATTGTGCAGATGGGTGAAGACTAAGTATTGCAGCTTACAGAGATGGGTGAAGTTGGGATTGGAAGCTCACACCAGTCCCTGGTTTTGTCGACATCTTCTTCACTTCAGAAGAGGCATCACTGATCTTCCTTATTTCCTTTTGTGTGAGATACAAGGCGGCCAAGCTGTGTGAGAAGAGCTTCCTGCGTTGGCCCATAGCATTGCTGAATTCTGAAGGCTCACAAATGGTCCCCGAATCGGCCTGGCAAGCCAATTCTTGTCGAAAGAAAGGAACAGCCGAGCAGACATCTTATCCAATGCCTAGAAAGTGGAAACCAACCCAGTACTCAATCAAATCCACTCAAAAATAAAATAAAAACAAAACAAAACCAGTACTCAAATGAAGCAGGTATCTGGCATCTTGCAAATGTTCAACTGAAAACATGAGTTAGATTAGGAGAAACAAAAAAAAAACAAAGCAATTTCAGTGAACACTAGTCTTTTTTTATATGGGTAAATCGAATTTAGATTTTAAATTTTGTGGCACAGCAGATTGATTTTATGTCAATGCTACCAAAATTTTGAAATGTTTTATGACCATTTCACCATATTTTAGGAGGAAAATACGGGAAACACTGGAAGGGTCGGTAACACTGGATACATCCTTTACTGGAATATTGAATTCAGATGGTGTCGGCATTTGCAACATTAACCACGTAAAGAGAGGACGCGAGCTCGATTTCCGGTTCCCTTGATTTTGACGTGCACGGTTTGTGGGGAGTCTTACGTTTGGGTTTGTTTGGATAGAAGATTATTAGGCCTAATCTCTTTGGATTGGTAGAGAATGATAGGGAAATTGGATTGAAATCATTGTGCCTTCAAAGGTCTAATTCCTCCATCCAAACGTATTCTACGAGCTTTAATTTAGTTGTACCTAAAGAAGTCATTGATGATTAATAATGTATAATCTCGTCTAATTGGGATTTGGGTCGACTTTTTTTTTTTTTGAAGCAAAGGCAGGAGAGCTCTCCATTGTATTAATAAAGTAGGAGAACACTGAAAAAATGATACAACCACCGCCCAACCGGGTAAACAACATAGATGGAAAAGATCTCTTTGAACACTTGGTGAAGCAACTTAACGCGTAGGCTAGGACAACACCAACTAGTCACAACGGGCACCGATTGACTCTTACGCACCCAAGTCACACACCGCGGCCAAAAGAAAGGATGACTCCCTCACCACCTAATGTGTTGGAATTAAATGGGCTAGGCCCATATTATAATAATAATTTAATTCCTGGTAAATCTCAAAAGCCCATATGCTTGTGCTAAATTGTTTAGTCCCATATGGACAATTGAAGGGGAGTTGCACCTGTTTATAAGGTGGAACGTGAGACCTCTTCTTGTGGAATTAAAGAGAGCCAAGAGACAACACACGCTGCTCATCCGCTTCACCGCGCCGTGCGTGCGTGCGTGTGCACGCAGCGTGTCAGTGCGGCGCGAATTTACTCGCAATGTTGGCTTTAAGTTTACGCGTTCGTAATCTGTTGGCCTTTGGTTTCCTGGCACCTTTGGACTCCGAGTTTTGGCTATAAAAGGAACAGTGCAGTTCTGTTTTTTGGTGTTCGGTTTTCCACAATACAGTTCCACAGTCTCTTTGTTGTTGTCTCTGGCAATCTCCATCCCGGCGAGACGCGTGTACGGTCGCACCGGGAGAGCAGGCCTCCGGAACCCTCATCCTCGAAGGTTTGCACGAGCGAGGACGAATAAGGTTTTTGGGGAGCGTTCGCGCGACTGCTCGCTGCTACGTCTACATCATCAACGCTCTGCTACGTTCTACATCAACTGTTTGCTACTACACTCTACATCAACCGTACTACTACTACCACTACGTCATGACGAACGACGCAATCATCAAGAGCACTGCTACATCTTCATCTGAATCTGCGTATGCCTACATCTTTCTTGTTACTTGTTTTGCTTTAATGTTTTTTGTTGTCTTGAACACTGAGATAGAATTGCTAGCTTCTGTTCTTCTAGAATCTGATTATGGCATTCCTATAGCGTTCTTTGTGATCTGCTTTATGCAATTGTTTCTTCCATTATATTTCTGGATTAAAGTAATCCGAAAAATACTTATATATTCAACAATCCAAAAATCTTATTCTAGGCATAGGCATTTTTCGTCAACTGGCTTTGCTGCTGTGCTCAAACCCTCTGTATTCGATGGTGCGAATTACAAGAGGTGGCGCATCAAGATGGTGCTTTGGCTAACTGCCATGAACATTTACCATGTGACAAACGGCAAGCCTGAAGGAACACTTACTCCTGAACAGGAGCAAGCGTTCGAGGCTGCTGAGAACCTTTTTAAAGGTGCCGTGGTTAGTGTTCTTGGTGAGAAGTTAGTCGATGCATACATGGTGATTACATCTGGGAAGGAGATGTGGGATGCACTCGAGGCCAAATTTGGGGTTTCGGATGTAGGCAGTGAATTGTATCTCATGAAGCAATACCATGACTACGAGAATGGTTGATAACCGCTTACGTAGTTGAGCAGCTCATGAGATACAATCCATGGCTCTGAACTTGAGTACTTCAAGTGTGTGTTACCGGATAAATTTATCGCGGGAGGTATTATTGCCAAGCTTCCTTCTTCTTGGAGGAATTTTGCTACTTCTCTGAAACACAAGAGACAAGAGTTTTCTGTTGAAAATCTCATTGGGTCTCTTGATGTTGAAGAGAAGGCGAAGCAAAAGATACACACACTAGAGGTAATGAGGGACATTCTAGTGCCAATATGGTGCAAAAGAAGAATGCCCAAACTCAAAAGTTCAAAGGCAAGAACAAGAGTGCACAAACAACAAGCTTCAAGAAGAATAAGAAGAACACAAAGGAAAGCCTTTGCTTTGTGTGCGGTGAACCTGGTCATTGGGCCAAGGATTGCAGCCAACGCAAGGGTGGAAAAAATCAGCAAGGGCAGAATTCCAAGTCTGCCAATGTTGTAGTTGGTACTACTGAGACGGGAACTTCAGGGTATGGTAATTTACCTACTGTTTTTTCCGTATGTCAATCTACCTATTGGTGGATAGACACTGGTGCTAATATACATGTGTGTGCTTGATATTTCATTGTTTTCTTCTTACGGGTCACTCGGGATTCAAAGTTCTAATGGGGAGCGGATCACATGCTCTTGTTCATGGTGTTGGTGCGGTCAATCAAAGTTTACTTGGGAAGATTGTGCAACTCAAGAACGTGCATCATGTGCCATCCATCAATAAGAATCTCGTTAGCGGATCTCTTCTGTGTAGAGATGGCTTTAGACTGGTGTTTGAATCCAATAAATTTGTTGTGTCCAAGTGTGGACAATTTGTTGGTAAAGGCTATGTGTGCGGAGGTTTGTTCCGCCTATCTCTTTCAGATTTGTGTAATAATGTTGTGAACCATGTTTGCAGTGGTAATGAGACCACTATTTGGCATTCACGACTTTGTCACATAAATTTTGGTTGCATGCCGCGTTTAGCCAGTTTAGAGTTAATCCCGAAATTTACCCTTGTCAAAGGTTCTAAGTGTCAAGTTTGTGTGCAATCAAGGCAGCCTCGTAAGCCTCATAAAGCCGCTGAGGTAAGAAACTTGGCACCATTAGAACTCATACATTCAGATCTGTGTGAGATGAATGGTGTGTTGACAAAAGGTGGTAATAGATATTTCATGACTTTGATTGATGACTCTACTAGGTTCTGTTTTGTGTATCTTTTGAAAACTAAAGATGAAGCTCTTCACTATTTTAAAATCTATAAGGCGGAAGCTGAGAACCAACTTGAAAGGAAAATCAAAAGGGTTAGGTCCGATCGTGGCGGCGAATACTTTTCTAATGAGTTCAATTTATTACATGAGGAACATGGTATAATCCATGAGAGGCGCCTCCCTATTCACCCAGTCAAATGGGGTTCTTGAAAGAAAGAACCGCACTCAAAGCGAGTTGGTTAACGCCATGTTAGACACAATGGGTCTTTCCAAAGCATGGTGGGGGGAGGCTATATTGACTTCATGTCATGTCCTGAACAGGGTTCCCACAAAGAATAAAGAGATAACCCCATATGAACAATGGGAGAAGAAAAGACTATCACTTTCATACTTGCGTACTTGGGGTTGTTTGGCGAAAGTCAATGTGTCAATTCCCAAAAGGCGAAGCTTGGGCCAAAAACCGTGGATTGTGTCTTTCTAGGCTATGCTCACCATAGCGTTGGATATAGATTTCTAGTGGTGAAATCTGGAGTACCTGACATGCATGTTGGTACAATTATGGAGTCCAGAGATGCTACATTCTTTGAGAATATTTTTCCAATGAAAGATATGCCTAGTTCATCGAGTCAGGAACCTGATACAATTCCTGAATCTGCCATTCCAATGGAATATTTTGAACAAACCCCTGAGCAAATTCCTGAGGAGGAAGACAATGAAACTCTGAGGAAGAGTAAAAGACAAAGGACTGCAAAGTCTTTTGGTCCTGATTTCATTGTGCACCTTGTGGATGATACTCCAAATACTATTTCTGAAGCGTATGCTACACCAGATGCAGAATACTAGAAGGAAGCAGTTCGTAATGAAATGGATTCCATTGTATCTAATGGAACTTGGGAGATCACTGAGCGTCCTTATGGTTGTAAACACAGAGGATGCAAGTGGGTGTTCAAAAAAGCTTAGGCTGATGGTACTATTGAAAAGTACAAGGCACGTCTTGTGGCCAAGGGTTATACCCAAAAGGAAGGCGAAGATTTCTTTGATACTTATTCACCTGTGGCTAGATTGACCACTATTCGAGTACTACTATCTTTGGCTGCCTCACATGGTCTTCTCGTTCATCAGATGGATGTTAAGACGGCTTTCCTAAATGGAGAGTTGGACGAGGAAATTTACATGGATCAGCCAGATGGATTTGTAGCAGATGGTCAAGAAGGAAAGGTGTGCAAGTTGTTGAAATCTCGTATGGTCTTAAACAAGCACCTAAGCAGTGGCATGAAAAGTTTGTCAGAACTTTAACGTCTGTAGGCTTTATTGTGAATGAAGCTGACAGATGTGTGTATTATCGCCATGGTGGGGGCGAGGGAGTCATTCTCTGTCTGTATGTTGATGACATACTGATCTTTGGGACCAACCATAATGTGATTAAGGAGGTCAAGGATTTCTTGTCTCAGAATTTTGAGATGAAAGATCCGGGAGTAGGCGATGTTATCTTAAACATCAAGTCGTTGAGAGGTGATGATGGTGGGATTACTTTGTTGCAATCCCATTATGTGGAAAGGTTACAGTCGTTATGGATATAACGACTACAAACCTTCTCCAACACCTTATGATCCTAGCGTGTTGCTTAGGAAGAATCGGAGAATAGCTAGAGACCAATTGAGATATTCTCGGATAATTGGTTCACTCATGTATTTAGCTAAGCGGTACCGGGCGATATCTCGTTTCTTTGTGAGCAAACTAAGCCGTTTGTTTCCAATCAGGAGATGATCATTGGCATGCTCTTGAGAGGTAATCGCTATCTAAAGGGTACTATGAGCTATGACATTCACTATCTGGGTACCCTAGGGTACTAGAGGGTTATAGCGATTCAAGCCGGATATCGATCTTTGATGAGATTAAGGCCACAAGTGGATATGTCTTCTTACTTGGAGGTGGCGCTTGTTTCATGGAAGTCTTGTAAGCGCACCATCTTAACGAGGTCAACAATGGAAGCGAACTCACGGCATTAGATCACGCCATTGTTGAAGCCGAATGGCCGTGAGCTCTTGATGGATTTGCGGTGGTTGAAAAACCAGTGCAAGCTATTCGATGAACTGTGACAATCGGTTGTGATTGTTAAGGTGAACAGATTCTAAGGATAATATGAAGTCATCAAGACATGTGAAGAGAAGATCAAGTCCGTCGGAAAAATGAGAAACTCGGAGTAATAGCTTTGGATTATATCCAAGCGACTAAGAATCTGCGATCCTTCACAAAGGGTTTATCACGGAATGTGATAGGCAATGCATCGAGGAGATGGGTTTGAGACCCACGTGAGTTTTACCATAGTGGTAACCCATCCTATGTGATCGGAGATCCGTGAAGTCGGATTAGCGAAACAAGCTATTGGTTAATCGGGAGGAGAGTACTTTTACGACCCACTCCATTGGAGATGCAATTCTCTCCTAAATCAGTATGGCGAGTTGATTTTTATCTTAATGTGTTCTGTGGCTTTTTAAGCAAAGATCTTTGCCCTCTGAGCGATCTTGAAAGAGCACACCTATATGAGCCCGATCGCTAGTCACGATCTATGAGATAGGGTAATCTCTAGGAAACTCATGAATAGGCATGGAGTATGACTTTTAAGCTCCAACCATGCGGTGATGCCTGATAGCCTAGTATCAGTTAATGACATAAGTGAAACTTATTTACACAAAGCTATCAATTCAAGGCTTTGTCCATTGTGCGATTGTGAATAAGTGTAGCTTCTGTTCTAGGTGGATGTTCAACCCTAACCGGTCTCCATCAAAACACTGGTATTTTAAAACAATAACTGTGGATCAAGGCATTTGATATGTGCCCTTGAGATCTGGTGGGGGATTGTTGGAATAAAATGGGCTAGGCCCATATTATAATAATAATTTAATTCCTGATAAATCTCAAAAGCCCATATGCTTGTGCTAAATTGTTTAGTCCCATATGGACAATTGAAGGGGAGTTGCACCTGTTTATAAGGTGGAACGTGAGACCTCTTCTTGTGGAATTGGAGAGAGCCAAGAGACAACACACGCGCGCTCGCTCGCCTCCACCGTCTTGCCGTCTGCGTGCTGTGCACATGCCTTGAGCGTGTCAGTCTTGGCGCGATTTTCTTTATCTATTCGAAAATCGAAACACTCTGACATTGATGGTGACTGTTGGTCTCTAGTCTCTTTATTTTTTGCCATTAAAAGAACAACGTTCTGGTCCTTAATGGTAACTGTTCACCTTTAACTTCTGGTAACTGTTGTCTTTTGATTTCTGGCAACTGTTGGCTTTAAGTTTCTGGCGACTGGTAACTGTTGGCCTTTGGTTTCCTGGTAACTGTTGGCCTTTGGACTCCGAGTTTTGGCTATAAAAGGAACAGTGCAATTCTATTTTTTGGTGTTCGGTTTTCCACAATACAGTTCCACAGTCTCTTTGTTGTTGTCTCTGGCAATCTCCATCCCGGCGAGACGCGTGTACGGTTGCACCGGGAGAGCATGCCTCTGGAACCCTCATCCTCGAAGGCTTGCACGGCGAGGGCGAATAAGGTTTTGGGGAGCGTTACGCGATCGCTCATTGCTACGTCTACATCATCAACGCTCGCTCGTTCTACATCAAGCTGTTTGCTACTACACTCTACATCAACCGTACTACTACTACCACTACGTCATGACGAACGACGCAATCATCAAGAGCACTGCTACATCTTTATCTGAATCTGCGTATGCCTACATCTTTCTTGTTACTTGTTTTGCTTTAATATTTTTTGTTGTCTTGAACACTGAGATAGAATTGCTAGCTTCTGTTCTTCTAGAATCTGATTGTGGCATTCCTATAGTGTTCTTTGTGATCTGCTTTATGTAATTGTTTCTTCCATTATATTTCTGGATTAAAGTAATCCGAAAAATGCTTATATATTCAACATAATGCAGTGAAGTTTCTTGAAGAGGTTAACGATGCAGAGGTTAACCAAAAGCACCGTGCTTGACAGCGAAGATTAGAAGCAAAAATCTGGAGAAACCAAAACTCCGTCGCGGTTGGAAGAGCCACGGGAAGCACTCCACCCTAACTAGGCAACCATCAAGCCTTCAGAATGTAGTGGGTGAGGGAAACGACCCTCCGCTTGACGACGATGGTGGACGACGCATGGAAGAGACGACAGCTCCAACTCCTCTTCTCCTCCCACGGAGATGTCGACGGTGGCCCGTCTCTAGGTCCGAACCGACTGTTTGACAAGGGGGCATCCACAACTGTTGCCCTGCACCTCAGGACATCGACCCAACAATCGAGCACCCAAACTCTTTGGTCCTTTTCAACTACCGGCCTTCGACAACAACAGGGTAGGATCTTCTCAGGACGACGACTGATCCGGAGAGGATGAAAGGTGGGAAGGCTTCGGCTCTAGTGGCGAGGAAGACTCCCGGGAGGTGGCGAAGAGGAACTGGGGGCGAAGAGGATTTGGAGGGTTTTCGTCCCCTCCACTAGTTGCCGCACCGCCGCCCTTGCAACGTACCACCCCAAAGCCGGCCAACAGCACCACACCATACTCAGCCTCGACACGCCGCGGCGAGGACCCCTGTGTCGCTGCTGTGACTCCCCACCACCGGTCTGTCGCAGCGCGCTGCCGGGGCAGGGCCGTGGCCAAGCCTACAATGCGCGACCACCAGGACGCCACTCGGCGAGCGCCCACCCCTGCAGAAGCTTCCTTGACCTCGGCCTCGGCCCTAGGGGCAGGCGGAAACGGCACTGGTGCATGGCTATGTGTCGAACCCGGCGGTGACATGGCGGAGACGATGTGCCAGGTCTTGCGGTGACAGGGCGGGGTGACGCGTCGAGGCGCTCGAGGACGAAGGGATGGCTGTAGATCCGGCGGGATGGAGTCGAAGACGACGACGAAGATCCAGATCCAGATCCAGAGCCTAGATCCGCAGGCTACCGCTCCGGAGAGGGTCCCTAGATCTACCGGCCAACGCCAAATCAGGAAGCCGCCTGGGACGAGGGGCTCAACGCTCGTCCCAGTAGTCGAAGAAGGAAGCCGCCGACTGCAGATCCGGAGAGGGAACACCGGGGGGACTCCAGATCCACCGATATCCCAGTTCGGCGGTGAAGAAGAGCCACTGGGATCGATGAGGCACCTCTAGAACCTTGGAAAGGAGACCAGAAGGGAAAGGTAAGCTGAGGAGCCCGGGAGGTTGGGAGGACTAGCTCGGCAGCTAGGGTGCACCCCCCTGAATCGCTTGAGAGCGCCTCAGGAGGCTAGGGGTTTTTCTGATGGAAAATTGCAGTTGAAGATTTTGAAAGGATGATGCGGCTCATGGACCTTATAATGGAGGGTTTCAATTGGTATTTTCCTGTAATATCCGTGCATTCCAAGTTCCAAATATGTCATAAACGTATACGATGTTCCACATTAGCACGGATTTTACATGTAAGAAGGATTGTGATTTATTTTTATCTCTGTATACCGTTATTCATTCTTCTTTTTACAGTCTCTGGGGGCATGACTTTGGTCATTATTATTTTATCACTCTATATTAGTACAAATTAATAAAATTATGATATTCTGAAAATATTTTTTAACCGCTAACTTTGTTTAATGGTCAATCTAGAAGATTTGACTGCGCAGATTTTAAAAATCATTTAAGAAAGAAGAAAAGGAGTAAAAAAAAAATCACTTCAAGACATCGCTTCAGGCAAAAGTCTAGTGCTGGTAGCATCTAGCCATTCTCTTCATTTTGCTACCCTGTCTTTCCTTGCCACCCTCACGGAGTCACAATTTTATCAAACGTGCTTTGGTCTGTCCCCTACCTTTTCACCTTTAGTTCTGGACTTTACTCCCATAGATCATATAGAGGCTGCAGGAACGGCTATATAGCTATACTGTGTGGGTATGATGATGCGTGTGGGGAATAATGCCCATATCCTACACACTATTTTTTTTGCCAGGATATGCCCTACATGGATGGTACTATCAGGAGAGGTGAAGAAAGTTGATAGCTGAGAGATCTAGTGGAACGGTGAAATGTACGAGAATCACTGGGTAGGAATAGAATTATTATTTTTAATTAACCATTTTTAAATTTTATTTTAAAGTTAACATCCCGTGAAATTTATTTTCAATTCTAACCCATGTGGTTACGCTATCACCCGTGGCGTGACAAAACAACACTGCCACGACAGTATTGTTTGTTTGATCACACTATTACTAGTAGTGTGATAAAAAAAATGTTATTTTAGCGGACTTATCATATAGCATGACAATGTTGTTTTGTCACGCCACGGGTGGTAGCGTGACTAAACGGATCAGAATTAGAAATAAAGTTCGCTGGAGTTTAACTTTAAAATAAGATTAAAACAAGTAATAATTAATTAAAAAAAGTTCGTAAAAATAAGACGAATTTATCGTGCCCTAAAGCAGCATAGGCCACGATCCCACCTTTAGTTTAACAAGTCTGTGAAGAAGACAGTGGGTATTAAAGCTAGCAAGTGCATGGGCGTGAAAATGACCGCACCTTTCTTATGAAATTTATTCACTTTGGAGTGCCGATCTCTATTTGATTTGTGGCCCAGCTCCGCCATCGCCCTATAGATCTGTCTCGATAGGAGGGATTTGGATCAGAATCCTTAGGATTTAATTCTAATTTGAACGAAATTCCAAAAATTCCCAAAGCAGTGGATAGACTAATTTACACAAACATGTTTTGGTGATTAGAGAGGATCACCAAAGCAGATAAGAGAGAACAACTTGACAATGGCACCAAATCAACACGTTAATCAAAAGTAAAACGATGAACTAAAGCACCCTCGAAAGCTCAAACCAGGACATCGTATGCTCTTTAATCTTTTTTTCAATTCCTATATTCGAGCCAGTTGATTGAATATCATCCCAAGAACCATTAATCGACACGTTATAATTGACTATGACGTTTGTGTTGAAAAGAACACCATCCAATATCTAACGGAGAATAACACAAGATCTACGTATCTTTTACCCTGTTACTTACAACAGGGACAAAATGAACAAGAATTTTTCATTATTTGTAACCTTAATCAGTCGAGTAGTGTAACACCCAGGGTCCAAAGTGTAGTTCTAAAAGTATAGTTTTGAAAATATAAAAGTGATAAAATACAAAGTAGATTTTTTAAAAATATTTCTACGGTAGAATCAGATATGATCTTAAATTATGCGTTGCTTTCATGATTCACGATCCCGCTAAAGAACATTCGATCCAGAATCGCTATTCAGACAACCATGTTCCCTGGTCTGCAGTATGGAGCACCTGGCTAACCAGCCTCTCTCTGCTCAACTCATTTCACACATAATTAGCTTGGTAACATTGGCAATCCTCTCCATTGCCAACCGATACTGCCATAACCGATTGGCTTCTAGCAATTTGCTTGGTAAAGAAGCTAACAAAAAGACACAAGATAATAATAATAATAATAATAATGGAGTTAATGTCATGTCATAGGAAGGTAATCCGAAACTTAGCCTTGATCAGGATCCAAGCGTAGCTCGGATATTTGTGGGTCATCGTGCCTGGAAAAAGCTTTCTGTTGGTTTAAACCATTTAATTTGCCAAGGAGACCACGTGCATGGGGATAGCATAAACGAGCTGCCATCGTTGCATATAACTAAATCAAAAGTTAGAGCTGCCGTAAGACATATTTAGACAAGCAG
Organism: Hsuehochloa calcarea; assembly: GCA_036346395.1. Taxonomy (NCBI): domain Eukaryota; kingdom Viridiplantae; phylum Streptophyta; class Magnoliopsida; order Poales; family Poaceae; genus Hsuehochloa; species Hsuehochloa calcarea. The sequence continues at coordinate 20,105,167 of CM070602.1, read as the reverse complement.
TACTGCACCGTGTTTAGAAGGCGTACGCGAGAATATTTCTCAAATCCGGTAGAAGCTGGGCCGTTGTATGTAAATAAAAGTCCCGTGAATTTTCTACGAAAACCAAACGAGCCCCCTAGAACACAAGAATAAACATCAAAGGAGTTTCTTCGTAGCCGTAGAAGTAGATATGCATCGCAAATCGCAAAGCAGTAGACGCAGCAAATGAATTGGAATAAGTGTTCCCTCCCGCACGTCACATCTAAGCTGTAGCTGCAGGGGCATGTTCTTCTCCTGTTACATTTGACAAAGTTACCAGACAGTTCTCCTGTTCTAAGCTAAGAGCATCTATCCAATGCAAGACCCCTAAAGTTGTGGGGTGGGGTGGGGGGGGTCCCACGTGGCAAAGTCAAGAGATATTTCAAACGGGCCACGTGGGTGTGGGCCCGTTACAGTCCACTTACCTGCAATTCTAAGGCCGGGCCTGGCGACGATCGCTCCCGGCCTTCCTACCTGCTGGCCATTGTGCCCTTATCTCACAGTCCAATGGGCCCCACTTTTGGACCACAATCTTCCCTCTTCTGATGATTTCTGGCCGTAGTTTCCGCCTTGGGTTTAGGCTCTTTTAGAACTCGAGGACTGGATAGCCAGTTTGATTCCATGTGAATTTCCTGCAATAATAATAATAATAATAATCAAATCCTATGTTCCATACGGGGTCTTAGGCACTGTTTGGAATAAAGAAATTTTACAAGAAATAATCAAATTCCCGTATGAATCAGGAAAAGTTCCCGCATTTAAAAGAGTCAAGTCTTTTTGTCAGGCTTTGGCTCGCTCTCATAGAAGGAGGCGGGGAACTCTCAAGCCGAACACCATGGCTCCGAGGCCAACCTGCCCAATTTCGATCCACTGATGTTGGCAGTGGGTGGGCCCATCCATTGATCTGAGAGTGGGAGGGGGGGTGCTCCTGCTGGGATTGGGCGCTGAGCCTACTGGTAATCGACAGCGCAGATCAAACACAGGAAAGGAGCAACTGAAAGCATGCAGATGCAGATCAATGTCACCTTTGTGAATTGCATGTCATGGATTAGGGAATCTAATCTCCATCCTGGACTCAGCCTACCATGTGGGGGGTAGTGGTAGCCTCCTTTATGAAGATGTGCACATTTCGATTTAACCATCTGTTTACCTCAAGGAAATGGTTTTGCATGAAAAGCTTAAAAGAAGCAGCAATGTTTGAGCAAGTTCCAGAATGGTTGCTTTGTGATACCTATGATTCTAAGAGGCTAAGAGGTTGTGTGATATACCTTGGGTTAGTGCACACCAATTCCAGCTATCATCCCTACACTACAAATGAAAATTGAGGTGTGCACATCTAGTTGACACCTCAAGGGCCAATATACCATAAAGCAAACCCAATTAAAAAAAAATCATTTATAGATATTCTTCTAACATCGAAATTTTACCTTTTGTTTTATTTGAAAAGATGTATACTCCCAAGACAGCTCATTACGTGCGCTCTCAAGAAAGAACAGAAAAAAGTAAGCCCGCTACATGAAGTCATTCCTCGATAATGATATTAGGCATTATCACTGGTGGCTCACCAGCCACGACCCTGTAACCAAAGATAAAATTAGGTGTCATTTTTGCCAAATATAAACTATGCAGGATATTATTCAGATAAAAAAATGTGTTGTCCCTAGTACCTACAATGAATTTTGAGTTCCTGCAAATTGCTTAGATGTACTTCAAGAAGAAACAATTGACCACTGTGCTTCCAATTTGTTGCTTGACTTCCAATTTAATACCATATGATCCCAAATCTCATGTGGTAAACAATATTTCACGTGCCAAATTTTTAAAAACACACAATAACTGCCAATTCTGAAATGGTTGGTGGAACAGGTGAAGTAGATAATTGATATTACGGGTTCCAATATTCAACATCTTAGTCTATTGATTCCTAAGAAAATATTTTAGTCTATTGATTCCCTTTAATATGTATTGGCGTGCAAATATACATGTGGATGGTATATTCAGGCCCTGGCTTTGCTAATACTTGTATATGTTTTTATATAATAAAAAAACTAGTACTGGTATACATTGTTTCATAGAGCAGACTAGTGTTTTTCTCTCTCTTTTGGAGAAACAGAGCAAGCTAGTTGGTTATTTCTGATTAGGTACATTCAATATGAGTAATAGATCTATGGTTGATTTATATGATCAAACTGTTAAGGGTATGTATGGTATTTCCTATTGTTTTAGGATTTAGTCTTGTGTCACTTTGTACTCTATATATTGCCCATTGGGCTATTGCAATAAATAGATAATATTCATAACATAGTATCAGAGCTAATGTTCAAACAATAGCCTCTCCTAGCATCTACTCGTCCTCCGCTGCCCCGGGAGGAGCAATCTCCGCTCCCGGGGGCAGCCACCCTCGTAGAAGCAACAGCCTCGTCAACGGGCTCGAGGAAGACGTCGCCCAATTGGGAGCACAGTAGGAGCAGCCACCAGTGGCAGTGATCCATGGCGAGACCGCCGCACGCTCCGCTGCTCCGACGGCTCCTCCTGGGCACGCTCATCGCCTCCTACTCCTACTACATCCTCATCCTCCAGGCGCAGGCCTCCGTGCCGCCACGCTACAATGGCTTCGCCTACAGGGCCGCTGCCGCATGGAAGGACGCTGTCCTCGTCGAGGCCTTCCTCGACCCGCTCTGCCCCGACGACCGCGACGCCTGGCAGCCACTGAAGCTTGCCGTCGACCGCTGCTCCTCGCGTGTCTCCGACGCCATCCAGATCCACCGTGGATCAGGCCACCGCCGCCTCAACCCGCTCTGCCCCGACGTCCTCTGCTCTGCTCTGCACTGCGTCGCTTCCCTCCTCTGCTTCGACCGCCCCTCTCGGCGCCGCCACTCAGGTCCGGCGCCGCCTTCCCGTTTCGATGGAGGAGGTCGAGGATAGAGGGAGAGAGGAAGCGTCGTCGCCTTCCCGTTTCGGTGGAGGAGGTCGGGGATAGAGGGAGAGAGGAAGAGATTGGAGCAGAGAAGAGTCATCTAGATAGAGGCACGAAGCCGCTCCGGCTTCACGGACTGGCTTTGGCTCCGGTTTTTACTTGGGCTTCTCTAGCTTCGGCTTCTCGCAGCTTCTTCCGCTGTTAAAGCTTGCTGCTGCTAGTTATGTTTAAGTCTTGTCTTTCTTAGCGTCGTTTCTTCCGTTGTATCCATCCAAGTCTGTAACACTCTGTCTTTGAGTTTCGTCTAAGTCGTACGAGTCCACAGAGTGCTTGTCAGTCCACCGATTGCTTCATGGCTCACTCCTTCCCTTTCACATGGCAGTAGCCGTCACTTTTCTCTCCGAGCCGCTGCAGATCGTAGAAGTCGTTATGATGCCGCCGCCCCGAGCTTCTAAGGCCTCTGTGTTTCTTCCGCACTGCACCGCCGCCGTCATGGGCTTCGATCTGCGCCGCCAGGCTTCGATCTATTCCTCTTCGGCTTGATTTGATAACTTTCTCTATTCCTGTTAGTTTCATAATCTTCTTCGTCGTGTTGCCACATTCGACTTTGCTCCCGCTTGCCTCTATTTTCTCAGCCCCTGCACCTTGTGCTTTATCGGCTGTCGAACGACCCTGGATGGGAGAAGATCTTTTGATACTCGACATATTTTCCAAGAGCTGCACACTACGACAATATTATCAAGACTCGGACTTTGGATTTTCCCTATTGTAGTGTCAACCCTTTCCAAATGCAATGCTATTGCATACGCCTTGCATTTGAAGGGGGGTGGGGGGTGTTAAGGGTATTTATGGTATTTCTTATTGTTCTAGAATTTAGTCTTGTATTTCTTTGTACTCTATGTATTGCCTATTGAGCTATTGCAATAAATACATAGTATTCATAACACGTACAAATTTGAAATCCCTAGCATAAAGAACATACCTGAATGGCATATATGACAAAGGATACCGGATCCAACAAAATCTTACGTCAAAACTAAACATTTATACATAGTGTTGAATTTATGCAAACACATGCCTATAAGATGAATTCACTAGAAAAGTTGCATGACTAAATTCCAATAATTTTAGCAAACAACTCATAGAACATATGATTAGCAGGACTTGAATTAAATTATTCACGAAGGCACTGCGACACAGCTAAGCATAAACTTATCTTCCTAGTAAAAGTGAATTCTTAGTTTGTCGGTCCCCTCTTGTCCACTTCCCTTTAAAAGGTGTGGCCAGTCTTTGTTTCCTCCGTTTTATGAAGTTCCAAGTTTTTTCACAGAACAGTTGCGTACACTTAGCTGTTTTCTAATCTCCATACGTGTAAAGAGCAGATATGACAGAACATTCAGTTTGTTTCATAAATTCGTTCACGTTGCCTTCAAAGAGATATGATCAGATACGGGAAACAATGAGGACCCGAGGATTCCTTTGGTATACTCTAACTTGGGGGGGGCGTTATCCTAAGAACATAGCAAAATTTATTTTTTGGGAGAAACCTTAGGATGGGAAACATGCAAGAATAATTGGATAACTAACTAGGATGGCGATGCCATGTAGGCAACGGGATTCTACACTATCGAGCGAAAGCTCCTGGTCACTAAAAAAAGGGGGGAAAAACACTTAGGTGATCCATGTCCGTACGGTCGAGCTAACCACAGAGTATCAAACTCCAGAACCACAAAATATTGAAAAGGAAATTCCTATCAGCAACGTATCAACATTTCTAAAAATGGCCAGACAGAAGGATTCTTACCGATATATATGTTCTGCGAAAATAGATGAGCATGCAGTCAGGAAAACAGGCCCCCCGGCGTCTGAACAAGCATCTGGGCAGAAACTTTATCAGATATGCTCAACAGGATCCTTCCCAGTCACAAATTCCGAAAGCACAGAGATGACACCTTTGCTGATCCTGCCGAAGACCAACATGAATTTCTGCACATGAAATCAAATTTGAGGGATCAAGTGGTCCTGCCCAACAGCAATCAGGTTCGCCATTTGACATCAATTTTGTTACTATCATCTGGCTTGATCAGAAGTTCAATCCTGCTGAGATCCACATCAGACACACAAGTTAAAAACTCATATCTGTTCACTGCACCTGTTTGGTTTTTGCCATGTCACTGTTCTCCTGGGCAAGGTGCAGTGAATGATATGTACCATGTCCATGATCGACTGAGTCCACTGAACGAAGTAACGAGCCCCTCTTTTCCCCCCTGCCTCCATTCACTTGCTGACAGATGTCGCGCCATGCTTAAAATAGAAGCCAGAAAGCAAGAACATCAGGCTCTAGAATGGAACCCTTCCACCGTTGCAACATGTCTTGATCCAAATTCTGCAAGCAGACTGTCCTCACATGGGTTCTAGCCTACCAAACAGTGCCCAATTAAGGCTGGTTTGACCACACCACTTCCTGCACCAGTCCACATAGATACCCTTCAAGTTCTTTAAATCTCCTCCTCTCCCTCCATCTCCACTTCCATCCCTCTGCTATAGCTTGCAGCGAACCACTACCCTACTACACACCTTTCGTCTTTCTCCTCAATCCATCACCGCCCGAACCTGTTGTTTCTTGACCTGTAGAAGAGCCATGAAGCCATCGCTCTTGCAATACCTGAAGCTGTTCCTGTTACTGGCCCTTGGTGGAGTCACCACCACGCACGTGCCTACGCAAGACGTGCCTGCGTCCCTGGGGGCACTCCCCCTTGGCGGCCATTTCAGCTTCCACGGCATGTCTGCTGCTGCACGGGACTTTGGCAACCTATCCAGCTTCCCACCGGTCGCCGTGCTTCACCCAGCTTCGGTGGCTGACATTGCCACAACCTTGAGGCATGTGTTCTCGATGGGTGAGCACTCCACACTCACGGTGGCAGCCCGTGGGCATGGGCACTCGCTATATGGGCAGTCCCAGGCTGCTGGGGGGGTTGTCATCAGAATGGAATCCCTCCAGAGTGTCAGAATGCGGGTGCATCCTGGTGCATCGCCCTATGTGGATGCCTCAGGAGGAGAACTCTGGATAAATGTCCTGCACGAGACGTTGAAGTATGGTTTGGCACCAAGATCATGGACAGACTACCTCCACCTCACGGTTGGGGGCACACTGTCGAATGCGGGCGTCAGCGGGCAGACGTTCCGGCATGGCCCACAGATCAGCAATGTCAACGAGCTGGAGATTGTGACTGGTACCACACAGACCTATATATATATCATGCATGACGATCTGAACAAATAAGAGATTAAATAATGTAGCTAATAATCTGTATGATGTCTGTCTAATGCAGGAAGAGGTGATGCTGTCACTTGCTCACCTGAACTGAACTCTGATCTCTTCCATGCTGCCCTTGGTGGCCTAGGTCAGTTCGGTGTCATCACCAGAGCCAGTATTGCTCTCGAGCCGGCTCCACAAATGGTAAACCGAAACAACTCATTTGTGTCAACTCGGTGATGGTAGCATTTCAATAGCATATATACTGAATGAGTTTATGGGATGTACAACAGGTAAGGTGGATAAGAGTTCTCTACTTAGATTTCCAAAGCTTCACCGAGGACCAGGAGATGCTTATTTCAGCAGAGAAGACCTTTGACTACATTGAGGGTTTCGTCACCATAAACAGGACAGGCCTCCTGAACAACTGGAGGTCGTCGTTCAATCCACAGGACCCAGAGCGGGCTACCCAGTTCGAATCAGATGGAAAAGTGCTCTTCTGCCTCGAGATGACAAAGAACTTCAACCCTGAAGATGCTGACATCATGGAACAGGTGAGCCAACCATGTGTAGTTGTGTTACTGAAGATATTTATGTATCAAGTTAATATCAGGCAGTCTGAGTAGCTGAATTCTACATGTACATAAATGTGTTTGCAGGAGGTCAACGCACTACTGTCACAACTTAGATACATACCTCCCTCCTTGTTCCACACAGATGTCACCTACATGGAGTTCTTGGATAGGGTTCACTACTCTGAGATGAAGCTGAGAGCTAAGGGCATGTGGGAAGTCCCGCACCCATGGCTTAATCTCCTCATCCCAAGAAGCACGATCCACAAATTCGCCAGGGAGGTCTTCGGGAAAATCCTGAAAGGCAGCAGCAATGGTCCCATATTGCTCTACCCAGTGAACAAGTCCAGGTAAAGTAGTTTCACCTCTGAGATCACAAACCCCATGGAGATACGTCACGTCGTAGTTTTGCTAAGTGAACGGCACATCTCGTTTCATGCAGATGGGACAACAGGACGTCAGTAGTCATACCAGATGAGGAAGTTTTCTACCTGGTGGGATTCCTATCATCGGCACTAAGCCCCCACAGCGTCGAACATACATTGAACCTGAACAGCCGGATAATAGAGTTCTCTGACAAAGCAGGAATCGGGGTGAAGCAATATCTGCCAAACTACACCACAAAACAGGAGTGGAAGGCCCACTTTGGGGCAAGTTGGGGCACATTTCAGCAGAGGAAAAACACCTATGACCCCCTTGCCATCCTAGCTCCAGGACAGAGAATATTTCAAAAGGCATCAGCATCACTACCCTTGTCCTCATGACGGTACCAACCGTATAAAAAAAAAAGCTTCTGTGGAACATACGTTAGGAGTTAGTACAGAACTATAGGTAAAAGTTATTTTGCAAAAGGCAATGAACTGTAGCACGAAGGACATAGTGTGCTGACTAGTGACTAGTAGTGGTGATGCACTCGGAAAACACTTTTAGCAAGTAGATCAACGAAGAGCAGCATTACCTTACCTTTGAGCTGTGTCTGGTGCTCTTTGCAAACAATCATTTGAGGATTATATCAGCCAAAGAAACATGATAATTCCAGCTGTTGTTACAGCACAAAGATAAGCCGTGCAATGATGAACTGATCCACTAACCAGTGGAACTCATGCTGAGTACTGTGTTAATTGATGACAGTAGCAAAAAAGCAACTCCCAGATGGACCAACGATTAACAAATAAAGGTGTCATACGGAAGATACCTGTATACATGCAGCAAGATGAATAATGTTTCGTGAAGAAAAAACACACCCTACATTTATGCAAAAATCCATAAATTTCTAAAAAATCTGTCTATATAATCTGAATCTTACTGAAATTCACCTGGAACCACAAACTAACAAATCAGGTGCCGAAGGGATTGACAGGCAATATATAATTACTGGAGCAAAATAATACCAAATGCTGTAAGATGCATATAAAATGAGAGGCATGGTGAAGTTCCACATGTGGCACACAGAGGGAAAAAAGCCAAGCACAAAAACTTGATATGAATAGCGCTTGTATTCAATGTGAGGTTAATGGACCAATATATATATATATATATATATGTATATATATATGGAAAGAACCCTTTGTACAATACACATTTAACACCCCCCTCAAACTTATGGTAGATCAACAACATGAAGTTTGGAGAGAGAGAATCTATGCTGAGCTCTGGTCTGCGCATTTGTGAAGAAGTCTGCCAACTGAAGTTCTGAAGACACGTACTGAAGAGCAATAATCTGGTCCTGCATCTGTGTCCGCATGTAGGAAGCATCAACACCGGATTTGTAGCAATACTAATAGCCCCTGTACTGTCAGACGAAAGAGGAGTGGGTGCTGAAATAGAAACACCAAAATCCTCAAGTAGCCATCATGACCAAGTAACCTCCGCAGTCAACAAAACCATAGCTCGCAACTCTGCCTCAACACTCGAACGAGAAACTGTTGTCTGCTTCTTAGTCTTCTAAGCAATGAGAGAACCACCAAGAAAAACACAATACACAGAAAAAGACCGGCGATTAGAGTGATCACTAGCCCAGGTAACATAAAAATATGTCTGGAGCTGTGAAGAGCTGGAACAAGGAAAAACAAACGACGAGTAATGGTTCCACGAAGACATCGTAGAATACGAAGAAGATGACTATGGTGGAGCTGAGTGGGAGCGGAAACAAACTGTCTCAAAATATGCACAGGGTACGAAATGTCAGGACAAGTGACACCCAGATAAATAAGACTGTCCTGAATATACTTTTCTTGGGACAGATAGAAGCTCTCATGCGTAGAAATAATCTCAATCCCAAGAAAGTAGCGAAGAGGACCCAGATCAGACATAAGAAACTGCTCATTAAGACGCTCCTTAACAAAAGTGATGCACTGAGAATCATCTCCAGTAATGATCATATCATCAACATATAAAAGGAGAAGTGTCCGACCACGAGAAGAAGTTTGAATAAAAAGAGCAGGATCATGAGCACTGGTAGAGAAACCAGCTGCAGTGACAACAGAAGAGAAACGATCAAACCAAGCACGAGGAGCTCGCTTAAGGCCATAAAGAGATCGGCGAAGGCGATAAACCATACCCTCAGGAATAGAGTACCCTGGTAGTGGCTGCATATAAACCTCCTCACGCAGCTCACCATTGAGAAAGACATTCTTGACATCAATCTGAGAGATGGACCATGCCCGGATAGACGCCACAACAAGAAGAATGCGAATAGTGATAATGTGAGCCACATGAGCAAAAGTATCATTATAATCACGACCATACTCCTACTAAAAACCACGTGCCACGAGACGAGCCTTGTAGCACTCAAGAGAACCATCAGAGCGGATATTAACCTTGTAGACCCACTTTCACGTGATAGGAATAACAAGCGCGGGAAGAGGGACAAGATCTAACGTGCCCGTATGCTCAAGGGCAGCAATTTCCTCTGCAGTCGCATGCTGCCACTCCTAATGAACAACAACATCACGATAAGAAGTCCGTTCAGCAAGAGCCGCTAAACAAAAGTGCAGGAGGCCAAATAGACTGACTATCACGAAGAGCATAACGAGGAGGAGATGCCGAAGAAGATGACCCATCAGAAGAAGATGGCGAATCAGGAGACTCCTCAACTCGCGGACGATGAGTGTAGTAGAAAGGATAAGAAGGAACAAGACCAGGAGGAGTCTCTGGAGATGGTGGTAGTGGCGAAGGAGATGGTGGAGGAGGCACCGAAAAGGTCAAAGGCTGTGATGGAGGTGTGGTGACTAAGGGAGTGGCAGGAAAAGTTAGGAAAGAAAGAGGCTCGACAAGAGATGCTGCAGTAGTGGAATCAGGACGAGGGTAGAAAGGACGAGATTCAATAAAAGTGACATCCCGAGAAACCTGCATCCGTCGACCAATACGATCCCAACAACGATATCCCTTATGCTCAGCGCTATAGCCCAGAAAAACGCACTCCACGGACTGAGCGGTCAGCTTGGTGCGCTCACGAGGGGCAAGAAGAACATAGTGCACACACCCAAAGGGGCGAAGACTAGGATAGTAAGGAGTCTTGCCACAGAGACGCTCAACTGGGATCCCACCCTGAAGAGTAGAAGGCTGAATGTTAATCAGGAAAGTGATAGTAGAAACAACATCGCCCAGAAGTGTGGTGGGACTACAGAAGCAAGCATAAGAGCACGAGCTGTCTCAAGAAGATGACGATACTTCCGTTCAGCCACATCGTTCTGAGCATGAGCACCAGGGCAAGAGAACTGAGAGAGAGAGAGAGAGAGTGCCTTGCTCAGCAAGAAAACCACGAAAGACTCTTGACAAGTATTCCCAAACATAGTCAGCACGAAAAACACAAATATGAGAATCAAACTGAGTACAGATCATGGTGGCAAAAATCTTGTTGATGGATAAAACCTCACTATAAGATGACAAAGTATATCTATGTGTGGCGAGAAAAGTCATCAATAAAAATTATATAATATCGATGGCCTCCTTTCGAAATGAATGGAGTCGGACCCCATACATCAAAATGAATAAGATCAAAAAGACGTTGTGACACTGACTCACTGGAAGGATAAGAAAGTTGAAGCTGTTTACCAAGCTTACAATACTGAAAATTTAGAGAAGTATCACCAGACACAAACAGTACCCATTGGTAGGCGGCGCTGGACGGTGCGGTGACCAAGACAACGAAGTCTAACAGGCAGCGCTGGACGGCGCGACGGTTGGAACGACATTTTTTTCTCTCTTTTTTTTTTCTTACCGGCCTCTTTGCTTACTGGGCCGGCTGATTAAACGCTAAAAGGCTCGGCCTGCTGGCCGAAACACATGCAGTGCACACAGGGGAACTAGGGTTCCCTCTGCTGCTGCTCGAGCGCCGTCGGCGACGGGCGACTCGGCGAGGGTGGTTCTCCGGCGACGGGCTCTAGCAACGGGCAGCTCTGGCAGGAAATCGGCCGAGTAGCAGCACCACCCAGGTGACCACGCGTCGGCCAGGGCTTTCACGAGTAAGGGCAGCAGGCGCGCTGGCAATGGAGACTCTGGAGGCGACGTCGAATCTCGCGCTGGCAGACCGGGCTCAGGCCACAGAGATGCAACTCGATGAGGCAAGCCGAGAAGGACGAGGCGGCGGCCAAGCTCGAGCGGAGGCGGCGACGGCAACGGCAAGGCGGCAACGTTGGGCTCGATGAGGCGACGCCGATGAAGAGCGAGGCGGTGCCGAGGAGGACCAGGCGACACCAGGCGACGCTGGGGACGAGGCGACACCGTGGAGGACGAGGCTGCAGCCGAGCTCGGGTGGCGGCGGCGGCAACGTCAAGCGAAGCGGCGAAGTCGGCGGCGGTAGGAAGAAAAAAAATCCAGAGGCGGCTCGACGAAAACATACCCTAGGTTTGCTCTGATACCATGTTATGAATAACACTTATATTCAGATGAGATTAATGGACCAATATATATATAAGTACATGTGTGGTATATATGCAAAGAACCCTTTGTACAATACACATCTAACACCTCTAACTAAAGTAGATCGAGGCGTTCTTAAATCCTTAAATCATTTTCATTTAAGATCAGTTTCTCAGCGAATATGATGCTATTTTCCTTTTGGTTATCTATTAAAGGCTTGAGAGATGAATTTACGATCAACTAGTGTAAGAGTTCACTTGACTAGGTATAATTGTGTCAAGACTCAAGACATACACATGAGGCTTAATAAAGGGCCTGGAGTTAAAAATTCTACACATACAAGTGGAAAAGAGATGTGTTAATTAGCCAAAAGGCAGAACATGCTCACAAAAGCATTTACATAAGCATATGCATCGGAGAACAGCTATAAAACATGAAGGCGTATACGTATACGTATATGTATATGTAGGCCCTAACGGAACAGGGAGCAATCCATGATTTAGAGATACATGATGAGGAAGAGGAACAACAGAAGACATAAAGAAATCACATCTGAAAAGTACCGGGTTGATCAAGAAAGTTCGCAACCTAAGCATCTTTGGAGGCAAAAGACAGCTTTTGTTTACTCTAAGTAGGAATTCATGGCAGATGACGCAATAAGCCAATAAGTCCCAGAATAAAGTAGAAAGCATACTACCTTTTAGTGGGATGTGGCTGCATAGTAAGTGCGATATATGAAGTGTTCAAGATACAAATGTAAAATGAAAAACAATAAACAAAATAGATAACAGTATTTGGGATTAAAGGGTCTTCACTGGTCCTAGCAAACTTGGTAGCAATCTAGTCTATGTTTTTTTTTTTGTCGAATCTGGTACATGTCTGGATCCATTACAAAAGTTTTTGTTTACTGTTTTTCTCATCCCTGATTGACAGACAGACTGTAACCTAGGGGTGAAAACGGATCGGATACGGACGGATGATGACTCTGCCATATTGGTTTTCATTTTTTCCCGGATCCAGATACGAATACGAATACTCCGGATACAAATAATATCGAATACGAATACAGAGCGAATACGAATTGAAACGAATACGGTCACAAATATTTTTCAGAACATGAAAACCCCTTTAAATTGTATGCTATAAATTAATAAAAATATATAATTAGTTTATTTGATGCAAACATTCATGAATTGTTCGTATTTTCAGCAACCACACATAACATTGGCACTAGCAAACTGCATTAACTAGTTTATCACAAATATAACACTTAGTTTACCATATTTATCTCATAAATCATAACTTACAAAGTCACAAGTCATCATACATTCACACTTAGTTCATCACATACATAAAACTTAGTTCACACTAACATTGATCAGGCTGGATGGTTAATCTATACACAAATGACTGTAACATCCCAAAGTATGTTACCAAAAATAAAATTAATAAAGTTATTATTTTATTAGATTTTCTGATATTTAAAAGAGTTTTCTTGGTTAAAAAGAAAAATAATAATAAAATAAAGTTAATTATTTAATTTCCTAGTTTTCAATGTAAAAAATATAATTTATTGAGATTTATGGGATTTTATTGGATTTAAAGTTAAAATGGAAAAAGTAATTAATTTCTTGAATTTTTTGGATTTTAAAAAGGTTTTCCTATTTTTTTAGAAATTTAAAATAGTTTATGTGAAAAAAAACCAACTTTAATTTGGAATTAATTTTATTAAGTTCAAAATAATTCAAGGAATTTTTGTGATTTTTTCTAGAAATTTTTTAACTCTATTTGCTATTTTTCTAAAAGGCTATTCGATTTGTTGCATTTTCTGAAATTTAGAAATCAATTAAAATCTTATTTTCTCTTTTGGGCTGAAATCCTCATCTTTTGGGCCGAAATCGGATATCCGGACTTGGTCTTATCCGGATAATCTGTATTCGTATCCGTATCCGCCGGATAGCATGCCTACCGTATTCGTTTCCGTTTCCGACAAAAAAAATTTGAATTTGTTTTCGATCCGAAAATTATCCAAGAAAAATTCAATCCGAGACAATCCGAATCAGTTTCATTCGGATCGATCGAAAACTATCCGATCCGTTTTTATCCCTACTGTAACCTGGCATGGCTCAAAGATCATCCAAATAAATCTAAATGCACCACCTTAAAAGATATTATCATCATCAACATTCACACTTGCTATCTATAGCACACACCTATGATAGCTAGCAAGATCAACAAGAGAAGTCACCTTTGTTGATTTTCAAACTATGACTAACTATAATTTTTTATTTAATCCTTTTTAAATAATATTTTAAACTTAACCTCTCGTTAACTTTATTTCTAATTCTGACACCTTCGGTCACGCCACCCCCCGTGGTGTGGTCAAACCGTTCTGTCACGCCATTATCCCTGGCGTGACCAAACCTGCCACGCAAGCCTTCGTCCGCACGTCGTGTTAGCATGGAGGGCATACGTGGCTATTGTCACGCCCACACTCTTGACATGACAAGCTTGTGTTGTCACGCTATGAGATTTGGCGAGATAGTGGTGACTTAGGTGCGCCCGCCGATCCAATTCTTCACCCCCGCACATTCTCTTCCTCCCGAGCTTTGTCTCTCCTCCCCAAATCTTTCCTCGCCTCTTGCCCGCTTCCGCATGACCCGTCCTCCCCTACCGCCGGCCCCCTCCACGTTGTCCTCTTCCCTGCGCTTACCGGCCTCCTCCTTCGTCGACCGCCTCCCCATGACCAGTCCCGGCGGCCCCGTCGCTCCTTGCACTGGCCTCCTCCACGTCGGCCTCCCAGCGCCGGCCTCTTCCCTGTGTGCACCGGCCTCCTCCCCGCTTGCATCTTCGGACCCGTGTAGGTATGAATTGATGGCCCTCTCCATCGATGTGTGATTGTAGAATAGAAAACCGCAAATGGTTGATGAACCTTTTTCATTTGGTCTTTGCTGATTTAGATAAGAGGTTCATAGCTGGTGCTATGTTTTTGCCGTTAGGCGTATTGCAAGTCGTGATGAATGTGATGATTGTGACGATTTTCTTTTTTGCATTGAGACGATTGTGATGTATGTTTCTAGGGCTTGTTTGTCGTGGTCGGCTTGCAACACACACAAAATATGGGTACCTACTATGCATATCCTCTAGCAAGAATATGTAATGAGTAGGATGTTGTTGAACATATGAGGGAGATAAACTGTTGCATCCAAGACATAAATAGCGTATCTACTAGCCTAATGTTCTTGATACATTGGCTAGTTATGAAAAAATCACAGATTTGTCTTCCAGTTATTGTAGAACTGTCATTACCTCTCTTGATTACAAGAACACATTATCACTAAAGACAGGAAGAACATACATTTTGTGTACTATTGTAGCATATATTCCAAATGATTTTTCTTGGAACACCCTCCATATTCCAATTGCAACATTATTGTTTTAATTGATTGTGTCATGCGCTGCATGATTACTTTCTTTGATCTGTGGTATGCAATCTTACTATGTTAATGTTACATGAGTAATTCAAGATATAAAGGCCTATATATAAACATTTCAAACAGAAAACACCATGCATAGTGAATGTTGTTGTGACATATGCTTACTTGCAAATACAATATGTGATTAAGGCCTTCCTTTGGGTGTAAGGGTGTGATGAACCCTAAGGTTTGATTTGTTGGCCCGATCTTTCGATGAGAACGATAAGTCCGGTAGGCGTCGCTCAACTCTGACGATCCTGGCTATGAACACGCAAGGCTCAAAACCACGCAATCGCTGAACTGATCGACAAGTCGTTATCAACCATGCACGAAACGAATACCCGGTTGACCTGACCACGAAGGTCGATTCCTACATACACCGAAGAAGCACGCAAGAACAAGATAAAGCAATCTGAAATTGCAAATAAAGATTGAAATATTAAAATTGGGATTTCGAAAAGTGGTATTATGGTTAGTCTAGTCGACACAAGCCAATACACGAAGTTGCAACAAGGCTAACTTTTAACTAAACAAAACCCGAGGAAACTAGAGGGGGTGCGTCCTCCTTAAATAGGGGATGAGGAGCCACAAATCTAAAAGAAATAGAGGGGTGGGACTAAAGGCACGAATTACTGTTCACATGAACAGTAATCACACTCCCAGGTGGGCCGACGGCATATGGGCCAATTCCGGTACGATTACAAGGCCCAAATCGGCCCAAATTAGTGACATAGCACCTTCTTTTGACGATTCCGAAGTCTACAGAAGGAATTTGGAGGTGAGGCTGGATCCGTTGGAAAGATATCGTCGTTAGCTTTCCAACAAGCCCAAGAACACCCGAATCGGACTCTGTTTGCAAAAGTTATATATGTTTTAAGTTGGTGCTGTCAGGCTGATTCCGAACTGATCTGACCAAAATGTATCCAGCTTGAACTCCTGCTTGGCACATGTAGTAGCACCATGGCATGTACACATAGTACCATGGTATGTAGACGTAGCACCATGGCATGTAGACGTAGCTCGATCTAATTGGGTAATATGGCATTGCATTAGCCGAAAGTCCAATTGGAGAAGATGTTGGTGAAGTAAAGGACGTAGAGGATGCAGTGCAGCAGGTTGAAGCAGTGGTTGTATCCTTCGGGTCGATGTCCTCATCATCCTCCCTTTCTTGAATTTGAGTCGTCCTCGACTCATTCGTTTTCCCCAAGTCATCACTCTCATGCAAAAGATTAGTAGCAATAGGAGGCAAAGAAACATGCACTTCTTCTAATGGACACTGAGATTCTTTGCAAATCATAGTATGACATTCAGATTCATGTTTTTCCATATCAATGCAATTAGATTTTGTAGCTAACATAGCATGAGCTTTCAATTTAATTTCACTTGGAGCTATAATCTTATAATTATCTTTTGTGTTCTCCGTACTTGTTCTCTCATATCTTTCTAATTCATCCTGTAATATGGCAGCAGGAGACATTAGAAGTAAAGTGATTTTTCTTTCTTTATATGTGAAAGTATAATGATTAGATCTACCATGACGTTCAGTATATCTATCATATTGCCAAGGTCTACCTAATAATAATGAGCATGCTTGTATAGGTACGACATCACAATCAACATAGTCATGATATGATCCAATAGAAAAATATACGCGCACAAGTTTAGTCACCTTCAACTTACCATAAGAATTCAGCCATTGAATGTAGTAAGGATGAGGGTGTGGTGTTGTGGTCAAGCCAAGCTTCTCGACCATGTCTATGCTAGCAAGGTTGTTGCAACTTCCGCCATCAATGATGACTCTACATGAACGTTCCTTGATGACGAACTTGAATTGAAACAAAATATGACGTTGATTTTGTTCAGCAAGCTCCATTTGGGCACTTAGCACATGCTGGACAACTAAGTTTTGGTACATGTCAGAGGCCTCATGGCTTATATGTTCTTCCTCAGTTTCATCACCTGCATTGTTAGTTGCAACTAAAACTTGTTCTTCCTCAATATCGCTAGCTCAAGTGTACTTACCATTGTCCTTAATAAGTAAAGCTCGCTGACTTGGGCAATCACGCATCAAGTGCCCAAATCCTTTGCAACGGTGACATTGTACATCTCTAGATCGCCTGTCGGCAAATCTGACTAAACACTTTTTGTAGGGACTTGTACCTCTGTTGATTTGCATGCATTAGGGACATGCACAGGAGTGGAAGGGGTAGAAGGGGGCACACAACTTGAGAAGGGTGCCACGTGTTGTTGCTGACTTGGCTGACCTGCAAAAGATCCTCCAAAATTTGCCCTAGGGCGAGACTGTCGATCCTGCACTTCTCTTTCAGCTTTGCAAGCAAGATGAAACAAATGAGTGATAGAATTGTATTCTTTATAATCAAGTATGTCCTGAATTTCTCGGTTTAAACCTCCTAAAAATCTAGCCATCTTAGCATCTTCAGTTTCATCTAAACCACAACGCAATAAATCAGTTTGCAATTCTTGATAATAATCCTCTACATAACTACTACCTTGTCTTAAACTTTGTAATTTATTCAGCAAATCACGAGAATAATATGAAGGTACAAATCTATGTCTCATTGCTCTTTTCAAAGCATTCCATGTTCTAGGTATGTCCTGATGAGTACGACCATATTCACTCCACCAAATAGATGCAAAATCAGAAAACTCACTAATAGCAGCTCTAACTTTCTTATCTTCAGGGAATTCATGGCAAGCAAATTTTTGTTCTACGGTAAGCTCCCATGTGAGATAAGCATCAGGATCATATTTTCCAGCAAAAGAAGGCATAGTGAATTTAATTTTACCAAATGCATTATTATGGTCACGTACCTCACGTTGATTTTGTCCCATACCTTGACGATTATGACGAAGCCGACGATAGTTACGAACATTGTGCATATTGACTCCATCTGCTTCAGTGATCAGCTAGTGTAATTGTTCACATCTTCTTCCACCTCATCGCCAAGAGCGGACCGCAGTGGTGTGCGCACGTAGGAGGTGGTGTGCGCGAGCAGGAGGTGGTGCGCGCGCAGCGGAGGGTCCTCCACTCTTGGCTCATGATCATGGGTCCCGTTGTCGCAAGTGGTCGACGCCGAGGAGCGCAACGCGTGTGTGGAGCGCCACGAGATTGTCATTGATCTTATCCAAGGCATCGCGAACACTCTCACCAAGCGAGTGTTTGAATGTGCCGCACGAGCTCTCTCGCGCGAGGTGTGAAAGATCCTCACCAAGATGCCCCAAAGAGTGGTCGTTATTGTCTACACCATGTGTAGATCCATGTGATCTGTCATTGTTAGTAGAAAACAAATAACCAATCACAGTGTATATGTCCCTATGAACTACTAGATTCGAGTTTCACAAGTCGCTCACACTCAAGCTTATACCCGCTTCTTACCAATGCAAAGAAGGAAGTGGTACAACCTGGTCGGTTCGTGATACTCTCACTTGTGATCACCCAACGATTGCGAGGAACGACACCTGCTGAGTTAGTAGGAAGCGGAGCTCGGAAGGCTAGTATGTAGCAAAGGAATAGCAATTATTCAATTCAGCATGCAAAGTTGAAAAGCAGTTCAAAGTACTAGTCACAAGTGCTGATCCTAGTCTAATCAAAGCCCCACTAAGAGATGTGTATGTACGCACACGCAAAGATAAATGTGACTTGATGTAAGCAATGGAAAACCTTACAACAAGTGCTAGGAGAGACGCTAACCAACTACTCAAACTTCTTTGTAGGGCACAAGATGGTTCACACGATGTAGAGCACAAAAACAGAATAACGTGCAGCGTAAACAACCCTTTAGTTTAAGCAGAAAATAATAGTTAGTCTCAAGAGATGAAAAAACAAAGTTTTATATGGCTTATATATACTCGTTTGAAAGGTTTCGATGAGATCTACAACTTTGCAGTTGAGACGAACCCCAAATTCTGATGGGAAGACTAAAAGAAACGTCAAAAACCGAAATAAAAAACTTGTGACGCGAATTCGGAGCCGAAAATGACCGATTTTGGGTTCCCTGGTGGGAGACAAGTGCATTAAGTGGAAAGTATGCGCCCCGTTGTTAGCTTTCCAACGAGTGCAAGAACGTCCAAATCGGACACCATATGTAAAAGTTATGCCCGTTTTACTGAAGGTCTCTCGGAAACGGAATCGTACTCGGACTGGAAACCGACTCGGTTTCAATCTTTAAATTGCTATATCTTTTGATTCCGTGGACTAATCTTGCAGAAATTTTTTATGCAAACTTGTGGCTATATGTAGAAGGGCTCCACCAGTTTTCACTGATTTTGGTGTAAGCTTGCTTTTTTTTTCTTTTTCTTTTTTTTCTACCACGGCTTTTGTTTTGTGTGGCGGCCTCTTTCTCCTTCTATTTTTTTTACCAGCTCTAGGGTTTTCCACAAGTCACGAATACAGCAAAGTGTTCTCTCTTTTTTTTTTGGTGCAGATTAGAGGAGTTCTAACCCACGAATTTTCTGTTTTAGATGCAAAAACTAAGAACCCTAAAAGAACGATTAAGCGACGCAAAGGAAAAACACGAGAAGCAATCTGGACAACGACCAACTAGACAATAACTAGAACTAAAGATCAGCAACTAGACACGATAATGCAACCAAATATTCAACAAGCAAACTAAAAAAGAAAAAAAATTGCAAAGGCTCAAAGGGCTCGGTATGGATGATAGATGCGAATTGTTTTCTTTTGGTAATTTTCTGGACTCTAGGTATGAAAAACAAATCTACTACTAAAAAATTGGAAACTCTCACCGATTAACCGTAGCTCTGATACCACTTGATGAACCCTAAGGTTTGATTTGTTGGCCCGATCTTTCGATGAGAACGATAAGTCCGGTAGGCGTCGCTCAACTCTGACGATCCTGGCTATGAACACGCAAGGCTCGAAACCACGCAATCGCTGAACTGATCGACAAGTCGTTATCAACCATGCACGAAACGAATACCCGGTTGACCTGACCACGAAGGTCGATTCCTGCATACACCGAAGAAGCACGCAAGAACAAGATAAAGCAATCTGAAATTGCAAATAAAGATTGAAATATTAAAATTGGGATTTCGAAAAGCGGTATAATGGTTGGTCTAGTCGACACAAGCCAATACACGAAGTTGCAACAAGGCTAACTTTTAACTAAACAAAACCCGAGGAAACTAGAGGGGGTGCGTCCTCCTTAAATAGGGGATGAGGAGCCACACATCTAAAAGAAATAGAGGGGTGGGACTAAAGGCATGAATTACTGTTCACATGAACAGTAATCACGCCCCCAGGTGGGCCGGCGGCATATGGGCCAATTCCGGTACGATTACAAGGCCCAAATCGGCCCAAATTAGTGACATAGCACCTTCTTTTGACGATTGCGAAGTCTACAGAAGGAATTTGGAGGTGAGGCTGGATCCGTTGGAAAGATATCGTCGTTAGCTTTCCAACAAGCCCAAGAACACCCGAATCGGACTCTGTTTGCAAAAGTTATATCTGTTTTAAGTTGGTGCTATCAGGCTGATTCCGAACTGATCTGACCAAAATGTATCCAGCTTGAACTCCTGCTTGGCACATGTAGTAGCACCATGGTATGTACACATAGTACCATGGTATGTAGACGTAGCACCATGGCATGCAGACGTAGCTCGATCTAATTGGGTAATATGGCATTGCATTAGCCGAAAGTCCAATTGGAGAAGATGTTGGTGAAGTAAAGGACGTAGAGGATGCAGTGCAACAGGTTGAAGCAGTGGTTGTATCCTTAGGGTCGATGTCCTCATCAGGGTGAGCTTCTCTAAGCATTAGAAATCGCACCCCACTTAGGACAATTCAAACTTCTGATAACTTCAAGTTCAAGTTGAAACTCCTCAAGACGCGGAGGCTTGTTGGATGTCCATCTAAGCCTCCAATCAAACTGCGTGCACCATTTGCGCACCAAAAAAAACTTTCAATATCAAAATAGTGTGCTCTATAATTTGCAATACCCCATTGGCTTTTTAGACCCTTTAGTAGAAAGAAATTGGGATATCATCTCATGTATGATCCGCCTATCCAATTCCCTCAATTGAAAACTAAACCGCGCACCTAGACAATTGAGTTTGATGTACTAAGGCAGTACGAAATAAATGGAATGTTTAGGATTGTGAATGTCATAGGATTGCGAAAATAAAAAACTACTTTAGTCATACATGAAATGTTCAGTACTACTTACGAGAGTAGTTTGTTCATATAGCATGTATTACTGACTTTGCAATGTTTTGTTTGAATTGTTGGATGTAGATGGACAAAGTTGTACGTGTTTGTACTGGTGGGGCTATTAGCCAAACGGGTAAGTGACCGTTCTTGTGTTTCCAGAATCACCAGGCTTTCAAACTTTTCTGACGAGGATTAAGCCGACCTTTGGATGAGATGAGCCGGGGGTCGTTATTGGAATGCAGGGGCGATATGACGCCGGGTTGGGTTCTAAGGTTCACGCCTTGTTGATGCCAATATCGTCCAACGATGATTGGGACACATACAGGGATGTTGTACTCGCATCTCAGGTTCGGTCGTTGGAGATTGTAGTGGAGAGGACAATCGTTCTTAAGGATTTGCGAAACAATTTGGATGTGGTCAATGGCAATATGGAGGAACTAGAATCTGCTCTCGATCTTTCTCAAGGGCCCCCAATGGACGCCTCGCCTCCGCGCCGTAAACGACGTCCGGCTACAAGGTTCATGCTGGGAATGGGTCCAAAAAGCACAAGTGATGTAATGATGGCATGTCTTGAATTAATTGGACATTCCAGTTTGAATGAATGGATTGAATGAATGGTTTGAATGGATGAATTAAACCCTCTTTCTTGTGTGAAATGATATGTTGAATGAATAGATGACTTACTCTTTCTGATTGAATGAATGGATGATTGCACTGAGTACATGGCATACACTATATGTTGCTACTACCACGCTAGATCACATAGCGTGACAAGTCAGTCCTATCACGTCGGTTGCCATGGCGTGCCAAATCGATCTTGTCACACCGGTAGCCATGGCATGACAGAACTTAGCACCACAAACCAACGGCGTTTTTGCAACTCCTCTGCAACGGCACAAACCCTGGTGTGGTGGCATGGTTTTGCCACGCCATATCTCATGGCGTATCAGAGGGGTTCTGTCACGCCAAGATTGTTGGCGTGACATGACCCAGCACCAAATGACGATGGCGTTTTTACAACTCCTCTGGATCGGCAAAAATCGTGGCGTGGCGGCATGGTTTTGTCATGCCAGATCTCATGGCATGATAGAGCGGTGCTGTCACACCAAGATTGTTGGCGTAACAGGACTTAGCACCAGAGAACGACAACGTTTTTGCAACTCCTCTGTAACTGCACAAACCCTAGCGTGGCAGCACGGTTATGCCATGCCAGGGATAATGGCATGACAAAGTAGTTCAGTCACGCTAGCACACATGGCGTGGAAGGACTTGGCTCTCGAAAGCCTCTCTCCTCTCTATGTCCCTCTTTCACACACACTCTATCTCTCTAGCCCCTTCTTCCCTACATCATTCGTGAGAACAACTGATTGACCGACATCGATCTTTTTTTTGACTGCAGCTGTTGACTACTCAAGTGCATTTAACCACACTATGACGCCAGCTTTTTAGAAAGACAAGACCATACTCTGCCACGCAGGCTACTAACATGCACTTAAGCACACTATGACACCATCTTTTCGGAAGACAAGACCATACTCTGTCACGCAGGCTACTCACATGCATTTAAGCACACTATGGCGCCAGCTTTTCAGAAAGACAAGACCATACTCTGTCACGCAAGCTACTCACATGCATTTAATCACACTATGACGCAGGCTACCAAATTGACATGACAACACTCTATCTCAGCTGTGCAAACTTTTCAGAGGGACATGACAGCCAAGGATAGAAAAACCGTTCCCGACGCAATTCCCGGCCTGCGGCCGGTACCGGTAACTAGCCGGTTACCGGTTTTCCCGGGAAAAACCCAGTCGAATTTTGTTTAAATTTGCTTAAAAATCAACCAAAATTCAAAATTCAAAATTTGAATTTGCAAACTCTGGAAAAACCGGCCGGGATTTCAAATCCCGTCGCCCACTAGTAAAGCCGATTACCGTAACCGGCGATAACCCGGTGGATTTCTATCCCTGATGACAGCACTCTACCGCACCAGCTTTTCAAATAAAAAAGACCAAACTTTGCAGTGTAAACTTTTGGGCGGACGAGAAAACACACTTGAACTCAACCTTCTCAGAATTGAACGCGCTGCACACTTCGATTTCTTGTGTGTTCTCACTCCACCATGTGCATTACACCCTATGGCTTATAAAAAAGGTGGAAGAGATCTGCGAGAGAACACTACACAATTAGACACAACACTACACCAGAGCTTGGTTCACACAACTAGGAGGAAGGAGATGGAGGACTCGGCGGACATGTACAAGAGGATAATGCAGAAGCGCAAGTGGTTAGCCGAGAAGGCTAAACCCTACCCGGATAAGTCTATGAAGGATGTGCTGGTACCACCGTGGTTCCTAGTCCCTTAATGTGTGTGCGAAAAATGGCAAAGATCGTCCAGTCCACACACCCAGCGACATCCACTCGGGCGTACTACACATGCGGCCACCACCTCGTAAGCGTATCTTGCACACACAAGGATTTATCACATCATACATTACATTCCATAAATCCCTGATTACACACACCCATAATGGCAGCCGGAGATGCAATGCAACTTCTTCCAATGGATCGACGACCCAGAGATATACGATAGGACATTCATCCAGCAGAAGTACATGTTGAACTTTCCATGACGAGCCGAGACCTACCAGCGCTGGACACCTTACGTACTCGACCCCGACCCAACTGAAAAGGCACCGGACGAGCCCAAGAAAGCAGATGAGTACGACAAGGCCAAGCAAGCGGTAGACAAGGGGAAGGCTTCTGCAAGTGAGACCATGGGTTATACTACCGCTCCCCATCGCTGGGCACACTCCGGATCCAAGAAGTAAGGTATGCTCATTATGCATCATAATTATTAATTTGACCCGACGTTGCGTTATGCTAACATCGTTCAACCGCCTAGCCTATCTCGCAGGATATGGATGACTTCGATACTAGCCGCCACGACCACATGCATGAAGGGGCAAGGGGAAGGCTCCTGGAAGTGAAAATGCCGACCGTACTACCGCACCTCGTCGCCCGGGCGCACTCCGGATCTAAGAGGTAAGTTATGTTCAGTATGTATTATCATTATTAATTTGGTCTGACGTTGTATTATCCTAACATCATTCAACCGCCCAGCCCGTCTCGCAGGACATGGATGACTTTGAGACTGGCCACCGCCGCCATGGGTAGAAAGGAGACAAGGGGAAGGGAGCAATGGATGGGCGGAACTAATGATCTTTGTTCCAATCGAATTTATTTCCATTCCAAAAAGGCGCATATATATCGTAGGAGTAATTCGGTTTGTTATATCGTGCATGATGTCGTTTCTTATGTACGTAAACAAGCCCTGTGTGTCGTGTAATTTGCAACTTTATTATAAAGCCTATTTCAATTCGCAACTGCGTTGTAAAACCGATTACAAATCTCGTCTTTTCGCATTCAATTCTTGGCGTAGCAAGGCAGGTAACAACATATAAAAAAGGTCCAAAATGCATGCTCTAGAAGTAGGCACGAAATGATCTACGACCCCAAAGTGACGACGAGAACCACCTATCATTGCAATAGGATGGAATGTGCCTGCCTGATCATCCATATGTTCATTCAAACTAACAACATCGCAGGTTCGAAATAAAATCTACTCTTAGGATTGTGCATTCACTTAACAATGTTCAATTCTTGCTATGCCAACTCAGGTTTATAAATTTTGGAACATACGTCAGTGGAAAATCAAATGCTAAGAAGATAGTACATGAGAGTGAAATTGTGCATTACAATTTCATATTTCGTGCCAAATGGTCTACGTATCTTGTGCAATAACCGTAAGATTTCATTGTCCGAGAACACCTTTAAATAATGGTCGTCATTATCACGCCAACTCTAGTGGCGTGACAAGGTGGGATTGTCACGCCATGGGTTCGTGCGTGACTACAGCCACGCCAGCCCTCCACGCTGGCACGACGTGCCCAGGAGGGTTTGCGTGACAGGTTGGGCCACGCCGAAACTTGTGGCGTGACAACACTGTTTGACCACGCCACTGGGGTGGTGTGACCAAAGAGGTCATAATTGAAAATAAAATTAAGGAGGGATTAACTTTAAAATATTATTAAAAAGATTAAATAATATAAAAATTGACTAACTATCATCTGCAAGTGAGAGAAAACGCCACACTCACTAACATCAAATCAAGTGAAACAATGAGAAAACCCAAACTGAGATTGGTTTCTTCAAAGAAAAAAGTAGAAGCATCCACACATTAATTGTTTACTGGACAAAATTATTCGTGGAAGAGGGTGCTGAATGTATCCACTGGGTGTGTGTGTCTGTAGCTACTGTTCAAATCTACATATGAACCGGTTGGTTTTCCTTGTAAGTTCTTCTTGGTACTGTATTTGGATGTCATATTTCATGTATAATTTCACTAAACCCTCTCATTTCTATGCCAAGAAACATAATGAAAGTAACAGGTAGCAGTGAACAAGTGCAACATGTAAAAGGAATAAATAGATATATGTTTTCTCTAGTTGCTCTCCAAGCATTTGATCAACGAGGTCCTCCAAGCATTGGGATTTCCTATAATGCCTCATTTGAATCAGCTGGTTCCTCCAAGCATATGATAGTAAAAAGGAAAGTTCAATGGCATGCACTTCGTTTAGATTTTCCCACTTTTTTTCGCCATGGGCCTGCCATTCCCAGAACTTCTAGTAAATTCTTAAGACACATGCTTCTATAATCTATACTGTTCCAAATAATATAGCATAGACACAAATAATTATAGTTAGATCAACAAAAAGACATGCGAAAACTTAAAACTAGTATCGGCAAATTATCCAACCAAAATTACTTTAAATTTCATGCTTGCTTTTACTATGAATAGTATCAAAGCACAACCCTGGTATGTGTGTCAACACCCAGTGCACCTTCATGCCATTTCATTTTGATAAGGTAAATCATCAGAAGGATAAAACGATTAACGTATTGTTCTTTATTCAATTATTATGTTCTTTGTATGGCTTCTTACCTTCTGCACTCCATATGGCACTAACCAGCTGGGGTGCATCAAGTATGTGACCTTAGTTATGTATTAAATCTTCACTAAGTGGTAGGTTTACAAAGGTTCCACACCTTAGACAAAATCAGAAACTAAACACAGGAATAGAAGTACCATTTCATATGTTTTCAATATGCTCTAATAATACATCTTTGAGGAAGTAGAAGTAATTCCAGAACAAGACATCAGTTGGGCAAAAACCAGTACTTCACAGAAAGCCAAAAGTTGATTGAATACCAAAAAAGTGGCCCGGGGCCTGAACTACTATTGGTGATTGACCTTATTTCAACTAGCCAATGGAACGTCTAATTCACCTTATCCATTCTAGCAGCAGCTAAAAGGTGACATCAAACATCAAAAAGAGTACCCTCATCAAGCATGCCGATGGGCAAACATCATGAAAGGTTTTGAAATGTGTTTGGTTTTGGGTTATCTACAGATGAGGTCACAAAAAAGTAGTTTGTCATATCAGTGCTCTGCAGTAAGTGGTCTCAAAACTCCAGACAAACAATAATTGTATCCACTTAGGATATTGACAAATCCACCTCGAACTCATGCACCAGCATTACTCAGTCCTCGCAGTACCATTGTTGTGGGACTGCCAGTTTGGATAATAATAGCTGCCTAAAGAAGCACATGGCAAACTGCAAAATTTGCTGCTGACGATCAGAGCCTGTCAAGTAAGATCAAGTTAGGTAAACGTCACCACTTGGGAATTTTGAGAAACACTAATTGAAACTACAGAAAGCTTCAATCTAAAAGGGTGGCAACTGACAACTATAAATTTTGGTAATAAATACATAGTTAACATTTGTTTGACGATCCTGTTCAAAAAAGAACATTTGTTTGACAAATGCGTACTGCTTGTTTATGCACTCACTATATGGGTGAACCTAAACATTTTTTACCGCAATAACATGAGACCTCATTAACTTACTCATTAGTTTTTCTCAAAGGAGCAATTACCCAGGTATTAGGTAATACATGTGATTGTTGACAATCGACATTTAAGATTGAGAATGCAGGTACCATGTCAAGATAAAGGGAGAAAGTTAGAAAAATGGGCATATCTTAAACAAGACAAGGTAATTAAAGCCACTGCAGTCAGAATTTAAAACATCTTTTTAATCAATATTTGTCAGTTGTCACCGTTTATTGAATTCAAGAATATGGTAATGGGTTTAATTCTTGTTCATTGCAACAAAAACAGGGATATATTAGAAATAGTTAGTAGAGTGCCCTTGAGTAAAAACGGACATGGTTTCTGAATAATACATTGATAACTGCATGAAATCCCAATTACACTTGAAATTGGTGGAATAAAACAACCCAATAGTC
Organism: Hsuehochloa calcarea; assembly: GCA_036346395.1. NCBI lineage: Eukaryota > Viridiplantae > Streptophyta > Magnoliopsida > Poales > Poaceae > Hsuehochloa > Hsuehochloa calcarea. The sequence continues at coordinate 20,077,505 of CM070602.1, read as the reverse complement.
GATAGTACAAAACTGATGAGTAGATAGCCATAGATTGTTGATGAGTATAAAGATTGGAACCTTCTCCGATCTAAAATAGACTAAAAAAAGTATACCGTATCCATCAATGTAGATTATACATCAGTAAGTAGGTAGGAAAATAAAGCAAAATGAAAGACTGGAATGTCAGCCTATTAATCTCTCAGTTTTGTAATATTAGGGCATCTCCAATAGGCGCTTAGAGGTGGTTTTTGCCACGTTTCAGAGAGAATTTGTCAAAACTTAACTACGCGTTGATGCTTGACGGGTGCTTGTGAGTTTGTGGGAGAACGTAACCACCTATAAGAACAGGTGCTAGCATTGGAGGGTTGAGTTCTTAAGTGCTCAATGATATGGCATACACTCTCACTTCTAAACACTTGTTTAAGCACCTTTCACATTGGAGATGGCCTTAGAAGTTTCCTCCATACATTAAGTTAGCTTATTGATCCAAGTGGTCAAGACATTGAGAACTACATGCATAGAGATGCTTTTGGTAATTAATAACAACAAAGGGCTTAGGGACTAATGTGTGTGCTAAGATATTTTCAAGATTTAGTCCCGGAGTTTGAATGACTACATGGAAATGACAATGCAAAGATAATAAATGATTAACATGGCTCAAGGCAAAGGTATTATGAAGCCTAAAAACCCTTTTATAGTTTTTACCGGCCAGGTATTTGATAAAAAGATTGGATTTATAGGCTAGATACCGTACTATAAAAAGGGATCATGGCTAGTAGCTCGAGAATCTATTTTGTGCCAACTTGATCAACTAGAAGTCATGCATTACATTTAGAACTGAAGGAAGATGGATTTGGGTGGAATTGGATGTATTGCATTGAGCCTCTTGGGCGGTATATATAGAGGTACAAGACTTGGGGGGCAAGATGGTACAAGTAGGGATGAAAACGGATCGGATAGTTTCCGACCGATCCGGACGAAAACGGATTCGGATTGTCTCGGATCGGATTTTTCTCGGATAATTTTCGGATCGGATACGGATTCGGATTTTTTTGTCGGAAACGGAAACGAATATGGTAGGCATGCTATCCGGCGGATACGGATACGGATACGGATTATCCGGATAAGACAAGTCCGGATATCCGGATTTCGGCCCAATAGAAGAGGATTTCAGCCCAAAAGGGAAAATAAGATTTTAATTGATTTTTGAATTTCAGAAAATGCAACAAATCAAATAGCCTTTTAGAAAATAGCAAATAGAGTTAAAAAATTCTAGAAAAAATCACAAAAATTCCTTAAATTATTTTGAACTTAATAAAATTAATTCCAAGTTAAAGTTAGTTTTTATTTTTGCACATAAATTATTTTAATTTCTGAAAATATGAACAACCTTTTTAAAATCGAGAAAATTCAAGAAATTAATTATTATTTTTTCATTTTCACTTTAAATACAATAAAATCCCAAAAATCTCAATAAATTTTTTTGACATTGAAAACTAGGAAATTAAATAACTGACTTTATTTTATTTATTTTTTCTTTTAACCGAGAAAACTCTTTTAAATCTCAAAAATCCAATAAACTAATAACTTTATTAATTTTATTTTGGTAACATACTTTAGGATGTTACACCATTTACGATAGATTAACTATCTAGCCTCATCAATGTTAGTGTGAACTAAGTTTTATGTATGTGATAAGCTAAGTATGAATGTGTGATGACTTGTGACTTTGTGAGTTCTGACTTATAAGCTAAATATGGTAAACTAAGTGTTATGTTTATGATGAACTAGTTAATGCAACTTGTTAGTGCCAATGTTGTGCGTGGTTGCTGAAAATATGAATAATTCATGAATGTGTTGCATCAAATGAACTAGTTATATGTTTTCGTTAATTTTTGGTATACAATTTAAGGGGTTTTCATGTTCCGAAAATAATCCGCGATCGTATTCGTTTCAATTCGTATTCGACCCGTATTCGTATTCGATATTATTCGTATCCGTATTCGTATCCGGAGTATCCGTATTCATATCCGGATCCGGAAAAAAATATGAAAACAAATATGACAGAGCCATTATCCGTCCGTATCCGATCCGTTTTCACCCCTAGGTACAAGGGATTGTAATCCCAATTGGACTCTATCCTACCAAATATGTATTGTACTCTAACATCCCCCCGCAGTCACAACGGGAGTGTCGCAGACGGTGAGACTGGAGAAGAAGCCGAAGAGCTAACATCCCCCACAGTCATAACCGTCGATGCGGCGCGCATGCTGTGACTGGAGCAGGAACCGACAAGTAGCTCAAGCAAGGCGGTAGCCCTTTGTGCCGATGTTGAGGTAGCCGAGCGCGAGGGCGGAGTAGTCGTGGTCGAGGATGCCGTGCTGGAGATGGCCGTGGTCGACGTAGTCGTGGTCGGGTTACCGATGTCGAGACGGTCGCTCATGAAGCCGCGGGCGCAAAAGAGGCGCCATGGTGATGACGGAGACGCGTCGAGGCAGTCGTCGTGGAAGGGGGGCGATGCCGAGGTCGACGCAGTCAGGGCCGTCGAGGATGTAGGCGAAAAACGGCGATGCAATCGAGGCAGACGAGACGGGAACGGGAGGGTCGATGCCGAAGTCGATGCAGTCAAGCCGCTAGAGCCGAGGTGTGTGCCAGGTTTGCCAGACCCGGCAACGCGTCGGGGACGAAAGCACGCACCGGTGTTGCCAGTACCGGACGTACAAGGGAGAGGGCCCCAACCAGGTGTGGTTGTGCTGGACGAAGAAGAAGCAGTGCGGGAGCGGACGCTTCTACCCGAAGGCGAGCAGTCCGGGCGGACGCTCTGGCGCGAAGGCGAGCAGTCCTGATGCAAGGTACGGCGGCGGCGGTAGCGCTCGATGTCGGTGATGAAGGCCCGATCAGTATGACGAAGACCATGTGCAGACAGATGGCGCACAAGAGGTTGCGCAGCACAGTCGTCGATGCACAGGGGACGGCGATGTAGATGCAACGGCGAGGGGACACACGGGCGGTAGTGCTGCGGCCCGAGGAGGCGACACAGCAGCAGCCCTGTTGCTCGGAGAAGATACGCATAGTAGTACTCGACGACGGACGTCACGGGAGCCGGGTGGATCGCGCACAATCGGCTGATCAGACCGAGTACGCGCGAGGCGGGACGACGATGGAAGAAGTCGGCGGAGGCGTCCCGATCTGCGTGGCGATGACGAACCGGCGATGAAGATGTGCGGACGGGATGACCGAGACGCGACGCGGGAAGGCGTCCCCTCGGCATCGCGGGCTCGGCCTGGCCGCACAGTCGAAGAGGTAGAGACCGGTGTAGTCGACGCCGATGTCGGAGTAGATACGTGCGAGGTCGACGGCCGGTGGCGACTCAACCCGATCGCTGATCGGGGAAAGATACAACAGCAGCAGTGGGATCCTCCATGTGCAACTCACCGGGTACACCTAGCGTGATCCTCCCCCGTGTACAAGTGCTTTATCTCAAATCCAATCTGAGACTTTTAAAACGCACGGCACAAAGGAGGAGCCAGCGTTGGTGGGCGGCAGGGGCGTGCGTCGGCCGGCTAGGTGGAGGACGGCGAGCGAAGCGGCAAGACCGGCAGCGGCGGAGGCGGGCTCGGTGGCGACTACCGATGGCGGCGGGCGCCGAGGCAAGAAGCCTAGCGATGGCCGAGCCGAGCTCGCAGGAGGCGGCGCCGGCGAGTGGGCGGATCCAGCCTGAGGGGCGGTAGGAGGAGGCAAGCGCCGAGGGGCGCGCCGAAGAGGCGGCGATCGAGGGAGACGGCCACGGGCTCCAGGCGGCGGCGGCGTTCTGGGCGGAGGCGTCCGGCGGAGGGGTCCCGCGGCGCCTGGGAACCAGATCCGTCCGGATCCGGAAGCTCTCCAAGGGCGGCGGCGCTCCTTGCTGAGGCGTCCGGCGGAGGGGTCCCAGCGGCGTCTGGGAACCGGATCCGTCCAGATCCGGGAAGCTCCGAGTAGTCGGCGGCGGTGGCGTCCGGGAGATCGGCCGGAAGAAGAGGCGACGGCGGACTGAGACGAGGAGGCTCGATCTGCTGCTTGATGACGACGACGACGGCGGCCGGATCAATAGGATCCGCCGTCGAAACGGTGGCGCTGCCCCCGGTGGAGATAGATCTCCCCGGGGGCGCGCGGTGCGGAAGCGAGCAGCGGCTAGGGTTAGGATCTAAACCTAGGCGTCTGATACCATGAAGGAAGATGGATTTGGGTGGAATTGGATGTATTGCATTGAGCCTCTTGGGCGGTATATATAGAGGTACAAGACTTGGGGTGCAAGATGGTACAAGGGATTGTAATCCCAATTGGACTCTATCCTACCAAATATGTATTGTACTCTAACAAGAACAACTTCTGGAAAAAGTCTTTCAGCAAAAATGGTATGACCGCAGTTGATGAGCGGTATGCGGTATGTAAATTCCAGAGAGCATGTTTTTGGGAGTTTTTCTCTGGAATATTGGTAGGACCAGAAGAGCCGAACAATACTACCGCTACCGGACATTGTTAGTGCGGTAGTACCGCACCTTTTTGTATTCAGAAGCATTTAATGAACAACAGTCGACCGTTGAACAGTAGGTACAGTAGTACCAGCCGATCAATGGCGGTAGTACCGCATCTACTGAATTTCTAGGGAATCTTCTTCAAACGGACGAATTTGTGGTTGAGAGCTATAAATATCCTCTCACTAGAACTAAGCTCAGAACACTTGAGCCTTTGGTGCACTCTCCTCTATTCATTTGCTCATATTTCACATTTTGAGATAGTTGAGAGCATTCAAGTGCATATGCATCATTAGTTGATCTCTTTGGCACTTGATAATCTTCAAGCAAGAGCTTTGATTTGTTACTCTTGGTGCTTGCTGGTGTTATGAATATTTTGTGTTAAATTCAAGAGGCCAATAGACAATATATATAGTGAGTATAAGGGGGTTGCCATATACAGATAAGAAAATACAAAAGGAGTATTATTCTAACACCCCCTCAAACTCATGGTGAATCACACACACTGAGTTTGGAGAGAAAATAAAAATGTTGTGCCCTAGTCTATGGCTTCGTGAAGAAGTCAGCAACCTGTAACTCTGATGGCACAAACTGTAAAGCAAGTACTCTCTCATGCACCTGTGTGCGAGTGTATGAAGCATTAACACCAATGTGCTTGGTGAGCTCATGCTTCACTGGGTCCCGGGCAATACTGATAGCACCTATACTGTTAGACAAAAAAGTCGTAGGTCCCATCACAGGCACTCCAAAATCTACAAGTAGCCACCTCAACCAAGTAACCTCTGCTGTCATTGCTGTTATAGTTCTCAACTCAGCCTCTGCACTCGAATGGAAAACTGCAGTCTGTTTCTTAGTCTTCCAGGCAATCAGGGAGGAGCCAAGAAAAACATAGCAAGCAGAAAGAGAGCGACGATCAGAAGGATCACTAGCTCAGGTCGCATCGGAATACACCTGAAACTGTAGTGAGGTATAGCTAGGGAACAACAAACGACGAGAGATAGTCCCACACAAGTAGCGAAGAACACGAAGAAGGTAACTATAGTGAAGATAGGTAGGACGAGCCATGAACTGACTGAAGATATGAATAACATAAGCAATATCAGGACGAGTGCTCACAAGATATACCAAAACAAGATGGCGATATCAAGTAGGATCCTCAAGATCGCCATCAGTGGCACGAAGCTGTAGGAATAACTCCATGGGAGTCTCAGTAGTGCGAGTGTCAGTCAGACTAGACCGATCATGAAGATCCTGGACATACTTCTGCTGGGAGAGGTAGTAGCCCTCAGATATGGAATAGACCTCAATCCCAAGGAAGTACGTAAGAGAACCAAGATCAGTCATAAAAAACGCTCACTGAGATGCTTCTTCACATACGTGATGAATGAGAAATCATCACCAGTGATGAGCATATCATCAACTTACAGAAGAAACAGTGTCCTACCTCGAGATGAGACATGAACAAAAAAGGGAAGGATCATGGGAACTGACAGTGAAACCGACAGTAGTAATCACTGAGGTAAAACACACAAACCAAGGCACAAGAAGCCTGTTTGAGGCCACAAAGAGCACGACGAAGATAATACACGTGCCCATCGAGAACAGAATACCCAGGTGTTGGCTGCATGTAGACCTCCTCATGCAAAACACTATTAAGAAAGGCCTTCTTAACATCCAGCTGAGAGATAGACCACCGACGAACAGAAGCAACCGCAACAAGAGTGCGAATAGTGGTTATATGGGCAATAGGGGCAAAAGTCTCATCGTAGTCATGACCATACTCCTGCTGAAAGCCACGAGGCACAAGATGAGCCTTGTAGCGCTCGATAGTACCATCAGACCGGGTTTTAATCTTGTACACCCACTTGCACGTGATCCGACGGCATGCACAAGTGTCGGTACAATATCCCAAGTCTTCGTACGTCGAAGAGCATCAAGCTCCTCTGCCATTGCGAGTTGCCACTCAGAATGAGTAGTAGCCTCATGATAAGAACTAGGCTCAGTGACAGAGAGAGCATGAGCGATCCAAATCCAAGACGATTAGGAGGTCGACGGGATGTCCGGTCACGAAGGACGTAACAAGGAGCATCATCAGGAGGATCAGATGTGGGTGTCGACAAGATACTAGGAGAGGAGACTGGTGAAGGACGAGGACGCCTGGAGTTGTAATACCCCAAAGGTGATTCGGCTTATTAGAAGAAGTTTCGGAAGAGGGAGCTAATCGAAAAACCAGAATCATCTTTTCACCGGGGGGTTTTCTGTGATTTCACGGCAACCTGGGCCTGGGCCACGGCCCAGGAGGGGCCCATGTGGTGGCTGGCCATAAGGGGGGTTCCCACCCCCAAACCCTAAACTCCACATTTCTCTCCCCCTCCCCCCATTTGGAGCCGCCGCCACCTTTCCCCATTGCTGTGCGCCGCCTTGTACGTCGATTTTGGGTACGATGCGTTCGTTTTCTGTCCTGTCCATCTCTTAGAAAGTTGTAGGTATTGTTCTTAGCTTTCCATAGCCACTGAGATCACGTGATTCCGACTTACGGTTTAGGAGATATGATTTTTTTTAGTGCGCGCTGTTCTGTCTGTCTGACGAGAAGGATCTGTCGGCTTGATCCTAGGTTTTGATTTAGTTAGAGGCATTTCCAGAACCTCCACCCAAATAAGTTATTGTATCCCTTTAAATTATCTTTCAAAGCTGATAAAGATCATCTCCATTGGATCTGTATAATGAAAGTTATGATATTTTATTTAGCACTGTTCTGAATTCTGGGCAGATAAATGTTAGCGTTTTCATCTATTGTTTAGACTACTGTAGAGGCCTAATCTGGGGTTTTGCCCTTCTAGAGTTTTATTCCTGGGAACGTTAGCTTTCTTTTGGCACCAAGATCCAGAAAATCCGATATGTAGTTTGGGAGATATGAATTTTTGATTGCGATCTGTTCAGTCTGCCTGAAAACTGGGGTCAGTAGGTTTGTCCCTCGGTTTTGTTCAAATTAGGGGCCGAATTAGAACCTTCACCCAACTAAGTTATTGTAGTTCTCGAATTTATCTTTCCAAGTTGATAAGGATCATTCTCATTGGATCAGTAGGCTAAAAGTTACGCCGTTTTCTTTATTACTGATCTGTATTCTGGACAGACGTAGATGGGTTGTGTTTAACTGATAATTAGCCCTCTGTTTTGGCCGAATCAGGGGATTCCGTCAACTAATGTTTTGTAGCCTGATCAGTTAAGAATAAGTGAGCACTGGTTTCATGTCTTTTAGAGTTACAGACAATTAATGGTGAATTTTCTCGTACGACTGCCAGAAGTTAGGTAATCTGGACTTTTTGTGTAGAGGATCAAATTGAACCTTTTGTTTGGTTGGTTTGGTTAGAGATTGTGGAGGGCACGTAGCACTCGTCATACTCAGTTGTCCTCATATCGATCATTTTATATTGTAGGCGGTGAAGCGGTGAGTAGAGGGGTACCTCAGTTACCTCCCAAACCGTCGCAGCGCGGCAGGCAAGTAACTTGTATACTATGATTGATGCATTATGTGATGTGTGAATGAATAATTATATTTGTCCGTATTTGTAGATGAATGCCATGTGTATCTTTTCATTTATGAGTACTATTCAATCTTGCCATGGGATCACATCATGACATGCATAAATTACCTTTGTAAGACCCATCAATTCCAAAGATGGGCACTTGAAAATCCCATCAATTCCGTAATGGGTACGTAAGTCCACCATTCCAATGTGGGCCACGCACGTGAGTCCACTATTCCAATGTGGGCCACGTTGGACGGCCGTATGAAACGTTCTTCATACGGTTACTTTAAGTGAACACCGACGGGTGTTTCACTCGCTATACCGGTATATGCTGCGATATGTCCAATTCCTTCAATGCATCATTTCACTTCATCCATTCATAAAGTTGTTTCCAATCAATGTTCAAGTTATGATTGTGATAAATTGTTCATGGTATGTTTGATTGTTACATACAAGTACTTGCTGAGTCTTTGGCTCATTCTTGCTTTGTTGTTTTATTTAGGTAAATGACAAGGAAGAATGATCTCGTGGAGGGTAGTTCAACACGATGCACTCACTACCATAATCCAAATATTTTGAGAACTTTTATTGTCGTTATTTTTGTCTTGTGTTGAATTGTAATAAGCCATTTTGGTCATAACTATCGTATCCCTCTGAATTGTTTATTTCATTCCGCTGATTAAACTTGATGATGAATCCTTGTTTCGTGATATCCTTATTAACTCCTTCACCTTGTCATGCTTTGATGTTATTATTCTAAAGAGTAGTGATTGTAGGTGACATATTGACTTCCTTATAGTCAGGGTGTTACAGTTGGTATCAGAGCGGGCTTTAGGTCCGTGGTTCATTCAAACATATTAAATTGACACACTGTGCACATTAGGAGGGGTTGGGTAAACTGTTGCTTCCGCATTTCAATTGTGGTGACTCGAGTATTGAGTCGTTGTTAAATTGTGTTGTGCTATGATGTGTTAATCCATGATATGATGTGATAACCTCTATCTATGAAATTATTCTATGATCGTCATGAGATGATCCGATATATATATATATATATATATATATATATATATATATATATATATATATATATATATATTCATAATTGATTGCATTAGTTATGCATTTCGCTAGCGGGCGTTGATCAGTTGAGTTCGTGGTTGATGTCCTGGGTTTTGCCAGGCTACACCACTGTTTGTAGTATGATATTAGAGAACTTCTTACCTCTGTTCCATAAGCTCTGTATTGAGCATGAGCTCATTGATGAACTTGTTGCCTTTCTCGAACCGATATCCGGTTTCTCGGTTGTGGTTCCCGCGATTCGTGAATTCTTTTGAAATTGGGGTTTTAATGAAGAAGGCAAGCTCCAAAGTAGCTTCTCGATTCGCTCTTTGAAACAAATATTGCCCTTTCGACTATTGTGATATTTACGCTCCATGTGAGCATAGTTCAAATGCAAGATTCCTCTTTTCACAAAAGACTTGTTTTACCCCTATTGGGGAAATTTAACTCATCTGCTCGCTTGGAATCTCGGTATTGGAAAACTTCTTTTGCAAGTTCTTTATCAAGTGTGTATTGATCTTGCATATTTCTCTTGAGCTGCTTTAGTAAGTCGTTCTCTTCCTTGATTTTCGAATTTGACAAATTCTTGTCCGGTGGCGATTGATGAATTTCTCTTGGGTTCATGATTTTGGTAGACGAGTTTAAAAAGGCCTTTAATGGTACTCCAAAACATTATTGTTTTTCGATTGTCGAATTGCTTTTACTACGAATGATCTTTGTAAATTGGCAACATTGATATTTTCATGGTTGTTCTTTCTTTCTCATTGGAAAAGAGCGACTCATTTACTCGTTTGATGGTTTGCCTAATGAGAATTCTTGTTGCAAGTTCGTTAACACGAGAAAGCTTTGGCTCAATGTATTCCTTTTGGAACCCTCTGCTTGTTGAAATTTGATGCATCTCTTTTCTGAAGAAAAGCGTTAAAACCCTTTTGGAGTGCTTGGTTATGCTTAAGTCGGGGGTTGTACCCAAACAAAGATTGTGGGCTACGGGTTTCTATTAGACCCTATTTGTTTTTCAAAATAGTTTCTTGCCTTTCTGGCTGCTGAGCTCTCATTGCTGTTTGTGAACGTTATTTTTGACAAGATCGATCTCCTTATGTTAGCCCTATCTCTCTTGTTGATAAGGGCAGCTCGGTTATCCGTTTGACAGTTCGGAGAATGAAAATTTCCTTTCACAAAGTTCATTGAAGAAATTTCGACTATGTTCATTTCTTTGGAATATTTGGAGTGTTGGAGTTTAGAACCTCCCTTTGGAGCAGACTCACAGCGAAAAGTACGGATGGAAGAATTAAATTGAGTACGAGCCATCGTTGCAAAGCTACGATAGATCACAAGAAATTGACCACGATTAGACATAGGGAAATCCATATAAAACGGGAATAATCATCAATGAAGATCACATAAGATTTATGCCCGCCTTTAGAGATAATATGCGCAGTAAGGATAAAAACTCGAACCGCCGCTTCTGGTGGATCGGCGATAACGTAAACCGCCAAGCTACGGATTTACCAGAAAAACCGATGAAATTCGCTTGAATTTGCTTAAAAACTAGCCAAAATTTGAAAACTAGAATTTGAATTTGCTAAACCGGAAAAACCGACCGGTTTTTCGTTATCGACCGACACAGTAAGGTTTCTATCACGGTAACCAGCGAAGAATCCTACGGATTTTCATCCATGGGCGCAGTGTTAGTTGCTGGATTCTTGCTCTTGGTGATGGCAAGATCCTTACTCTTATTGAGAGGATGACACTTGGAGATGGGGCAATTTTCTAGTTTTATTTCTCACACATTGCCATACCAACCTGAGGGGTTGGGGATACAAATTTATAGGCTGTCAACCAGCCAAGCATATGCTAATATGCTAGTCTAAGATGCTGTCCTAGATGCTAGTCAAGATGCTGTCCTAGAAGGGCAACAAAAACCACCATGTGCTGCAGCCCCACAAGCACCAGACAAACACAGAGACTTATCCATCACTCTCCCCCTAAGTCTTGTGTGTCTCTGTAATATTCTGAAAAATAAATGGTAATAATAAATAAATATTATTGACGTTTATTAAGGGCCTGTGTGCAATTAAATAAAAGAGTACACATAAAAAAATTGAATTTCAGAATTTTTTTAGAGCTATATAAATAGATGTTGGGAATTTTAGAAACCCTAGCAGCTTTTCTTTTCTTTTGTTTTTCTTCCACCGCCGCCAACCAATTTTTATCTCCTCGCTGGTCGCTCGCTATTTGATTGTCTTTGTCTTCTTCCGCCATTGTCTTGTTGCCGAGCCGGCGCACTTGTTGGCGCTGCCGGCCGAGCCGGCAATGCGCTTTGTCTTGTGTCGAGCCGGCACCGCCGTCGCAGTCTTGACCGATCTCTTCCGCCATTGGATTTCTCTGCGCGGCTCTCGCCGTGTCTTTGCCGCTTTGTGCTCGCTCTCTCGCGCTTGAGCCGCGTGGCCGCTGCTGCCGTCTGTTCTTCTGCGTTGCTTAGGGTCGCTTCTTTGCTGATTCTTCTTTGGTGCCTCGCAAGCGTGGAAGCCAGGAGAAATTCAAGGGAAAAAAATCAAGAGAAAAGCTAGAGCATCGGCTGGGCAAACCAGAAGAGAAGGAAGATAGAAAAAAATTAGAAGAAAGACGCCAGGATCCGGGTTCTTGTGGGTAACGATCTATAATTTCGTTTCGTCTCTGTTTCGCTGTTTATTTAGAGATTATAATTGAGGTTAATTAGAGAGGGTTCTATAGTTTTAGTCAAAGTGCCGAGTATTAGATCTGTTTAATAGATCCGTTTAGCCTGCTGTTCTGTTGAACGATTTATTCGGGTATCTTAATGGCAAATTTTGGAAATATCATCTACTAGTTAATTGTAGGTAATTTCGATATCTTTCTATAGCATATTTTATCATGTCAATCGGACAAGTAGATTTCGAGATGTGATTTTCGGAACACTGCTGTCCTTGGGGTTGTCGTATTTCGGCGCTGTTTTGGTAGACTGTAGATTAAAAATAGTAAATAGACTAATTAGAGTTTTTGATCTACATGAAAATCGTAGATAATTTTCCAATGGTTCTGTAGAATCTGAGAACGCGAATTTTGGTTGAGTAAAACAAAAGTTATGAATTTAGTAAGACCGCTGTTCCGAAGCGGACAGATCGGCTTTCTGGGCTAAATACGGAGGGTTAGATGATTTAATTAGAAGACTGTGTAATCTAAGAAAATGTGGAGAATTTTATAAAGAATCCAGAATGGGGTGGTTTGTGGTGATCGGACTTTCGAGTCAAAAGTTACGTTTGTTTTAGTGCCTAGGCAGCTATGGGTAACTATTCGGTACCGGGGTAACGTGGTATATTTGGGGACGTGTAGGAGCGATGTCGATTGATTGTTGTTCTTATGATGCTGTAGCTTGTATTGAAATTTGTGTATTTAATGTAGGAGAGGCGTCGTACTTGTTGCCATCTGCTAGCCAAATTGTGCGTCGCAACTAGTAAAGGCAAGTGCATGGTAGACAGCGATCAATGATGATCACTGTGATTCTTTATCTTCTATTACCATTATTGTTGTGCTTTTATTTGGTTTAATTGCAAACAAATAATTGGTATGATTATATCTTTGTTGACAAGCATGATGGAAAGTTGGATATGATGTTTATGATGGAGTTTGCATGTTTGCATTCATAAGCATCTTTGCATATGAGCAGGTGATCATGAATGATCACAACTCCACGGGAGTGGAGGAGGTCCCCGATCCTTATGGAGGAACGGGCTTGAGAGTGAATGTTGTCGCGAGCATTCACTCATGCTATACCGGTATACGCGAAAGAAGTGCATGTGGACATGTAGATTAGAGTTGCATTCATACATGAGATTAATGGATGTGAATCAAAGAGAAGATAACTGCATGAGATTATTAATGAAAGTACCTGTGATGATAATGAAGTTATTGAATGCTGTGGATTTATTATTGTTCGTTGTTTATCGATGTGTTTGCTGAGTCGTGGACTCACCCTTGCTCTTTTGTTGTCTTTAGGTGATCTTCGAGGGCGCCGTAACTGAGAGCGAGTAGAGCACATGGACAACACATGATCATTTGCCATAAGAATCTTTTCATTCACAATTGGATTACTCTTGGACATGCTAGAGGTTGAATAAAGTTTAGGACATCGTTTGGACTAGACTATTTGCTTTATTAATTTGGATTCATTGGTTGATGCTATTTTGGATTGTTTATCTGGTTATAATTCTCATTGCTTATTTATTATCGTTTGAACCATAATTATGCATGTTCTTTTGTGATCCCTGGATATATTTATCATTGTTTTCTGCTGTAGTTTTATAGTGTGTCGATATTTATTAGTAAAGAGAGTAGTGTGGTGGCATTCTAGGCTCAGTGTTGGGTCAAAAGTTACAGCTTGGTATCGAGTGGCTTTAGGTCCGTGGTGAATAGATTAACAACTTAGGCAAACTAAAATTGTTAAAATTTGTTTTAGTTTTAGAAAAACAACTAAAATTTGCTAATGGTTAACTAACCTAAAATTTAACACACTAGTGCACAGTAGGTTAGAGAGAGGTACGAATATAGTTTTACGCTTCCGTTATGTTGTTCAATGATGGATGATTTTATTTTGACCTTTGAGCTCATTGTGTATTGTTGATTGTGGTTGATAGCCATGCCGAGGGGTAGAGGACGTGGTCGTGGTGGCCGCGGTCGTGGAGGTCTGGCCCGCGGGCGAGGTTCCGTGGAGCCACCTCCTGTAGCAGATGAGTCGATGGCCGAGGGGGTCTTTGTCGACCCGCCTCCGGTTGGGGCCCAAGATGAGACCCCCGCTTTGCTGAGAGAGTTGGTGGGAGAGATCCGTGCTCTTCGTCAACAGGCGCCGGCAGCTCGCTCTTCGCAGATCTGTTGTTGCTCTGCCGCACATCCACCGGTTCTGAGGCGCGATGTCACTGAGAGTGGATGGGGTTGAGGTTGGATCCGCTTGACTGCCTGGCAGACGGTCCCAGTAGCGGATGGTTGCGCTACATGGAGAGGCGCTTTGGAGCTTTAGAGATGTCTTCACTCGAGGGTCCGCTTTGTAGCCTTTCACCAAAGGGCAAGCGGATATTTGGTGGGAGGGCGTGTTGTCTTCGAGGACCGCCACCAAGGGCCATCACTTGGGAGGATTTTGTAGATCGGTTCAAGGGAAGTTCTACCCTACTCTTTTGTGGAGAAGATGGAGGTTGCCTTGACGACCTTTGCTCGGGGAAGAGGTCTATTGCCGAGTATGAGGTGAGTTCAACAACTTGGTTCGCTTTGTCCCTTCAAGAGCGAACGATGATCTTCGAAGGCCAAGAGGTTCCGTCGGGGTCTCACCTGAGTACCAAGATGTGTTGGGAGCTACTCCACTCTGTGACTACAGCCTGTTGTGGAGCAAGCTAGGGGCATGGAGTTGGAGATGCACCACACAAAGGGCAAAGAAGCCTCTGTGGATCGTAGTTTCGTGGTGACCAAGAGGAGCTCTAGTGAGGGAAGTGGGTCTGTTCAACACCCGCCAAGAAATTCAAGGAGGACCGCATCTTTTCAGTCTAAGCGCGAGGCCGTTTTCTTCGACGCCTCGTCCTTTGCAGTACTCACTCTTCGTCTGTCCCTGTAAGGGCATGCTTTGCTTTAAGTGCGGTGATGGACACCACGACGCTGAAAGTGCACTTGACGGAGATTGCCGCTGCTGTGGCCGATCGGTCACAAGGAGCGGTGTGTCGCGAGAACCCGCTAGCGTGATCAAGTGGGAGCTCGTGCCATCTTCTTCTTCTTCGGGTCCGCCGAGGATCTTTCCAGATGATGATCGCTCCTCCAATGATGCCATTTCCTTCACTTGGGCGCCTCAGAGGGTACCATCGGCACCGCCACCTTCGCACCGCCAAAGTTGCACGACCGCTTTACTCGCACCGCCACAAGAGATTGTCGGGGCTCGCCGCCCGCCGTCGTCTTCTTTCGCCATGGCGCCACCGAGTGTACGCCATGCCCACAATGAGTCCGCGGGTCGCCCCGACGTGGTGATGTACTTTGCTTGTGGATTCGCTCGATGCTTTAGTCCTTTTGATTCGGGGCTACCTTTTCGCTTGTCTCAACGGCGCTTGCTAGGAGAGCGAACTTGAGTATGCAAATGGATTTCTCAATCGGTGTTGGTTAGTTCTCCTGGGGGTATTATTGCTAGCTCTACTGTTTGTCCTGGGTGTTCTGTCGTCATTGATGGAGAGAGGTTCACGGCGAATCTGATAGTTATTAAAATGGAGCCGCTCGATGTTATCTTGGGTATGGATTGGTTGCACTCTTATCGAGCCGTGATATGTTGTTTCAGAGAATGCTCTGCGTGCGCACCTCGTCTGGGAGACTTTGACTTTTCAGGAGTGCGCCCGCGCTCTTTTCGATATACCGGACTGCTCCCGGCCGTAGTGAAAATCGGGCTTTTTAGCTCTTCTGCCGAGAAACCAAGTGTGGCTTCACAGATTGGGGAGATTCCAAAGGGTTAGTGAGTACCGGATGTGTTCCCACCGATCTTCCGGTTTGCCACCGCGCGAGACGTGGAGTTTCATTGATCTTGTTCCGTACTCGCCCCATCTCGATGTTCCATATCGATTAGCACGTCCGCTTCGTGACGAGTTGAAGAAGCAATTGGATGATTTGTTGGCTAAAGGGTTGATCAGCGAGTGTATCGCCATGGGGAGCTCCTGCTCGCTCACGAGAGAAGAAGGATGGGAGTTGGCGATGTGTATTGATTATCGTGGCGCTTAATGCGGTCACAATCAAGAACAAATATCCATTGCCCCGCATTGAGGATTTGTTTGATCGGCTGAATGGAGCTCAAGTATTCTCCAAGATCGATCTCCAATGGGTATAATCAAATCCGTGTGCGTGAGCGAGATGTAGAGAAGACCGCTTTCTCCACCGTATGGGCATTATGAGTATAAAGTTATGTCTTTTGGATTGACTAATGCACCGCCATTTTTATGGAGACCATGAACAACATGTTACACGAGTATCTAGATGACTTCGTGGTGGTGTTCATTGATGATATTCTTATCTATTCCAAGACCAATGAGGATCATGAGCGCCATTTGAGGTTGGTTTTAGACACTTTGAGAGACCACAAGTTCTATGCTGTTGAAGAAGTGTGAGTTCGGATTTCGTATGGGTTTTATGGGTCATGTGATTAACCTCGTGGCATTGCTTTGTTGATCCTAGCAAGGTCTCCACAAGGGTGGATTGGAAGAGGCCGACTAGTGTGAAGGAGGTGAGGAGTTTCTTGGGATTGGTGGTTATTATCGGCGCTTTGTGCAGATTTCTATCATCGCCAAACCGATGTCTCACTTACTCAAAAGGTGTGAGATTCCAGTGGATCGATGAGTGTGAGCGCTAGCTTTACGCATTTTGAAGGACAAAGTTGGTGACCTCTCCTATTCTCACTCTTCCCGAGCCGGAAAGCGGTTCACGCCTTTTCAGATGCCTCGAGTGGGTCTTGGCGTGTTCTCATGCAAGACGGTAAGGTGATTGCTTATGCGCCGAGGCGCTTAAAGAAGCACGAGCAGAATTATCCCACTCATGATTTGGAGTTGGCTGCGGTTGTTTTTGCTCTCAAGATTTGGAGGCATTATCTATACGGCGAGCCTTGTGATATTTTCACAGATCACAAGAGTCTCAAATATATCTTCACTCAGAAGGATCTGAATTTGAGGCAAAGGAGGTGGTTGGAGTTGATCAAGGATTATGATCTTACTATTCAGTATCATCCAGGCAATGCCAATGTAGTTGCTGATGCTCTTAGTCGCAAGGCGACTCCCGCTACTCTAGATTGCCTCATTGCTGATTTTGATCGCATGGGAATATCTTATTGTTATGCGGGCACAACACAGGTTGAGACACAATTGATTCTTGAGTCAGCTATTCCAGACCGTGTGCGGGAAGCACAACAGAGTGACCGGTTACTACAGGAGGTTAGGTAGCGTTTGGATGAAGGTAAAGAGAGTGATTTTAGTATGGATGATTCTGGTACTTTGAGGTTTAAAGGCCGCCTTTGCGTGCCGCAAAAGGCGGAGGTCAAAGATGATATCTTGAGGGAGGCACATCGCACTCCATACACTATTCATCCCGTGAGACTAAGATGTATCGAGATTTGAAATGCAATTTTGGTGGAAAAGAATGAAGGTGGACATTGCTAATTATGTGGCTTCTTGTGGTGTTTGTCGCAAGTGAAAGCCGAGCACAAGCGCCCCGCAGGGTTGTTGCAGCCTTTGGAGGTTCCCCAGTGGCCTTGGGATGATATCTCTATGGACTTTGTGGTGGCGCTACTCGCACGCCGCGAGGGAAGGATGCGCTTTGGGTAGTGGTGGATCGATTCAGCAAGTCTCACGACTTCATTCCTATTCGCACGACAAATTCAAATGAGTGATCTAGCTCCTATTTATGTGCGTGAAATAGTAAGACTGCATGGTGTGCCAAAGACCATCATTTCTGGATGGGACGCGAAGTTTGTCTCCAAGTTCTGGGAGAGTCTGCAGAGTGCATTGGGCACACAGCTCCGCCTTAGTACAAAGATTTCACCCATTGCATGATGGGCAAACCGAGCGCACTATTCGACTTTGGAGGACATGTTGCGATCTTGCGCTCTATCTTGGAAGGGTAGTTGGGAGGACCAATTGCCACTTGCAGAGTTTGCTTATAATAATAGTTACCATTCCAATATTAGAGCCGCGCCATTTGAGGTTCTCTATGGGCGAACTGCAGATCGCCACTTTGTTGGGATGCGCTTGGAGAGAAGGCAATTTTGGGTCCGACCGATTCGAAGACCGTTGAGCGTGTGGCTATGGTGAGGCGTAATCATAGCAGCTCGAGAGCGCATGAAAAGTTATGCTGATTTGAGGAGGCGTGACCTGGAGTTTGCGGTGGGTGACCAGTGCTCTTGAGAGTGTCTCCCACTAAAGGTATTGTTCGGTTTGGTACCGGAGGGAAGCTTAGCCCGAGGTACGCTGGACCGCTCTCGATTATTGCAAGAATTGAAAGTTAGCCTACCGCTGGACCTTCCCGAGTCCATGCGTGGAGTTCACAATGTGTTTCACGCCTCGATGCCGAGAAAGTTTTTGAGAGATCCAGAGCATAAGATTTCATTAGAGCCGCCGACTATTGAGCAAGATCTCACAGCTTGAGTCGCGTCCGTAGCGCGATTCGAGAGAGGTCGGAGCGAAAGCCGAGGCACAAGACGCTGGTATACGCCAAGGTGCCGTGGACGATCACCGAGAGAGAGGCGACTTGGGAGTTGGAGTCTGCATGCGCGAGCAATACCCGAGTTGTTCACGCTGCACGTGTTATTTTATTGTTTAATTTCAGCGAAGTAGTTTTTATTTGAGTAGCACGCGAGTAGAATTCGGGTCGAATTCCGTTAAGGGGTAGAATGTAATATTCGAAAAATAAATGGTAATAATAAATAAATATTATTGACGTTTATTAAGGGCCTGTGTGCAATTAAATAAAGAGTACACATAAAAAATAGAATTTCGAATTTTTTAGAGCTATATAAATAGATGTTGGGAATTTTAGAAACCCTAGCAGCCTTTTCTTTTCTTTTGTTTTTCTTCCACCGCTAACCAATTTTTATCTCCTCGCGTGGTCGCTCCTCCATTGATTGTCAGTCTTTGCCATTGTCAGGCGTCATTTCCGCTTGTGGACGTGTGGGCGCTTGTCTTGTTAGCTTACACTACCAGGCTTTGTCTGCGTCGAGCCAAGCGACCGCTTTGGCGCTGTGCCGACCGATTCTATCTTCAGTCGGGACCCCGGGTTCACACAACCCCGAGACCCTCAGTGCGTACCAAGCTAGTCCCATGATCGTAGCTAGCTTGCACAACAGCAACAATGATGCATTCATAACCATTCAACAACGAACTAATGAAGCGCATAAAGTAATATTAATTAAAACAAAGAAGACCTTATGGTCGAGGTTCTTACAAAAGTCGCCTCACGTGGCTTAGCATCAACAGAGTATCCGCAAATGAAATCTCAAAATACGTGGAGCCCAATCGACATGCCTACAGTGCAATCGAGTGGTGGACGTGACCTAGTTCGCAAGTCTTCAAAGTAGCCTTCTTCATAGAACTCAACATTTCTGGTTCTTCTCATTGACCGATCAACAAAGGGCATAAAGCCGTGAGTACATAAAGTACTCAAGAAGTCGTAGAGAAATGTATGCACTTAGTATTCATGTCGCTTAAGCAAGGATGGCTTTATGGTTAATTTGCGAAAGCAAGTTTAACAAGAAATACAATAATTAGATTGCAAAGCGTGATTTTAAAAGAATAATACATAGATAACCAAGTTCTTTTGAATCAAACAAAGGAACATCCCGCTCACTTCCCAACCATTCCAACCAAACGTTTCTATCGAACCAAACCACATTTTTGAAAATACTACCCTTGCGCGAAATCACTGTGCATGTCCGTAATCGGGACACGGCTATTCAATAGATTTTTGACACTCTGCAGAGGTTGTGCGGCTTTACCCACAAGAGATAAATCACTTGTAATGTCCGTCTGACACACTTCCGAGGGTGTGCGACTAAGTGATTACCACAAGGCCTTTACAAAGTTCCATTTTGCCTCGGTTCTGCCCGCTAAGGTTTCGCCATCACAGCCCCCTCTTGCGCCATTAAACAGCCACAACAGAACCGACTCAAAACTTCCCTAATTAGTTGGCCAGGTCCGTCCCATACCGGACTTATGGTTGCACGAGGTGGCCCAGATCAATGACTTGCAAAGTTAAGTCCTTAGTTGGCTGCTCAGACAAGTCTACCACAACCCAATGTGCATCACACACCCACTCTAGCTTCCTACCTCAAGCCCGAGCATAAATCATTTTTGTTCAAACCCGACCAAATGGCAATCCCTGCCATGGCACAACATCTTTTAATAAAAGTGGCCTCACACCACTGTTCCATAGTTCCATTAGTCAAATTTCAATAATCATTGAACATGTGATCGAAAGTACCGCGGGTAACTAAAGCATGTCTAAGCAATAATACGCTCCCAAGTTGGTAATACAATTATGTCCAACTAGTATTAACCATCCTATGGTGTCCAAGGATATATGTCATTCAAGGAGACATTTCATTTTCAATTTATCAAGGAGGCATAATGGCAATTTGGTAATTATCTACTCCCAAAACCATTTTTAATAAAACTAGCCATGCATGATAATTTAAAACAATATACATTTATAAAATGGGTTCAACATGGTCAAAGGCCTACGACTTGCCTTCGTTGGACGAGGAGAGGTTCTTCTCGTCGGGTTGAAGAAATCTTCCAAACGCTAATCTACACGCAGAAAAAGCAACAAATAAATAAAACAGCACCAAATGAACTCCAAAAATTGCAAAACCAGTACCAAATGAAAGAGGATGAATTTATATGAATTTAGAAATTTGGATCACCCAAATCGGAGTTCTGATGAAAAGTTATAGCCAAAAGAAGTTTCAAAATCACATAAAATGATAGATTAGGGTTTTGGATTTTCGAATTTAATTTTTCAATTGAAAATTTGATTTTGACGTCGGCCGCTTGCAATCGCCGACGCAGCAGCCACGTGGCGAAATCGACGCGGCGCGCGACGTGGCGCCACGTGGGTGGCCACGTGGGCTCGCCCACTGGTCGAGAGAGAGAGAGAGAGAGAGAGACGGGAGACGCGCGGCGGCGGCGAGTTGGGGGAGAAGTCGGCGGCGCAACGGGAACAGCGGCGACGCCGGGAGACGGCGGCGCGAGGCGGCCGGAGGCGGGAAGAAGGGAGGAGGGCGGGCGAACGCGCCGAGAGAGAGAGAGAGAGAAGAAGAGAGGAGAGGAAGGCGAACAGGCGCGGTTTATAAGCGAGGAGGTCGCGGAGCGCGGAGGCGCGAGGAGAGGCATGGGCGCGGCGCATGCGCGCGGGCGGAGGCGCGGCGAGACGACGGACGGCACGGCGCGAGATTCGCGGCGCTGCGCGCGACGACGTGGGAGAGAGAACGGCGGCGCGATTTAAGACGACGACGACGCCGTCCGATTTCGACGGACGGTGGAGCGAGGGAGACGCGGCGACGGAGAGCCGTCCGATTCGACGGACGGTAGAGAAATCCAACGGCGCGACGAGGAAGACGACCGGCGCCGTCCGATTGATCGACGGTGGGGAGCGGAAGAGGCGCGGCGAAGCGGACGAAGCGGCGCCGTCCGATTTCGACGGACGGGAAGACGAAGGCGCGGCGAAGGCGTCGTCCGATTTCGACGGACAATGGAGAAGAGAGAGAGGGCGCGCGGCGAGAGCCACGCGATGACGATCGGACGGTGGGCGCGAGGCCGAGGCGGGAGGCGAATCGCGGCGAAGGAGGACGGCCGGATGGAGATCGGGCGGCTGAGGCGAAGGGGAGACGCGGCCGATCAAGAGCCGACGGATAGAGATCCAACGGCCAGGAGCTGAGGGCGCGCGCGGGAGCGGGCCGGCGCGGGGAAAACATTGATGGGCCGAAAGAGATTCGGCCCACACACAGAAAAGAGATTTTAAATTCATTTTTGATTTCAGAAATTCAAACAAATCAAAAAGAAATTTAGAAAATAGCAAATAGACTCCAAAAATTCTAGAAAAATTCACAGAAATTCCTTGACTTATTCTAGACTTAATAAAAATACTTTTAACTATAAATTTTCTTTTTCCTTTGCAAATAAAATGATTTTTAATTTCGGGAAAAAGGAAAAACCCTTTTTAAAATCCAATAAATCCAAGAAAATTCTTAAAATAATAATTTTGATTTTAAATTCCAGAAAACTCAATTAAACCAACTTTAATTTAATTGAAGTTTGATTAATTCATATTAAACTGCAAATGGATTTCTGAAATTTCCAAATTAAGCTTTTGGCAAAAAGAAGCAAACGATTCTCTTTTTAAAATTTTCAAAAACTCCGAAAAACGGGACGCTACAAACCTACCCCTCTTAAAGGGAATCTCGACCCCGAGATTCAGGCTGACTAGAGAATAGGTGGGGAAACTCTGCCTTCAAGTCATCTTCTCGTTCCTAAGTGGCTTCTTCTTCGGTGTGGTTGCTCCACTGGACCTTGCAGAAACGGATGATCTTGCTTCTTGTCACTCGCTCTGCTACTTCCAAGATCTTGATGGGATGCTCCTTGTAGGTGAGGTCTTCTTGCAGGGCAATTGATTCCACTGGCATCTGCTCTTCGGGCACACACAAACACTTCTTCAATCATGACACGTGGAAGACATTATGCACATCGGATACCGAGGTGGGAGCTCCAACCGTAAGCGACTTCTCCTCTCCGGCTAGAATCGAAAGGTCCGATGTACCTTGGTGCAAGCTTTCCACTTACTCAAACGACGATCCCTTTGAGAGGCGACACCTTCAGTACACAAGATCACCAGTGCAAAAGCTAGGTCTCGGCGACTGCTATCGGCATAACTCTTCTCGCTCGGTCTCAGGCTGCTTTCACCTTTCTCGATTGATCGAACTTGCTCTTCGGCTTTTTCCAAAATATCTGGCCCAAACACTTGTCTTTCGCCTACTTCATTCCAATACAACGGTGTCCTGCATTTTCTTCCATAAAGAGCTTCAAATGGAGACATCCGAGGCTTGACTGTAATCGTTGTTATAGGAAAACTCGCATAAGGTAGCATTTGATCCCAATCGGTCTCGATTTGCTAAGGCACAAGCCCTTAACATATCTTCTAGGATTTGATTTACTCTTTCGTCTCATCCATCCGTCTGGGATGATAAGTCAGATCAAATTTAGATTAGTACCCAAAACATCGGCAACTTCGCCAAAATCTTGAGGTGAATCGATCCTCGATCCGACACGATCTTCTTGGCACTCCATGCCGCACACTATCTTTGCCATGTACAATTCTGCCAGTTTATCTCCAGAGTAAGTAGTCTTGACTGGGAGAAAGTGAGCAACTTTAGTTAGACGATCCACAATTACCGTGATAGAATCATATCCTCGACCTTGTCCTTGGCAAACCAAAGGATAAAATCCATGCCAATTTCTTCCCATTTCCATTCGCACTCTCAAGGGTTGCGGAGTCCAAAGGTCTTTGATGCTCGGCTTTTACTCGACGACGACATCACACCGAGCTACATACTCGGCAATCTCACGCTTCATGCTAGGCCACCAATACATTTCCTTGAGGTCTTGGTACATCCTTGTGCTTCCAGGGTGAATGGAATACAAAGTTTCATGGGCTTCCTTGAGTATCACCGCTTAAGCTCTTTCGATCCGAACACGATTCGCTTGTCAAACCAAATGGTGCCTTGCTCATCTTCCAAAATCTCGTGGCTTTACCCTTCTTCATGTTGCTCTTAATTTCCTTAATACTGGCATCTTCAACTTGAGCTTCCTTGATCTGATTCCGCAAGTGGGTTGAACTTCTAGAGTAGCTAGATAACCTTCTTCAACCAACTCTAACTTGAGCTTCAGGAACTCTTCATGAAGGGCTGGCTGATTTTCCTTGATCGACAGGGTATTGCAGTAGACTTTTCTGCTCAAGGCATCTGCCACAACATTAGCTTTGCCTGGGTGGTAATGGATTCCAATATCATAATCCTTGATTAACTCTAACCACCTTCTTTGCCTCATATTAAGATCAGCCTGAGTGAAAATGTACTTCAAGCTCTTATGGTCCGTGTAGACTTCACATCGATTACCAATAAGGTAATGACGCCATATCTTTAGAGCATGCACTACGGCAGCTAACTCCAAGTCATGAGTGGGGTAATTCACTTCATGAGGCCTCAATTGACGGGAAGCATAAGCTACTACCTTCCTTTCTTGCATCCGGACACAACCAAGTCCTTGCCGGGATGCATCACAGAAAATCTCAAGATCCTTCCGGACATCTGGCAAAATCAACACCGGAGCTGTGGCCAAATGCTTCTTCAACTCTTGAAAACTTTGCTCACAATATGTTGTCCAAGCAGATTTCTTTTCTTTCTTCAATAGCTGAGTGAGGGGTCTTGCTATTTTGGGAGAATCCTTTTATTACGGCTCAACTGAACGCGTTGCACATCTCTGACAGCTGCAGCGGTAGCTCCATTATGGGAAACTGATGCCAAACTGCGGGTTTACAACTATGTTCTGGAGTGCCAACTAAGAAGCTATCAATTTTGTCTTCCAAATTGCTGAATCCAATTCTCACTATTATCGAAATCTACCAATCCACCATGTCATAAGGTCACCCACTTAAAATCCAATCATTTAATCAATTTCACATTCTCGATAAACCAGCATGATTCAAAAATCCTTCTTCGGCATAAGTTTTAAATAATCCAACAAATTCACCACTTTGATCGCAAGATCCCTTTTCTGCACAAATCCACAAAATCCACTAGCAATAAGCACATCTTCCGATCCGATGAACTTCCAGATCACACTAAATTCTTTTCTATCCCTTTTTGAAACAAAATCCTCCAGAGATTATAGTCATGCAATTGCTTCCTCCAAAATTATTGACTAAATCCACAACATTATCCACCAAATTTCCTCAAGCAAATTTATCAATTGCAACCCTCAGAATTTCTTTATACCAATCCAATATCTCAATTTTAGAACCTTCCAAAGGACTGCTTGCCATCCCAATTCAAATTTAATCCGCCAATTATTGTATCACCATTTATCCAACATTCATTCACCCAACTCAGATATTCATCAATCCAACAATTATTTTGGACCAACTCCGATATCAGTAATATATCCGTCAATCATAAATTCCAATATCCAACAATCATCTGTTTGCATAATCCAATCTCCACAAATGCGCAATTCTATGATCCAATCAAGACATATCTTTATAATCCAACCAAAATTTCTTTTAAATCCCAACTTCTCTATTCAATCATATCCAATTGAATCCAATGTGACCAACAAACTCAATTAATTCCATTCTTCTTGATTCAACATAATCCATCACAATCATCGTCAAGAATTGGCGATTATATAATCCGAATCCTTAACAATCAGGTAATCCTTTAATCCAAATCCAATCATAATATATTATGTAATCCATCATCCAGCAAATTAGATTTCTATAACCCAAATTCCACAATCATATTTCCATAATCCAATCAAGATCAATTTCTGTAATTCATCCAAGATACTTTTCTATAATCCAATCTCCATAATCTCATATCAATAATAATTTAATTCTACAATCTAGTAATCATGCATTTCTACAATCCAACCAAGATCCAACCGATTCTTCCAAAATTAACATCATCAATCGACATGAAAAATCCAATTCTCTTCGCATTCTACTCTGTGCCTCTTCTGCACAATTTCTCAATTCCAAATATCCAACCGACATTATAACCAGCTCAAGATTCAATTTAAATACAACTTCTCCTAATAATCAAATCAGCACTTCAGATTCTTTTATCCTTCAAGATTAATCAAGATTTTCCTCTCTGATCACTTTACTCCACGATTTATATAATCCACCAATATGCTACTCTTTAAACCATTTATAATCAAGGCACACCCATTATCATATTCTGGTATCCACAATAACTTCTTGCATATATCAGGTTAAATCTCAAAATCGGCCTTATCGAAGATTCTCCAAAGCTACCTATGTTGGCATCAAAACACATTGGTTATCTCCAGCAAGAGTAGCTTCCAAGGGACTTACGGGTTTGATCCATTTTGCAACAATTCTTCACAGGTTTCATAGATGAGAGGGAGAAAGCACAATAGGTGAGAGGGAAAAGCATTTAGATGAGTAAGAAACAAGGGAGATAGATGGATCAACCTAATGCGGACAAAGTTGGTTTAACCCAACGAATAGATAGCCGGAAAGCTATCAAGAAGCAAACAAGAAAGAGACACTCAAGCACAAAAGCACTATTACGCAGACTAAACGAATCTAAAACTAGGGAGGCAGCTACCAATCTAATCTTTACGGAGGGTCAACTTGGAACAGACTGCGGATCTTGAGCTTCCAAGACTTCCATTGCTTGATCTTGAAGGGCTCGATCCTAGGGATAATCCAGAGATGAGAGAATCAATTTAAATTTGAAAACCAAGTTCCAGAAAAGATAAGATAAAAGAACTCAAGAATGATATAAGAGGGTAAGATGATAAGAAAAGAATAGAACAAGGCGAGAAAGAACAGAATAAGATGAGAGAAGAATATCTAGTCAAGTTAATTGCTTGGTTTGATTTAGAAAATATATTTTGAATCTTTGACTAAGACGACCAAGCTAACTAAAGGTTACGTCCTACAATCGATATGGCTCTGATACCATCTCTTGTCGGGACCCCGGGGGTTCACACAACCCCGAGACCCTCTGTGCGTACCAAGCTAGTCCCATGATCAGTAGCTAGCTTGCACAGTTGCAACAATGATGCATTCATAACCATTCAACAACGAACTAATGAAGCGCATAAAGTAATATTAATTAAAACAAAGAAGACCTTATGGTCGAGGTTCTTACAAAAGTCGCCTCACAGGGCTTAGCATCAACAGAGTATCTGGCAGCGGAAATCTCAAAATACGTGGAGCCCAATCGACATGCCCACAGGCAATCGAGTGGTGGACGTGACCTAGTTCGCAAGTCTTCAAAGTAGCCTTCTTCATAGAACTCAACATTTCGGTTCTTCTGTTTGACCGATCAACAAAGGGCATAAAGCCGTGAGTACATAAAGTACTCAAGAAGTCGTGAGAAATGTATGCACTTAGTATTCATGTCGCTTAAGTAAGGATGGCTTTATGGTTAATTTGCGTAAAGCAAGTTTAACAAGAAATACAATAATTAGATTGCAAAGCGTGATTTTAAAAGAATAATACATAGATAACCAAGTTCTTTTGAATCAAATAAAGGTGAACATCCGCTCACTTCCCAACCATTCCAACCAAACGTTTCTATCGAACCAAACCACATTTTTGAAAATACTACCCTTGCGCGAAATCACTGTGCATGTCCGTGCATCGGGACACGGCTATTCGAATAGATTTTGACACTCTGCAGAGGTTGTACAGCTTTACCCACAAGAGATAAATCACTTGTAATGTCCGTCGACACACTTCGAGGGTGTGCGACTAAGTGATTACCACAAGGCCTTTACAAAGTTCCATTTTGCCTCGGTTCGCGCGCTAAGGTTTCGCCATCACGCCCCCTCTTGCGCCATTAAATGCCACCACAAGAACCGACTCAAAACTTCCCTAATTAGTTGGCGGTCCGTCCCATACCGGACTTATGGTTGCACGAGGTGGCCCGGATCAATGACTTGCAAAGTTAAGTCCTTAGTTGGCTGCTCAGACAAGTCTACCACAACCCAATGTGCATCACACACCCACTCTAGCTTCCTACCTCAAGCCCGAGCATAAATCATTTTTGTTCAAACCCGACCAAATGGCAATCCCTGCCATGGCACAACATCTTTTAATAAAAGTGGCCTCACACCACTGTTCCATAGTTCCATTAGTCAAATTTCAATAATCATTGAACATGTGATCGAAAGTACCGCGGGTAACTAAAGCATGTCTAAGCAATAATACGCTCCCAAGTTGGTAATACAATTATGTCCAACTAGTATTAACCATCCTATGGTGTCCAAGGATATATGTCATTCAAGGAGACATTTCATTTTCAATTTATCAAGGAGGCATAATGGCAATTTGGTAATTATCTACTCCCAAAACCATTTTTAATAAAACTAGCCATGCATGATAATTTAAAACAATATACATTTATAAAATGGGTTCAACATGGTCAAAGGCCTACGACTTGCCTTCGTTGACGAGGAGAGGTTCTTCGGTCGTCGGGTTGAAGAAATCTTCCGAAACGCCGGAATCTACACGTGCGAGAAAAGCAACAAATAAATAAAACAGCACCAAATGAACTCCAAAAATTGCAAAACCAGTACCAAATGAAAGAGGATGAATTTATATGAATTTAGAAATTTGGATCACCCAAATCGGAGTTCGGATGAAAAAGTTATAGCCAAAAGAAGTTTCAAAATCACATAAAATGATAGATTAGGGTTTTCGGATTTTCAGAATTTAATTTTTCAATTGAAAATTCTGATTTTGACGTCAGCGCTTGCGCAATCGCTGACGCAGCAGCCACGTGGGCAGAATTGCTGACGCGGCGCCGACGTGGCGCCACGCAGGCCACGTGGGCTCGGCCCACGGTCGAGAGAGAGAGGGAGAGAGAGAGAGACGGGGACGCGGTGGCGGGCGGCGGAGTTGGGGAGAAGTCGGCGGCGCAAGAACGGGAACCAGCAGCGACGCCGGAGACGGCACATGCGGAGGCGGCCGAGGCGGGAAGAAGGGAGGAGGAGCGGCGAACGCGAGAGAGAGAGAGAGAAAGAAGAGAGAGGAGAGGAAGGCGAACAAGCGCGGTTTATAAGCGAGGAGGTCGCGGAGCGGCGAGGCGCGAGGAGAGGCATGGGCGCTGCGTGGCGGGCGCGGCGAGGCGCGGCGAGACGACGGATCGGCACGGCGCGAGATTCGGGCCGGCGCGAGGACGACGTGGAGAGAGAGAAACGGCGGCGCGACGAAGACGACGACGGACGCCGTCCGATTGACGGACGGGGGAGCGAGGAGACGCGGCGACGGAGAGCCGTCCGATTCGGACGGACGGTAGAGAAATCCAACGGCGCGACGAGGAAGACGAAGCAGCGCCGTCCGATTTCGACGGACGGTGGGAGCGAAGAGGCGCGGCGAACGGACGAAGCGAAGCGCCGTCCGATTTCGACGGACGGTGGGAAGACGAAAAGCGCGGCGAAGGAGCGCCGTCCGATTTCGACGGACAATGGAGAAGAGAGAGAGGTGGCGCGGCGAGCGAGAGCCACGCGATGACGATCGGACGGTGGCGCGAGGTCGAGGCGGAGGCGAATCGCGCGGCGAGAGGACGGCCGGATGGAGATCGGCACGAGGCGAAGGAGACGCGGCCGATCAAGAGCCGACTATAGAGATCCAACGGCCAGAGTCGAGGCGCCGCAGAGCGGGCAGGCGCAGGGAAATAAAGTGATGGGCCGAAAGAGATTCGGCCCACGCACAGAAAAGAGATTTTAAATTCATTTTTGATTTCAGAAATTCAAACAAATCAAAAAGAAATTTAGAAAATAGCAAATAGACTCCAAAAATTCTAGAAAAATTCACAGAAATTCCTTGACTTATTCTAGACTTAATAAAAATACTTTTAACTATAAATTTTCTTTTCCTTTGCAAATAAAATGATTTTTAATTTCGGGAAAAGGAAAACCCTTTTAAAATCCAATAAATCCAAGAAAATTCTTAAAATAATAATTTTGATTTTAAATTCAGAAAACTCAATTAAACCAACTTTAATTTAATTGAAGTTTGATTAATTCATATTAAATCGCAAATGGATTTAAATTTCCAAATTAAGCTTTTGGCAAAAGAAGCAAACGATTCTCTTTTAAAATTTTCAAAACTCCAAAAACGGACGCTACATGTCCTGCCGGATTTCTCTGCTGCGTGGCTCTCGCCGTCTTGCTTTGTGCACTGCTCTGTCCGCCGCTGAGCCGCGTGGTCGCCCGTCTTATTCTTTGCGTTGCCGAGAAATTTCTTCTATTGGATTCTTCTGGTGCCTCTGCAAGCGTGGAAGCTGGGAGAAATTCAAGGAAAAAATCAAGAGAAAAGCTAGAGCATCTACCGGCAAACCGTAAGAGAAGGAAGATAGAAAAAATTAGAAGAAAGACGCCAGGATCCGGGTTCTTGTGGGTAACGATCTATAATTTCGTTTCGTCTCTGTTTCGCTGTTTATTTAGAGATTATAATTGAGGTTAATTAGAGAGGGTTCTATAGTTTTAGTCAAAGTGCCGAGTATTAGATCTGTTTAATAGATCCGCTTAGCCTCATTGCTCGCTGAACGATTTATTCGGTATCTTAATGGCAAATTTTGGAAATATCATCTACTAGTTAATTGTAGGTAATTTGATATCTTTCTATAGCATATTTTATCATGTCAATCGGACAAGTAGATTTCGAGATGTGATTTTCGGAACACTGCTGTCCTTGGGGTTGTCGATTTCGCGCTGTTTTGGTAGACTGTAGATTAAAAATAGTAAATAGATTAATTAGAGTTTTTGATCTACATGAAAGTCGTAGATAATTTTCCAATGGTTCTGTAGAATCTGAGAACGCGAATTTTGGTTGAGTAAAACAAAAGTTATGAATTTAGTAAGACCGCTGTTCCGAAGCGGACAGATCGGCTTTCTGGGCTAAATACGGAGGGTTAGATGATTTAATTAGAAGACTGTGTAATCTAAGAAAATGTGGAGAATTTTATAAAGAATCCAGAATGGGGTGGTTTGTGGTGATTGGACTTTCGAGTCAAAAGTTACGTTCGTTTTAGTGCCTAGGCAGCTATGGGTAACTATTCGGTACCGGGGTAACGTGGTATATTTGGGGACGTGTAGGAGCGATGTCGATTGATTGTTGTTCTTATGATGCTGTAGCTTGTATTGAAATTTGTGTATTTAATGTAGGAGTTCCTCCACGCGCGATCCGTTCTCATCCAGCTGTCCCAAGCTGATGATGGAGTTCCTCAACGCGGGGATGTATTAGACACCGGTGAGCAGCCGGTGCTCGCCAGTCTTGGCGACGAAGACGACAGAGCCGACGCCTTTGATCTCCACGGCGGAGGCGTCGCCGAACTTGACGGTGCCTCGAACGCCTGAGTCGAGCTCGGAGAAGAACTCCCGCCGCCCGGCCATGTGGTGGGTGGCGCGGTGTCGAGGCACCATCCGCCGGTCTTGTCGCTGCGGAATCCGCCGCCGAGGAGGGCGTGTGCTTTGGCTCGCCAAGGTGGAGGAGAGTCGCCGCGCCGGTGCCGGGAGGTAGTTCGATGCTCGCATGAGCAATGAACAGAGCCGCCGCTCCTCCTCCTCCGCTTTCGCGACGTGGCTCTGTCCGCGTGGTCGCCGACAACTTGGCCCAATGTCCGTGCTTGCCGCGATTGTGGCAAGAGCCGCCTCGCGTCGGCCGCTGCTGGGGCCGCGCCGCCGACGCTTCCACGGTCATCACCTCGACGCCCTCGCGCTCTGCTCAGGCGTCTTTGCGCGGCTTGCCGCGCTGCCACACTTGCGGCCGCTGTCGTTGAAGAAGGCTCCCTTCTTCCCGCCACCTTGGCCGCGCCCACCGCTCCCGAGTGAGGAGGAGCTTCCCGCCAATGGTGACGGGTCCCGAGAGGCGCTGTGGCTCATCGCTGTCAACAACCTTGAGGCGACCCAACGCCTCCTCGATCGTCATCGTGGAGAGGTCCAGCAGAGACTCGATCGAGCGAGCCATCTGCTTGTACTTTTCGGGGACGCAGCGGAAGAGCTTTTCCACGCCTCTCCTCGCCGTAGGTGTCGCCGCCGAATCGCACCATCTTCTCGCAATGCAGTGTTGAGACGGAGAGCAAAGTCATCAACGTCCTCACCTGGCTTGAAGGCCAGGTTCTCCCACTCCTTGCGTAGTGACTGTAATGTAGATTTGCGGGCGCGGTCGCTGCCGATGCGTGCTGCAGCGATGGCGTCCCAAGCCTCTTTGGCAGTCCGCTTGTTAGTAAGCGAGAACTGCATCTCGGCGGATCGCAGATGATGAGAGCATCCAACGGCCCGTCGATCCCGGTCGCATCGACGCCGACGTCGCCGTCGGGATCGCATCCCACATATGCCGCACTGGAGCTTTACCCTCATCACCGCAGCCCACTCGACATAGTTGGTCTTGGTGAGGGTAGGCCACCCGCCGCGGGCCGACGCCCTCGATGATACCGGTACTCGTGGCGACCACGGCATCAATCGGGCTCTCTGTCGACCGTATGCCGCCGCGCGTCGTGCCTCCTCCAGAGCGCCGGCAGGCGCCCGCTACCGTCTGGCCGCCCGCGCGCGCGGCGCTTGCCGCCATCTTCGCCCTCGCGTTGCCTCCTTCTCCGAAGCTCAAGGTCTCGTTAGGCGCCGCTCATCGCAGAGATGGAGCCTTTATTCTTGCCGCTGTAACCTCGACCTCCGCCGCCGCCGCGACGCTTGCCGACTGCCGCCGCCGCCGCTTCCACCTCGCTCGCCGCCGCCGCCACCGCCACACCGGCCTTGATGCCCTTTCGCGCCAGCGGCCTTTGCTCGCCGCCGCCGCTGCTCCTCGCCCGCCGAAGTTCGGCTTCACGCCCATGCGTGCTCGAGGCGCACCGAAAGCCGAGATCGCCTCGCGGACATGGCGCGCCACCGGGACCGCTGCGTGGAGAGAGCCGCCTCGATGAATCGCCGCTCATCCGAACGGGGAAGAGGAGCAGAGGCACCGAGCTGCCGCCGCTAGTTGGGGCCGCCGCGAGGCCGAAGCGACGCAGAGAAGGGATTGAGCAGAGATGCTCAAAGCTACGATAGTGTAGCTCTGATACCAATTGTTAGTTGCTGGATTCTTGCTCTTGGTGATGGCAAGATCCTTACTCTCATTGAGAGGATGACACTTGGAGATGGGGCAATTTTCTAGTTTTCTTTCTCACACATTGCCATACCAACCTGAGGGGTTGGGGATACAAATTTATAGGCTGTCAACCAGCCAAGCATATGCTAAGATGCTAGTCTGAGATGCTATCCTAGATGCTAGTCAAGATGCTGTCCTAGATGCTAGTCAAGATGCTATGTCCTAGAAGGGCAGCAAAAACCACCATGTGCTGCAGCCCCACAAGCACCAGACAAACACAGAGACTTATCCATCACGCAGGTCCCCATACATCTGAATGAACTAAATCAAAAGGACGAGAAGACAAGGACTCAATAGAATGATAAGGAAGTTGTAGCTTCTTGTCCGGTTTACAACCCTGACAAAACATGACCGTGTCAACAGTAACACGTCTAAGAACACCCTTACGAACTAATGAAGAAAGACGGAACCCACACAAGTGACCTAAACGGTGATGCCACTGCGTAAAAATTCCAGAGGTGGTTGCGACAGTGGCAGTGGAAGTAGACGTAGAGGTGACAGGAGCAACTGGAGTGGACGGGAGGTGGAGGCGATCAAGGATTTAGAGACCCTGATGATCCCTACGGTGCCGGCCAGTCCCAAGTACCGTTCCTATTTGTCGATCCTAGATGAAACAGGTGAGTCAAAACCAACCTTACAGGCAAGATCGGTGAGCTGACCCACCGAGAGAAGCTGCATGGTAAGCTAAGGAACATGGGAAATAGCTGGAACAGAAAAGTCTGTGGACAAAAGAGTGCCCTGACAACTGACAGACAGAGGAGTACCGTCAACTGTCTGAACAAAGATAGGAAAAGCAGGAAGTCCTACTGAACTAAAAGATGTGGAGTCCGGTGTCATGTGGAAAGTGGCACCAGAATCCAGAACCCAAGAAGTACCTGATGGAGACGTTTGAGCTAGATTGGCGGAACCTGTTGAGCTGTGAGAGAGCTGCTGAAGCAGAGCCTGGCAGAACTATTGAATAGAGTAACCTCGCTGAGAAGGTCGTGATGTGCTAGTCTGTACTCCCGTTGAGGAAGGGCCTCCCTGCCCCCTTAGATCGTCCACACACCTTGTTCTGCTTTTGTCGCATCACACTGTTATGAATAACGCTTGTATATTCAGGAGGCCAATGGGCCGGTATATATACACGAGTAAAGATTACAGATAAGGAAACCAAAACATATCTAGAGTCCTACTCTAACACAAATATATCTCTAACACCCCCCCTCAAACTCATGGTGGATCAACAACACTAAGTTTGGAGAGGTAGAAGCCGTGCTGTGCTCGAGTCTGGGCCTTCGTGAAGAAATCCGCTATCTGAAGCTCTGAAGGCACATACTGAAGAGCAATCACCTGATCATGCACACAAGACCTCATGAAGGAAGCATCAACACCAATATGCTTGGTGAGCTCATGCTTCACAGTGGTCACGAACATCTTGATAGCACTGTCTTCGTCGACAAGAGAGGAGTCTGCAGTAATAACAAACACCAAAATCCTCAAGTAACCACCGTAGCTGGTAATCTCTGTGCACAAGAGAGTCATAGCTCGCAACTCACCTCTGCGACTCGAACGGACATCGCACTGCTTTCTTCGCCTTCCGTGCAATAAGCGAACCACCAAGAAAACATAGTAGCGAGAGATAGACCGACGATCGAGGGATCGCGCCCAAGTAGCATCCGAATAAGCTCAAGTCGTGAATGAGCCGGAGCGTGGAAAGAAGAGACGGCGAGAGATAATGCCACGAAGGTATCGCAGAACTCAAGAAGGTGGTCAGAGGGACTCGAGTGGGAGCAGAAACAAACCGACTCGTAATGTGAACTGGATAAGTGATATCCTAAGAGTAACAAAGAAGGTAGACAAGACTCCCAACAAGATGGCGATAGCGAAGTCGGATCGTAAAGAGGCTCGCCATCGAGGGTCGGAGGTGAACATTGAGCTCCATAGGAGTCTCAACAGACGCTTGATCGCTGAGGGAGGCGCGATCAAGAAGATCCCGAATATACTTCTCTTGGGACATAAAGAAACAATCTGGAGGGAAGTAACCTCAATCCCAAGGAAGTAACAAAGAGGACCAAGATCCGACATAAGGAACGCCACTAAGACGAGCCTTGACAAAGGCAATGTACTTAGAGTCATCTCCTGTGAATGATCATATCATCAACATACGTAAGAAGAAGAGTCCACCACGAGACGGCGTGTGGACAAAGAGCGCAGGATCATGATCACTTGTCGAAAAGCCGCAAGCAAAGGACTACAGAGGAGAAGCGCCAAACCGGCACGAGGGGCTTGCTTAAGGCTATAGAGAGAGCGACGAAGGCGGCATGCACTATGCCGCCGAGAATGTAATACCCGTGGCGGATGCATGTAGACCTCCTCACGCAACTCGCCATTAAGAAAGGCATTCTTGACATCAAGTCGAGAAATGCACTCAAGGTGAACGAGACGCCACCGAAAGAAGAGTGCGACAAGGGTCATGTGGGCCACAGAGAAAAGTCTCGTCAGAGTCACGACCATGCTCCCGCCGAAAGCCACGAGCAACAAGATGCGCCTTATAGCGCTCAAAAGAGCCATCGAGCGAGTCTTAATCTTATAGACCCACTTACATGTGATGGGACGAGTGAGATGGAAAAGAACAAGATCCCAAGTACCAATACGCTCGGGCAAGAATCTCTCGGCCATGGCATGTCGTCACTCAGATGAGTAACAACATCCCTGAGAGGAGGCAGCTCACGAGTAGTCGCGCCAAAGAAAGGCAAAGCGGGCAGGGGCGAATCGATCGGGCGATCGCGGAGAGCGAAGCGAGGAGAAGACGGCCCATCGGGGAAGATGAAGCATCGTAAGAAGATGAAACATCGGAGAAGTGGGCTCATCCGAAGATCCTCAATACGAGGTCGACGAGTGTAGACGAGTGTAGTGGGGAGCCCGAGGAGCCGCAGGAGACGGCAAAGCGCGATAATGGCGGAGAGGCCACAGGAGAAATATGTGGAGATGAGATAGGTGTATCCGAAAGGTCAAAAAACAGAGACTCCACAGAGGAAGCCAAGGAGAGACAGACGGGTAGAAGGGATGAGACTCGTCGAAAGTCACATCCCGAGAAATCCGTGATCCGTCGACTAACAGATCCCAACACCGATAGCCCTTGTGCTCGCAGATCAGATCCCGTAAAGACACACTCAATAGATCGAGCGGTCGCTTTGGTGCGCTCGAGGGGCGAGGAGAACGAGCAAACGCAAACAAACGCATTAAGGGGCGAGTAGTCGGAAGGAGACTACGAGACGCCAACAGGATTGCGCTCAAGAGCGTAAGAAGGTCGGATGTTGACGAGATAGGTGGCGAGTGGAAACACCTCGCCCAAAAGTGAAGTGGAATAGAGGCGGCAATCATCAGTGCACGAGCCGACTCAAGGAGGTGACGATGCTTGCACTCAGCAACACCATTCTGAGCATGAGCACCAGGACAAGAGAATCGAAGCGAGAGTGCCCCGCCAAAGAAGGAAACTAGCAGTGATGAGAGAGTACTCGCCGTAAGAGTCGCACGAAAGACACGAATAGGAGTGGAGAACTGTGTGCGAACCATAGTAGCAAACTGTTTATAGATAGACAAGACCTCATTACGAGAAGACATGAAATATATCCAAGTGTGGCGAGAGAAATCATCTATAAATATGATATAGTATCGATGACCCCTTTCAAACGAAGGAGCCGACCCCAAACATCCGAATGAACAAGATCAAATGGACGTTGAGACACCGACTCACTATGAGGATAAGGAAGTCAAGCCGCTTGCCTAACTTACACCGACAATGTAGAGACACGCCTCCGAGACACTTAAGACCACGACGAACTAAAGACGACGACGAGAGCCACACAGATGGCCAAGACGGTGATGCCATTGTTGGAAAGAGCCGTAGACGGAGTGGCAGAGGCGGAGAGATCGGCGGCGACGGTGGCGTGGAAGGAAGGTGAAGCCACCAAGCTCCCAGAGACGCTGGAGTCAAGGCGCCGAGGGCCGTAACCAACCGAGCTCCCGTGTGGCGGTCCCGAACACAACAAGAGTCGAGTCGAGAATGATCCGATAACCAAGGTCAGAATCGTCTAAAGCAGAAAGAAGTCGCATGGTTAGGCGAGGAACATGAGCAATGTATGGAACATGAAAAGATGAGTTGCTAAGAGGTCCTCGACTGCAGACGTAAAGAGAGGTACCATCGCAGTAAGAACATTGAAAGGGAATCAAGAGGTGTAACAAAAGATAGAGTGGAAGAATCAAGTCATGTGGAAGGATGCTCCTAATCAAGAATCCACGGGAGGTACCTGCGTGTAGGAGGTGGTTTCTCGCGTGCAAGAGTCGGGCGCAGAACCCGCACATGCCGAGGAAGAACCAAGCGGCAAGCGCCGTCGGGTCCGCTATCTCCCGCCGCTGAGAGAAAACGCGAAGTAGTCGATGCGCACGCCGATGTAGAAGTACCGTGTCAATGCTAGGAGAAGAACGGTGTGAAATATTCCGCTTTCTTGTAGCACTAGTACTCAATGTGGCCGATCTTGTCGCGATAGGAGCAGCGAGGACGACCACCGCCAGATGGAGGGCGCCACCACCACTGTGGCAACCACCGGAGGAGGCAACAGCATCAAGCATGAAAGCGATCGGTGTAGCAGTGTACGGGACGGCGAGCACGGAGGGGAGTGGCATCGCATCCGCACCACTCGGGCGAGTCTCCTCTACACGATCTCGGTAAGGGCCTCCGAAGAGTGACACGGGGTGGCGGCAAGTAGCCGGGCACGCCTCGCTCGAACTCAGGGCGGCGCGAGTAAGGAACTCGAGACACGCCAAACTCCAAGTCAAGACGCATACAGCAAAGATGAACAGAATGACAGCCAAGAAGGCGAAGAGAGTCCATTTGACGCCGATCGCGTAACTCGAGCGAGAAGGCGCCAATCGGTAGCATCACCTGCTCAAGAGAGTGCTCTGGCGAACTACCGATGTAGAGGGCATCTCCAGAGGGTTCAGAGCGCTGTCGAAGATGAGTCCACATCCGACAAACATGAAAATCCCACAATCTCGGAAGAAAACGAGGCCGACATCGGCGATGAAGACAATGCGCACCGAAAGGCCGTCGTCGCACCACTGATGATCTTGAAGTTCACGATGATCTTCGCAGATACTCGGAAGGATCTAGCATAAATAATATATATATTTGGAAAGCTTTTCAAGTCTACTTTCCAATGAATCAAACGACATGTGATTTGGAGCTTTCTATAACAAGTTATGGCTATTCGAGTACATGCTGCACATTCAGACAGACCAACGTGCGAGGGTTGACAAAGTTGATGATTCCGTGGCATGTACGACATCTTGGGAGGATATCAAGTTATGCCATGACTTTCCAAAGGTTCACAAGAGTCTCTCTCCAGTTTCACACGTATTCAAATCGTTTCAATTAATAAAATTGAAGATAGGAAGGTTTGGATTCAATTCAGATTCGGAATCAGCATCAAATTCGGATTCGAATCAGCAGGACAGTCCGGAGTAAAACGGTCATAACTTTCACAAACAGAGTCCGATTTGGGTGTTCTTGTGCTTGTTGGAAAGATAACTTCAAGGCCGTTCCAATGGATCCTCTCTCAGTACGAAATTCGTCCTGCATCAAAAGATATGCCCGAAACAATGTGACAGTTGTAAAATCAAAGTTTCCTTTTTGTTTTAGATTGTGTCCGAATTGGAGTAGGACTCCTAATTCCGAATTGGAGTAGGTGTAGGGCCTCTTGGCCAGCCATGAGGTGGATAAGAGCACTATATATTGAGGGGTAGACCCCTATTGTAACCTCAGACCACGATTAAAGATTTTGATTGCTCTTTGCATCAACGCTTGATTCTTCCAAGAAGTTTGGTGAAGACCAACGACTTGAAGGAGAATAGAGCATTTTCTTCCAAAGACCATTCTGTCTTTCCGTTGGGAATTGAGGGATCGGTAAAACTCCACTTGGTGGTCGGGTGGAGTACATGTGATATTAGGCGAATTAAAGAGTTGCAAGTTCATGCAATGGCATCGGGTGAGCAACTACGATTTGTCAAATCAAGCGTGCAAGTTATGTTCGATCCTACGTCGAGAAGATCGGGCACCCCGTATCAGGATCTCTGTCACGTAGCGACCGGTCTAACAACCCTGAGAAGTATATGTTTGTAATTGTGAATGTAAAAAACTTACCTTTTTATCATCAGTAAAGTCTTAATTTTATCTTTTCATTTTGGCTACTCATATATTTCCTAGCCCCCGACTGATTGTATTAGCAGAAGAACTTTACTGAAGAAGAAGTAGACCAAGAATGATAGTAAAATCTGGGACCATAATACAAAGTATGTACTGATTATGTTGCTAAAAAAGATCTAAGTAACACTAGGAAATCAACTTGGTCGGAACCAGTGTGTGACTTCGACTAACTATAGATCTATTTCCATAATCGAAAATATTGTATAGTACACTTTATGGTCAGAAAATGTTGCAAGACTTATGTTAATCATAAAGAACCATGCAAAAATGTATGCATAAATGATAAGTGGTCTTACTTATACACATTATCCAAAACTGGTTGTAAAAATTGCTTAAGATAGAAAGACGTAATAGACGCTTCGCAAAATGTGTTCATGCTCAAGTCCGACTGGCAGCGAGGATCGAAAGAAAAAGGACATCACTAGTAAATTCCTAGTAGGCAGGACCACATGCAGAGAGAAAAGATTTCGATTGGGAGGTTTTCTGTGTCCCGACCAGTAGTCAAACAAGAGTATAACAGAATATTGAAATGTAGAAAGATAGTGTATGGTCGCGCGTGAGAACCATAACTGGGATGATCACTACTAGGATCCTTATGGCTTGTGACGATCATATCGAGGCCTAAAAAGTAAAAAGAGATCCTGTTGGAAGGATATCGGAAGGAAATAGATCTTTTCCGACTAGTTAAACAACAATAGTATGCGACTAGATAATGGAAGACAGATATATAAACATCACTCATCGAAAAAAAGAAATGAATGTGTTTAAATTGAAATAATTTAAAAAATTATACAAAAAACTTATGTAATTGATCAATGTTTCAAGAATTTGACAAAACACGTCCGCCTAACATTGCTAGTCACACTGAACCAAGTCGGGTGACTTCGACCATTGTGTAAGGACCTTCCCATTCGGGAGAATGTTTATTGCGATTGGTCTGGCTCTAAATTTTTCTTAGAACCAGATTACCTACGGCTATGCTGCGAGGTTACACCTTACGACTATGGTACCTTCGCATGGCTTGTTGGCAGACCGCCAATCGTATGAGGGCTTGGTTTCGTCGTTCTTCAATGAAATTGACGTCGTCGAGTGTTCGTTGTTCTTGATTGTTTTCGTTAAAACAATCGGTTCGAGCGGAACCAATTTTTAGTTCCCGAGGAAGCATTGCTTCAGCACCGTAAACTAAAAAGAATAGCGTTTCACCGGTTGCACGACTAGTCGTGGCTCGAACGGCCCATAATACAGAAGGAAGTTTGTGAACTCAAGCCCTGACCGTTTTGTTAACTGGTCAAAAACCCGGCGTTTGACTCCTTGCATTAATATACCATTAGCTCGCTCGACTGCTCCGTTGCTCTGTGGATGAGCGACAGAAGTGAAATGTATTTTGATACCTAGATCTTTGCAGAATACCTTGAAATTTCCACTAGAAAACTGAGTACCATTATCCGTGATTATACGACTGGGTATACCAAATCGTGTGATCACGTTTTTTTGTGAAGAACCTCTTAGCAGCCTCAGTTGTTTTAACAACTGGCTCGGCTTCTATCCATTTTGTAAACGTGTCAATCATGACGAAAAGGAATTCGAAGCCCCCGGGTGCCCTTGGGAAAGATCCCAAAATGTCTAGTCCCCACGTCGCAAAAGGCCAAGAAAGAGAATTGTATGCAAAGCTTGTGCCGACTGATGTACTTGTCGACTATGAAATTGACATTGTACGCACTTTATCACGAGCTCTTTTGCATCATGAAGGGCAGTTAGCCAGTGGTGTCCTTGCTTGAAAGCTTTACCGACCAGTGTTCTGTAGGAATGATGTGCTCCACAGACTCCTCCATGAATGTTGGATAGCAACTTAATGCCATCCGTTTGAGATATGCATCTCATCAACACTCCGTGAAATCCTCGTTTGTACAAGCTACTTTCGATCAGAACGTATGATTTGGCCTTTCGAGCCATACGATCGGCCTCTACATCATCTTCAGGAATAATGTCAGGCTAAAAATAATTGTAGATCGACGTCATCCAATTTCTACTATGGTCGAGCTGTACGACCTGTGGAGTATCTATGTTCGTAAGATCGATTTGTACGAACTCTAATGGAACACCTATGTCTTTGGAAAGCTCAACTACCGAGGGTGAATCGAGTTGTTCGAGAGAAACTCTAGGCAGAACAGGTGACCTTGTGGAGGCCACACGTGCCAACTGGTCTTCCAGAAAGTTTTCCTTTCTAAGAATATGTTGCATCTGGAAACCAAAGAAGTGTTTTTCGAGTTTTTGTACTTCTGCCAAATAAGATGACATCTTTATACTTGAGCATTAATGCTCTTTCCCGACTTGAGTCATTACTAGTTGAGAATCGCCTTTCACTAGTAATCTGCGAATACCGAGCTCTCTGGCTACTCGGAGTCCTGCTAGTAAACCTTCATATTCTGTCACATTTTTTGTAGCAGGAAAGTTTAACTGAATGGTGTATTTGATGTGTTCTCCAGTAGGGGATATCAAGACAACTCCAGCCCCCCAGCCTTTTAACATCAAGGAGCCGTCGAAATACGTTGTGCACTCATCGTGGTGTTCGTACTCGAACTCTTGGGTGGGTTCAGGTTTTGTCCATTCGGTAATGAATTTTGCTATTGTCTTGGACTTAATTGTTGTTCGAGAGATGAAGTG
This sequence comes from Hsuehochloa calcarea, assembly GCA_036346395.1. Taxonomy (NCBI): domain Eukaryota; kingdom Viridiplantae; phylum Streptophyta; class Magnoliopsida; order Poales; family Poaceae; genus Hsuehochloa; species Hsuehochloa calcarea. The sequence continues at coordinate 20,036,040 of CM070602.1, read as the reverse complement.
GAGATCGAACACCCCAAGTTTGACCGCCTATTTCGCTATTCGTCCTAAAGATTCCCTATTTTTGAGAACTTGACCAAGGGGATATCCAGTAGGTATGACCAATTTGTGGGCCTGAAAGTAATGCCTTAATTTCCTTGAAGCCATAAGGAGACCATAGAGCAACTTTTGCATATGTGGATATCTTTCCTTCAGTCCACGTAAGACTTCGCTTACATAATATAATGGTCGTTGGATGTTGTCACGTTCTACCACCAGTACACCACTGACTGCTTGTGGCATTGTAGCCACGTAAATAAGCAATGTATCTCCCGATCTTGGAGATACTAAGATCAGGGCACTCGTAAGGTACCTCTTGAGTTCTTCAAAGGCGTCATTTGCTTCTTTAGTCCACTCGAAACTTCTGTGTTTTCGAAGAAGCTTAAAGAAAGGTAACCCTTTTTCACCTGGTCGTGCTATGAAACGATTTAGCGTTGTCATACAGCCAGTTAGTTTTTAGACTTCCTTCTTTGTGGTCGGAGGGCGCATCCGGTCGATGGCTGATGTTTTTGCTGGATTTCCTTCAATCCCTCTAGTAGAAACTAGGAAACCAAGAAGCTTTCCAGAAGAAACTCCGAACACACACTTCTCTGAATTGAACTTAAGGTTATGCCTTCTTAAGTTGTTGAAAGTCTCGTCTAGTTCGGAAATGTGATCGCCAGCGTTGATACTTTTCACAACCAAGTCATCAACGTAGGCTTCTAGATTTCGACATATCTGAAGATTAAAAGTTTTTTTGCATTAACCTTTGAAAAGTTGCACTAGCATTCTTGAGACCAAATAGTATCTTAACATAATAGTAAGTGCCGTATGGCGTGATGAAGGATGTTTTCTCTTCATCACCTTTACTCAGTTAATCTGATGGTACCCTGAATAAGCATCTAAAAAGCTTAACAACTCACACCGGGAAGTAGAGTCTACAAGCTGATCAATGCGTGGAAGGGGAAAGTCGTCCTTTGGATAAACTTTATTAAGATCTGTGAAGTCGATACACATTCACCATTTCCGATTGCTTTTTCTAACCATTACAGAGTTGGCGAGCCACTCTAGGTAGTCGACCTCACGAATAAACCCTGCCTCAAGAAGCTTGCAATCTCGGACTAGATTGCCTCCTTCCGATCAGGTGCGAAGCGCCTTAGCTTGTCAGGCTGGAGAGCTAGCCTGTGCTCGATCACCTCCCTGGGGACTCCGGGCATGTCGCACGCCTGCTAGACGAATACATCCAGGATTGCTCGGAGGAAGGAGACGAGCAACTCTTCCTATTAAGGGTTGAGTCCTCCGACCAGTACTTTTTAGGAAGATGCTTTAGCATTTCTTGACCCAGGAGATATTTTGGCGCTTTCCGGAGAAGCGCCTTTGTCGAGTGGTACCTTCTTGGTCTGGTCGGAAGGCTTCGGGTTATCTTGGGTCTTGAGTGCTTGGCCTGCACGGAAGGTAGATTAGTTTCTCTGGTCGGAAGCTCGTAGACTAGTTCCAATGACTTCCGATCACACGCATAAGCCATTTTTCTTTTTCTCGGGTCGTGATAACTCATTTGGGCCCTATCATCTTTAAACTCTGATAGCTGTAATGCGTAGCTATCAGGAATTTAGCCAACACCGGATGACCAAGGATCCCATTGTATTTATGGTCCTTGACGTAACGCGTATACTAGATTTAGTAGGTCCAGACCGAACCCAACTCAAGTTCGGCTAACAACCAAATTCTGTTGAGTCGACTCGGTAAAGGCTGAAACCAATTCAAGCCCGGCTAACAGCCGAAACTGTGAGTTGATTCGGTCAACATCGGTCAACAAAAAGGCATGCAGTCTGTGAGTTGTTGATTGGTGCTGGCTCCCTTCACGTGCATCAATATGCAGGCCATGAGTTGTTGAAGCATGCAGGTAGTTTATTTTCCTTGTGTCTTCAAGTTAGTTCGCACGGGTTTCTCCTTTCCAACAAGTGGTGTCATGGCTTTAGTACTGGCCTCCCTCACCTCCCTCGTGGTTTTCACAGTCTTCAGTGTGTTCTAATACGAGAATACACAGAATTTGCATGAGGTAGTATACTGTTCTCATTAATATAAGGAAATTTATTAAGAAACAAATTCACATGTTGATTTAGAAGTTTAGCTCTTGCTCTAGTCATTGGACCTTTTGGTGCTTCATGAGCATCCTCATGCACACTTGGAGTGGAAGATGTAGTAGTAGTAGAGATGCCCACATCAGGGAGATCAAGACCTGGCAAGGCGAACAAAACTGGAGGCACTCTCACCAGCCCGTCACGTCCATGCGGTCGAAGTAGACGTGGGTGCTCGAGCTAGCACCGCCTCAGCAAAATGGGCGCCAAAGGCTAAACCACAAGGCCAACTTCGGCGGGTCCCTCTCGCTGAAGCAGCCCCAGAGAGGACGGTGGCCCTCGGAGCTGAGCTCCCGGCTGCGATATGCGACGCTTCCTTCAGGTACTCCGCAGCAACGCGAATGTCTTCGCCTGGGGCCCTGAGGACATCCCCAGCGTTGCACGGTAGACCATCGAGCACCATCTCGCCTTGCGAAGCGATGTGTCACCCAAAAAGCAAAAATTACATCGCGTGTCGGTGGAACGGCTGGAGGCAGCAAAAAAGGAGATCGCCAAACTCATGAAAGCAGGAGTCATCCGCGAGATTAAGAACTCCGAATGGCTGGCCAACCCCATCCTCGTGAAAAAAAGCACAGGCGAATGGCGCATGTGTGTCTACTTCACCAACCTCAACAAGGCATCGCCGAAGGACAACTTCCCTCTACCTCGCATCGACCAACTCATGGACACCACTTCGGGCTACGAGCGTATGAGCTTTCTCGACGCCTACTCTGGGTACCATCAAATATTCATGGCTAAGGAAGACGAACCCAAAACGGCCTTTATCACCCCCCTGGGCACCTATTGCTACACCAGCATGCCCTTCGGCCTGAAGAAACATTCACCCAGCTCGTCGCGAAGGTGCTAGCCGACCAGCTCGGTCGCAATGTAGAAGCATACGTCGATGACATAGTGATCAAGAGTAGGCTTGAAGCCTCGCACACGGCAACCTACAGGAAACATTCACCAACCTGCGAATGGAGGGGATCAAGCTCAACCCCCAGAAGTGTGCCTTCGGTGTGAAGGCGAGCAAACTCCTGGGGTTCCTCGTGTTCGAAAGGGGCATCGAGGCCAACCCGAAAAAAATAAAAGCCACGCAAGAGATGGAGCCCCCTCGTAGTGCCCGAGATGTCCAAAAGATGACAGGGCGCTTTGCAGCCCTCAGCCGGTTCCTATCCCGCTCAGCGGAGTGGGCCCTACCATTCTTCAAGACACTTCAGGGGGCAGAGCCATTCAGATGGACCGAGGAGTGCTAGTAGGCGTTCCAGGAACTGAAGCAATACCTCACCCAGCTGCCAAGCCTAACAAGCCCGAAGCCAGGTGCAAAGCTTCTCCTGTACCTCGCAGCCTCCTCGTCCGCCGTTAGTGCAGTCCTCGTCCAGGAGGACAATGGGCAACATCCAGTGTATTGCGTCTCGGAAGCCCTTCAGGGGGGCAAGGCCCAGTACACAGAGTTAGAAAAATTGACATGCGCCTACCCGCTAGCACTAATGCTACAGAACAATGATGCCTCGGGCCGCATAGGCAAGTGGGCGGCTGAGCTGGCGCCCTTCAACAACACCTTTGCAGCACGCACAACCATCAAGTCGCAGGCCTTAGCCGACTTTGTCGCCGAGTGGACCCGCAGACTAAAGAGCAACCGCCAAGCATGATCGAAGCACCACGGATAATATACAATGATGGATCATGGTGCGCAGCAAGGGCGATGCCGCGGCCATCCTGGCCGCCCCGGACGGGCGGAGTGTCTCCCACACTGCCTGCCTCGACTTCCCAACAACAAACAACGCCTCGGAATACAAGGCACTGCTGCTAGGCCTGCGAAAGGCAAAGACACTGGGTGCCAAGCGCTTAATCATCAAAAGCGACTCCCGGCTCATTGCTGGGCACTTCAACAAGTCTTTTACAACAAGGGATTCGGAAATGTCCAAATACCTAGCGGCGGTTAGGGCTGAAGCCAAACACTTCCTTGGCATCACTGTTCAAAGTATCCCACGAAGCAGCAACGAGACGGCGGACAAACTTGCAAAGCTAGCGAGCTCCGACGAACGCCCTCCACCAGAGGTGCTCTACGAAGTTCTGCGGGCCCCGTTAATTGCCCTAGAGGCACAAGGGGTTGCCCCCGGAGCACAAGGGGTACCCCCGAAGCACAATGCACCACTCGCCTCGTGCTCCTCGTCGACAAGGCAAATTGGCGGGACACCATCCTCAAGTATCTCGCAGGAGAAGAGCCCGAAGACACGGCCGAAGCAAACCGCCTAAAGCAGCGAACCAGGAACTACCACATCATCGAGGGCCGGCTGTACAAGGGGGGCGTTTGCGCACCACTCCTGCGATGCGTTTCCCGGAAGGAGGGTCAATCCCTCCTAAGGAAAATTCACGAGGGCCTCTGCGGCGCACATCAAGCGCTCCGCAGGCACGAGTGTATAAACAAGACACCGCGCATGGCCTTCGGCCCCGGTGCACACCGTAGCCCTCCGCGGGCACTAGTACGTAGTCGAAGACGCCGCACATGGCTGGAACCTTGGCACGCCGCCTGGTCCCAAGAACCAGGACGCGCTGAGGGGGGACAGCGGAGGCTTCACCTCCCCCTCGCAAAAATAGAAGTTATCCCCCGGAGCCCTATCTAAAAAAGTATGGGGGACGGCGCCGGCTTCGCCTCACCCCTAGCAAAGAATAGAAGTTAGGGCTCCCCCAGAGCCCTATCTAAAGAAAGTATGGGGGACGGTGTCGGCTTCGCCTCCCCCTTGCAAACAATATAAGTTAGGGCTCCCCTGGGGCCCTATCTTAAAAAGTATGGGGAACGGCGCCGGCTTCGCCTCCCCCTCACAAAAAATAGAAGTTAGGGACCCCCCGGAGCCCTAGCTAAAAAAGTATGTGGGACGGCGCTGGCTTCGCCTCCCTCTAACAAAGAATAGAAGATAGGGCTCTAAAAAGGTATGGGGGACAGCGTCGGCTTCACCTCACCCCTCGCAAAGAATAGAAGTTAGGGCTCCCCCAGAACCCTATCTAAAAAGTATGGGAGATGACGCCGGCTTCGCCTCACCCACGCAAAAATAGAAGTTAGGGCTCCCCTGGAGCCCTATCTAAAAAGGGTATGGGGGACGGCGCAGGCTTCGCCTCCCCCTCGCAAATGGAATAGTATTGCCACAGGCTTTATTTATAACAAATTCGACGTACACTAGACACGTACATAGCCACAACCGGAAGAAACAGCGCGTCTGAGAAAGAAAAGCACACAATACAATAAAATATCACCAATTGCTCACACAAGTTCCAACTTCATACATATACACCATACATCGTCGCCCCGCAGTGCTACGGCACAAAGTCCCACACCTCCGTCCGCACTGCCCACTCAAGGAGCTCCTCATCGGACGCCCCAGTAGCCACAAGGTGCCAGTACTCCCTCTCCGCGTCGCATAGGGATTCGGAGGAGTCCCCGACAGAGGCCTCCGCTGGCGAGGTGACCGAATTGGCGGACAGGGGCCAACGGGGCCGCAGGGGTGGTGCCCCAGCCTTCCCAGAAAGCCCGTATCTCATCGTGCGCCCTCGCCGCCTTGCGCTTGCGAAAAAGCCAAAAATGCTCCATAGACCCCTCCAGGTTCGCCAGCATCCATCACTGTCACTTCGCTCGTGGTACACGACCCCCCAGTAACACAGCTGCAGGGGTCAGATGGAAAGGAGATTCTGCTCATCCTTCGTACCGCGTGGAGGCACAGTGACTTTCATCACTCGCGCCCCGGGAGGGCGAGGCCCCCGCCGAGCAGTACATCGGAACAAAGCGGCTGGCATGAGCAAACCAACAAGCAAGAGCATGAACACAACGTGAGCACTGACTCCAATGCAAATATGATTCGCAACTATCATTTCATTCAAAATCGGAGGTCATTACAAAAAAAAAGCAACCCCCCACCTAACTCCGCCCCAGCACAAGAGACAGAGCAGGGAACATCTAAAAAACCAACGCAAAATCTACATCTGGATTGCTGGAGAAGGGCAGAGGGTCACACCTTTTCTCCGGTGGTGGCCCCCCGCTCGCCAGCAGCTTCGCCGACCGCCGTAGCCTTGTCCATCGCCCTTTGAGCCAGCACGGAGCGAAGGGACTCCATCACAGCATCGCGGCCACGGGGCTCCCAGAAGTCACGGCGAAGGTGTTGTCCGCCTTCTGCACCTGCCGCTGATCTGAGGTAATCTCTGTCGCGGACGCCACGAGCACGGAGCGGGCACCAAGGGCATCAACATGCCCGCACCTAGCCCTCTAAAGCGACAGGAAAGCAGCCGTCCAAGCGGCCTTCGCACAATGGTCACCGTAGGCTTGCGCGGCGGGCAAGCAGATCTCCCCGACACGTCGAAGCCGACCCACCGTGACATCCACTTGCGCAGGTGTGTGCTTCCGAGGCGGCGACACTGCTCCAAGCTCGGTTACGGCGCCCTCCAACGACTCCATGGCCTCTCACGTGGCGCGCGACACCGACTCCGCGAACTGTCGCTCCTCATGGACCTCCGCCTCAAGATCATCACGAGCGCTCCCCCTCCAACTCGGCGACCCGAGCCTCCAGCTCCTTCGCTCTCTTGGCGAGGAACAAGCGCTCGGAGCAAAGCGCCTCGTTCCGTGTGTGCTCCAAGTTGACTCGCTCCTAGATCTCCGCATAGCCGCGGTGGATGTTCCCTTCGAGCGCGCGGGACAGCATCAAGGTATGCGCAGAGCATACCTTTGTAAAAAAAACAAGCGAAGAAAGAAAATAAGAATTTCCAACTTACCCTCACGGCATTGGCTTCGATGAGCCTAAACATCCGGTGCGTGGGCATGCTTTCGAAAAGCCGCTCCACACAGGGCGAGGTGGCAAAGTGAGCCACCTCCTCGCAAACAGTCGCCGCCCCAGCGCTAACCTTAAAGTCATTGGTACACAACAAACCGAGGTCCGCGGTACCCGCAGCACCGGACGTGCCAGCAACCGAGCCCACCTCCCCGGTCGCCCCGGCACCAAAGCCACCCCCAGCTCTACCGGCATCGGAGTCACCCTCTGACCCCTCGGCACCAGAGTCACCGTCATCGTCCTACTCGTCGCTCACGAATACGAAACACGTTAAGTCAACAAGGTGGCTATAGCAAAAGTAAGATGGGGGCTCACCGGTCGTGCCCTGGCCAGCAACAGGTACCTCCGCCAAGGTATCCTCAGACCCTTGGTCGTAGACATGCGAAGGAGTCCCAGCAGAAGACTCTTCAAGGGCCAAGCTCGCAACACGAAACGAGTCGACCACCCTCTCCGTAGCTTCGGCGCCCTCTGCAGGAGCCACCGAAGAAACCGGGCGCACTTCTAAAGAAGAGCCTGTCGAGCCCACACGCTTGATCCCGGGGACAAGTGCCACCTTGGGCGGACGCCCCGCTGTGTCCACCCTCGCACAACGGGAGCCGGTCGCATCCTCAGCATCAACACATTGCAAGGGCACCGCGCTAATCGGCCCCAGGGTATTGAGCTCTTCTGGCACGTGGTTCTTCTTCTTCCTCCCCTCGTCGGGTCGGGCCACTCCACCAGGTGAGCAGCCGGGTCTAAGTACGCTCAGTTCAGACGAGGCTCGCGTGCCACCAACTCCCGCTTCGCGTGCTCCTCCCCAGTATAAGGGCCCAGAAGCTGCTCTGGAACCCACGCGGCCTCGTTGATAGGTAGCACTGCACGAGCGCCTTTTTTTTAAAAAAGGCAATAATCCTTACCTCCCTCGCCGCCCGATAAATCGAAAGAAGGGATGCCACCCCTCGCCACCGCAAGCTTCACGTTCCACCCCCGCGCGATGGGACATAACCGAAGTGCACAGAACTCCTCCACAAGATCCCTTGTGGAGAGCCTCCGCGTCGCACTCAGCAGCAGCTGGAGAAGCGTCTCCTCCCTCAACATCAAATCAATCTCCGAGGAGGGGGTTAGTTGGATAGGCCCTCCGCTCGAGCGCAAGCCGTCACCCACTGGGGACTTGTGGTAAAACCACCGCTGAGTCCAGTCAGTCTCCCACCTATTCCTAGACACGGGAGCCGGCAAATACCAGAGACAGCGCGCCTTATCTCCCACCTATTCCTAGACGCGGGAGCCGGCAAATACCAGAGACAGCGTGCCTTAGGCTGAAAGTTGATGCTCCCGAAGTTAAGCATCTCGTTGGTATTCTTCTTCTTCGGTTGACACAGCCCGTCATGAAGGTACACGAAGAGCCGACCCTCCCCGCTCGCCCCCACGGACCACATCACCCACTCGAACACGCCAAGCTTGACGATGGAGTTGGGCGTCAGTTGCGCCAACTCCACCCAGTACAGCTGGAACACACTGGCCACCAACTCCACACAGGGAAAGCTAAGGCTGGCGTCGAAAAAGGCGACGAAGACAACAGCTTCGTCCTCCCAGGGCTCCGGCGCTGTCTCCGCACCGGGGGCTCGCACCTCTGCCAAGTCCGATAACTTACCCTCATCCTTTAGCGTGCGCAGGACATGTTGCGTCACCAACGAGCGACCAAGCTCGTCGGTGTAAGCAACCGCCCCGCCACCATCCCTGGGACGCTTCGTCATAACGCCACAAGAGGCAAAGGCACCAAAGCTAGATCCCTCAGAGAAGCAACACAAACAACAACGCCTACGGCGGTCAGAAAGAAAGTGGCATAAAGGGGTATACCCACACCAGGCCCACAAAACAACGGGGCAGGGAAGCCGAAGAGCCACACGCCAATCATCGATCGACATGTATGCCCTAAACGGGGCAACAGTTACACGCCATTATATCGCACAGGGCCCAACAAAAGGCGTCAGAGCGCAACACCCAACGGCGGCACGCGTCATCTGAAGAGGCGTCATCAAGACTGTCGGCTGACCAAATACAGCCGAAGCAACAAGGCTTCGAATACATGGTGTTTCGACTACAAGCAAAGCAGACCAAGAGCAACGCATCAAAACACCCCCAAAGGAGACAGCGCCAGAGGAAACAGCACAAACACGCTTCGCCAGGCCGAAGGGGACGGTGTGCTTGGACCCTTCAGGAGAATGGCGTTGTTTCAGCCGTGTCGAAGCAGGATCTCAACTGCAAGGGGCTTGTCATAGGGGTGGTCCCACCGCCCCAACGACTGATGAAGACCGCGAGGCAGACCTCGCGACCCGCGAGCACAAAGGCCCCCCACTCCGGGGGGGCACCAGGCGCCCCTTCGGGGAGGACCCGGGGCACACCCAAAGGGTCTCCGGAAGGCACCAGGCGCCCCTTCCGGAAGGCTCCCCGAAGGGTCTCCGAGGTACCGCAAGCCCGGAAGCAACGGGTCCTCTGGGGCCACCTCAGGGGAGCCAAGGGGTCCGCAGCCGACTCCATCTCAGCAGTCCCAGGTGCCCCTTCGGGATGCTCCGGATGAAGCCCGGAGGCCGCCAAAGTACCACAAGACTAGGGGCTGCGATCCGTCTGGGCCACCTCGAGGGAAGCAAAGGATGCCCGGGGCCTCCTCGGCCCGGGAGCGTCTTACACCCCGTAGGGTGCCTCGAGCGCTGGTGGACCAGGTGGACCAAGCCCAGGAGGGTTCACCATGGGCTGAAGGCTACGTGTAGAGGGGAAAGCCCCTGCAACCTCTACGCGCATAGGACCTTTTTAGGGGTAGGATAGTAACATCATGTACCCTGTTAGGTTGACTATAAATAGCCGCCTCCCCCCTAATGTACCAGGGCAGATCAAGTTTTTTGAAACAACTGATACACATACATTTTCCTGGCAACAGTCCCTTATCTCGAGGACTCTCCGGTCACTCCAATGACTCTGGGGGTCCCCTCTTACTGTCTAGCATTCTTTTGCTACGACATAGGCGTACTGTGAGTGTGGCCTTCGATTACAGCTCACCCTTTCCTCACGCTCGTACTCGAGCACTTTGGGGTGGAATTGGTGAACCTTGTTCCCAATTCCGTCACAATGATGAGTGTGTTCGTGTACTTGTGTGAGGCTTACCTGGAGATCCTACGAGACCTGGAGTTCTTCCAGTACTACTATGGGATGAGCAAATAGGCTGTGATCACGAGGAGCTGTGGTTTGAAGCTCCACGATGGGAAGACAAGGAGTACATCCAAATGTTCACTGGTCGTCATGGCCAGGATGGAAGAAGTGGTTCTACTGGGGATGTCCAGGGAAGACAGACTCTCCTTCGTGGGAAAAGCCGCAGAGAAGAGAGCCCTTCCTGGGATTCGACTCCCAAGGACCACAACCGGATCACCCCCTATATTCAATCCATCAAAGACTTGAAGGAATAGGGGCTTACCGGATGGCACGTGGTGAAATATTTCATCACGCGCCGCATCAGCCCCCTGAAGAAACGAGTACATCCTATGTGGAGGTACTCGGGGGGTTAAAGATTTGACTAGGGATTTCAAGGAAGATAAATAATTTTTCAACTCGGCTCTTATTGGTTAATTCTGAGCTTGATTATCGAACATTTCATTTACCCGTGCAAACCTCTCACGAACGGAGATTGACTCTCGAGTCAAACTAGTTTGCGAAAAAGATCTGCCACCTGATGTAGTGGCTCCTCGAATTCTGGTGGTCATATCCGCAAAAGAAAAAAATGCCTAAAGGTAATCGAAGGTTGATTTCATCTTTTGGGTCTCGTAGTCGTAGAAAACAAGCACCTAATAATGTTTCTTTTTCTGACCTTTGCAGAAAGTAGGTATGGCAGACCGTCAAGACGATGAAGAGATCTAATTGATGGTTATCGGAAAAGAGGCATAGGAAAGCAGAGCTCCTCCAGCCAAAAGACGTCGCCTTGTGAAGACTGCTGTCAAGCTTCTTTAAGTTTTAAGTTCTCCGACCACAGCAACTTTCTCCACCATATGCTATGAAAAATATCGTAAAGCTTCTTTAAGTTTTAAATAAACTCCACGCAAATGTCATAAGAGTGGTCGTATGTATTTACCTGGACCGCCTTGTCTGCATAATCGAGTAAATAGTTTCAGGACCTGTCTTTAAATGACAGTTTGAGATTTTCCTCTAAGCCGTGTCGAGTTTCTTGTCGTTGAAGATTCGAGGTCGGTCGGGGATGTTACTGTTAAGTATATTAAGGCCCATATACTATAGGGCCCATGTGGCCCATGTAGTCATCTATATATTGACAGCTCCAGTATTGTAGTTACTGACTCTGAAATCTTAAGTAAGTCACATGGTATCAGAGCCATGGATTAGGGTTAGGTTAGGATTATTTTAGTCCTCCTCCCACGATCCAAATCTATCTTTCGTTCGTCCGTCCGTCCGCCCGTCTCGGCTGGCTCCCGTCAAACCCGTCGCCAGCTCTTCGTCTCATCGCCCGTCCCCGCCGGTCGCATCTCCCCAACAGCCGCCTCCCAACAGCCGCCGTCCGTCGCGGGCTTCGTCTCGTCGCCCGTCCCAGCCGGTCGAATCTCCTCAACCGCCGCCGTCCGTCGCGGGTCGCCCGTCGCGGCAGCGACTCGCGGTTTCTTCGTCGGATCGGCGCCGCCTGGGGAGGCGCCTCGTCGAATGCGCCGTCGCATCCGGGCCGCCACCTCGCCGCTCTGTCGTCGTCTCCGTCGAATCCGCCGCCTCGCCGCTCTGCTGGATCGGCACCGTCCTCGTCGCCGCCGCTCTATCTGGGCCGCCGTCGCATCTGGGTCCGTCGCTGCTCCTTCGTCGGATCTGCATCGCCTCTGCATCTCCTCTGCATCGCCCTGCTGTCTCTGCCTCCCCCGCCTGCTGCTGGAGCAATTGCATCACAAGGGAAGGCTCTCTGTGGTAACCGTTTCTGCTGTTTCTGTTCTGCTGTTCAGCTACTGCTGTTGCTCAAGTTCTAGCACTTCTCAACATGTCTCAGATAAATGCAATAGTTATCAATCTCACCCTAGATGGTCAGAATTATCCAGAGTGGGCTTTTTGTGTAGAGACTGCATTGAGGGGCTATGGTTTACTCTTTCATTTAACTGAACCTCCACCTGTGCTTAAGGATGATGGTAGTAATGCTGCTGCAGTAAAAGAATGGCATATTAATGATGGGAAAGTGATGGCTGCCATGGTCAATAGTACTAAGCAATCCATGATTATGAGTCTTTCTAAGTTCAAAACAACTAAGGGCATATGGAGCAACTTGAAGGAGCGCTATGTTCAGGATAGTGGCGCTCTTTGCATAATCTCATGCAAAGAAACTCATGTGATTGAGCGTAATGATATGTCCATTGATGAGTACTACTCTGCTTTTGATCGTCGATGGGATCTCGACTTCCATGATACACGAGTGTACAACGCCTCATGTCCAAAGACATAAGTTTATTGAAAAGTTTTTACTTACAGATTTGTCATGGGAGTCCGGCCGAGTATGATTCCATTCGTACACGATTGCTTCACAATTCTTCTGTTCTCACCATGGCACAGGCATTATCTGATTTACTTGCAGAAGAAACACGTCTCAAGTCTATGTCTTCTTCTGCATTTGTGTCTCATAGTGTGTTGGCAGCTTCTCAGAGGACTAGTGCTAATATTCGGAATGGCAGCTTGCTATGTCTGAGGAGCTTGCTGCCCTTGATCGTACAGGCACTTGGGATCTTGTTCCATTACCGTCACATGCAGTACCTATTACATCTAAATGGGTTTTCAAAATTAAGACCAAGTCTGATGGTTCTGTTGAGAGATATAAAGCTCGCCTTGTTGCTAGAGGCTTTCAGCAAACTCAAGGTCGCGATTATGATGAGACCTTTGCACCAGTTGCTCGTATGACTACTGTCCGTACTCTTATTGCAGTGGCTGCTACTTCTTCTTGGACTATCTCTCAAATGGATGTTAAAAATGCTTTTCTTCATGGAGATTTGCATGAAGAAGTTTATATGCAACCACCCCCAGGTGTTGATGCTCCTCCTAGTCATGTTTGTCGTCTTCGTCGTGCTCTATATGGTCTTAAACAAGCTCCTCGTGCTTGGTTTGAGCGCTTTGTATCTGTGATACAGGCTGCTGGGTTTTCGCCTAGTGATCATGACCCTGCTCTATTTATTCATATCTCTCCACGTGGGCGTGCTTTTGCTTCTTCGTATGTTGATGATATGTTGATTACGGAGATGATGTGGAACACATTTCTCATGTGAAGAAGCAACTTGGTGAGCAATTTCGGATGTCCGATTTGGGTCCTCTCGCTTATTTCTTAGGAATTGAGGTGTTGCATTACGAAAAGGCTACTATCTCTCTCAGTCCAAATACATACAAGACCTTCTTGCTCGTTCTGGCATTACAGATAGTCGAACGGCTGCGACACCTATGGATCTTCATTTACAACTTCGCCCTACCGATGGTACACCTCTTGAGGATCCTTCTCGATATCGGCATATTGTGGGCGACCTTGTTTATCTCATCGTTACTAGACCTGATATTGCTCATGCGATTCATATTCTGAGTCAGTTTGTGAGTGCTCCTACATCCATTCATTTTGGCCATTTGCTTCGTGTACTACGGTACTTAAGGGGGACATCCTCTCAGTGTTTGTTCTATGCTCGTGAGAGTCCGCTTCAGCTTTATGCTTACTCGGATTCCACCTGGGCGAGTGATCAAACAGATTGTCGTTCTATCACAGGTTATTGCATTCTTCTTGGTTCTTCTCCTCTTGCATGGAAGTCTAAGAAGCAGGCGGATGTATCTCGTTCTAGTACAGAGGCAGAACTTCGAGCACTTGCCACTACCACTTCAGAGATTGTATGGCTTCGATGGTTGTTAGCAGATTTTGGTATTTCTTGTGATTCTCCTACACCTCTTCTATGTGATAATACTGGAGCCATACAGATTGCCAATGATCCTGTGAAACATGAACTTACAAAGCATATTGGCGTTGATGCTTTCTTTACTCGGTCTCATTGTCATCAGAAAATAATTGCTCTTCAAGATGTGCCTCGAATCGCAAGTGGCGATTTTTCACTAAAGCACAAACTCGAGAGCAACATCGGCTTCACTTGCTCAAACTCAATGCTTCAGAACCTCCGCTTCCACCTTGAGTTTGAAGGGGGGTGTTAAGTATATTAAGGCCCATATACTATAGGGCCCATGTGGCCCATGTAGTCATCTATATATTGACATCTCCAGTATTGTAGTTACTGACTCTGAAATCTTAAGTAAGTCACAGTTACTAGGACAAGGAGCCCTCTTGACTGGGGAAGAACTCCTCTACTCCTAATCAGTCCCGGTAGTGGGCTGAACCTGCTGGGGCTCTTCTCCAGCCTCTGTCTCATTAAACGGGGTCGGAACCGTCAAGGGGTCCTGGGCGGTAGGAGCGGGCATTGGTGCCTCCACCCGCTCGGGGGCTGGCTCAATTATCATTACTTCAGGAGTTTCCTCCTGAAGGGTGCTCTGATCAGAAACAACTAGAACACCAGAGGATCTACAAAAACAGAAGAAAGGTAGATAAAAATTTCAGAATACAAGAGAATCTAAAGATATGCATCTATATAAAATTTTCGTTTTACATACCTGGTCTTCTTGGTTTTGAAGTTGAAACACCCTGGAGCAAAATCCAGAGCGCTCGCCTTCCTCTTCTTTTCAATCGATTTTACCGATTCCAACCCGGTAGGGCTGGTTAGACCCCTTACTTCCTCCGACCGGACGTCAGAAGTAATCTCCTCGACCACTTGGTCGGAGATAGTTACGTCGACCATCTACTCGAAGATTGTGGTTTCGTCGACCTCCGGAACAGTTGCTTTAGCAGTAACTAACTAGTCAATTACGACCTCCCCGGAGGCTACGACCACAACAACTTTGGTCGGCAGATCTTCTTTTTCTCCCGCCTAAATTATAAATCAAGGTTAATTTGGTGATGGAATACTTCATCTAAAATGTATATTTCTTTTCGGTACTCTTTTTACCTCCGAAAGACCACCATCGTGAGTGGTCGTTGAAGCAGAAGAGGTCGGAGCAGCAACATGATCTGAGCTCTGGATGAGTTCACTGCTCTTCGGCCCAACCATCTGCACATTAAAGCGAAAGGGGCATTATAGCATACCGATTGGAAAATACATAAAAGATGAAAAGAGGTTATTATTTTCTACCTTCAGTCTCTTCGTTATCTCCGGTGGAGAGATAACTACCAAGATTTGGGGAACATCAGTTTTTTTGCTAGGTTCCCCGGCACAGATCATTTTCATTCGATCCCTGATTTCTTCAGGGGAAAGAGTTGTAAAAAGAGAAAATATATTATAAGGTTACAAAATAATCAACTAGAATAAAATTAACAAGTCGGAATTACTTAGAACTTACATTATGAACAACCCTTGTTCGTAATGTCGCGACCAACATGCCAGAGCCTGGTATGTTCTCAGAACTTTAGAGGACTTATTTGGCGCATGGAAAAATCATTCACCACGTGCCAAGAAGTTAATCCTTTGATGTTGAGGTGTTGGATGGCTTCGATCCATCGCCCCACTCATCCCACCTTCGAGGAAGACCTCCACCTAGGGTTTTCAACCGCCACCCGACCGGTGAAGCAAAGACTGTCTCCATTGGTCAGCGCCATGTATAACCAGAGCTTCTTCCATGCTGACCACGGAGATTTAGAGTACATCCGAATGTACTCATATGCTTTCCCATTGTGAAGGCACAGAGTGCACTCCCCTGGCGATGCGATCAATTTCCCTGACTTCATCATCTTGTAGAATTATCTAAAGACCTCCAGATCTGGTAGAATCCCTAGAAACACTTCGCAAAGATAGACGAAGATGCTAAGGTTCGTGATTGAATTGGGTCAAGATTCACCAACTCAACTTTGTAGTACTCCAATACTTGGGAGAGGAATGGGTGCGCCAGCAATCTGAATCCACACTTGACATACGCAAGGAAGACAGAGATTTCTCCCTCGTTGCCGCACGGGAAATGCTCTCCGATCGCTGATCTCCAAGAAATCAAGGTCTTATCGGGAAGCATTCACCCTTCTCCATGCTCGAGTTTCTTCTCACTTAGCTTAGACGCTGGCCAGTTGGAGATAGAGTCTGCCATTGTTATTGGCAAGAAAGTGAAAGGAAAGTCGAATGGATTTCTGAGAGCGTAAAAGTCCTAAGACAATCCACAAAGGGGATTTTATAGGGGCATCCCATTAACTGCAAAAGGAGTTGCCCGAAGTCCAACAGACACATATCTCTTTGGTTCCCAAAGTGGTTCCTCAACTTTTAAGTGAATACAAACCAACTCGTTATTCTCGCCATTAAATGAGGGGTTTCCTTATATAAATTCCATCGGAAGGAGTTCACATTACAAATCCCCTTAAAAGTTCGGGGGCTAACTGACAAGGATTAATTTCCTTAATACTACTTTTATTTAATTAAAGACCTCATGGTCGTAACCCATGAGGTCTAAGACCTCTGTGGTCGTGAGAATCCCAAAGATTGCTCAACGAGTACCCTGGTCGGAGAAAGTCTTGTACTTATTGCCCGACCAGTCAACTGCTCGTAGAATCCATGAACTGATGCTTGGACCCGGTCCTGGCATATTCCTTCCATTTGATGAATGGAACATGTGCCTTATCCATGCTCCAAACCACCCGACGCTTTACGGCCCTAAGTAACTGACAATAACTACTGCACAAGTTTTGTCACCTATTAACAGTAACTGGCGATCAGTTGGTGATTTACACACAACAATTGACCTCCCCGACCAGATGTGTCACTTCCAAAAGGTGTACTCTCCATGAGTAACTGCCACCTCTTCGCTAGATATTTAAAGGTGGATGATGAACAACAAAGAAGAACAAGACTCACGATCTAGAAGATCAAGAGGCAATTGTATTCATTCTGAACACAATTGAAGCTGAGCAAGCAATATACCTAGTGTAATTAGGGATAATCTGTCGCCTTCCTAAAGGCACCCCTGTAAAGATCCAATTCATTATAATAAAGAGCAAGCACATTCTCCTCCAAGAACTCTTAGTCATTTTCCTCATTTTATTTCATAAGATCGGCGACATGATCATCAACAACCCCCCTCAAGTCGATCATCCTGGATCCTACAGTACCTGATTTTAAGAGCGAGATTCTTGGTCCTGCATATGGCTTGGGCCTTGGTTGTTTCTATGTTGCAGTGAGATGGCCTTAATAGTAAATGCATCTAGGTTTGTAAATAAGAGCTTTGTGATGTCAACTACCAATATCATTAGTACTACTGCATTTTGATTGGAAGCTAGTTTAGAGTTAATAGGGAGTTTATGAATACCCTTAGAAATGCAGCTTTCCTTGTAACATTACTAATCAGGGGCACGCACGGCGCTATGGCTTAAAAGTGAACATAAAAAATCTAATATGTGATACATTAGTAAGGAAAAATTATTGTTGTAAAAATAGTGGTTTTAGCAAACATTCAGAATTAATTCCATCATAATTAACAATAATTAAAGCATAATTCCAGCAGCATTTAAATGACAAAATTAACATATACCCATGTAAATTCTCCAAGTCATTTAAACAGGATAATATGCTCATAACATAGAACGAAAGGACAATTAAAATCAACATAATGCTCAGATTTAATAATTTGATTATTGCTCTCAAATGTCATGTTGCACGATATATAATCTTGACCTTTGCAACACTAATGTCTATACTCTTCACTAATTGAATATGACAATCAAAATTCAAACTTTGAGCTCTAAATAATGATGTACTAATCTGTCAAAAGTTGATCATATACACAATAAGCAACAGTTTAAACTTTCGGCTCACAGAAGATCCCCAATGCAAAGTGATCACAAAACAACACTCTAGTTCTGCCAACAAACTCGATTAATTCACAGTGAAAAGGATCACAAATCCTCAAGTTGGGCGAAGAAACCTTTTTGCTAACAATAGAGCAAGCTACATAATATTGTATATCTAGAGATCACATACCAGTAGGTTCAAAATCAACTAAACAACCAAAAGTAACAGACTAAAAGCTGATGATCAATTGACAGTAGTAAGCATTCCAATTAAAGCTCAAGTCTAAACAAGCTTATCAAATCAATTTCAGTATTGGACAGTAATCATCATCGAGCTATAAAATCGAAGCGACAGAATCACTAGCAATATCTCCCAGTACTAGTATGTAACATCCCATTTGTTTCGTCTTTTTGAAAATTTTAAAATAAAAATAATCATTTAGATTTTCTTGATTTGTTAAATCTTAATTTGAAATTTCAAAAAATAAACCAATTTAATATGAATAAATCAAACTTAAATTAAATTCAAAATTTGGTTTATTTGTTTATCTAAATTTCCAAGTGTTCCAAGTTCCTTTGTTATTATTTGGAATTCTATTTATTTTATTACTTTTCCACAATTCCTTTTCTTTGTTGTAAGATTTAATTTTAAATTAATTATTTCAATGTGTTGGCTTTTAATTTGGAATTCTTGCTTACATGAATTTCAAATCAAATCCTGAATATCATTTCAACCCCCAAATCAAAATCCAAATTCTAACTCTTCATTCAAATCTTTGTTCCAAAATCAATTCTTTTCTCGGCCAAATTTGAATTCAAATTCTCAATTTGAATTCATCTCTTCTCTCAATTCAACCTCAGACAAAAATTCAAATTCAAAACTCTATTTGAATTTTCTCTGAAATGTAATCTCTAAATTTCATTTCATTTTTATCCTTGGTCCTAAAACCCTTTTTCTTTTCTTTTCCCCTTTTTCCTTTCTCCTTTTTCCTCTCTTTCTTTCTTTTTCCTTTCTTTTCTTCCTTTTTTCTGGCTCCCTGCCCTGTCTCTATCCAGAGCCGTGCCTTCCACCGCACTAGCGCCAACTCCCTCCCCTCGGCCCGCGCCACCTCCCTTTGTCGCGCATGTCACCCGCGCTTGAGCCAGTGCCGACCGCCGTGCTGCACATCCTGCAGCGCCACACGCCTGCCAGCGCCATCAATGTCACGCTAGTTGCACCCGTCGCCCCCGCGCATCACGTCACCCCCCGGTTGCCTACAGGAGCTCACCGAAGCCGCTTCTTTCCTAACCCCGGCCGAAAGTCCCTTATCGCCGGACTTCTTTTCTGGTGAGTCTTACGCCAAGAGGACCGTGTCACCACGCGTTCCCGGTCCTCCTCCACCCTTCCCCCACCTCCTCTCGGCCGATTATTCATCGTGGACCGCCGCCGCCCTTTTCTTGCCGACGGCCATCATCGCCCCACCGCCTCGGCCTCCCTCCAGCCACCCCGACCCCTCCTCCACCTTCTCCGGCCCGCACCCCATGCTCACCTCCGCCCTCGCCGGTTGCAGCCGGAGCGCCGCCGCCCCGTTGAAGGATCTAGACCCGCCATTATGAGTGAATGGAGTTTTTGGTGATTAATGACAAATCTAATTGTGAGACTAACATTTCTATTGCCTCGGAAGCACGGACACGGACACGGCTCGGAAACGTATCCTCGGCGTGTCAAAAATTGCAACCGCGAAAAAAAACAAAAACAAAAACTGATACGTATCGGACACATATACGACACGTATCGGACACTTGGCCCACTCAACTAGGCCCAAAACGAACCAGCCATTCAATTCGGCCCAACCATTCACCGGTTAACCTACCCTGCTACCTGACCCGAGCAAAGTCCGGGGCACATCTTCACGCCGCCTGCAGCGCCACCTGCCCCTGCTGCGCCTTCGCCATCGCCAGATCCGGCGGCTCCCGACGGCCACCAACGGATCCCGACACCGCCGGCTCCTTTGCCTGGTTTGCTTCTTCCCCTTCTACCTTCCTCCAGTGCTGCCACCACCGGCTCCTTTCCCTGCGCCGACGGTTCTCCACGGTTCCTCTTGCTCCGGTCGGTGCTTGTGCCATGGGCTCGCGGCGCCCCTCCTCCTGGCGCCTTCTTCCCGGCGCCGCCGCTTGTAGCTGCTGGTCCGCCACCGCCGCTTGTAGCTGCTGGTCCGCCACCGCCGCTGAGTCTGGCTGCTGCCGCCTCCTCTCGGCTCGTCGGCCGCGCCCTTCCCTCGCCCGGCTCGCCGCGCTCTGCTTTCGCCGCCGCTCCACGCGACTCTTGCCGCCTTCGCTCGCCGCTCGCTCCCGCCTTTGACCTTGGCCCAACGCCGTGCGCCTCCTCGGCTCTGTGTCCTGGTTCCCCGGCTCGGCCCTGCTCTCTCGCACCCTACCGGCCCGCACCTCCTATGGCCGGCCCGGCCTTTGGCCGCCGGCCACCTTGGTCACTTGTAGTTGCTGACTTGTTGTACTGTTGTTAGTCTGTTAGACTTTGTTGACTTGCTACTGCTGTTAGTGCCGAGCCGGCCACCTTGGTCACTTGTAGTTGCTGACTTGTTGTACTGTTGTTAGTCTGTTAGACTTTGTTGACTTGCTGTACTGCAATTAGTCTGTTAGACTTTGTTGTTGCTTGTTGCTGACTTGCTGACTTGTTTACTAATCAAGTTTTTTCTATTCACAGGTTAAAGGAATTTTGAATTTCTTGTAGTTGTATTAATATGATGTTATGCTTTATGAAGAACTGAAAAGACTAGGAACTAAGGCTAGGATCATCTTTGAGGTACATATTCCTAACATTTTAAATTTTCTGTTTGATAAACTCGTAGAAAAGAATTCAATAATACATATGCATATATTATTATTATTATTATTATTATTATATCGTGTCCCCGTGTTGCCATTTTTTAGAAAATGGTGAATCTCGTATCCGATACGTGTCGTGTCCGACACGCGTGTCCATGTCTGTGCATCCTAGTCTATTGCTATATCTAGTGTGTAGTCTCATTTGGATATAAAGGTGAAATTCAACGAGGTATGCATTCGACTCACTCTTATATAATGTTGCATTCCTCATATCCAAAATATAGGTTGAACTCCACCATAAATATAACTTGAATATGTGCATATGTTTCTATTTACACATTCGTGTATACACACATTTAGGGGAAGTTCATTCTATATTTCGTGGTTTCATTAGTATTGATCCATATTCCGTTTTCCACATACATTTAGGATCTTTACTTTGAAACATATCCGGTTGAGTATACAAAACTTGTGTAGTTTTTGTATATTCATGTTTTGAGTATATAGAACTTGTGTAGTTCTTGTATACTCATGTTTTGAGTATGTAGAACTTGTGTAGTTCTCGAATACTCATGTTTGAGAGTATATAACTTGTGTAGTTAATATATATTCATGTTTGAGTATATATAACTGTTTAGTTAATATATACTCATGTTCTGTTACATTATCTAAATTTAATTTATGTGCAATTAAAGTGGTTATCATCAATTACCAAAGAGGGAAAGATTGAAATATCTTGCCCCACCATTATGAGTTAATGGTATGATGTGGTAATTAATGATAATCATAGTATGGAACTAACATTTTCCATGAGTTGGATAAATATGTTATGTTCTAGGGTGATGAAGACTTGGGATGATCATGAGTTGATCATCAAGTCAAGATTCAAGTAAAGAATGCATCATGTGTTGATGCATATGAAGAGCTTGAAGAAATGGGAATCATCGTGTGTTGATAATGTTCAAAGAGAAGACCCATCATGTCTTCATGAAGATCTAATGACGGATGCATCATGCGTTGATGCATGTCAAGACTTGAAGTAAATGATGCATCATGTGTTGATGCACATCAACTCAAGAGAAGACTCATCATGTGTTGATGGAGGTCGAGTGAAGAATGCATCATGAGTTGATGCATATTCAAGAGAAGAACTTGAAGAAAAAGGAGATCATCATGTGTTGATGATTATCAAAGTCAAGGACCCGGACTTGAAGTGTTGATATGCATCATCAAGCTTCAAGTAGATGCAAGGCAAAGGTATGACTAGCTAGGGTTAAGGATGTGTTCCTAGTCTTTTACCGGTCTTGGAGTTTGGTTGGAAGACCGGATTGCTAGTATAGGTTGCCGTACTATAAAGAGGGGTCTTGACTAGTAGCATGAGTTAGTCATGTGTTGATAGCTCATTGTGTTTGCTCTAGCTCATCTATGCATGGAGCTATTATTTGAGAATGTGTTTTGCAAATAGTTGATGCTCATGCATTTAATCTTTGTAGCATGGGACTATAGTTTGCAAATGTGTTTTACAAATGGTTAAAGTCCATGCACCTTAGCCTTGTGGCATGATGCTGTTATTTGCGAATATGTTTTGCAAATAGTTGATGCTCATGTTTGATTTCTTGTAGCATGTGACTTAAGTTTGCAAATGGTGTAAGTCCATGTACCTTATTCCTTGTGGTGAGTATTCTAAAGGTTGGCAAATGTGTTTTGCAACTTGTTGAGAATATCACATATATTCTTTGTGGGAATTGCACTCAAATTGGCGAATGTGTTTTGCCATTTGAGCGAAGCCAATGTGTTTGGCCTCTGTGGTCTCGTAATCTGACCGCCAGTGGTAACCGGTTTGACCGGTGGCATATCGGTCAGACCGCTGTGCTGTTGTCGGTCTGACCAATTTCATCTTGAGTTGATTCTCTGTGCGGTAGTTCCGCCATTGAGAAAATGGTACTACCGGAGTGCGGAAGTACCAGAGTTCTCGCGGTACGTTTATTCCAGAGAAGCATCATTTTGGAGTGTGCTGATTTTCCTCGGGCGGTCGGACCGGTCAACCTTGGTGGTCTGACCGGCCATTAGTTGGCGGTCCGACCGGCCGTAGGTCCAACTGCTAGTTTTATAGCCGTTGGCGCATGGGCGGTTCGACCGACCATTAGTTGGCGGTCAGACTGGTCTTGCACAGATTCGAGGGAATCTTTCCCCCAACGGCTAGTTTTTGAGTGTGGGCTATAAATACTCACCTTGGCCGGTTGGGGATGGTTGCTGAAGATTGTTATTGAGTTCCATACTCATTCCTTGAGCTAAGAGCAAACCTCTCCTCTCTTTTGTGCATGTGTTGCACTTGGTGAGATTTGAGAGCAAACCCTAAGTGCATGTGTTGCCTTAGGTAATGGATTGTGTATCCACTTGAGCGTTGACACTTGATTAGTTCAAGTGAAGGTTGAGATTTGTTTCTCTTGGTGTTTGCCGACACCTAGACGGCGTGGAGGCGTCGTGACCAGTGATATTCTCAAGAAGCTTGTGAGAAGGCCCGATGTGGTTGTGAGGGGTTTGATGCTCGCCATCTCCAGAGTGGAGGAAGAGCAACCCTAGTGGAGCGACGTGTTGGTTCGTGTTGGAACCGGTCCAAGTGGTTGGACTTACCTCGGAGGTGTTAGCTTAATTAGTGGAGTCGGTCCAACGTGGTTGGGCTTACCTCAACGTGGATTAGGGAAGACCGGCAAGTCTCCGAACACCACGGTAAAACATAATTGTGTCATCTTGGTTTGTGCTTGTGCTTTACTTTGAGCAATTTACATTACATGCTTTAATTGATTATACATCTTTGTATGATTGCTTTCATTGTATTGTATTCATATTGTTGGTGCACTTAGGGAAGCCTAGTTGATTTAGGTTTTAATTATGCAAAACCAATTTGTTATTAGTTTCCACATTATTAATTGGTTTTAGCCGAAAGTTATTTGAAACCGCCTATTCACCCCCCCTCTAATCGGCCACCTCGATCTTACAAGTGGTATCAGAGCTTGGTCTCTCAATTTATTAGACTTAACCATCTAGAGAGTAAAGGATGGCGACTAGTGATATAGTGCACCTAGGTAAAGAACCTATTTTTGATTGCACAAATTATACTCATTGGAAAATCCGCATGATATATCATTTTAAGGCCATGAGCTTAAAAATATAGCGGATTGTAGATGTAGGCTTTTCTCCTCCTTTGGATCATATTGCTCCAACACTAGAGGAAGAGAAATGCTTACATCTCGACGCTCAAGCAACTAATGCCTTATTTAGTGCTTTGAGTGTAGAGATTTTCAATGAGGTATGCAATCTCAAGATCGCTCATGAGATGTGGACACAAATTCAAGACAATTATGAAATGTCCACCACTACAAGCGATGATTGCACAAAAGAATGCACGCCGGGAGAAGAATGCTCAATCTCCAACTCCGACAATAATGAGGACTCCTCAACTCCATCTACATCACCTCATTGCTTCATGACTCAAGCTAATGAAGAGGTAAACGATGATGAGCTTCTTGTGATGAGTTGATGGATTTGCTAGAAGAGCTTAATGAATATTTAGGAAGGAGAAAATGAAATTCAAAGTTTTGAAGAAAGAGTTTATCTCACTTCAAAATAATTATGATGTTTTAAAAGATGAACATGAAACTCTCCTCCTAAATAGGCTAAATAGCTCTAAGGTGGATATAGGCATCACATGCAATTTATTAGATGAAATGTCATGTGTAGTTGCTAACCCTTGCATTTCATCTAAGGTTAGCGTATCCACCTCTTGTGAGGATTTAATTGATGTGCCTTGTTGCTCAAAATTGGATGCTCCTATTTCCTCTATGTCTTGTGATACTAACATTGTAGAGGAAAACAAAGAGCTCAAGGCCCAAGTCATTAAATTAGAAAATGACTTGACAAAAAGCTATAAAGGGAAGGCCACTCTCAACGAAATATTGAACAAGCAAAAATACTTGCAAGATAAGAGTGGTGTTGGCTACACTCCCAAGGAAAAGGAGAATAGCAAGACAAGGCACAATGCAAGACACACGAAGAAAAATATCAAGTGTCATGGATTCAATGGAAAGGGCCACTATGCCTCAGTGTGCCCTAATCAAATGGATGTCAAGACTAGACATTCAAAGAAGAGGCAAGCCGGCAATAAGCAAGAAGTAAAGACAAATAGGGAAAGCAAAAGCCCAACTTGCTACAATTGCCGGGAAAAGGGACATGTTGGTAAACAATGTCCCAAAGGTATCACTGCTAAGCCTATTACTTATAATAATGATTATTTGCTTAAGAAGGATAAATATGACAATGTGTTTGCTAGGAATGTTAGTTCACATAAAACTATTACTAGGGCCATTTGGGTGTCCAAATCAATTGTGACTAACATTCGTGGATCCAACCAAGTATTGGGTACCAAAATGTGTTTCAATACTTAATAGGTACTTAGAGAGGCATTGGAGGTTTGGCTTACATGAAGAGGTGGATTCCACCATGTGCAAAATTAGAGCCAAGCATAAGGATGATTACTTCATATCATAAACCAATGCCCTTTCGGTAACAAGTACTTACATTGAAGTATCTAGCCCCTTATGCCTTGTGTAGGTTGCATTTCATGAAAATCATATTAAAATGGGTGTTCTTGCTCTATGTTCATAATGTTCATTATTAATATCTTGAGCAAGATGGTTGTGGCACATTAAGGAGGAGTGCTAAATTATGATCACGTATACCACATCCCTACGTGTGCCCAAATAAATTAAGTGCTAGTATTGTTTTTAAAAAATTGAGCCTTTTAGCCAAAAGTCAAAAATTTCATAATTATTAGTAATTCTTTGAAAAACTAGTTGCAAAATGTATACAAATGCTTTTCAAATATTTTCCAAAGGTTTTGCTTCAAGAAAAACCTATTTTGAGGTAAATGCATTTCTAGCCAAAAATCAACATTATAGTATCTTGTTTTTGACATAAACTAGATTTTTGTGTAATATATATTCTAAAAGGAATTTGAAAATCTTGCTAAAAGAAAAATCCTAGAGTTGGTTATTCTAAACATTTTTGGTATTCAAAAGATTTCCAAAAGACCAACCTAGTAAAAGTTATTTAATTTCGAAATTCGTCCTAAATACTCTTTTGACCTAAGTGGTCACTTTCTAGCACTTATGTGAGTTTTGTAATATGAACCAAAATTCTTCACATGAATATGTTCATAATGGTATTTATGACTCATACATGGATTGGTTGCTTTAAATTCAAGCATTTGCTCATTTTTGCATGTTTTTGAAAAACTTCATGATAATAAGTTTCATTTACGAAAACAAAATCTTAATTTATAAAAACTATTTATGATTTGGATTTTCAAGGACTATATAAGTTGCAAATACTCCAAATGTGTTTATCTGGTTGATTATGTAAAAGTTTGGAGTAAAATACAACGAATCTCTCTTTTCTCTCTTTTGCTCTGAAACTGTTTGTCAGATTCAAAGCTAAGCGATCAAAACGACCACCCTCAGCGGTCCGACCGCCAGCCCCACCGGTCCAACCGCCGTGTGTCCAGCGGTCAGACTGGCTTTGCCTGAAAATTCTTTTAATCCAGCTCGAAGAGTTTTCTTCTCCATCTCTTCTTCTAAAAATCTTTTGTGGCTGCTTCCAGTGGTCAAGTTGATCCTTGCTATCCTTGCTAGCTACCCATTACTGTTATTCCTTGATTATGAATGTGATTGCATCTTTCAAGTAGTTTTCTTTTCAAAAGTGGTAGCTTCTTTTGATCATCTTCATTTGATCCTAAGTTGTTAGGTAATCCTAACTTTGTTAATGTCTTCATTTGATGTTGTTACCCTTGAATCATTGTCGCCCTAGTACATAAAATTCTCAGTAATGATTACATTATTGTCGAACAATAGGAATACAATAGTGCGGAATTAGATCAATACAGTGAAGAAGGAAATCTTTGTCGATTATAGATTGTTGAGGATGAATCTAAAGTTTAACTTGGTGGTGCCAATATATCTCTGTTGGATTATAGGAATATATCTTTGTTGGGTAATCGGATTATATCTTAGTTGGATTGTAAGAATATATCTTGGTTGGATTATAGAAATATATATTTGTTGGATTATAGGAATATATCTTTGTTGGATAATCGGATTATATCTTGGTCAGATTATAGAAATATATCTTTGTTGAATTATAGAAATATATCTTTGTTGGATTATAGAATTATATCTTTGTTGGATAATCGTATTATATCTTTGTTGGATTATAGAAATATGTCTTTGTTGGATAATTGGATTATATCTTTATTGGATTGTAGGAATATCTCTTTGTTGGATTATAGGGATATATCTTTATTAGATTATAGGGATATACCATTGTTGGATTATGGAAATATATCTTGGTTGGATTATAAAAATATATCTTTGTTGGATTATTGTAATATATCATTGTTGGATCATAGAAATATATCATTGTTGGATCATAGAAATATATCATTGTTGGATTACAGGATTATACTGTTGTTGGATTATAGAGATACATTGTCTTTGGATTATGTAAATACATTATTGATGGATTAATATAAAACGGTAGAACTGCTTAGACAAACTATATCGGTCATTTTTATCCTATGGGTGGGAACTGTTAATACCATTTATGCATATCAGTTTGATAAATGTAGGGCAATAGGTATTGTCGTTGGTTTTCAAACTAAAATGAAATGGTGAAAATCTGCTTGGACTTGGGCGACATGGTTGTTAAGGTTGGTGCAAGGATGCACGGGATCGATTCATTTCAATGATCGAGACTAGGGTTTTGTTGGAAGTTGCCCAAACCTTATTAAGGACCGACACTTGTGACTATCCAAACTGAGCAACACCGTACAACCATATGTCCTAAATGGGAAAGACCTAATTGAATAATTTACTAAGTTCGGACATTTAGCCTGCAGGCTGTAGATGGTAGGAGTTACTTGGGTGGTGCAGACGATGGTAATTGAAGTCCATGTCTGTCGAGGCTTGCGCCAGGTGATGGTAACTTACGTCCATGTCCGGGCAGGCTATCCCCCACAACGGTGAGCTCCGGGTTGATGGTAATTGACGTCCATGATTTGTGATTAAGCTCATCGGGCAGGCTAATGTAAGGATAAAGTATTGTAAAGACCTTGTGATAATCACTTAGTCGCACACCTTTGGAAGTGTGTGAAGATGACATTATAAGTTGATTATCTCATGTGGGTCAAGTTGTACAACCTCTGTAGAGTGCAAAACTATTTGAATAGCCATGCCCACGGTCAAGGATAGGTAAGGTGCATTTTCACATGGTAGATTTTGGTTTTAATTTCAAAAGAGTGAATTTTGGGAACCCAGGAGCAGTTGGAACTCTCGGGTTGATATTCTGGCGGCTAAAGCTCTATCCTTTGAACCTTAGCATCTAGAGCTTTGATACTAGTGGTTAGTAGCTAGAACCCCTATTAGTGATACAATTAATTAATTTATCGAAACACTTTTTGTCAAATGTGTTTTATGAAAACTGTTGAAACTTAAAATACTATTTTGTCCAAAAGAACCATATCAGCCTCATTTGTAAAGTATAATTGAGGTGTGCTTACATGCTATTCGAAACCAACCCCCCCCCCACACACACACACACACACACGTGCGCGCGCGAACACAGCATGCAATGGAAAACAATGTGCATTCGACAAAAGGAAAGTGCTTTTATGCTCTCCTACAAGAAAACTGCGATGATCCTGAAGCACAGAAGAAATTGAATAGCAGATTTGCAACAACAGATCATTATTAACCAAAGGTACTTTAGGAAATGTGCAGTGGCATGAACATATAAAAGTTATTGTCAAGCCTTTAGTTAAGGGTTTGCATATCTTATGGTGTGTAGCAGTACTTCAGTACAGATACATTTCAAATTTTCATATGATCTACTTTTCCACTTTTGAATCATTACTCGAAGACTTGAGATATGCACACAAAAAAACTAATCCTAATGCAAGATAAGTAATTTTACTTCAACATTGTATTTCTGCGAATATACTGAGCTTGTTGCGCCCACTATATCGTCGCTAGCAACCTCTACACGCTATTTAAAACATTGTTATTCTAGCTTCAAGCCTCGACCAGTAATAAGAGTAAATCATATGGCCCCGTTCAAAGAAGAAGAAGAGTAAATCATATGGCACCCACCCACTAATTAAGGACGAACTGAGTAGCTGACCAAAATCAACTAGTGTTAGACTTACCTGGACTTAGCTGCGCATGGCTCAAAACAAATCATCTCCGTACAATCTCGTGGGTTTGTACTTCAGTTCAACCTACTTGTGTGCCACATATCTATCTATTCTCATCTCAACGCAAGACATATACTATATGTAGTAGATAACGAATTTGCCCGGTCCGGCTATCCTGAGTTCCTGACAAACGCCCTGCAATAGGGCGAATGCCAGACAATCGAAATCGCCGCGATGGGCGACGGCGCTTCGAACAAGAGATACTACTAGCCGCGATCGCCGTGCGGTCGTGCGTGCGCTGTAGAGGAGGGGAGGGGAGAGCTCACAGAGTGTTCGGCGAAATGCCGCCGAACAGGAGGAGGGGACGACACGACGACGGGGGTCGGGGCACGACGCGGTTTCGGCGGAGAGGCGGTGGGCGTACCTGCGTTTTCCTTCCGGTTTCCGCACTTCGTTCGCGCCTTTTGAAAGGGGGAGGGGAGGGGAGAGAACCCAGCACACACGGACCACGGTGACGGTGACGCCGATCGATACGGTCGGCGACGGGGGAGCCTCCACGTTCCTGTGGGGCTCTGTCGTTACGGCTGCCTCTGGGCCACGAATGGACACAGTGGCGGGCCTCTTTCGATATCCATTTGTTTGCCAATTTCCCAGGATAAATGCTGTCTCATATTTTTTGTCCATCAGAAAATTCAAGAGTATAGTTGTCACATCCTAAATTTGGCTCTTTCAAAAAATTATTTGAAATTAATTATGTCAAAGCATTTGGTTATTATTTGGAGTTCAATTGGTGTTCTTGAGTTCAAATCTAAAGTCCAAATTCGAATCTCATTTCAAATTCCAATATGAAACTCCTATTCAAATTCGATTCAAATTCAAATTCCAGTTAAATCTTTCCTAATTTCCATATCAAAATCTAATTCAAATCTCTCAAATCAAATCAAATCAAATCAAATTTTGACTGAATTTGAAATTCAAATGGTGATTTGAATTCCTCTCATTTCTTGGGCCGAAGCCCATCTACTTTTTTCTTTCCTGGGTCTCATAGCAATTCCTAGCCCATCCCCCTCCCCTCCATCCTGCTCCGCTTCTCCTCTGCCAGCGCCGCCTAGGTCGCACCCGAGCTGCGTTGTCCTCGCTCGCATTCACGCTAACGCATCTGCGCCGCCCATGACGTGTTGTCGGATGGAAACCCCGCCATCACCATGCTCCATCAATCCTTCTATTATCGCAAGCATTCACTCTTTTTTGTCGTTTTCTGTTGCTTGAAATCCCAAAACCGTCGTCGGTGATTCTACCCACGTCTATGCTGCTCCTCTGCCGCCTCGCTTATAAATGGTAGGGGAGTGAAGCGTGAAGGAAGTTTGGAGCTCGCCGGTGACAACAGCTCAGTTGGAGCTTGTTGGGCAGATGGATTTGATGAGGACAGAGACAGCACGTAGGCGGAGGAAATCTCGGGGAGGAGGAATGGGTGATTTTGGCAAATAGGGATGTGATTGAGTGGATAACACGTCGTAGAGTGTAAGGAGTGGACCGTGTGAAAGCATTTAGGCTCCTAAAAATGATTTTGATAATTAATGACGCCAATGTGTTTATGAAACTAATATGTGTGCTAAGATAGTTTAAAGGTTTAGTCCCGAGTTTGAAGGATGACATTGAAATGGAAATGCAAAGATAATAAAAATATCGACATGGCTCGAGACAAAAGTAATAAATAGCATAAGGATCATTTTATAGTTTTTACCTATCTCGGTATTTGGAGAAAAGACCGGGCTTGTAGGTCAGATGCCGTACTATAAAGAGGGATCATAGCTAGTAGCTTGAGAACTTATTTTGTGACATTTTGATCAACCAAAAATCATGCATTGCATTTAGAATTGCTTATGGAAACAGTTAAGTAAAATCGGTATGACCACAATTGATGAGTGGTAGGACCGATATTTACATGGCGGTACATAATTTCCAAATAGTGTGTTTTGGGCTTCGTTTATCCTCTGAGAATCGGTAGTATCGTTTGAGTCGAGCGGTACTACCACCGTGTGGTAGTACCAGACCTTGTGAGTGCGGTAGTAGTACACCTTTATATAACGGCTAGTTCAGAAGCATTTAATGCACTATTTCTGACCGTTGAACAGTGAGTGCGGTAGTACCGGGTTTGTATAGCGGTACTACCGCATCTGCTGAACTGTTTCTGATATTAGCTTCAAACGGCTAGTTTTTTGGTGGGGCTATAAACACCCCTTCACCAGCACTAAGCTCAGGACCTTGGACCTCATTGAATACATTTGAGTCTCTAGTACACTCTCTACTGTCAATTTGCTCATATTTCTCATTTTGAGGTAGTTGAGATGTAGGACCGGTATGGCAACAGAGGGGTGAATGGTGCCTTCAAATTTTCCCCAAGTATTCACCTACTCTTCACTTCAATAGCTATGAGAAGCTATGAAGATAGAGAATCAAAAATTCTGAAAATCAAACTGCTACAATAATTTCAGATCGTGAACAGTGCAAAAACAACACTATTTCAAATACGAAAATCAATGTAACTTTTGATTCGTAGATCCAAAAGATTTGAAACTTGAACCCAGACTGGGTCAAGATCTTAGGAACCTATCTCAACAGAAAACACTAAAAGAACTTAAGATAATTTGAATATTTTGGTTCGTGAAGCTCTGCTGCACCAAAATCAAGTCAAAACTAAAAATTGAGCTAACTCTCAAACCATAGCTCCAAATGACTTGAAATTTGGTATGCACCCTCTCTAGGATGTCAAGAACCTATTCCACTCAACGATCTAGAAAATCATTACCAAATTTATGATATTTTTCTATTTGAGGAAAGTTGCACAAAAATAGGGCAACAACCGAAGATGGTGAATATGATTTGTTCATGGATGGATGATGGCTAAGATGTCTCTAGATATGTTCCCACATATCACAGCAAACAAAAACACCAAAAAATTCTAGGCAAAAATACCGAGTGAGTCCAAGAAATCACTCGGGAGAATCTTGCCCAAAAACACCAAAAAAAATTGAGGCAAAAACAGCTGAGTCAAGAAATCACTCGGATTCTTCATGAATCTTGCCATAAAAGTGCCTAGATGGGTGAAGATTGATTTCCAGAGGTTATATCCAGCTCTTACACGTCCTTGGCACAACAAGATCAGGAAGGGATGAGAGATGGGAAAAAACCAACCAAATCAATAGAAAATCAATCAATACAAAAGAGATTCATGGAGATGAACAAAAATTGATGTATTTATACTTGAGGATGAGGGTTTTACAGCCACTCCACTTGGAGGACAAGAGAGCACACTATAGCTCTCAACTTCTCTCAAACCTTAACCCTAGGTCTCAAGAGATGATGGTTGGATGGATGACCACAAGTCTCCATCCCAAGCCCTTAAATAGATGAGCTAACCAGCCACATCTAACCCTTAGTGGATACTATCCACTTAGCATAATGGGGGAAACTCGATAGCCCCCACACACAGGTTTTAACTTACTCTACTCTTATGCATGCTTTTCAAAGCATATAAGCCCGAATCCTAGGGCTTGTAGTGTTTCTTCTTCTTGAGAGTTTTTTTGTGCTTCTTCTCTGACTCTTCCAAGACAAGTTGAGGGCTTTATCTTTTCGATCAATGGCCTCGCTCCACTCAACCGCCTCGCTAGCGGCTGCATATTTGTCAGCCATGTCGAAAAGTTCGACTGCATTCGTGGAGGATTCATAACGATATCCTCCGTAAACCGCCGATTCCTTAAACCTTCTTTGAAAGTTTGAATCACAGAAGACTTTGCGATCTCCAGTACTGAATTATGAACATAGCTGAACCTTTTAATGTATTGACGAAGAGTCTCTTTTGGTTCTTGCTAGATCCGATGGAAGCTTGAATCACAGAAGACTCTGCAATCTCCGGTATTGAATTATGAACATGGTTGAACCTTTTGATGTATTGACGAAGAGTCTCTTTTGGTTCTTGTCGGATCCGATGGAGGTCGTCCTCCTTTCCAGGGCGATCGTACGTGCCCTGGAAGTTTACAATTAGGAGGTCGCATAGTTGTTCCCAAGTATAGATTGATCCGACCGGTTGGTTGAGCAATGTGGATATCGTGAGGATATGTGCACGATCTCAGGATGATGAGTCAATTGGCAATGGCTTTGTTGGTTTGCAAAATCTCGCGTTTTCGGGGTTTGCTTCATCTTTGTCGGACCACGGTGATCGGCCGGTGGTGTCGGCGGTCGATCGGCCGCCCGTGGACTGATCGGACCGGCGGTGGTGGCGGTCGGACGGTCGACCTAAATTGGATTTTGGAGCTAATCCAAAAATAGGTTGTGTAAGCGGTGAGGGAGTCTCACGGATGTGGTTTCATCATTTTGGAGCTCCCAACAAAGTTCTATTGAGTTGAAAATTCCGAAGGTTTGGATTTTCAAGCTAGATTTTTAGGTTAAGTCTTTTGACCGGTCCGACCGCCGTTGTAGGAGCGGTCCGATCAAGCTGATATCGGTCGGACCGGCCTGTGGGGCGATCGAGGCGGCGCATGACTTGGAGGTTTGCCAAGTTCGCATTGATGCATGTTGATGGTGTTTAATGTTTAGTTATCAATGCTTTATTGATGTATATTGCATTGCGGAACTAACGTGGGTCAAGGTGTGAAGAACTTGTTCCCTAAGCGGTTTGTTTGTCTATTCTTTGTGCGGTGGCTTGCGAGTCAACGGCGTCAGCGGTGAGTGGATCGGGACTACGCTTGGAGGCCGAGGTCGAGCGATCGGAGATCTGGGTGAGGTCGTGTGACTTAAGCATGGTGCGAGAATGGACAAGATGGATCGAACGGGTGGTTGATGCAATTTGGTTGGATCGGCGGTGCGGATATCGATGCGAGTCTCTGGGAGGTTCCGATGGGATTCGGACAAGAGAGGCTTGGCGTCGATGAGAACCGCTGATCAACCTACACGTGGTGAAGCAGGCGATTGCTTCAACAGATTTGTGTGGGTCCCATGTGTGAGTGGGCCCCAAATGTGACTCTAGTCCTCTCTAGTATAAATAGGAAAGGGGGAGAAGGAAAACTCTTGAAGCTTCCATTTGTTTTCTCCCCTTGCTTTTCTAGGGTTAGGGTTTGGAGAGGAAGAGAGGAAGAGATTGTATGCTCCTTGGGTGAGCTCTTGTCCTCCTAGTTAGAGTGGCTTTGTAAGCATCTTGTGAGATCAATCAATCGTGTGATGCTTGCTTGAGAGTTCATTTGTCTCCTCTTTGTGTTCTTCTCTCAATTGAATGAATTTGGTGCTTCCTTGATTCAAGGGTTTATGCTTGGTCTCTTGACCCATTTTGTCTTGCTTTGATGTGTGGGAATACTCCTAGAATCATCTAGACCATCAACCCCCACAAGCAAGTCTTGAATCAAAGTTTTTCATATTTCTAGGGTTTGTGCACTTCTTGATTAAATCCTTGAGAGATCGATTCTGAAGTGGATCCAAGGATCGTCGCTAGAAATAGGTCTCTAATATCATTAGGGAGGTGTGCTCGAAATTTGGTCAAGTTTCATTGGTTAAATCAAAAGTTGGATCAAATTTTGTTTTGGATTTGGGGTGGATTTTCAAGATCTTGGGTGAACCGGTCGACCGGTCTATAACGGCGGTCCGACCGCCGTATATTCGACCATTGTCTGCTGGTCGAATCGTCCCACCGGTCCGACCGCCGATTAGTTGCCTTGGTCGATCCATTGGTTGAACGTCGGTCCGACCGCCTGTGGTAGCCGGTCTGACCGCCAGTGCCCAGATCAACCCTTTGAGTTTAAGTCTCCACATTTGTGTCGTGTGGTTGTCGGGGTTTGTCGAGTTCAGCACAAGGCTTCCGCTGTGTGCTTACTGATCTTCTTAGCTCTCATAGCTAAAGGAGTAAAGTTCGTGTTGAATTCGACTTAGGCGAGAAAGTTTTGAAAGCGCCTATTCACCCCCTTAGTCGCCTTTCCGGTCCTACAATTGGTATCAGAGCCGGTTAGCTCTTTGCTATAGATCTTAACCGGTCTTTGGAGCCATGGCGACTGAGCGATATTCAATCAGGCCACATGTTTTTGATGGAGTTGATTTTGCGTATTGGAAGGCCCGAATGGAGGCCTACATCGAGGCTCAAGGGCACGCGATTTGGCTTAAGGTGAAAAACCCTTATGTCATGCCAGCCGATGACAATTTGATCACTCCAGATGTGGAGAACAACGGCGGGCTCGAATTTTTGATTCAAGGCCTTAGTCGATCGGAGTTTGAGCGTGTCGCTCATTTGCTGTCTGCTCATGAGATCTGGCGGACTCTTTGTGATTATCACGAGGGGTCCACCGCAATCAAGGAAGTGAGACAGAACCAGCTTAAGAAAGCATACTCCAAGATCGAGCAAAGACCTGGTGAATCTTTAGATGAGCTGTGGGGGAGATTTTCTAAAATTCTTCATGATCTCCGCGCTGTTGATCTTGTATTTTCTGAGTCTGAAAATGCACGCCAACTGTTGGGTGCTTTGGATGTGAAGGTCTGGGGGATGAAGATCACTGCCATCAATGACAACACTGTCATGAGTGAGCTTACCATGGATAAGCTTTACTCGAGGTTGAAGACGCATGAGATTGATTTTATCTCGCGTCTCCCCACGACAGAGCCGATGGCTTTAGTGGTTGACAACTCTAAGGGTAGATATGCTGATTCTTTTAATGTTAGCTCATCTGGATTTTCTTTGTCTGCTTTGCATTCTTTGAGCGATGAGCAACTTGAGAGACTACCCGAGGATGACTTAGCCCTCCTATCCACAAAATTCACGAGAGCCTACAATAATGTGAGGAGTAGGAGGAGAGGTGGACCTATCACATGCTTTGAATGTGGTGAGCCAACCACATTCGTTCTAGATGCCCCAAGTGAGGGCAAGGAGGAGAAGGAGTCACAAAGGCATCCTCAAGCGAGGATGCTAAGTCCAAGAAGACAAACTATCGCAAGTTTGTCGGTAGAGTCCTTGAAGCTCTAGAGGATGTGAGCATGGAAGATGTGGACTCTGAGTCTGAGGGCGACAAGAGTGACTCTGTGGCAAGAAGAAGGCACGTGATTTCACCGGCATGTGCTTTATGGCTAAGAACACCCACGGCGATTACTCCTCCAACAATGAGGATCCTTTTAGTGATCCCGATGAGGTATGCCCTTCACTTCGACATGAAAAGGGCTTTGGTGCTTGCTGAACAAAAATTGCATAAGCAAGCTAAATTGATTAAGAAACAGGATACTATGATTGATAATTTGAACCTAGAAGTGGTTAGGCTCAAATCCATTAATCCTGATGATTTCTGTGATTCATGCTCTAGCTTGCTTAATGAATTGTCAAGCTTGAATAATGCTCATTCCTCTGTTGAAAAACAATTGGAAAATGCTCTTTACGAACTAGAATCTCTCAAGTCTAGTTACATTTGCATGAATGCCATTCCGCTTGATGTGATCGCTTTAGAAGCTATTCCTTTAAATTGCTCAAGCGTGCTTTGCTAGAATTGAAACTGGATAGCTCTTTAAAAGAATTGCAAAAATTTGATGCTAGTCACACTTGTTCTCATTGTAAGAATAATCGAATTAAAATGCAAGAGATGACTGAAATGGTTGCTTATTCTAGAGTTGCCTCTTGTGAAAATTGCCCTAAGCTTACAATTGAGATTGAAGCTTTAAACAAGACTCTTGAAGAGAAAGCTAAAATTGAAAGATCCTTGTCTCTTCTCGCTTCCAAGAAAGTCATTGATTCTTCCTCTTGTATGTTGCATGCTGAAATTGATATTGCTATTGGTAAGATACAAGAGGCTTTTAGAGTCAAATTTAAGGAGCAGTTGAATAGGATTGGAGAGTCCTATTGTGTGTCTTGTGAGGCTCTCAAAGTGGAAGTGGATCTTCTTAAGAGCAACCATGTTGAGGCAATCGATTCTAAAAGGTGCTCCAATTGTGGAGTTTTGGCAAAAGAGAACGATTACCTCAAAATGACTCTTGAGAGGTTTTCTAGCGGGAAAAAGAAGCTCAATTTGATTCTAGACCAATCCAAGGTGAGTGTGAAAAATAGTGGCCTAGGCTTTAAGTCCCTAGAGCTTTCCAAGAATCTCACACCAAAGATTGCTAGAATTGTGAAAAGTGGTTTGGTTGAGCAAGAATCTTCTTTGTCTTCAAAGGTTGTTCTTAAATCTGTAGATTCTGCTCAATCTCTTTCTAGCAAGAAAGGTGCTTCTGTCTCACCAGTACGGACCCCTCAAAAGGTCAAGTACCATTGCACCTTCTGCAAGAAAGAGGGCCACACGGTTGAGTTTTGCTTCCGGAGAGCAAAGATTGAGAGGAAAGAGAGAATGAGCACTTTGAGATCCATTAGAGGAGTCTCTTCTACAGCTGTAGTCTCTAGAGCCGGGCAGCCTATTCAGCGTACCACATATAGGCCTAGGCTTGTAGAGAATCTTGTTGACTCTTTTGGTGGGTCCAGGCAGCAGTGTGGTTTAGGATATCGTGAGGATAGACCACGGGGAGCACCTAGACAGGGGGAGTATCGGTCTTTTGGTAGATCGTTTTGGAGAGGTCCAGGTGGTGCTCATGGGCATTCTTATGATTTTGTGCCTAATCATTTTCTCTTTGCTTCTTTTGCTATTCGAGCATCGTTCATCTCGATCTTTGGACACCTAGATTTTCTATCTCAAATCCCAGTACTGAGGCATGGATGTTTTGAGGGAATTTTGCTCTTTTTGTTTTCATTGTATCATAATGCATTTTTTTTATTTCAAATGTTGTGCATTGCATAATAAAAATTGTGGAGCTTTGAGTATTATCCTTGTATGGCTTGATTTCATACTCTATACCTTGTCATATCAAGTGATAGTCTGTTGGACTTCTTTTATGGCTCTTCGTGTTTTGGCTTAGCTTTTCCCTTGCTAGCTTTATATCTGTGAGCGAATTGAATCGAATCATGTCTTGTTGGATCTTGTGACTAGTTTTGCTCTAGTGATCCTCTTATGATTCTTGCCATGTCTTTCAAGCTGAATTGAGTCTTGAACTTATTTTGAGATGAAAAATGAGCTTTTTATCTTCTTAAGTCAAGCAAATAAAAAAAAGAAGAAGATTTTCTGTGCGAAAAAACTGATCTCACCAATTCTTTCTCATGAGACGGCTTGCCATTGCACTAGGCATGAACTCAGGGGGAGTTTTGGATGACCTAGATCATTCTTTTAAGCTTATCGCTTGAGATGGTCGCGGTAAGGCTTGAGATCTAGCACAGCAAAAAAAAAATTTTGCCCAAAAAGGGCTAAGTGCTTGAGCTTTGCTTCAAAAGAATTCTCTTAATGCTCAAAATGCATCAATTCCTGTTTTGAGTCTCTTTTTGCTTATAGACATGGCTTGACTCATTATTGGTTGCTTTTAGTGAATCTATGACATTGAGCAACCTTTCATGGTTTTAATTGTTAATCTCAGATTTACGCTATCTTGGTGTTAGCTTTGCAAGACATGTTTTGCCATGATTGAATATAGCTTCTACTCTTTATATGGCTTGGTATATGTCTTGTATCTTGTCTACATAGATAATGGTCATGGCTCCTTTTGCTAAATTTCAAATAAAGTCATTTCTTCATGCTCGTTCTTCTCTCATGCATCTTGATGAATTCATTGTCAAAGGGGAGAAGGATTGAAGAAAATCTTCGCTTTGGAGCTTTGGTTCACATAAGGTTTCATACATAAAGAACACACACACACACAAAATTTTTTCTGTGAACCTTTTGAAAATTTGTGATCATAGTGAGTTGAGTCTCTGGGTTTATTGCCTTTTTCTGATTTGAATTGCAATTCAAGAAGACTCACAATGATCAAAGGTCAAATAGAACTTATTGGCTTTCATATGGACCTTAGTGAGATTTTTGGCCATCTTCTGGATTTTGAATCTTTTGTGCGTTCAATGCCTTATCTCACTTGCCTTCACTATTCGAAGCCCGACTTGGTCGGTTCCTAAGCTTTTTCTTGCTTATGGACCAAGTTGTGCCTTTATCTGCAAACGCGATTTTACTTTTCATTTGAAAAACCACATTTTCTTGGAAATTGCCAATGTGTTCATCAAGGGGAGATTGTGGATATCGTGAGGATATGTGCACGATCTCAGGATGATGAGTCAATTGGCAATGGCTTTGTTGGTTTGCAAAATCTCGCGTTTTGGGGTTTGCTTCATCTTTGTCGGACCACGGTGATCGGCCGGTGGTGTCAGGCGATCGGACCGCTTGTGGGACTGGTCGGACCGGCGGTGGTGGCGGTCGGACGGTCGACCTAAAATTGGATTTTGGAGCTAATCCAAAAATAGGTTGTGTAAGCGGTGAGGAGTCTCCTGGATGTGGTTTCATCATTTTTGGAGCTCCCAGTCAAAAGTTCTATTGAGTTGAAAATTCCAGAAGGTTTCGGATTTTCAAGCTAGATTTTTGGCTAAGTCTTTTTGACCGGTCCGACCGCCGTTGTAGGAGCGGTCCGATCAAACTGATATCGGTCGGACCGGCCTCGTAAGCGGTGATCGAGCAGCGATGACTTGGAGGTTTGCCAAGTTCGCATTGATGCATGTTGATGGTGTTTAATGTTTAGTTATCAATGCTTTATTGATGTATATTGCATTGCGGAACTAACGTGGGTCAAGGTGTGAAGAACTTGTTCCCGGAAACGGTTTGTTTGTCTATTGCTGTGCAGGTGGCTTGCGAGTCAGCGGCGTCAGCGGTGAGTGGATCGGGACTACGCTTGGAGAGCCGAGGTCCGAGCGATCGGGGATCCGGGAGGTCGTGTGACTTAAGCATGGTGCAGAATGGACAAGATGGATCGAACGGGTGGTTCGGTACAGCTGGTTGGATCAGGCGGTGCGGATATCGATGCGAGTCTCTGGGAGGTTCCGATGGGATTCGGACAAGAGAGGCTTGGCGTCGATGAGAACCGCTGATCAACCTACACGTGGTGAAGCAGGCGATTGCTTCAACAGATTTGTGTGGGTCCCATGTGTGAGTGGGCCCCAAATGTGACTCTAGTCCTCTCTAGTATAAATAGGAAAGGGGGAGAAGGAAAACTCTTGAAGCTTCCATTTGTTTTCTCCCCTTGCTTTTCTAGGGTTAGGGTTTGGAGAGGAAGAGAGGAAGAGATTGTATGCTCCTTGGGTGAGCTCTTGTCCTCCTAGTTGGAGTGGCTTTGTAAGCATCTTGTGAGATCAATCAATCGTGTGATGCTTGCTTGAGAGTTCATTTGTCTCCTCTTTGTGTTCTCTCAATTGAATGAATTTGGTGCTTCCTTGATTCAAGGGTTTATGCTTGGTCTCTTGACCCATTTTGTCTTGCTTTGATGTGTGGGAATACTCCTAGAATCATCTAGACCATCAACCCCCACAAGCAAGTCTTGAATCAAAGTTTTTCATATTTCTAGGGTTTGTGCACTTCTTGATTAAATCCTTGAGAGATCGATTCTGCGAAGTGGATCTGAAGGATCGTCGCTAGAAATAGGTCTCTAATATCATTAGGGAGGTGTGCTCGAAATTTGGTCAAGTTTCATTGGTTAAATCAAAAGTTGGATCAAATTTCGTTTTGAATTTGGGGGTGGATTTTCAGTACTAGATGAACGGTCCGACAGGTCTCAGAACGGCGATCCGACCGCCAGTATATTCGAACCATTGTCTGCCGGTCGAACCGCTGTCCACCGGTCCGACCGCCAGTTAGTTGCCGGTCAGACCGCTGGTTGAACGTCGGTCCGACCGCCTGTGGTAGCCGGTCTGACCGCCAGTGCCCAGATCAACCCTTTGAGTTTAAGTCTCCACATTTGTGTCGTGTGGTTGTCGGGGTTTGTCGAGTTCAGCACAAGGCTTCCGCTGTGTGCTTACTGATCTTCTTAGCTCTCATAGCTAAAGGAGTAAAGTTCGTGTTGAATTCGACTTAGGCGAGAAAGTTTTGAAAGCGCCTATTCACCCCCCCCCCCTCAGTCGCCTTTCCGGTCCTACAAGCAACCATGACCGGGCCAACCCCTCAAGTACTGTAGGTAAGTAGTTAGCCATCACATTTTTGTCACCACCATCCGTTCGATTTCGTCGTCGTCAGCGACATGCGAACCGGCGGAGGAGGAAGATGATGACATCTCGTTCTCTTGCATGGCATGGATACATTCGTCCATGTCGAGATGGGAGTAGTCATCCAAATCGAACCAGTTCTCCTCGTCCCAAGTTCATGCCATAGTCGCATATATGATTATGAAGGACGGCGAGGATTTGCTTGAGCGAAGTTCTTCAGGAAATTTACGCCTTCTTCCCCACGGATGGCGCCAGCTGTCGACGATCAAATCGCCGATCTTATGAATATATAAAAACAGAGAAAATAGTGTGTATCTCCTGGAATAGAATGGGATCCCTCTTTATTGCTATGAACTGGCTATTACAAGGAATGCATGTGATCAAACAAAAGGCTAATTCTAATTACACTGGTGCACAATGCTTGCTATGGTGTTGTAATCAAATCGACTGCTAATCTTCTCAATTGCCTTCGATCTCCCCCTCTCCCCATCTTTCGCAGTCCTCCTTATGTAGTTAATAAAGCGGTGGCAGATATCCTTTAGAGAGACGCTTGCTGGGAAGTAACGCGTCTGGTCGGAGAGAGGTGTCAGTTGACAAGGTATCAACTGTTGTGCGGCTATATGTCGGTGAGACATTCAACCGTAGTCTAGTGTTTTAGAATTATGTAACGTCGCGTGGTATGGAATATACAACACGTGTTCCATTCATCACACGATAAGGAAATACCTGGATTCAAGTCCAGATGATACCAGTTCATAGCTTTATGAGCAGTTAACTGGTCGGGGACTAGGTACATGACCTTGTATGACCAGGGTGTTCATTATGTAATCTTTGGAATCCTCATGACCAGTGAGGTCATTAGCCTTAGGAGTTACGACTACGAAGACATATGGTTTCTCTTTATGTATTAAAGTAATACATAGAGGTTTTAATCCTCGTCACACGGTCTTCTCCATCCATTGCAAGCAATCGCCATGCTTGCCACATGTAGATGCACCACTGGCTTGCCGCGCGTCGGCAAGTCTCTCCCGTTCCGGCTCCACCAGACCATGCCTCACTTGGACCGACCAAGCCACGTGGTGCAATCCCGCCGTTCGAACTTACTTTCAACATTTCCCGCCTTTCTCGTGATATGTTTGAGATCACCACCTCACACGGCATCCTCGATCATTCTGGGCCTCAGCTCCTCCATGAGCTTAGCCTCGATCCTTGCCGTTGACCGTTGTTGACTCCAGGCGACCCTGCACATCCAAAGACAAATAAATCATTTCCAAACACAAGTTCTTCACAACTTGATCCACGTTAGCGAAACATGTTTCATGCAACCTATAAACTCTGATAAATTTGTAAATTAATTTTTAACTTTCCCAAATTGCAATGGTTCAACACAACATAATCGAGGACCATCTCACATGCTCCTTCAATCTCCTTTTGATGAAAACATTGACAGTTTCTCAAAAAATGCAATTTGGATGTGGTTTTAGACAATAAAGAGGAAAAATTACAAATAGAGATCAAAATGGTCAAGAAAGGAATGCAAAGAACTGAAAGTGACCAATTGAGGCAGAAGTGAATTGAAGCTACTGAAAAAAGCAAAAAAATCACAAAAGGCTTCAAGTTCACCAAATGAGTCGGGAAATCTCACTCTAGATCCATATGAAAGAACAACTCCAAATCAAACTCTAAAAGACATTTTTACCAATCTTTCTCCCCCTTTGACAAAGAAGTCATCAAGATGCATGTAGAAAGATAGAGCATGAATGAAATGGAATTGCTGTAATTTATTAATTTTTTTAGCAAAAGGAGCTATGAAAATTATCCAATATGACTTTACAAGTATTATACAAAGCCATATTATGTGAAGTAGCTATTTTATATCATGACAAATCATATATAGTAAAGATAAAGCAAAAAGAGCAATAATCAGATATTAAATAGAAGTTTAGCATGTCAAGGTGCTCAAGATCATATTTTAGCCAAAGATATCCAAAAAAAGAGCCAAGCCATGTCAATAAACTAAATGGAATCAAGAAGTTATAATTGAGTCAAATTAGAGTGCTACAAGTTCAATGTTGAATCATTTTGTTCAAACACTAGGAATTAAGCATACTTAGCACTTGCTGAAATTTATTTTTGGTTTTATCTTAGCAAAGCAAGTTCTAGACTAGTAGCCATCCATAACTGTCTCCTAAGCTTCAACCATTTTTCATAATTTTTGTTTTCTTAGCCTTGTGTTAGATCTCAAGCCGCATCGTGACCATCCCAAGCAATAAAGCTTAAGAGAGTGGTCTAGGTCATCCAAAACTCCCCCTAAATTCATGACTAGTGCAATGGCAAATCGTCTCATGAGAAAGAATTGGTGAAATCAATTTTTTCGCATAGAAAAATCATTTTTCATTTACTTGACTTAGTTTAAGATCAAAAATGAATACTAACTCATGCTTCAATAAGGAACTAGCATAGCTCAATTTCAGTTCAAGACTCAACTTGGCATATTTGACATAGCATGAATCTAAGAGGATTACTAGAGAAAAACTAGTCACAAGATCCAGCAAGTCATATTTTAATTCAAGTTTCTCACATTTAATAGAGCTAGCATGGCAAAAGCTAAGCTACACATGGAAGACCATGATAAATCGAGCAAACCAACACAATACATGGCAAGATGTAAAGCATGATATCATGTCACACAAGGATAATAGTCAAAGCTCTATGTACTTATATTACAATGCAAGTTGCTGATTTTAAAATGCAATATGGTACAATGGATGCAAAAGATCAAACTCCCCCTTAAAACAGACCAAGAGGACTAATAACCCCCAACTCTCCCCACAAAGTATCAAAACGAGAAGAATCAAGAGCCTTAGTGAAAATATCTGCAACCTGCTGCTCGGACTCTACAAAGTGAAGCACATCACCCTTCTCTACATGGTTTCTAAGGAAATGATATATAATGTCAATGTGCTTGGTGCTAGAGTGTTGCACTGGGTTTTTGGCAATGTTATGGCACTAATGTTGTCACAGAAAAGAGGAACACTATCTAAGAACAACCCATAGTCCCGTGGAGTAGACAAGATCCAGAGAATTTGAGAGCAGCTACTGACTACAACTACATACTCTGCCTCGACAGTGGATTGTGCAACAGAGGACTGCTTCCTAGATGACCAAGAGATAAGAGATGTGCATAAAATTGATAAGTGCCAGAAGTATTCTTACTATCCACTCTACACCCCGCAAAATCAGCATTAGAAAAAGCTCGAATGGAGATAGCAGAATAAGAAGAATACCAGAGTCCAAAGTCAAGAGTGTCCTAAAGATACATGAAGATGCGACGCACTACTTGACGATGTGAGGCACGAGGGGAAGCCTGAAATCGAGCGCACAGATACACAGCAAACTGTATATCCGGCCTCGACACCGTGAGGTAGAGGAGGGAGCCGATCATGCTGTGGTACGCCTTCTAGTCCACGGGCTCTCCATCCTCATTAGGATCCAGCACGATAGAAGTGGCAATAGGAGTAGACATTGGCTTGCTGCTTCCCATGTCGAAGCACCGAAAAAAGTCTTTTGTGTACTTACTTTGATGAATGAATGTACATTCTTTCGGTTGCTTGACTTGGAGACCAAGGAAGAAGGTCAGCTCGTCCATCATACTCATTTCGAATTCCCTGCTCATAGAATCTAAAAATTTGGATACCAAAGTATGAGAACAACCACCGAATATGATGTCATCCACGTAAATCTGAACAAGTAAAAAGTCACTGCCATGGTTTAGAGTGAACGAGGTTTTATCTACCATTCCCATTTTGAATGCATTCTTAAGCATGAAACTCTTAAACCTATCATATTAAGCTCTAGGGGCATGC
This sequence comes from Hsuehochloa calcarea, assembly GCA_036346395.1. Taxonomy (NCBI): domain Eukaryota; kingdom Viridiplantae; phylum Streptophyta; class Magnoliopsida; order Poales; family Poaceae; genus Hsuehochloa; species Hsuehochloa calcarea. The sequence goes on along the minus strand of CM070602.1, from coordinate 19,991,262 downwards.
TTCAATCCATACAAGGCTTTGGAGAGCTTAAACACATGGTTTGGGAACTTGTGATTTTTAAAATCAGGGGGTTGGTTGACATAGACCTCTTCTTCTATAAAACCATTAAGGAAAGCACTCTTAACATCCATTTGAAAAAGCTTAAAACCTTAGACGTCGCGAAAGCTAGCAATATGCGAATGGCTTATAATTTAGCTACAGAGCAAATATCTCTTCAAAATCTAAGCTTTCTACCTGGGAATAACTTTGAGCTACAAGCCTAACCTTGTTGCGAACTACCAATCCATCTTCACTTGGTAATTCTTGAAAATCCATTTTGTTCCAATTACATTGTGATTAGGTGGAGGTTCAACTAAGGTCTAAATTTGGTTTCTTTTAAAAATTTCAAGCTTTCCATGCATGACATTGACCCAAGAGGATTCAGATAAAACATGAGTGACATCTCGGGGTTCAAAAGACGCAACAAAAGCAGAATGCACATGAGAATCTGGAGAGATAAACTTGGGGCGAGTAACTCGCTCATTGAGATCCCCAATCATTTGCTTAGGAGAGTGTTGTCGCTGAATATGAAGAGGAGGTCCTGAGTACAGATGTGGCCTCTACCTCATGGGTTGTGGAGGTAGGAGCAAAGCCACTCGAAGCGCCGGTTAAGGTGGGAAGAGGCTGCTCTACTGAAGCTGGAGAAGTAGAAGCAGACTCTCCAACCATCTCAGGAGTGACTAGAGGATGGATTGGGTCCTCATCCTCTATGTCAGAGTCGTTGTTGATGAAGATACTCTCTCGATCACTAAGAACATGTGTACCTACACCATCGGGTCTAGTACCAGGATTAGCCTCATCAAAAGTGACTTCACAAGCCTCAACAATTTTGTTAGTAAATTAAATACACGATAGTCACGAGAATGAGCAGGATATCTAAGAAAAATACCATCATAACATCTAGATTCAAATTTATCCAAGTTGCCATGTTTAAGAATGAAGCACCTGCAATCAAATATCTTGAAATAAGAGACTCTAGACCTATGACCAAATCTAAGCTCAAAGGAAGTCTTGCCTATGATTGATCTCAAGAACACCCTATTGGACACATAGCAAGTAGTAGAGATCGCCTCACCAAAACCTCCTAGGTGCGCTATGCTCATCTAGCATAGTCATAGCCATCTCTACAAGGGTTCTGTTCTTCCCTTCTACAACCCCATTCTGCTGGGGAACTCTAGGTGAAGAGAACTGGTGCTCTAGTCCTCTCTTAGTGCAGAAAGTGGCAAAAGATGAGTTCTTAAATTCTGTGCTATTGTCACTCCTAATGGTTCTCAACGCTCCTAGGAGGTAAACTGCTAGTCTAAGGACTAATTCTCTAAAGCAGCCAAATGCCTCATCCTTAGAAACCAGAAAATATACCCCAAGAATACATAGAGAAGTCATCCACAATGACAAACACATACCATTTCCCTCCTGCAGACTGGACTCTAGAAGGGCCAACCGTGTCTAAGTGCAAGAGCTGACCAGGCCCACCAATCATCACTAAAGTAAGAGGAGGATGAGAAGCACATACCATCTTACCATTTCTACAGGGTATGCACACTAGGTCTCTAACATTCTTAAGCCTAGGCAAACCACTAATCAAGTTCTTGCTATTAACTCTGGTCAAATGGTCAAAACCTATGTGTCCAAGCCTACGATGCCACAACCCTAAGTTATGAGAGTCAGATGCCACATGACACGTAGGGCTGGAGGTAGAAGAGATACTGAAATCAGTACTAAAGATCCTCTCAAACTTAGAGATCCCAAAGACATGCTCACCTGAGGAGTCTAGAACTCTACGCTCATCACTCTTGAATGTCACTTCTAGACCCTCATCGAGAAGCTGAGAGACAGATATCAAATTATACCTCAGCTTACTTACCAAAGCGACGTCCTTAAGCATGAAGTTGTTGTTGATGCGCACTGTGCCTTTGGCTGCCACAGTCCCAATAGAAGCATCCCCAAACGTGATCAACTTGTTGTCGGATGCACGTGTGAGGGAGGAGAACCATCTAGAATCTTCGGTCATGTGTCGACAACACCCAGAGTCAACAAGCCATATGTCTTCCTTCCTCGCATGTCAGACCTATAGGGCATAAGCAAGGAACATCTATGCCTCAGTACTGGGGTTAGTGATAAAAGACTTGGGAACCCAATACTGAGCCACACGATGCTTAGGAGCAAAAGTAGGAGCAACAATAAAATAGTTAGAGGGGTAATCATAAGAATGCAAACGTGAAACACCTAGACCTCTCCGAATCGACCTACCAAAAGGTCAGCACTCCCCTTGTCTAGATGCTACCCGTGTTCTATTCTCACAATATCCTAATCTAAAATGCTGCCTAGAGCCACCAAATGAGTCAAAGAAGTCATCTACAAACCTAGGCCTATGTCTAGTAGGAAAGACAGGTTGCTTGGCTCTAGAGACAATCGTAGGTGAAGGAACTCCTCTAATGGACCTCAAGGCATGCACTCTCTCCTTCCTCTCGCCCTTGGCTCTACGAAAGCAGAACTCAACTATGTTGCCATCATTCTTATAGAAGATGCAATGATACTTGACCTTTTGAGAGGTCTGACCTGCTGAAATAGAAACATCAGACTTGCTAGAAGGGGTTTAGGCAATACCTACAGATCTAAAGATTGACTTAGATGGCTCAAGGGTTTTACCTCAAACTTGCCACTCTCAACAGCTCTCACAACCTTAGGTAGGTGGTTCTTGGAATACTCTAGGGATTAAATCCTAGACCACTCTTCTTCACACTTACCTTAGATTGATCGAGGATCATGTTGAGGTTCTTCTTCCCACTAGAGAATCTCTCAAGAGTCTTTTTGAGATGGTCATTTTCCTTGGCTAGGTCCTTCCATGTGGTACACTTATTTGACTTGGTTGCCCTATCATATCTTTCTTTATGAATAGCTACCTCAACTTTTAAGGCATCACAAGACACACAAGAGGAATTTCTAATCCTACTCAACTGCTCTTTAAACTTGACTCTAAATGTCTCTTGTATCTCATCTAAATTAGTCCCAATTTCAGCACAAAAGACACAAGAATTAGAATCAATTACTTTATTCGATGCAGTCATGAACATGGATTTTTCAATTTTAGATTTCTCATCTAGAGTCTTGTTAAGAGCATCATTCTCAATTGTGAGTTTATAATAGTTTTCACACGAAGCAATCTTAGAATAAAGAATCATTTAAGTCATTTTCTTTATTTTAATCTTGCTATCCTCACAATGAGAGCAAGTGTGACTATAATTAAATTTCAACAATTCCTTAGTAGCACTATCCAATTTTAATTCGAGCAAAGCACAACTTGAGCAAGGTGATGGAATAACATCTACAGGAGTCACATCTAAAGCAATAGCATCCAAACAAACATGACTATGACTAGATCTGAGAGATTCTAGTTCATCTAGAGCATCTTTAAGTTGATCTATAATAGAGGAATGAGCAGATTTTAGATTTACCAATTCATCATGCAAGCAAGAGTAAGAACACAATTATCAGCGGTATTAATGGATTTTATCCTAACCACTTCTAAGTTCAAGTTGTCAATCATGATATCATGTATCCTAATCATTTTAACTTGCTTTTTTAGATTTCGTTCAGCAGCAACCAAAGCACGCTTTATCTCATTGGGTGAGGGCATACCTCGTCGGGATCACTGTAAGGCTTGTTGTCGTCAGAGGATTCAACGTCGTGGCTATCCTTGGCCATGAAGCACATGCTAGTGAAGTCCTAGGCCTTTTTCTTACCATGGGAATCATCCTTGTCTTCCTCCGTTCTCGAGTCCACATCGCTCATATCAACGTTCTCAAGAGCGGCAACGACCTGGTTGACGAACTTATGGTAGTTGGGCTTCCTGGCCTTCGCATCTCGAGCTTGAAGACGCCTTCGGAAGTCCTTCTTCTCCTTGCCCTTCAGCTTGGGGCACTTAGCCCGAATGTGGTTTGGCTCACCATACTCAAAGCAAGTAACAGAGCCACTTCTCATCTTGTTCCTCACTTTGTTGTAGGCTCTCGTGAATTTTGTGGATAGAAGAGATAAGTCATCCTCAGGTAGCCTTTCTAGCTGCTCATCGCTCAAGGAGTGCATGGCAGATAATGAAAATCTAGATGTGCCAAAGTCCAAAGAATCAGAAGAGCTACTCTTAAAAGTGTCAATCACTAGAGTCATCGACTCTGTCTTGGGGAGATGTGAGGTGAAGTCAATCTCATGCGTCTTCAACCTCAAGTAGAGCTTATCCATGGTAAGCTCACTCATGATAGTGTTGTCATTGATGGAATGATCTTCATCCCCCAAACTCTCACATCAAGTGCATCCAAGAGCTGACGTACATTCTCAGACTCACAAAACACAAGATCCACAACACGTAAGTCATGAATGATCTTGGAAAATCTTCCCCACAACTCATCCAAAGATTCACCTGGCCTTTTCTCGATCTTCGAGTACTCTTTCTTAAGTTGGTTCTGTCTCACTCCCTTGATCGCGGTAGAGCCCTCATGGTAGTCAGCGAGGGTTTTCCAAATCTCGTGAGCAGACTTCAGGTGAACGACATGCTCAAACTCATATCGACTAAGTCCTTGAATCAAGAAGTTTTGAGCCTTGCTATTTTCCTACATCAGGTGAAATCACATCGCCATTGGCCAGCACTACATAAGGATTCTTGATCTTAAGCCAAATTGAGTGCCCTTGAGCCTCGATGTAGGCATGCACGCGAGCCTTCCAATAAGAAAAATCGACTCCATCGAACACAGGTGGCTTGGTAGAATACTTGTCTGATGCCATGGCTCTTAAGACAAGTTAAGATCTATGAAAAGAGCTAATAGGGCTCTAATACCACTTGTAGGACCGGTATGGCAATGAGGGGGTGAATGGTGGCTTCAAATTTCCCCCCAAGTTTTCACCTACTCTTCACTCCAATATCTATGAGAAGCTACGAAGATGGAGAATCAAAAAATCTGAAAATCAAACTGCTACAGTAATTTTAAATCATGAACAGTGCAAAAACAACACTATTTTAAATCCAAAAATTCATGTAACTTTTGATTTGTAGATCCAAAAGACTTGAAACTTGAACCAATACTGAGTCATGATCTTAGGAACCTATCCCAATATAAAACAGTAAAATAACTTGAGAGAATTTGGATCTTTTGGCTCGTGAAGCTCTGTGCACCAAAATCGGGTCAAAACTAAAAATTGAGCTAACTCTCAAACCAAAGCTCCAAATGACTTGAAATTTGGTATGCACCCTCTCTAGGATGTCAAGAACCTATTCCACTCAACGATCTAGAAAATCATTACCAAAGTTATGATATTTTTCTATTTGAAGGAAAGTTGCACAAAAATAGGGCAACAACCGAAGATGGTGAATATGATTTGTTCGTGGATGGATGATGGCCAAGATATCTCTAGATATGTTCCCACATATCACAGCAAGCAAAAACACCAAAAAATTCGAGGCAAAAATAGCTGAGTCAAGAAATCACTTGGAGAGCCCAAAGATAGCAAAAACCGGGTTCTTCATGAATCTTGCCATAAAAGTGCCTAGATTGGTGGAGATTGATTTCCAGAGGTTATATCCAGCTCTTACACGTCCTTGGCACAACAAGATCAAGAAGGGAAGATAGATGGGAAAAAACCAAACAAATTAAGAGCAAATCAATCAACACAAAAGAGATTCATGGAGATGAACAAAGATTGATGTATTTCTACTTGAGGATGAGGGTTTTACAACCACTCCACTTGGAGGACAAGAGAGCACACCATAGCTCTCAACTTCTCTCAAACCTTAACCCTAGAACTCATGAACCCTAGGTCTCAAGAGAGGATGGTTGGATGGATGACCACAAGTCTCTATCCCAAGCCCTTAAATAGATGATCTAACCAGCCACATCTAACCCTTAGTGGATACTATCCACTTAGCATAATGGGGGAAACCCGATAGTCCCCCACACAAGGGTTTTAACTCACACTCTACTCTTATGCACGCTTTTCAAAGCTCATAACCCCGAATCCGCTAAGTCCTTAGATTTGATCCAACTTGATCATACCAGCTTCTCCATGACCTAAATCGCCTTTCCAAACGCCGCTTAAGCGTCGCGGTTTTCTACCGAAGCAGTTTTTGGTATTTTGGTCAAACTACCAAAATACCCTTCCTTGGCCCGGTCTTCTCCATCCGTTGCAAGCAATCGCCATGCTTGCCACGTGTAGATGCACCACTGGCTTGCTGCGCGACGGCAAGTCTCTCCCATTCCGGTCCACCGGACCACGCCTCACTTGGACCGACCAAACCACATGGTGCAATCCCGCCGTTCCAACTTCCTTTCAACATTTCCCGTCTTTGTCGTGCTATGCTTGAGATCACCACTTCACTCGGCATTCTCGATCGTTCTGGGCCTTAGCTTCTCCACGAGCTTAGGCTCGATCCTTGCCATTGATCGTGGTTGACTCCAGACAACCCTGCACATCCAAAGACAAATAAATCATTTTCGGACATAAGTTCTTCACAACTTGACCCACGTTAGCGAAACATGTTTCATGCAACCTATAAACTCTGATAAATGCAAATCAATTTTCTGACCTTCCCAAATTGCAAAGGTTCGACACAACATAATCCAGGACCCTCTCACATGGTCCTTCATGAGAGCATTCAAGTGCATTGCATCATTGGTTGATCCATTTGACACTTATTTTTCTTCAAACAAAAGCTGTAGTTTATTACTCTTGGTGCTTGCCGACACTTAGACGGTTTGGAGAAGAGTTTACACGGTGGTCTCTTCAAAGAAGATTGTGAAGTAACTCAGCAACGATTGTGAAGTGGTTGTGTGCTCACCATCTCCGGAGATGAGGAAGAGCAACTCTAGTGACCGAGGGATGTGCTCGTGTGGATCTGACTTGATTTATTTAAGTTGCGTCAACGTGGACTAGTGAAGATCGGCAAATCTTTGATATAATGGGAAAAACTTCAATTGTTTCCATTGTGGTTTTCTCTTGTCTTTACTATTTCTGTATTTATACTTCTGGCAATTTTCTTGTGTAGAATTGTTTAAACTAAAAGTGTTGTTTAGTATTGACATAAGCTTTGAGGTTATCTTAGTAAAGCTTAGAACATATCTTTTAAAGGTTCTAGAATTGTTATTTGTTAAAATTGTTAACTAAAGTAATTTTTTTTATAGAAATCTCCTATTTACCTTCCTCTAGTCGGTCATCCTGATCCTACACCTTGGGAGTGTCCAATTCTAGCGTTATGCATTTGAATTTTACAGATAGCAATATAAGTACCATCGAATGTATAAGTTTCCGTGTTCCAAACTTGCGAAATGCAGCAATGCTTCCCTTCCTAGCTGGAAGGCTGGAACAAACCATGCTAACCTGTAACATCCCAATTTTCAGAGTTTCAAAAATCTCTTCAATAGTGGTAGTGAGAAAATTCATCATTTGGATTTATTTGAATATTAAATTAAAAAGCTTAATATGGACTTTTAGAACAAATTGATTTAATGTGCTTAATCCCAACATCAACAATTGCCAAAATTATTTTATTTGGATTCTATATGCTTAGATATATTTTATAGAATTTTCTGGAATTTTTCCAAAGTCTTTTGCTATTTTCTATTGGCTATTTGTATTTTCTGGATTTATTTAAAAGAGAAATCAAAAGAAATTCCTCGGAGAAGATGTTGGGCCGAAGCCCAACACTATTCCATCGTGCTTGCCAATTAATCCCGCTTGCGCTCGCTCCCCAAGTTGGATCGCCATCGCACGGTTGCCTTCGCCCGCCAAGCGCTTCCTCGCTCTCGCTGACCGGTGGGCCCGCGACCGAGTCGTCGTCTCCGCGGAGCCTTCTTCTTCCTCGCGCCCGCGCCTTCGCCCGCCATTGCTGGAGCTCGAAGCCTCGTCCGACAAACGCGTATTCGTTCTTCGATTCTTCGTGCCGAACCCACCAAATCGTGTCTTGGCTATTTCTTATCCGTTCTAAACCAAATCAAATCCGAATCGGTTTCAATCTCCCGAATCTCGGATTTTCAAATCGCGGCGCGTTTGGACCCGATTTGGGATTTCAAATCCGTCGTCCCGGGCCTATAAATACCTCCCTTAGCACCACCCGCCCTCTGCAACCCAAAGCCGTCACTCTCGTCGCCCGATCGCCTAAGCGCGCCGCATTTCGAGTTTTAGGGTTTGGTGAGTTTCTTCTCTCGTGAATTGCGCCGCCGTCTTCGTCGCCCTTGCCTCGCCGATTGCACCATCGTGATCGCAAGTCTCGAGCTACCTCGTCGCACCTCCTCGCCGCCGAGCATCGCCGAGCTTCCGTCCGACAAACCCAGTCTTCGCCGCTTCTTCCTCCGCCAGCCATCTCCGTTAACCCCAGGTGCTCAAACCAGTGCCATCAGTGCGCAATAATCCCCTCTACGTTGGCACCACTCACCGCCGGCGAAGTCGCCGCTCGTTCGCTGCTGCCATTGGTTCCCGAGCCACCGCCGTCGATCGATGTGGCGGCCACGCGTCGGCCCACCTCGGCCAAATGCGTGCGTGTCGTCACCTCGTTAGCGCTGCGTCGGTGCCACCACGCGCGGGTGCACCACCTCGACCGACCAGCATCCAAAGGCTCGGTGGATTTGGTCCACCGTGAGCCGTGCCACTGACAGTGGGTCCCACATGTCAGATTTCTTTTTAAATATATTTCTTTTTCCGGAAATTCTCGGCTGACGCAAGCATTGCGCAATAATTCGATTTTCCTTTATAAAAATAATTCGGGAAATTCAAGAAAATCCAAATTAGGGTTTAATTGATTTTCAAATCTTCCAAAGCCCATATCTTTTGCATCCGAAGTCCAATTGAGCCCATTCAAATTTGTAAATTCATATAAAATTAAGATCTATTTAATGGTGAATTTTATTTGAATTTTTGGAGTTGTTTTGCCTCTGTTATTTATTTATTTTTGTTTCTTTTATCTCGTTTGCGAGTAGACGTCGATACTTCGGGGAATTTTGCAGAAGAAGGAGCACCTCAAGACCAAGACCAATATCTAGATCTATTCCAAGGCAAGTTATATGATACGGGGTCGCCCGATCTTCTCGACCTTAGGCCAAAGATAATGTTGCTAAGTCTCTAAAGCACGCACAAGAGCATATAATTCTTTGTCATAAACAGGATAATTCAATTGTGCACCGCTAAGTTTCTCACTAAAGTATGCAACAGGTTTTCTTTCTTGCATCAAAACACCACCAATACCTATTCCACTAGCATCACATTCAATCTCAAAAGTTTTAGTGAAATCAGGTAAAACAAGCAATGGTGCTTCAGTCAAACACTTCTTTAGTTCAGTAAAGGCTTTATCCTGTGATGCTCCCCATTCAAAAGTAATGCCTTTTTTTGTTAATTCATTTAATGGGGCAGCAATGGTGCTAAAATCTTTCACAAAACGTCGATAAAAACCAGCAAGCCCATGAAAGCTACGAATTTGACTAACATTGACAGGAGTAGGCCAATTTCGAATAGCTTCAACTTTAGAGTCATCTACTTCAATTCCATGAGCTGAAACAACATAGCCTAAGAACACCACTTTGTTTGTGCAAAACGTACACTTCTCAAGATTAGCATACAATTGTTCAGTTCTTAGCACTTCTAGCACTTGCCTAACATGTTCAACATGTTCTTCTAAAGAGCGGCTATATGTCAAAATGTCATCAAAATAGACTACCACAAATTTGCCAATGAAATATCTCAAAACATGGTTCATTAATCGCATGAATGTACTAGGAGCATTAGATAAACCAAAAGGCATCACTAACCATTCATACAAGCCAAATTTTGTTTTAAAAGTCATCTTCCACTCATCACCATGTTTCATTCTAATTTGATGGTACCCACTACGCAAATCAATCTTAGAAAAGATAGTAGAGCCACTCAATTCATCAAGCATATCATCTAACCTAGGAATAGGATGACGATAACGAATGGTAATATTGTTGATAGCTCTACAGTCTCGCGCACATTCTCCATGTACCATCTTTCTTTGGAACAAGAATGACAGAACAGCACAAGGACTAAGACTTTCGCGTACATACCCTTTTTTCCATGAGCGCTTGCACTTGCCGCTGAATTTCTTTTGTCTCCTCCGGGTTTGTGCGGTACGGCGGTCGGTTGGGAAGTGGCGCTCCTGGTACCAAGTCAATTTGATGTTCAATGCCTCGAATGGGTGGTAGACCACGGTACGCGTCCTCCGGAAAGACATCCTCATAAGCACGCAAAACTTGAGAAACCACACTAGGAAGGGAGGTTAAGTCATTAGTAGAAAGCAAAACATCTTTGTACAAAGAATACAAAGTGCATCAAAGTGTGATCATCTTGTATCTCTCTCAAATCGATTTAGTGGCTACCATGACTAACTTTTCTCTCCCTCATCCTTTCTTTTCCACTCGGTTTTAACTTGTGGCTCTCATTTGCCTTTTGTGGAATCACACTCTTTTGCTCCTTCCTCTCTCATTCTCTCGTTCACCTCAATCTTTTGCATGTTATCATTCACAATTTGAGAAGGAGTCAAAGGTCGCAATGTTATTTCTTTGTTATTCCACATGAACTTATAATGATTTGTTCTACCATCATGAATTACAGATCGATCATATTGCCATGGTCTTCCTAAAAGTAAATGACAAACATCCATGGCAACAACATCACACTCTACAGTATCGCGGTAATTCCCAATCTGAAAACTAACATCAACAGTGTATCCAACATTCATAGAACCATCATTATTCAACCATTGAATTTGATATGGATGTGGATGTTTTTTGTATTTCAACCCAAGTTTAGTGCAAAGTTCTTTACTAGCTAAATTGTGGCAACTACCACCATCAATAATAACTTTGCAACACTTACCATCCTTACTCACCTGGGCCCGTGTTTGGAAAAGATTGCAACGCTGCACATAAGTGGGTTTTGCTTGCACACTCAACACCGTCGGTGCACACACAAGGCTAGGACCACCTTTCTCGGGTCACAATAATCATCTTCATGTGCCTCCTCCTTGTCTTATCTCATGTACATCTCCAAAGCTTCTAAAATCAGCAAGGGCCTCACCTTCCCCTTCGCTAGTAGAGTCATACTCTCCATTCTCCATTAACAACATAACCTTGTTATTTGGACAATCCCTTTGTATGTGACCTCGTCCAAGGCACTTGAAGCATTGAATGGCACTACTTCTTGCTGTAGAACCCACTGAAGACGAGGTAGAAGGTGCTGTATTTTTCTTGGCAATGGGTGTTGTTGCATTTTCCCTTTGATGCAAAGATCGGTACTAGGAGCAAAGCTTCCACTAGAGTGATTAGTTTTAAAAGAATTGAAACGAGATGTGGGTTTACCTCCTGTAGGTGCGGAACGGGGTATGTATGATGATGTTCTTGTTGCTCTCATATCTAATTGCACCTGCCTTTCAGCCTTGGTCGCTTGATGTACCAACTCCACCATATTGTTGTAGGGCTGAAATTCGGTGATACGCTTGATGGGAGGGTGCAAACCAGCAAGGAAACGCGCCATTGTTTGTTCTTCTTGCTCAAATATATTAGCTCGAATCATAGCCATCTCCATTTCTTTATAATACTCCTCCACCGTGAGAGTTCCTTGTCTCATGTGTTGTAATTTATCAAATAAATCACGTTTGTAATGTTTAGGAACAAACCTCGCTCTCATGTGATACTTCATCTCTTCCCATGTAGTGATAGGAGGTTCGTTGTACCCTCTCCTTTGATTTTGAACTTGTTCCCACCATATGAGCGCATATTTGTCAAATTCAAGTGCAGCCATGTGTATTTTCTTTTCTTCGGAGTAATTGAGCACACGGAACACCTTGTCCACCTTGAGCTCCCAAGTGAGGTACTCCTCAGGATCATGTGTACCTGAAAATGTTGGCATAGAAAATTTAAGCTTACCAAATTTCTCTTTATTAGGTCGTTCATTGCCGTAGCGGTGTCAGCGGTAGTGTCCATCATCGTAGTGGTACAAGTCGTCGTCGTCGAAGTGAGGCGGTCCCCCACCTCGGCCACCATGCCCACGGCCCCTCCCGGGTCCTTGGGCGCCTCCCCCACCTCCTCTCCCAGGTGGAGGTGGCCGTATGGCTTGTGCCACCACACGGTCTCGCCGTTGTCGAACATCCTGAGCGACTCGTGGCAAATGACCTCCTCTTCTCGTGGAGGTATGTGAGCTGGTAGATGCACACTATCTTCTTCTTGCTGCTGACGAAGTGCCCGCACAACATCAGTCACGATGCCCGTACGCAACACATTCATTTGTTGGTTGAGCTCAATGCGGAGATCCTGCATGTCTGCCTTGAGTTGGTCCCCCATTGCAGTGGTGCCAGCTACAAATTCTTGTTGTAATGTACTTCTCAAGGCCTGATGTTGGAAGCGAGTCACCGGGGCATTTAGATCAACAACATGCTCCTCACCATAGTTATCTTCTCCACCTGACATGGTTAGGTTGTGCAAAGGAAACACACAAAAGCAAGAATGTGTATGGATTAGTAAAAATTCACTCAATCTCTCTTTTCTCTCCCAAGTAAAGTTCTTACCCTTCCGAAGTGAATTAAGGCCAAAGGAAACTTACACTTGGTGGAAGCTACAATAGCAAAGTGATGATCGGGCGAATTTAAGAGTGTTCACAATTGCACAACAACGGTTATTTGGTGGAGCTTGGTATGGAAGTGTATATCCTAGCAATCTGAAATTCTTGGTGTTGTAAAGCTAAGTAACAATCCAAGCTAGAATATTTTGCCTAAGTGCTGATCCAAAGGATTTAAGTGAAGTATATGAACGCACACGCAAAGATCAATGTGACTCAATGCAACAAAGGAATGAGCTCAATATAGGCAATCTGAAATTGAGAATTAATAGCTCGTTTTGCACCAAGTACTAGGAGAGACGCTAGCCAATTGCAATAATATGAATTGTGAGGGCACAAGATTGCTCAAAGAAATTAAATACACAATCTGAAATTATGAACTAAGGTTATCCTTTTCCAAGTTTTCGGCCAATATCTTTTTTTTTTTACTTCATAGCCACGGTTTTTTTTTTGACTTGTGGCTTGTCTTTTCTTTCTTTCTTTCTTTTTTTTTGCCGAAACTGGGTTTAAAGTTTCCTCACACAAGTTCTAATTTTCAGCAGTGTAAATAATTCAATGAACAGCCCTAAGCAATTATCAAAGACTAGTCTCAAAGATGAAAGGGAAAGAAAAAAAATAGCAATTTTTTTTTCACGCACTGTTCACAGGCCGTGGTACTGTAGCAATTTGTGCGGTGAAGCGATTCTTGGATCCTTCAAAGAAGCACGCACTTATCACGGTTTCAAGCAATCGCGAATCGCTCACAATTCAGAGTAGCGATGGTATCGCTCATGATTCTTTATGGCGGCCGCAAGATCGTAGCATGGCGTGAACGCCGAATTTCGACCATCGGAGAAAATTCCAAAACGACGGTGACTTCGGTCGGATGGCCGGCTAATGGTGACAAAGTAATTGTAATTTTTATTTTGGGATGCTAATTGAGAAGGATTCAACTAGCATTTTTTTTTGAACACACGATCAAGCTACGCAAATGAACACGACGATCAGCACTAAACAAAAATTCTAATGGCTTAAAACCTAACTAAACTCACAGGAAAAAACAGATGCAAAAACTAGGGTTTGGAAATTTTGTGTAGCAATTTTCGGTTTATGGACTCTAGGTATTAAGAACAGCAAATAAAATCAATCTAATCTAGGGATAAGTAATCCTACCGAGTCAACTGCGCTCTGATACCAGATGATACGGGGTCGCCCGATCTTCTCGACGTAGGATCAAGATACTCACGTGTAGCCTCTCGAATCGTAGTGATCCTCCGTTGCCAATGCAAGAACGAACACACTTTAATTCGCAAGAACACACGCGCCAGACTTCACGACCACCAAGCGAAGCCTTATCGCGCTCCCAATTCCCAGCGGAAAGGTTGAACGATCTCAATTAACAAGAACTCTCAATTTCTCCTATTGATGCATGAGCCATCAAGAAGAAGAAAGCAATCTGCTATTTTTGTGTTTATTCATAAAATTCCCCGTCCCCTACAAGATGTTGCGGCGGCGGCTTTTATGGAACGCCCGCAGGACGTGCACACATATGGGCCTTTCAGTCGGCTTCGCTAGAGCCCAAGTAACCAAAACACACTCATTACTTTATGGTTTAACTCAACAACTAATCAATTAATGACATGACCGAAATAGCTTCAAAGTTGGTTTGGCCAGACCGTGGCTTGCTTGACTTATTGGATGCTGATTGACATGGCCGAACATGTGGCTTGACATAGCTTGCATGTTGGCCTTGCCTTGCATGTTGGACCGTGAGCATATGGCTTGGCCGAAGCTTCTCACACCTTGGATTCAAATATGAGAATACACAAGAAGCTTGTATGAGATAGTATACTGTTCTCATTAATACAAGGAAATTTATTAAGAAACAAATTCACCTGTTGATTTAAAAGTTTGGCTCTTGCTCTAGTCATTGGACCTTTTGGTGCTTTGCGAACATCCTCATGCACACTTGGAGTGGAAAATGTAGTAGTAGTAGGGATGTCCTCATCATTATACCTTTGACCATATTAAACCCAGTTTTCAAAATACTTTGTTTTCAATGTATTGCATTCTATTTCAAGTATTTATTTAAATGCTTTTGGGATAGTTATTAATCCAATTTGTTATACCACCTTGTCTATTGTATGCCATGATCTTTTGTCACCATAGGTTGGTTAATTATTAGTTGGTATTATCGTAGCACCAACGTGGGTTGGTTAGATACGATTAGACTGCTTAGCCATGCCACGAGTCATCATTTCATGTGAGAGTTGCAATTATAAACTTGCTTAAGTGATTATGGAACTGTGTGATGAAACTGTGTGTGCTGTGTGCTATTACTCGTTGATGGCATGTGTTGCACTTAATCAACAGGGTGGGAAAAGATTTAGACTGAGACAAGTGGTGGATTCTGTGTGAATGGTGGAGCTGTGTGCTTATTAAACTTTGTGATTTGGGTTAAAACTGGAAGTCTTGCCTTGGTCAATTAAGGACTTAACTTTGTGCGCCATTGAATCGGGCCTTCTTGTCGACCACATGCCTAGTATGGGTGGGCCCGACTTAGTAAGTTATGGAGTCTTAACATTGACAACTCGGGTTGTATTTAAGCCATGTGATGGGTGGAGGTGTGATATGTCACATCGCGGGGCGGTTCATTGCATCCCTATCCAATGGTGTGTGTCGCTCCAAGGGTGTGTGTACAAATTGACTGGCAGAAAGCACACCAGAGTGTCATTGTTTGAGATGAAGTTTCTGAAAGGTTTTGTTATGGTCGATGATCGCTACACTGATTGTATCGTGTGGGTAAAGTGTACAAACTCTGCAGAGTGTTTAAATCAATCTATTCGAATAGCCGCGTCCCGGTTATGGACATGCTCGAATTTCACACGAGGGTAGATTTTCATAAAACAATTGGGAAGGGTCACCGTGTGAGGTAACTTGTTCAGCTCTGTGAAAGAACTTGATTAGACTGTGTGTCCTTTGTGAAATCAATTGTTAACTTATTAATTGTCTATTTGTTTTGAATTATGCTTTCAATCTATTATTTGTATTCAATTGCGAATGTTGCATTTCCGCAAAATAACCACAGAAGCCATTCCTTTGGAAATAAGCCATCATGTATAAATGCATTCTGTGGTATGACTTGCGAGTACGGTGTGTACTCACTCTTGCTAAACAAATCAATGTATGGAGGAGTCGTCACCGCTTTTGAAGAAGATTTCTACGAAGGTTGAACGTTAGGGTCTTGATCCCAGTCAGTTGCCTGTGGTAAATTGATGGGAGCCACCGGAGTTTATTTCGTTTCCGCTGTAGTTTATTCTCTTATTGTCAGCCTTGCATGGCTTAATAAATGTAACACTCGACCATAAGGTCCCAACAGTTATTTGTTATTCAAAGTACTCGTTTATTCTTATATTCGTTGTATGGATGTGATATTTCATCGATGTTGACACTGTGTGCACTAGCGTGATCCTGGACTAGTGCAGAATACACAGAGGGTCCAGATTTCTATATTTGGGTCCCGACATAACCCCACCCATATCCGTATCCAAATTCAAAAAAGAGTATATTTCACCTTGGACAATGTAATCTTACTATGGCTTCACTTTGCACCATTATCAACAAAATATTTTCACTTTGCATCACTTTTTCTTACTTTTTGTTTCACTTTACACTAAGGGAACATCTTGTCACTGAAAGGAAAACATGAGAGGTGTGTGAGGAAATTACCGGAGTGAGGTACGATCGACGAGGTGGCAATAATGCGAAAAATAGAGAGAGTAAGCTGTTTTATCGTCGCCGTCGTTGCTATGGTGACCACCGGCGATGCTTCGGCTATTATTCTCCGTTTTCGATCTATTTCCTAGTTCCATCATGCGTCCGTCAACACCTCCACGTCGCCGTTCATCGCCGGTGAGCACCAAGAAGGTGACCAAATTCTTACCTTGATATAAAGTGCAGCATATTGTAATAAGAGATGGTATAAATTGAAAAAATTACTAAAAGCGGTAGAAAGTGAAACTATAATAAAATTACAAATTACGCGAGCGAAAGTGAAATTTGTAAACGAAAAACGGCGTCCTCGGAGGATTCAAACAGTCAAAACACTCAAGCCCAATTCGAAATCACCAAAGCCCAAACCGTCGTCCCCGCATCGCCTTCGCCGCCTTCCCCAAGCAACCTCCCCTCTCTCCCCCAAATCAACCCGAACCTTCCACGCGCTTCCCGAACCTTCCCCTCGAATCCCCCTCCCCCCGCGGCGGCGCCGCCGGCCGATGCCCCGCTGCCACGGGGGTTGCCGCCGGCGGTAGCGCCCGCGCGCCAAAACCCTAGCGGGCCCCAGCCCCCCGCCGCCGCCCCCATGGCCAACCCCCACCTAGGGCTCGGCCTCGCGCCGCCACCGGTCGCCGACACCTCTGCCGCTCCGCCGCCCCGCCGCGCGCCGCGGCTGGCCAAGCGGCGCCACGCGGCCACCTCCTCCCGCTCCCGCCCGCAGCCGTCGCCCGCGGCGCCATGGAATCCATTCAGCGGCGGTGGTACGGATGGATCCAGGCAGGGTGGAAATGATGTAAATGGCTGGTTACGGAGCGCGGATGGTGGTGGTGTTGGTGGCGGTGGTTTCGGATTAGGGAAGTGTCAGAGTGGGAGCTTTGTGTTTGGTGCCGCTCCAGCGGTGAACCAGCAGTCTCCGCAGCCGGCGGCGGCATCATCTAGTGAAGCGCCCTTTGTGTTTGGGAGCGTGAGGGAGAGCCTGCCTCGGTTCGATGAAGGCTGGTCGGCTACTCCGAAGCTGCACGATAAGATGGGGAAGCTGAACCTGCGGAGTCCGGGTAAAGGCAGCAGTGGTGTCGGTAAGGGGGTGGGTCAAAAGGAT
This sequence comes from Hsuehochloa calcarea, assembly GCA_036346395.1. Taxonomy (NCBI): domain Eukaryota; kingdom Viridiplantae; phylum Streptophyta; class Magnoliopsida; order Poales; family Poaceae; genus Hsuehochloa; species Hsuehochloa calcarea. Next base: position 19,973,765 of record CM070602.1, on the reverse strand, counting down.
GGGAGCTCTATTTTTGGTGTTGATATACCTAGTTTGATTTCTGATAGTGAATCGAAGGTGCTCCCGGAGAAACTAACACAGTTGAGTATAGGTAGCGGAGCACCTTTGCAGAATGAGAGTGCTAATGGTGTGCCGAAAGCGTTTGTGTTTGGAAGTAATGGAGCTGGGAGTTTTGCTGATAGTAGGAACACTGCTACCTCTAGTGCAGATTCATACGCTTTCAGCTCAGTTCATGGTACTGAGGCAAATGGTGTGCCAGAGAAGCTGACACAGTTCAATATAGGCAATCAAACATCTTCTGGGAGGATGGAGAGTGAAGTTACTAATGGTGCATCGACAGTTTTCATGTTTGGAAGTAACACAACAAGGGGCCATCCATATAGCACTAATGCTGTTGCCTCTGGTGCTGATACCAATTCATCCAGTACAGTTAATGGTACTGATAATGCAAGTGTGCTTCCGGAAAAAATATCACAGTTGAATATAGGAAGTGGCATGCCCTTTCAGCACATGAAAAGTGGAGGTTGTGGTAGTCATCAAGCTGAAGTGTTTGTCTTTGGGAAGGCAACAAGCAATACTTCAGATAAGGCCAGTGATATTTTCTCTGCTGCAAATAGCAATGCTTCTAGTTCAGTTAATGGTCCTGACAATTTGTGTGCAGAGAAGGCATCAGATTTGAATTTAGGTGGTGGATCCATGCAGAGCATGAACAGTGATAATGCTAATTGTCCATCAGGGGCATTTGTATTTGGAAGAAATGGAACCAGAAGTTCTGTTTCACAGCAGTCAGCAAGCATAGTCATGGATGATGGTGTTAATTTTGCCACTGGTGCAAATACAAACGCTTGTACTTCAGCCCATGTTACCGTGGAGAGCACACTTCCAGATAAGATGACAAAGTTAAATATAGGATGTGGAATCTCATCACAGAACATGAAAGATGAAGCTGCTACTCGGCCAGCAGAAGTATTTGTTTTTGGAAGTAATGTAACTTCAAGCTTTTCTTCTGCCCAGAAAGCAAGCACACCATTCACAAGTTTTCAAACTAATGTATCCTCTGAACCAAAGGACAATGGAAGGAACTTGGTTAACGAGGATATTAGAAATTCTACATATTCCAGATCAAATAATGATAAATGTTATGGGTCAAGCGACTTTGTTTTCGGTAGTGGTAACAATGTAACCGCTCGATCTGAAGGAGCTGCAGAACATGCACTTCAAGATGAAATCAAGAAATTAAACATCAGCAGGGAAGGGCCTTCACCTGGATGTAATAAAGTGAATGATTCTTCTACTTCTGAATTTTCGTTCCAAAGAAAAGCAGAATCTACGTTAGGATATGGTGCCATTCCCCAGCCCAAAGTTCAGGAGTCATACCCATTTACACCTTTGAATCATTCATATAGTTTCTCTACTTCTGAAAATGCAATTCCCTCTTTCACTTCCAGAACTACGATAGCAGGAAGAGTAACTCCTCTTGGTGAATCTTGTGCAGTCAAACATGATCCATCTAGGTGTTCCAGAGAGAGCTTATTTGGTATAGACTATATAAAATCAGCATATAGAGACAAAAAGGAAGCACATAAAGCCACAAGGAAAAAGAAAAAGCCAACTAGGCTAAAGCAATGTGCTCATCTCCATCAGGTTGTTTCTCAAGAAACATGCACCAATGGACTAGACTCAGATTTAGCAGGTGACTATTCGCCAATGGATTGTTCTCCGTATCTGGCAGCAGTTGAACAAGTGTCAAGCGAGGCATCTGTGAATTCCGATCAGTCTGTTAACATATGTGATAGTAGTGTCTTAAATCAGAACTCCAGTTGTGCTGAAGAATATCTAGTTTCTGCAACTGAGCACTTGGTTATTGACGCTGACCTTCCAACGTACAAAGAGGAAGGTAGAGTTCCCAATGTAGATGCATCTGAGAATAATTTTTCTAGAAGCTTTTCTAGTTTTGACGAAGAAGTAAATTTATGTAATGCATCACAACCTTCTTTCACTAATGTGAATGTTGGAACTAATGGTGAACCTAAAACGTGCACAACAGAAGCTTGGGTTGATGGTTATGGATACAATGTTGACCAGGAAACCGAAGAGAACACCTACAGAACACCACATGAGTCTGGTGAACCTGTTACTTTTCAATCAAGTTCAGCAAACTTTTGTGCACTGAACTTTTCCTTTGGTGCATCACTGTCTCCTCAAAGCTCATTGTCAACACAAAGACGTAACACAAGAAGGAAGTTAAGGACTAAGGGCGGTCAGGTGTCTAAGTCTTCAGCCACCCAAGCTTCTGTACAGCCAAAAGACTCACAAGACACAAAGGACATGCAGTTTTTACCGGAAACAAGTAAAACAAAAGATTCAATGAAAGAGCAGTCAACACGAGATTCATCAATTCCTGCACCCTTGGAGACTTGTGAGACCTGGCGTACAAGGTTTGTCTGAACATGGTTTTATTTTGTTTTAATCCCATTGTCATCGTCATGGCATGTCTTTTTGCACGTGATTACTCAATTTTTGATATACCATAGTTTGCTTGTTTCATTTGTGCCAGTGGAAATCAAGCCTATGCAAATGGCCACTTTGCTACTGCAGAGGAGTATTATACCCGTGGAATAAATTCTATTCCCCATCATGGCACTTCTGGACACTGTTCCCATGCGTTAATGCTGTGCTATAGCAACCGTGCAGCTACTAGAATGTCTCTTGGGAGAATGAGAGAAGCTCTTCAGGATTGTTTGATTGCTACATCAATTGACCCCACCTTTCTTAAGGCTAATGTTAGAGTTGCAAAGTAAGGAGTTCCTATGCTCAACACAACTAATTCTTTTGCATATTGGTATTTTTTTCAGTGCAATAGTATGTCTAGTTCCGCAATTATAGAACCCAGATTAGTATGATGGAGAAATAAATTGTAAGAAATGGACATTTATTGGTATTATTCTGGTAAGCACCAAGTAGTGCTATGTCCTGCTTTTATCATGGAAGATAATGCGATAGGCTATTAATAATTTAAAATAGATGTGCATATGAAAAATCGGAATTGCATGTTCCAGGTGTATTAGTACAACCATGCTTCAATAATTCAGATCTTCTTTATATAACCACGGTATTTTAGACGAATAAAAACTGTAGTCCACTGAAAAACATATCTGTTGGGAATATCTGGCTTTGTTTATGTTGTTTTGGAGCACTTTGGAGGATTTATTAGCTCTGCAATTTCAATTGCACATACTTTCTCTACCGTCTTCGTACCTTCTTAATCGATTGGTAGGTTAATTTCTTACTATCCACGAATGCAGTTGTCAGCTTGCACTTGGAGATCTTGAAGATGCAGCAAGGAGTTACACAGCCTGTTTGAAGTCCAATTACCCTGCTGGTTCTGACCTCAAAATGTTTGCTGAGGCTTCTGATGGTCTGGAAAGAGTCAAGGTATGCTATCTTTCTACTTATGGAGTCACCTTAAGTTCTGTATTTAGTATAATTTATTAATTTAACATTTGCATGTTTTGGAATCTATGCTATCTATCTTTTCATTCCTAAAACTTACAAAATGCATAATTGTTAATTGGTTATTTGTCAAGTTTCAAAAAAATATTCATTATTCTCTAGCAATACCTCACGGAAGTATGTATTTTGTGGTGCTGTAATACATGATCTTTGCCATTCCTTTACCCTGTTGGGTACAGGTGGCCGGTCACTGCAGGTGATTTGCGCAAAAAAGGGTTGTTAGTGGAATACATGCTAAGTTTAGTTTTACAGCGAGTGTTCCATATAAATTTGTATGTGACAGCAATGAAAATTGAAAACTCTGAAACATAATTAGAAAAAGAAGTATTATATAAAAATAAATCTGACCTGCTGAAAAGCAAACCAACCCACTTTATCTCTGTCTTTGATATCTTCAGGAGCTATTGTAATGTAAGGTGGATGACAATATTATATTCTTCTATTGGTTATTGACTCAAGTTCTATAGATTTCCAATAAGTTCTTTCTAGTTGCCAAACATGTTGATACTTGCCATTCGTGTCTGATCAGCATGATGCAGCTTTGATGAAGATATTGATCTTTGTTGCATTAAAAACCTGTATGCTATCATTCTGTTCATGTCACTGTACGAAAAGGTTCAATTGAGTAGCCATGTACATCATGGTGAACACTGGCAGTCTGTACTATGTAGATCAAACTGATGCTTGTGTTGTAGCCTTGTAGGTTCTCCTTCCTGTTTATATGTCTTCTGTATGGCAGCCAGCTTCAGTTTGTTAGCAATTTTCCCCACGCGCCATTACATCTCAAGAGGATATCAAATGAACTAAATACCAATATGATACTTAAGTGAGGAAAAAGGTGGGTATAATAACGGTGTTGTAATAAGGTAATGGAAGTTATTTTACTGACAACTGTGCCTGTACTAGTCATTGCCTTGTACTGGCGTACCAGGAATGTCAGTCATTACCCCTAGAACAGACACTATGAGCAAATTGTTGTCTTGGTTAGGGCATCCCTAATATTTGTTGCAAAAGTAGGCCTTAAGTTGGGGCCCACATGTGGTGATGTGGCCTAATGCAAATTGTTCTAATGTATAAAGCCTGAGAAGTGAGGACTGAGGAGTTACTGAGGTGGGACCCACTGACCCCCCTCTCACTCTCACACCCTGACTCTTCACCCCCTCACTTTCCTGCCCTTTCTATAAAATATTTCTTGAGACCTGGCCTTAAGCCTAGGGAGAATTTGAGGCAAAGCATTGCAATGATGTATAAATTGGAAAATAACATCTAATGTGAGAATGACAGGTGGGCTATGGGGACGGGGCCACATATAAGTGACACATCGATGTTATTTTCCAACTCGTGGTATTTTTGTAGTGTTACTGAGCAAATCGCCCCTTAAACTTAAGGGCTGCCCCTTCTTTTGTTCCCCTAGAGCCAATCTCCACAATGTTTAAGGCCACCCCTAAGGTGTCCTAGTCATCCTTTGGACCAAACTTAGAGCAACATTGGTGTTGGTTGACAATGTTCTGTCTGGTTAATTGGTAGAAACTGTGTATGAGCAATGGTAGAGCTGCATTAATGCCTGCATTTGGCTTTTTCGCAATACATTTCAACCTGAATCTTAACACCCTCTTATTCGCAAAATACAACATACTATTCGACACAATAATACATAGATGGACCTTAATATTCTGAATAGTTCCAATCACAGAAATCACCAGGATGTTTTTGTGCCTTTTCAATTTAAGTTGCTGGTGATAACATTTATGTTGGTTATACTTATAGCTTCTATTGGATAAAAAAGGATGGCTTAATGCATTAGTGTCTACTTGGTTTCATTCGTGAAGCTGGCAGTTGTTGCAAATCATTGATAGCGTGGTGTAAAATTGTAAACACATTCTTCTCTGAGTTATGCTGCTGCACTAGGATTTTCTATTATACATGGCATTGAATTTGAGCTGGATGTTTTTCAAAACACCCTCACCACATTGCCATAATTTCTAGATACACCTTTTTCTAAACGATTTTTTTTTTGTTTTCATCAACCACCACAAACTCACCAAATTGCTTATTTTTTCTGTTAAACAGCTTGTGACGTTAATCAAGTTATCCTGTACCTTCACTTTTTTTAGAGAAATCCTGTACCTGGACTTGATACACTTTCCTTGGTTTGGGGCATATCTAGTGCGAACTAGTAGCTAGGCTCAATCATGTAAGCTAATCTAACTCGGGCATCAAATGAATGTGAAAAATAAAACAAAAAAAATCCGAAGGTAGTTCTAGAATTAGGCTACCTCCGTATAAAATTTCAAGCTCACATTTGATCTGTGCTAACATTATTTGAGTTTGAACTTGAAGTTTTAAAGGTAACTTTCAAATTTTTTTGTGTTTATTTGGTGCCCAAACCTAAGTTGTTTTCATAATTGCACCTAGTTACCAGTTTGCACCTGATACATTCCCTTGGTTGTGCTGAGCTACATGAGTTGTTTCATGATTATTTCCTTAAGTACCTACAGTTTATTTGAGTTCAAAATTTTTCGGTAGAAAGAAGCTTTAAGTTAGCTGCTTGTTACTATATAGCATTATATCTTATTGACATCCTTTTACCAATGCTGCAGAGAGTGGCAGATTGGATGTCCCAGTCCAAGGAACTTCTTAAGAAAAGAACATTGCCTGAAGCAACAACAGCTTTAGAATTGGTCTCCAATGCATTACACATAAGTTCACACTCAGATAACCTAATGGAGATGAAAGCAGAGGCACTACTGACGGTCTGTATTTCTTCTTATCTGCTGTTTCGTATCCATGGTTTTTTACTAATTATTATGCAGTCATATTTCCAAGTGATTTCTTGATTTATCACTGCTTTCCTCATGTAGTTATTCTCTAGTTCCTACTTACTATTACTAATATGGTTGCTACACTGAACAGCTAAGAAGATTTGAAGAAGTAATTCAACTATGTCAGGAAACAGTAGATTTGGCTGAAAGAAATTCTGTTTTATTTACTGTTAATGGAGAATCAAGGAATTCCAGTGTATCTGAAAAGACAGAATGCCCTGGAAGGCTTTGGCGGCCATACCTCATTTGTAAGTCTTACTTTCTTTTAGGCAAGCTCGAAGACGCTCTTGACTTGCTAAAGAAGCATGAGCAATTGACACCTGTCAAAGAGAGGTAAGCTTGTCATGTCCTGTGAATTTCCTTTTCTTTTTTGCAGTTCGTCTTATGATATTTAATCCATGAATGGTGCAAATCACGCAGTGACGGGGGTACATCTCGAGAATGTTTCTCATCATTGTCTACAACTATAAGACAACTTCTTTCCCTTAAGGTATTCCTCTATTTCTATCGATTTATCTGCATCCTCTAGCAGACTAGCAAAGAGGGAACCTGGAGATATGTTTTCTGTCATTTCTATCGATGTTATGTATATATGGATTATATTCTGTGATTCATCGCTAGGCCTTGTGTGTTCCAATAATTCTCTTCTTATGGACATGATCCAGAACTAGCACATTATTTATTTTTCCCTTCTAGCTTTAAATAACTACAATATCTCTTTGCAGGAAAAGCTGCATAGTTTCCTAAGTGATAGTTCTCTTATCACTTACCAGACTATCATGTCCCATGCTATCCTTCCTGCAATGAGTTTGACTTTGAAAATGGATAGCAGAGCAGAGTTTTTAGTCCCTTTGTGCCACTCTTCTTGTTTCATCGAGTAGGATGTGCAGGACACAGAAAATCAATAACTACATGTCTCTTTATTTCATATGTTAGCCCTTTTCATTTTATTTGATAGTAACTTACCATTGCTTCCCCCCTCCTCTTCTGATCCTTTTTAGGCTGCTGGGAATGAATCATTTCAAGCTCGTCGATTTTCAGAAGCTGTGGAACAGTACTCAGCAGCTTTGGCATGCAATAGTGACTCACGCCCCTTTTCAGCTGTCTGTTTTTGCAATCGTGCAGCTGCATATCAAGCACTTGGTCAAGTTACTGATGCGATAGCAGATTGTTCACTAGCCATGGTTCTTGATGCAAATTATCCCAAGGTATACTGTAGTATCTTTTGTTCTATATTGTGAGCATATCCTTTTGCACACATTTCTATGTATAGAATAAATGGTCAAAGATTATTTATGAACTATTGTAGCTCTCCATGGTTGTTTAAGGATTTATCTAATAGCTTCTTAAATCTTAATTCCAGGCAATTTCCAGGCGAGCTACCTTATACGAGATGATCAGGGATTATGGACAAGCTGCTAATGATTTAAGGAAGCTAATCTCACTTATTGAAAAGCAAGCCAATAAGTCAGGAGTGTCACCAAAAGTTTTGAACAAGCATAGTGATCTGAAACAGGCACGTGCACGACTTTTGTCTGCGGAGGAGGAAGCAAAAAATGACATTCCCTTGAATTTGTATTTAATCTTGTAAGTTTTTCTAAGCGAAATTTACCTTTCTATTTCTCTAGTAATGTTTTCTTTGACCCAAATTATGTTTTATCAACCTGAAGATTTGCATTTTTGAAGTAGTTGATGCATGGCCACTACATTTGATTTCAACCTGCTATTATCATTGATCTAGAGAAAGAAAGAATATCATTGTTTATGCCAACGAGAACTGAAGCGCGCTTTACACCATGGCTTCTAAAGGAACTACGCACTCAACACTCTTTGATGTTTTTGAAAATTGCTTGTAAGAATATCGTTTTGACTTTGAAATGGCATTGGTTAGGAAATGTTATTAGTTTTACAATGTATGCTGCATTGTAGGGACATGGATATCCTAAGATGGTGAGACAGTTTTTTTTTTTGGAAAATTGCAGTAGTTATGGTTATAATTTTTTGATATAAGAAGCAGTATTGCTAGCATGATAGTACTGGACCCATTAGTCTTGTTTATGTGGTATTGTTGGATACCTGTATGTTGGGCGAATTTTGGTGTTGAAGGAAGATGTCACACAGCAAAAGCCTTGCAGCTTTGGGGGGCACATATGTCTGCTAGTTAGAGCAAATCTGGTGGGTAGCAACCAGGAAAATATTGCTTATCTTCTAAAACATGGGTGTCTTGTGCTATAGAAAAATCAAATCCAAGACAGGGACTGCAGAGTTCTTTGTAATGAAAAAAGAGAAAAGAAAAAGGAATAACTACAGTAGGATTGAGGAAACCTGCAATTGTTGTTTATATATGTTGCAAGGGAACTTCATCTAGCATATCATATCACTGTATATTTTTTAAGACAAGTTTAGCTCCATTTCGACCAGTACTGTAGCTATTCAGGTCATATTACATTGTATGATAGTATTTCATTTATGTGTCGTTCTTTTTAACTTTTGGTGAATTCTCTTTTTCATAAGATGAAACAAGTTCTATTTTGCTCATGTTTTATGGAGATAACTCAATTGGGTGATTATCCTTTTTTTCAGGGGTCGAACCATCCTGCTCTCCAGCAGATATTAAGAAGGCGTACCGAAAAGCTGCATTGAAACATCACCCAGACAAGGTTATCATTACTACATAAAATTTCTTATTGATTTTATATAGAATGTGTTTCTTTTAACACCACTTTGATCTTCAGGCTGCTCAATTGCTAGTAAGAAATGAGAATGCTGATGATGGGTTTTGGAGGGATGTTGCCAAGGAGGTTCATGCAGATGCGGATCATCTGTTCAAAACAATCGGGGAGGCATATAATGTTCTTTCGGACCCTGACAAGGTAAAACACAAAGGCAATTGACTATGCTTACGAAAAGTGGGTATCAACTAATATTTGCATTGGTTATGTTTGCCCTTGTCACTTCAATGTAGTTTTTCTTTCCAAGGGGTAGCACGCCCAGTCAGTTATATGAATAGTAGAGGGAAATTGGCATTGATTAGGTTATGTGTTACTGTTATGTAAACATTTTACTGTAAATAATAGGAGTAATGGTCCTAACTCCTAATGGATAAGGCTAGCTGCTATCAGTATACATGCAAATAGGGTTTCTGACAAGGTTCTAAGACCAGGTCTACTAGGCCAAGTACTCGGCTGAATACTTGTAACAGGTCGCCAACCCTGTTACAAGTATGGAAATCCGGGTAACTAACAGGGTTAACAGGTATTACCGGCCGAGTAGTCGGTATAATCGGCTAACAGGCCGTTTACAAGGTTAGTTCAGCTAAGCCTTCTCTGGTCAGTTCAGCCCAAGGCCCAAAGCCACACACACAGCCCTGCCCAAGGCTTCTTTTTGTGATTTGGTGCACAGGGAATTAGTGATAATGTTTTATGTATAAAGGCATGGAGTTTTAGAGCTATAGTACCCATGTCCTTAAACCTTTTGTCATTTAGAACTTCACATCATGTGATGCTACTGCCATACGATGACATGGTTGGAAGCTGTCAGGTTGGAACAATATATAATATGAATTATGAGTTCCATTTATTGCTAATTTACCTTCCACTTTCCAATTTACAATCTTGCTCAAGTCTGGATCCTTCTTAGTTCTCACTGATTTACATTACACTTGCTAATTTACAATCACATGATGAATGGATGACATAATTTTTTTCTAGGTTTGATCCTTCTCTTGGTTTAAGCCTATATACATCAAAAGAGTAGCATCAAATGTTGGTTTTGATTTTATATGAATATACATATATAAATCCATTATTAAAATAGAAAAATCGGTTACAAGGCTGAGTACAAGGCCGATTACCATATAATCGCTACAAGGTGAGGTGACCGAGTGAGTACCTGTTACTGAGTTTTAGAACCTTGGTTTCTGATGGTACTGAGCGCCAGGGTTTTGGATGGGAACTAACCCTAAGACCGCTCCATGGCCGGTTCCGGTTTCTCGCCAGTTACAGCCGCTCAAAAACCGTTAAAAATGTGAATTCAAAATTTGAAGTTGAAGTTGAAAACTGGCTGAAAACCTACCAAGATCCATTTTTTGAAATTTACATTTGAATTTCTAAATCTGGGCAGTATAGGATATGCTGGTAACCGTGGAGATTACCGGAAAACCAGCTGTAACCAGCCAGTTACCGCCAATTTTCTGAACCCAACTTGCCAGCTGGTGCAAACTAGCAACAGAAGGCCCATGTGTAATTTAAGCTTGATTTTGGATGTGCTTGCTATTTATTGATGGCAGTAATATTGGATCTCTTATAATTACAAAAATGAGACTTGTGCAGTGCTTTTCACTTCATCAGTTTCGACGTCAATGAACTTGTTTTCTAACTAGCGAAGCCTTACCTTTTGGCTTGAATTTTGCAGCGTCAAGAATATGATATTGAAGAGAATCTGAGAAATGCAACAAAGAGAGTTTTTAAGGGGAGGGGTATGCATAGGTCACCTGAACAGCAATACAGGAAACGATACGACAGGGGTTTCAGTCCTCGTCAGTGGCAATCAAACAAAGGTGCATCCCACTCACGCTGGTCCGGATATTCGGATGATTAGTTGATTACTGGTAAATTTATTGGTAGATGCTTGTGGTGTGATCTTATCTTGTGCATCGGATGCATATGGAGCAAGGCCTCATTGCACCAAGCTGCGTGGCATTTGTCTTCTTCCTGAGGTTGTTGGGTGCTACTGCTAACTCGCCGGCCTCCTCGGCACACGAGGGATGTGTCGCAGCTTAGCTGTCTGCTGGATGCCATTCTTTTGGAGAGGATGGAACTGTAAGGATTGGTAGGCTGGGATGATCGGTTTTGACACTTGGTGGTTGTAGTGTAGCAGCAGTGTATGCAGGGTTTGGAAGTGGACTGTCAGTCTAACCTTGGTTGACATTTTGGTCTCTGAGTCTGAACACTGACACCAACATCAAAGGATAACAGCAAGGGCCAAGGAGAGAGATGTCGGTTTCTCCATAGGCAAAAATCAGTTTTTGTTCAGTGCATTGTTACTGTGTCTGATTACAGTGGCAAGGAAGATCATCAGCACAACGATACATATTTTTTCTTTTGTGCGCTGAGATCCGGGGTCTTGTTTTCTTTTCTTTTGTTTATGAATGCTTCAGATGATGTACCCTACCTGACAATGGGAAACAAAAGAAAACAGTGGTATATATATTTTGTAAACTGCCCATTGTTGAATACGTAGTCCCAAATATTTCGTGTTTCCTTTCTTTACCACAGTTCTGGAGAAGTAGAGTAGCGTTCGTATTTGTTACTCCCAGTTACTTAAGTTGACATGTATACTGAACGGCTATTATTCAAATTGCAATATCAATGAATTGCAAAAATTCAATAAGACATGTATACTGAACGTGTATTGCTAGGAGTCCGACTAGCAAGGCGTTTGGGCTGATCGAAGTATATCCTTATCAGCCCACAGCCCGCCCACCCGAAGTATATCGTTATCTACAAACTCTTCTTATCTACCGACTTGTAGTTTTCGTTGTTCCTTCCCCACCACACGAGCACCCGTCTCCTCACTCCGATCACTCGCCAGCGACTAAGAACTTCATCGTCGGGAGCCGACCCGACCACCGGGCACCGGCACCAGGATTTTTCCTGCTTCTCTCTTTCCCTCCCTCCCTCCCCTCTCGGATCTTTCATGCTTCTCTCTTCCCCTCTCTCCACCAGGACTTTGTCGCCACCAAATTGGACACCACCTTTCGCAGCCAAGCCTCCCCACTGCCTTCCTTGTCTATGCCAGAACTAGAGATGAAGTAGGGTGCGACAGCCACCATGGCCGGAGCTCATCGGATCTAACGATACCGAGGTTGGAGTTGGTGGTGATGACGAGAGGAGGAAACGGTCAAGAGGTGACGAGGTGGTCGTGCCAAACTAGCCTTGCCCCTACCAAATCCTGGCTAGCCGGCGACGAGGCGGTGGTGTGGGCGTCCATCTCCTTCCTCCTCTCTCGAGCTTAGCTTCAGTAAGGTTGTTCATGTATTTTTTGGTTTTGTTGCAGCCACTTTCTCCATTTGTTGCAAGAATGTCCTAGATGTTGTTGTTGTTGTAGATCTATTTTTTAATTGTTGCATCATTGGTTGCACAATGTTGCAACTATTATTTTCGAATACTGTAGCGTTGTAACGTTCTAAATTTGTTTGATGAGAAACTTTGGGTATAAATTATGGAAAATCTTGTGTAATATTTCCGATTTGTTGCAAACAATGTCTCTAATTGTTGCATGAGTAATTATAAAATATTTCCACTAGTGTTTTTAAATGTTCCAATGTTGTATTAGTGTAAATTCTTCTATTTGGGATTCTTGGACTAGTTTTAAAATGCTACTAAATTGTATACTCATAGTTTCATCCAATTTTGGTGTGAAAATAAATATTTCATTTTTTTTGATATTGCTGTCACAATTCTTCAGTTTTTATTGCAGATGTTGATTACAAGTGTTACAAAATGCTACTAAATTGTATACTCATAGTTTCATTCAATTTTGGTGTGAAAATAAATATTTCATTTTTTTTGATATTACTGTCACAATTCTTCAGTTTTTATTGTAGATGTTGATTACAAGTGTTACAGATATGACTCGTGTATGTTGCTCCTAAGCATACGATGAAAGTACATCCGGACTCTAGTTGTACCCATACTGAAAACACACACACACACTCTCTCTCCTTTCTACTCCCAGGTGTAGTTACTCCTACTTCTAATATAACACATAAAAGAAATTGGCATACTCCTTTATCACTTTGTGTATACTCATATACTAATGATAAGATACTCCAATACGAACCATACAAAAAATTGTAAGAGAGTCCATACTTTTAGTATATTTTGTAAATACATTTATATTCGCATATAAAAAGAAGTATGTCTAAAAAATTAAACATACCACCTCTAAAATGTATAAATACTATATAAGTGATCTTATATACTCGTATACTACACATACATACTCTCGGTTGCGCAAGATACTTCCTACATTATGAGATACAAAATAAAGACTAACTACATCCAGAAGTAGCAAAAAGACTTTAGACTTTATATATATATAGACACACACACACCCCCATCTCGATCGACGTTATTCGTAGGCAGGCTCTCAGCCAAACACACCATATAATAAAGTATAAACAAAGCACACATGTCTGTACGCTCAACAAATTTGAAGATAACAATGTTCGAAGAAGACAAAGCCCAAATCGAGTGCGCGACTGCACTGTACAAACCACCACTCCCACTCCAATTCACCTCCGCACAGCCGCACTTCTCCGTACCCAAGGGACACTGGTACACTACACTAACATATAATTAAAATTCTACTATATAAATCAGAAAGTTATATGAGTCAGTGATTATAAATCGTTACTACTAGATGTGCAGTGTAGTAGAAGAAAAGCTAGAGCAGCTTGGTTCACGTCAAGCTCGTCGATATAGTGATCATAGTCGACTGTCCAACGTTCTTATCCACCGATCGTCTCCTCCGGCCGCCTCTCACGTACCCTACGTACGTTGCAAATTGTTCTCGATCAGCACAACAAGGCCTCTACGATATCCACATATCCAGAGGTGGAACGTCGTATGCTGGTATGCTAGCACCAACGCGCGTGGCAGGGCCTTCGAGGAGGTGGTGGATAGAGTTTCGGTGGATGATGTAACATGTACTCCCAAAAGCCCCCACGCCTCCCTTTATAAAGAGTCCATAACGGATCCAATCCGAACTAGTTTGTTCTGACTCGTTAAATGTGTGACCCTGTAGGTTCATGTGTAGGTCGTGACTCAGTAACCTCTTTCTGATCACAAGTGGGTAGTGGTTCCAAGCTAGGCATAGTGACTCCCGAATACATATAAAGATTATGACGGACAAACCTTATACAATATAATCTGCAACCATGTTGTTATCATTCATAATCAGTTAGTAACTCCTTACGACCAATTTGTATCTGGTTACGACCAGTACGTAACACCTTACGATTAGTTCATTTATTGGTTTGTGATCACATACAACCAGCTCACGACCAGTCCGTATCCTCATACTACCATTTCATATTTGGTCAGACTAAACGACCCACTGGCGTATTCTCCTTTTGCCTCACGATATATGGTTGAACTCTAGGTGAGATATTTACCATCCATGGACTGTTCAATATTTTCTTAATCTAGTGACGGATAACTTAGTGTGGTCGACTCTTCGACCACTTATGGTATGACCATACACTTCCTTTCTCTGACCATATCAAGGGTCTAGAGATATTTGTCCTATTATGCTAATAGGGGCAAATTCCATATCCAATTAGTCACATCCTCCGTATGTTTCACAACGTACTCGAAAACTACCTTTATAATTACCTAGTTACGAGGAGCACTTGGTAACCCCTAAGTGTAATGTTATACATGTAGAAATCATGTTGATATCAGGTCCAAGGATTTATACATTATTACTTGAGACCAATTAACGACACATATAATTATAACAATCTCAATAATATCTTAAAATAGGTCAATCCAACATTATGTTTTCTAGCATGTGCTCACATTATTGATTTGATATTTCCATATCTATAACTAACGAAATATAGTCATCGATCAATACATGTGTTAGTCTATAAGTCACTAGTGTCTCGACCAGTGACATTTGGCCAGAGATCTTTTTAGAATGACATCATATAACTATTAAAAAGCTTCATCAACAAATCACGTACTTATTAATATTTATAAATGATAATTCATCTAAGTAATATAATAATATTTATTTTATAACTTACAAAAAATATGTTATAATCATCTACATGATTATCTTTAGAACATATCACTCACATCTCCCCGTGTCGCGCTTTGCACATCCGCATCATCCAGTCCTGATAGACATCGACTCCTGCGATGATGCCTTTGGCGGCGGCGGCCAGTGGCTGTGCTCGATCATCGTATCGTCATCAACCCTGTCGTTGCCGTGGTTGCTGTTTCCATGTTCGCTGTGGTCGCCAACAGCCAACAGGGCGGACTGTCCCTTCGGGCGAGGTATGGCGGCCGCTCGAGCTCCCCGCTGGCTAGACCACCTCCCCCGTGCCTCCCAGTGCTCATCGGTGAGGTAGAAGACAACCATAGGTGCCGCCATGCGTTCTTCTTCGAGTGTGGGCCTTTATCATTGAGTTGGGCCTTGCTCGCGTGTGATGAGATGTAACCCAGTAGGCAGTAGCCCACTCGTTGGGTTATCCTACAGGAGACAAAACACCGAGCAGCAAGGTAGCATCGATTTCCTCCTAGTGCCCACGCCCCACAGATCCACCTCCACCTCCTCCACAAGCCTAGACCACTGACCAGCGACGACTAGGGATGGCAATCGCGCTGACACCAGATCCGTGGGTAAATACCTAATAGAGCCGGTATGGGCTATTTTCTTTGCCCACGGTATAAAAATGGAAACTCTCACCGTCGTCGAACGGCACGGCATGGGTAAGATCCACCGCACGCTTCGCCCGCTTACCGCGACATACACCGACAGTGGGGTCGAAATCAACTACTAGGGCTAACTTATCGATCGATGGGTAAAAGCATGCTCGCGGCGATGGGTACCATGGCGATGGTACCACGGCGGTGATGCATCGTCCGTGGTAACGGGCATACCGCGCGGCGACGGTACCACGGCGACGGTATGGGTGAGATTCTTCGCCCGTTGTCCTTCGTGGGTATGCCCGTGGGGGGAAATCGGGGTCGCGGGTATGGGTATGGACGAGCACTACCCGTACCCGCCGCGCCCGATTGCCATCCCTAGCGACGACTGACAGCAGCGGCGAGCGATGACCGGCTACGAAGGTGAGCACCGAGGCGGATTGAGGCCAAAGAGGCGCATGGGTTCGCGGCATCCCAGAGAGTGGCAAGGCGTCGAGGGGGTCAGAGACTCAAGGAGGTGCGAGCGCGAGCGGGCAAGGCACCGAGCGACACCCGACAAGAAGGGGCGCGACACCGCGATTGCGAGCAGTGGGGGGAGCGGTGGCTAGAGGAGAGGGCGTTGTGAAGAGGAAGTAGAGACGCACAACAACAATAATGAGGGATGAAATGAGCAAGCAATGAAACAATAAATTGGGGAATTTCAAATAGTAAGTGTCTAAATCAAATGGAATATTCAAATGGATTGTGATTGGTTGCTTGTTTGATACGCTAGAAATGGATTTGAAGAGGGTATTTGGCATAGTTTTGAGCACAGAAACCGGTGCAAGCGAATTGTAGTTGTTGATTTCATTTAGTGTCACATACTCTTTTTAGTGTGATCGCAATATAGTACGTGTTAATCTTTCACTTTTGATAATAATACTCTTGTCTATACTAGCGACACTACCTCAAATTTAGTCTTGGGTCCACCACTGATCGCCGATGTGGCCGCCGAAGCGCGTGAATGCTAGCCATCCGTCATGGTCGATGCTGCCAGAGCTGTGGGATTTCGGTGACGTGCCACCGCTGCAGCTGAGTGGGAACCCCGCACGGCTGGCAAATGCCCTCTACGCCAACTCTGGTGAGCTTTCCTTCTTTGATTCTTCTACATGTCATTCCACTTCTGGATCCTACGGTCAGGGGCGGACCTAGTACTAAATTTTAGGTAGCTGTAGCGGAAGGTAACATAATATCTTTAGTGAAGCCCATCCATATGCCCACAGGCAAACCAAGATTGATTGTTGTAGTCTTCTCAACTGAACAATATTGTTTATAGCAAGAATGAATACATAGAGTACTCAGCAAGTAGCACCACATAATGCAATTATAGATGATGTCTTATTACAAATGAAATAACTTTTGTAGCTATTTTGCAATAAAACAACATTTGCAATTAAATACAATTAATAGTTTGAAAGCGTAATTCAAAATAAATAAACAATAATAGTTTAATAAGTATTTTCACAAAAGAACACAAAAGCCTAATCAATTTCTTTCACACAACGATATGAGTTTAACCACACAGCTGTCCTTTTCCAATTATTTTGTGAAAATCTACCCCTCGTGTGAAATCCCCGAGCATATCCATGACAGTGAGACGCGACAATTTGAATAGATTATTAGCACTCTGCAGAGGTAGTACACTTTACCCACACGATGCAATCAACTTGTATGGAGCTGATCACAACAAAATATTTTCGGAACTTCATCTCGACAATTGACCCTCCCGATGTATTTTACCGTCATACCAACCCAAACACAGTGTTTTGGTACGACACACACCGTTGTACTTGAAGACGGCAAACCGCTCATAAATGTGACCTACAGTGTCGTCCACACCTCCACCCATCACTGGGCACTTAACCTACTACATGAGTAGTCAATGTTGAGACTCCATAACTTAGTAAGTTAGGCCCGTTCCATCAGGCATGTGGTTGTACAGTTGTTACTAAGTTTAATGGCGCACAAAGTTAAGTCCTTAATTGACCAAGGCGTGACTGCCAAATTCTAACTACGTAACCATTTTTCTATTTCCCAATCACTAAGCTCCACCATATCACACAATTCCATCCACTCGCCTCAGTATAAATCTTTTCTCACCCTGTTGGTTAAGTGCAACACATGCCATCAACGAGTAACAACATGCTGCACACAGTTTTGCACATATTCCATAATCACTTAGTCAAATTCATATTTGCAACTCAAATGATATCAATGACTTGTTGCATGTCTAAGCAAACTAATCGTATCGCCATGTTGGTGCTATGATTTTACCAACAAATAATTAACCAAGCTAGGGTGACAAAAGATCATGATATTACAATAGGCAAGGTGGATAGAAACAAATTGGCATATAGCTAATCCCAAAATATTTTTAATAAATAATGAAAGTAAAATGCAATAAATTGAATCAAGGAAATATTAGAAAACTGGGTTCAACATGGTAAAAGGTACAACTTGCCTTGCTATAACAATAATGTTCTTATTTTCTCTTCAATCTTCTACTTTCTTGACCTTCAGCTCATTCAGATAATTCTGTGATTTCAACGTCCAACGAGAGAGAAAGTGCAAAAATAAATAAAATTCAAAAATACAAATAAAATAAACTCCAAATTGAAATTGAATGGTACTGGAAGGTAGATATTGAATTTAGATGAATTTTAAAACTTGAATGGGTTCGGAAGTTTGATCGGGAAGGAAAATGATGAAAAAGGAAAGGGAGAGAGAAACTGACAGTGGGGGTCCATAGAATATTCTTCAATTATTTTATTTCAGAAATTATGGGAAAAGGTTGAGTGTATGACATGTGGGACCTACTGATATTTATGAATTTCTAGAATTAAAATAATTCCAAAAAAGGTAGAGAGAGTGACATGTGGGCCATTGATCCATAGACCAAGTCCACGGGACCCGTATGTAAGTGAGGGAGAAAGGATTAGGGTTTTGAATTGAGTGGTGGACACATGGGTGGTGACTATGTTGACATGTCATGCGCATGGCGACCACGTGGCGGCAAGGTGGCAGGGTCTGGTGAGGTTGTGTGGTCCTGAGTTGGATCTGGACCGCGGGACCCAGTCGCCCCAAAGAGACAAGAGAGATAAAGAGAGAGAACCAACCAAGAAGAAAAACAAAGAAATAGAGGAGCATGCGGCCAAATTCCGGCACATGGTGGCGGTGATGATCGGCGGTGAGATAGGGGCGACAAAGGGCAAAAACGAAACAAGGAGAACACCACGATCATGGTGACGTAGATACGGCGGCGGGGGATGGCATGATACGAGGTCGCGATCTTCTCGATGTAGGATCAAGATACTCGCGTAGCCTCTCGAATCGTAGTGATCCTCCATTGCCAATGTAAGAACAGACACTCTTTAATTCGCTAGATCACACGCGCCAGACTTCACGACCACCAAGCGAAGCCCTATCGCACTCCCAATTCCTAACGGAAAGGTTGAACGATCTCAATTGGTGAAGAATTCCTAATTTCCCTCAAGGACTTGGTGTAATACCCTGGCCTGCTCGTAGTGTGGCCCATGTGGCCCATGAGGAGTTGTGTGGTGGGATTAGTCCCACATTGCTTGTCTCAAGTGAGTTGTAGTAGTATATAATGCCTGTTGGATCCAAACGTAGCACCTCCGGGTTAACCCTTTTACATGAAGTGAGGACGAAAAGTGTAAGTGAGGTGCTATGTGTGGCGGTCCGCCCACGGTGGTGGGCATTGAGCCGATTTTGGGTCGGTGTTACAGATGGTATCGAGCATCAACTCACGCACGCGCGCTGCGGGACAGGGCGGCATATGGCGATGGCACATGTGGGCCCAGAGGGACACATGGCATGACATATGTGCCGCAGACCGACGCACGGACGTGTACCGAGGGGTGGTTCGGGCATTTGCCGCAGATGCGTATGTCGCCGAGGGCGCCACTTTAAGGGGTGAATGTAATACCCGCTACCGCCAGTGTGGCCCATGTGGCCCATGAGGAGTTGTGTGGTGGGATTAGTCCCACATTGCTTGTCTCAAGTGAGTTGTAGTAGTATATAATGCCTGTTGATCCAAACGTAGCACCTCCGGTTAACCTTTTACATGAAGCGAGGACGAAAAGTGTAAGTGAGGTGCTATGTGTGGCGGGTCCGCCCCACGGTGGGCTGGGCATTGAGCCGATTTTGGGTCAGGGTGTTACACTTGGTTCGACCATGCTTGGAGAAACAAGAACTGAAATCAATCTATTAACTCAAAAATATCGTGGTTCCCCTTTTGTTCCCGAAGAAGGTGATCATTTAAAGACTTCACACATGCTATGGGCCCATGACCGAGTTCCTAGTCTATTCGCCAATGAAACCGACTTAAACTATATACGTGATGACCGAGCTAATTACATGCATTCAGTTATGTGATGACCGAGCCAAACGGATTACAACTATCTAAACAAATGACTGAACAACGGCCAACTAATTACATGCATGCAGTTCATTTTCCACCTTAGCTGCATGGCCTTCTACCAGCTGCTTGGCTTTGGAATTCTTCTTCCTTGCCGCATGAACCAGCCAAATGAATGTCTTCTTGCTTGCTAGCCTGGTGCTCCTCTAGCACTTTGGTCTTGGTTCCTTCCTCTTCATATCTAAGTATGCACAAAACAGTAGAATTAGGTAGTAGCCAATTCTTATTAAAATTATGCTCTTTAAAGAACAAATTCACCTGTTGTTGTAGTTCTTTTGCCCGAGCTCTTGTCATGGGACCTTGAGGTATATCATGAATACTTGTAGTAGGGATGTCCTCATCATTTTCCCCTGTTTGAAAAGGAGTCGTCCTCGACTCTGTATCGTCTTGCCCAAAGAATGGTGACAAATCAGCAACATTAAAAGTTGCACATACACCATAATCATCTCCCGAAAACTCTATCTTGTATGCGTTATCATTGATCTTGGCAAGTACTTTAAAAGGACCATTACCACAGGGACTTGCACTTTTCCGAAAGCGTTCTTTGCGAAGGTGTATCCAGACTAAGTCACTTGGTTCAAAGAGCAATTTCTTTCTAGACTTGTTAGCCTTAGAAGTATAAGCACATACCTTATTTTTAATTACCTCTTTAGTCTTTTCCTGGAGCTTTTTTACAAAATTAGCACGCATCGAAGCCTCCATATTAGCACGTTCTTGTAATGGAAGTGGCATAAAATAAAGGGGTGTGATCGGTTTGAACTCATACACCACCTCGAATGGACACAACTAAGTAGTAGAATGTACAACCCTATTATATGCAAATTCAACATGCGGTACACAATGTTCCCACCCTCTCATGTTCTTTTTTATCATTGTCCTCAACATCATTGAAAGTGTACGGTTCACCATCTCCGTTTGTCCATCGGTTTGTGGGTGATAATTTGTCGAAAAGAGCAACTTTGTCCCAAGCTTAGCCCACAAAGTCTTCAAAAAGTAGACAATAAACTTGACATCACGATCTAAAACAATGGTTCTTGGTATATCATGTAATTTCACAATCTCCCTGAAAAACAAGTCAGCTACATACGACACATCATCGCTCTTATGACAAGGAATAAAATGAGCCATCCTAGAGAACCAATCCACAACTACAAAACAGAATCCCTCCCCCTCTTAGTCCTAGGCAATCCAAAAACAAAATTCATGCTAATATCTTCCCAAGGTGCACTAGGAACTAAAAGTGGAGTATACAAACCATATGAATTAAGTTTTGATTTAGCTTTATGGCATGTGATACATCGTTGAACAAACCTCTCAATACCACGTTGCATCCTGGGCCAATAGAAGTGATCATCCATCATCATGTATGTTTTCTCTCTCCCAAAATATCCCATCAATCCACCTTCATGAGATTCCTGCAACAATAACAAACGTACAAACGAATCTGGAACACATAGTTTGGTAGCACGAAAGAGAAACCCATTATGAATATGGTATTTATCCCATCCTTTTCCATCTTTGCATTTAGAATATGGTACTAAAAATTCATGGTCGGAAGCATATAAATATTTCAAACTCTCTAATCCGAGGACCTTAACTTCCAATTGATTTAAAAGCATATTCTTTCTAGGCAATACATCAGCTGCTACATTCTCTTTGCCTTTCTTGTAATTAACAATGTATGGAAAAGTCTTAATGAATTCAACTCACTTAGCATGTCCATGATTCAGTTTAGTTTGACCTTTTAAGTATTTCAAAGCCTCATGATCAGAATGAATGATGAATTCGTTAGGCCAAAGATAATGTTGCCAAGTCTCTAAAGCACGCACAAGAGCATATAACTCTTTGTCATAAATAGGATAATTTAGTTGTGCGCCGCTAAATTTCTCACTAAAGTATGCAACATGTTTTCTGTTTTGCATCAAAACACTATCAATACCTATCCCACACACTATCAATACATATCCCACTAGCATCACATTCAATCTAAAAAGTTTTAGTGAAATAAGGTAAAACAAGCAATGGTGCTTCAATCAAACACTTCTTTAGTTCAGCAAAGGCTTTACCCTGTGATTCTCCCCATGCAAAAGCAACTCCCTTTTTAGTTAATTCATTTAATGAGGCAGCAATGGTGCTGAAATCTTTCACAAAACGTCGATAAAAGCTGGCAAGCCTATGAAAGCTACGAATTTGACTAACATTGACAGGAGTTGGTCAATTTCGAATAGTTTCAACTTTAGAGTCATCTACTTCAATTCCATGAGCTGAAACAACATATCCTAAGAACACCGCTTTGTTTGTGCAAAAAGTACACTTCTCAAGATTAGCATACAATTGTTTAGTTCTAAGCACTTCTAGCACTTGTCTAACGTGTTCAACATGTTCTTCCAATGATCGGCTATATATCAAGATGTCATCAAAATAGACTACCATAAATTTTCCAATGAAGTGTCTCAAAACATGGTTTATTAATCGCATGAATGTACTAGGAGCATTAGATAAACCAAAAGGCATCACTAACCATTCATACAATCCAAATTTTATTTTAAAAGTTGTCTTCTACTCACCACCATGTTTCATTCTAATTTGATGGTATCCACTACGCTAATCAATCTTACAAAAGATAGTAGATCCACTTAATTCATTCAGCATATCAACTAACCTAGGAATAGGATGACGATAACGAATGGTAATGTTGTTGATAGCTCTACAGTCTAGCACATTCTCTACGTACCATCTTTCTTAGGAACAAGAATGATAGGAACGTCACAAGGACTAAGACTTTCGCGTACATACCATTTTTCCAAGAGCGCTTGCACTTGCCGCTGAATTTCTTTTGTCTCCTTCGGGTTTGTGCGGTACGGCGGCCGGTTGGGAAGTGGAGCTCCCATTACCAAGTCAATTTGATGTTCGATGCCTCAAATGGGTGGTAGACCAGCGGGTACTTCCTCTGGAAAGACATCCTCATACACCTGCAAACTTGAGAAACCACACTAGGAAGAGAGGTAAAGTCATTAGTAGAAAGCAAAGCGTCTTTGTACATCAAAACAAAGTGCATCAAAGTGGGATCATCTCTCATCTCTCTCAAACTTTTTCTCTCCCTCATTCGTTCATTTGCCACTCATGTGTAGCTTGTGGCTCTCACTCACCTTTTGTGGAATCACTGTTGCTCCTTCCCTCTCTACTTTCACCTTAATCTTTTGAATGTTATCATGTACTATTTGAGAAGGAGTTAATGGTTATAGCACTATTTCTTTATTATTCCACATGAACTTGTATTGATTAGTTCTCCCATTATGAATCACAGAACGATCATATTGCCATGGTCTACCTAATAGCAAGTGACATACTTCCATGGACACAACATCATATTCTATAGTATCATGATAAGAACCAATCTGAAAGCTAACATCAACTATATACCCAACATTCATGGACCCATCATTGTTTAACCATTGAATTTGATATGGATGTGGATGTTTCTTATATTTCAAACCAATTTTAGAGCATAACTCTTTACTAGCTAAATTATGGCAACTGCACTATTAATAATAACCTTGCAACACTTATCATCTTTACTCACCTAAGCTCTTGTTTGGAAATGAGTGGGTTTTGCTTGCACACTCAACACCGTCGGTGTACACACAAGGATATGACCAACCTCGGGGTCACAAAAACCATCTTCAAGCGCTTATTCCCCTTGTCCTTCCTCATGTACATCTCCAAATCTTCCAAAATCAGCCAGGGCCTCACCTTACTCCTCGCTAGTAGAGTCATACTCTCCATTCTCCAAAAGTAATATAACCTTGTTATTTGGACAGTCCTTTTGCATATGACCTCATCCAAGGCATTTGAAGCATTAGATGACACTACTTATTGCTGTAGAACCCATTGAAGACGAGGTATATGGTGCTAGACTCTTCTTGGCAATGGGTGTTGTTGCATTTTTCCCACCTAGTGCAGCACTGGTACTAGGAGCAAAACATTCACTAGATCGATTAGTTTTAAAAGAATTGAAACGAGATGTGGTTTTACCTCCTGTAGGTGCTGAACGGGTTGTGTATGATGGTGTTCTTGTTGCTCTCATATCTTGTTGCACTTGCCTTTCAGCCTTGGTTGCTTGATGCAACAACTCCATCATGTTGTTGTAGGGTTGAAATTCGGTGATGCGCTTGATGTGAGGGTGCAAACCAGTAAGGAAGCGAGCCATTGTTTGTTCTTCTTTCTCAAATATATTAGCTCGAATCATGGCCATCTCCATCTCTTTATAATACTCCTCCATGTGTTGCAATTTATCAAGTAAATCACGTTTGTAATGTTTAGGAGCAATCCTCGCTCTCATGTGATACTTTATCTCTTCCCATGTAGTGATGGGAGGTTCGTCGTACTATCTCCTTTGATTTTGAACTTGTTTCGACCATATGAGTGCATATTTGTCGAATTCAAGGGCAGCCATGTGTATTTTCATCGCCTCGGAGTAGTTGTGTATACGGAACACCTTGTCCACCTTGAGCTCCCTAGTGAGGTAATTTTCAGGATCATGTGTACCTGAAAATATTGGCATAGTAAATTTAAGCTTACCAAATTTCTCTTCATTAGGTTGTTCATTGCCTCAGCGGTGGTATCCATCATCGTAGTGGTACAAGTCGTCGTTGTCGAAGTGAGGTGGTCCCCCACTTTGTTCACCATGCCCACGACCCCTCCCGGTCCTTGGGCGCCGCCCCCACTTCCTCTCCTAGGTGGAGGTGGCCGTATGGCTTGTGCCACCACACGGTCTCGCCATTGTTGAGCATCCTGGGCGACACGTGCAGCGACCTCCTCATCTCGTGGAGGTATGTGAGCAGGTAGATGCACGCTATCTTCTTCTTGTTGTTGATGAAGTGCCCACACAACATCATTCACGATGCCCATATGCAACCCATTCATTTGTTGATTGAGCCCGATGCAAAGATCCTGCAATGAGGTAGTCATATCCGCCTTGAGTTGTTCCTCCATTGCTGTGGTGCCAGCCACAAATTCCTGTTGCAATGTGCTTCTCAATGCTTGATATTGGAAATGAGTCACCCGGGCATTAAGATCAACATCATGCTCCTCTCCATAGTTATTTTCTCTACCTGACATGTTTAGATTGCGCAAAATAAAACACAAATAACAAGAATGTATACGGATGATGAGTAAAATTCACTCAATCCCTCTTTTCTCTCACAAGTAAAGTTCTTACCCTTCCGAAGTGAATTAAGGCCAAAATAAACTTACACTTGGTGGAAGCTACAATAGCAAAGTGATGATAAAGCAAATTTAAGAGTGTTCACAATTGCACAACAATAGTTATTTGGTGGAGCTTGGTATGGAGGTGTATATCCTAGTAATTTGAAATTCTTGATGTTGTAAAACTAAGTAATAATTCAAGCTAGAATATTTTGCCTAAGTGCTGATCCAAAAGGTTTAAGTGAAGTATATGAACGCACACACACATATCAATGTGACTCAATGCAAACAAAGGAATGAGCTAGTAAGATGCAATCTGAAATTGAGATGAAAATTAGCTTATTTTTGCACCAAGTACTAGGAGAGACGCTAGCCAATTGAAATAATATGAAATGTAAAGGGACAAGATTGCTCAGAGAAATTAAATACACAATATGAAATTTATGAACTAAGGTTATCCTTTTCCCAAGTGTCGGTCCATATCTTCTTTTTTTAAAACTTCATAGCTTGTCTTTTCTTTCGTTCTTTTTTTTTTTGCCGCAACTAGGGTTTAAGCTTCCCGCACACAAGCTCAAGTTTTCAGCAAGTGTAAATAATTCAATGAATAGCCCCTAAGCAATTATCAAAGACTAGTCTCAAAGATGAAGCGGAAAAACGCAAAAAGGCGAAAACGCAAAGAAAAAATTTTCTACACATTTTCCATAGCTCACCGCATCAGAGCACGCCGAAACACCACAATGTCCGTATCGCAAAGAGTGTGATCACTGTAGCAACCTCGGAACACTGTGTCAATTCATGCACTATAGTAGACGCGATCACTATAGCACCCTCGGAACATTGTGACGAATCACGTACTGTAGCTACCCCAAAACACTGTAGCAACACACTACTGTAGCACCAGCGAATTCGATATCTCGGTGCTGCGCCGCTAACACGCGATTGGCTACTGTAGCTGATCGGTTTTGATTGGATACAAAGATTAAGCAATGCAAAAGAACACTACGATTGACACTAAACAAAAAATCTAATGGATTAAAACCTAACTAAACTCACAGGAAATAACAGATGCAAAAACTAGGGTTTGAAATTTTTGTGTTGTAATTTTTGGTTTATGGACTTGAGAGACCATGTGAGAGGTCCTCCTTTGTGAGTGATGAGTATTCGACAGCGTGTTGAATAGGTTGAGAGTTGAGTTTTTCGGTTTGGACTGTTTCTGTGCTGAAACAGGATAATCGGAACTACCGGCGTTGGAAATAGGAACTTCCGTTTAACCTGGGAATTGAGTTCGGTTTAAGTAATCGGAACTTCCGCACTTGGGGTAGCGGAGTGTCCGATAATACTGACGTTGAGTGTTCCTCTGAGACGAAAATCGGATTTGAAAATCTGGGAATGCGGATGTTCCGAAGATCGGAAGTTCCGCAATGGTAAGAGCGGAACTTCCGATAATCCTGACAAGTGCGGACGTTCCGGAAATCGGAACTTCCGCTGTGGTAAGTGCGGAACTTCCGATTGTGTCCAGAACTGTGCAGAGAAGGTTAATTTGTGATTTTGATTTTGTATGAGTTTGAGTCTTATACAAATGTTGATGCTATGATATTGTGCAATGCTATGTGATGTGTTTTTGTCTGTGTTGACTGCAGGACATCGAGACGAAGTCGTGGCGAGACACGAGGTGATCGGACTAGGCGCAGCGCGCGAGGTCGAACGGTCGGGATGTGTCAAGACGGCGTGAATCTTGAGGTGGTTGCGAGTCAAGGACAGCGAGGCGTACGGGAGGCTTTCAGAAGGTGCGCAAGGGGCGAAATGGTATTTTTGCAAAGCGGCACAAGTGGAGGCGGTTCCGTTCGGGTGTAGCGGGCTTAATGGGTTGGAGGCCCATTAGGCAAAGGCTATAAATAGAGCTGAACCCCGGTGTTAGGGTTAGACTTTGAGAGAGAAAATTAGGTTAGCTCTAGCAAAAGGGTGTGTTTTGCTTTTTGAGAGTTTGTTGGTTTGGAGAGAATGAATTGAAAATCTTTGTAATCATTCCTCTGTGTTTCCTCCGTAATCTCTAGACTTCTATCAATGAAACTCGAGGTTTTTGATTACTTGTTTATGCCTCTTTATTCCCTTCCTGTCTTGTTAAATATTTAGGGTTTTGATGTATCTTTTGATTCGTCTTATGAAATAGCATGAAACTTAATATCTAGAGTCGCTTTGATATTGCTATTACATCCTCAAAGTTTCATGAGCTAAGAATCAAAATCTCGCTTATTGTGGGTTTTGGTCTTTCTTGCCCTTCTTCAAGAAATCTGCTTTTGCCTTGATTATTGAATCTTTGTTTGCGATTCTTCTCCATAAGTTCAAGATGTTGTTTAGGATGATGTCTTGTGAAACTTGACCGAGAAGAGCATTCAAGATTTAGTATTTCGATTTTTGGGAAAACCCGAGCGCTTCGTTCTTCGTCGTGACAATCGAACTTCCGATTGTCCACTACGAATTATCGCAGCGGAACTTCCGACCGATCCCTAACTACACGGAGTGCGAACTCACCGGGTAGAATCGAGCTTCCAATTTTTGATGTAATGCATCAAACTTGTTTAGTTCTCTCGATTTTGTTTTACTCTTCTTAAGAGGGCTTTGTAGAAATTGCTTAAATACAGTAAAGGGGAGTTCTTAATATTAAGGCACCATTCACCCCCTCTGCTTGCCATTTCGGTCCTTCAATTGGTATCGAGCTTGTTAGCTCTTCTTTATAGATCTTAACCGGTCGGTTGAGCCATGGCAACGGACAAGTATTCCACCAAGCCTCCAGCTTTGATGGCATGGATTACCCTTCGGAAGAGCCGAATGGAAACATACATCCGTGCTCGGGGTATGCCATCCGGAGAAAGGTGAAGGTGAGATTTGCGCCTCTGCCGATGAAAACATCAATGTGGAAATATGCCGATGTTGAGGCCAATGCTAAGGCTAGGAACATCATCATTCGTGGTTTGAGTAGAAGTGAGTTTGATCGCATTTCTCATTTGACTTCTCATTTACATCCGGGTGACCTCGATGCATACCATGAGGGCACCACCTGATTAAGACGGTTCGACAAGACCAGCCTCAAGCGTGAATACAAGAAATTTGAGATGCTTTCGTGAATCTCTTGACGAGTGTTTTTCGCGGTTTCATAAGATTTTGAGCAACCTCCGAGCGGTTGGTCTTACATACCGACTCGGATAACACTCGACAGATGCTTTCAGACTCGATCTTCGTGTTTGGGAGATGAAAGTGACTACCATCAAGGATAGCACGGACCTCTCGACCGACTCTTGATGCGCTTTACTCGCCTCAAGACTCACGAGATTGACATTGTCTCTCAAGGTCGAAGTCACAATGATGGCTTTAGTCACCGATCCCACCTCCGATCTTCTTCGAGTCGACACGCGGTTCTCCCTAGCCGCTCTCGTGACATAACCGATGATCGCTAGAGCAACTTGAGGATGAACAACTAGCCCTCCTAGCTCGGAAGTTTTCCCATGCTTACAAGAGGAGGAGGATGGAAAAAGAGGAGGTCCTGTGATTTGTTTCGAGTGTGGTGGCCCCAACCACATCCGAGCAAACCGTCCCAAGCCGGGAAGGGCAAAGGTGACTATGGCGGTCCGAGCAAGAACGACTACATCGACAAGAACCGCAACACGAAGCCCTCAAAGACTGACCAAGGCAAGAAGAAGTTCCGCAACTTTGGGAAGGCAAAGAAGCTGCTCCATCGCTGCCCTCACCGCCTCGATGAACTGGACACCCCGAGGTGGAGGGGTGGAGTGACGATGATGGGAAGGACGATCATGATCCCAAGGACGACGGCAACTTCTTCTCGCATGTGCTTCATGGCCCTCGGGCGAATCGAGCGACAATGAGCCGCATCTCGACTCGATGAGGTTAGTCCCACTTACGACCACCTTAATGATGCTTTTCTTAAGCTAGGTAGATTTCATGCTAAGTCTAGGGTTAAGTGTGCTGAGTTGGAGAAAGAAGTAGCTAGACTATCACGGGAGCTTACTTTACTTACATCTGCTCCCTCCCGTGATGATTGTGACACATGCTGTGCTTTGCTTGATGACATGGAAAACTAAGGACCTTGCATGATAGTGTGTCCTCTGAACTTGACATGATTAAAGTAGAGAACATTAGCCTTCTTGCTGAATTAGAGATGAGTAGGGTAGCACCTCCGTCATCTACTACTGTTGAGGCTACTGCTTGCACCTCATGTGAGGTTAAGGACAATTCGTTTAGAGGTCTTTATACCATGTTGCTCGATCTGCCTGGAGACTTGTGAAAATTGTAATAATCTCAAGATGAACCTAAAACGGCAGATCATAAAATTGTCAATTCCAAGTCGCGCTACTAGAGCCTATTGTTTCTTGTTTAAATGGTCCCAAGTTAATCACGAACTAGAATCAGATCCAAGCAGCTTCAAGAAATGATTGATCACAATAACAAATTGGCTCAAGATGCTTCTAAGGACCTTGTTAGCTCACCATGCAATCAATGTAATAAACTAAAATGTGATTTGGTTGCTTTGGATGAAAAATGTGAAGCTAACTAAGGACCTTCTAGAGACACAATCATCCGCTTGTATTGTGTGTGCCGGAAGAAGTCTAAGGGTTTGGTAGAGACGCCTAGCAACGTGAACCAATATGCTAGCGAGGATCGTCCCCCAAAGTCTACCGCATGCACAAGCCAATCCTTCCTCTGCTGTTGGTTCTTCTTCCGCTCCCTTACCTTCTCGCCTTCCTTCTTCCCCTCGCTCTTCTTGCACCTCTCTTCTCGGAGTGTCGTGATCTTATGAACACTCTCGAGAGGTTTGTAGGAGGCAAGAAGAAGCTCAATCTCATTCTAGACAAATCTAAGATTTGCATTTAATCGTGGTCTAGGATATGATATCCATGAGGATATGAGGAAGCATCCACCGCCGTGCTCAAAACCATAGCACTGTGTGATCAAAACTAAGCCCGGGATCGAGAAAGTCAATTTTAAGTCGCGGGTTTTGTTCAAAGGATTTCGACAACAAGGTGATTCCACCGCAGCTTCGCCCTCGTATATGGTATCATTGCACCTTCGCCGTAAGGATGGACATTTAGTTGATCATTGCTTCAGCGCGCCAAGATCGCGCGTAGAGATCGTGGTTGAGTCTGTTAGGTATATTCATGGTCACCCTGCACTATGAGTGCACCTAAGACCAACACGAGGCCTAGGTTTGGTACAACCGATGATTTAGGCAAGATCGAGGACTTGGTTTTTCCGAAGTTTTCGATTTTCGTCCTCATGCTCCCTTCTGGTCGTGACTTCCGCCGCTTGAGGGTAGATCTCGGTTTCCTTTCGAGATGGCTACCGCGCGTGATCAAGATATTGCGTAATTCGACTCGCTCTTCCATAGCGCCGGATTCAAGAATGCCTTCAGTGTCCGCATACGCACCTTCCGACTTGTTGAGTGACGAGAGCGAGGGTAGATAGAGGTCGATCTTGCTTGACTACTTCATCCGCTCGACGTGTTACTTAGTATTGGGTGCCAAAATCACCGTTGATTCACCCCAAGATCGAGACTTTACTCTCTTGACTCGTGGTCGCCGGCCGGAAGGAAAGGTATGGATTGTAGACTCGGTTGTTCTCGCCATATGACCGGAGATTCTCGTTGGTTTTCTTCCCTAGCCCGTGCTCCGTGATGAGACGATCACCTTCGAGATGCTTCCTTTGGCGCGCCATCGCTAAAGGTACAAAGTGAGCATTAATGATTCTTTTATTTTAAAAGATGTTGCCTTAGTAAGTAAGCTGCAGATAATCGCCACTTCTCACCACCGATGACGGTTTCGAGGTGAGCTTTAAGAAAACAATTGCAAAATTCTTGATTCTTCTGTAGCCTAGTTTATGGATTTCTCGATATGGGAGGATCTTTCGTGCTGATTTTTCCGAGTCTTCGGTGATCCTCTCCTGTGTTTAATTGCTTCAATCCCGTGATTTGACCTTCCGCATAGAAGACTAGGTCATATAGGCTTTGATCATTTGACACGAGTCACCGCCACGATCTCATTCGTGGTTTGCCAAAACTCAAGATGGTCAAGGATCTAGTTTGTTCTCCTCGCCGACACGGCAAGATGGTTGCCGCTTCTCCTCTCCAATCCAAGGATAATGATCGACGCACTGTGACAACCGCCCATATGGATACAGTTGGTCCAGCTCGAGTGCAGTCAGCAGGAGGGAAGTGGTATATTCTTGTTGTGGTCGATGACTTCTCGAGGTACTCTTGGGTGTTTTTCTTAGCCTCAAGGATGAGACGCTTACTCTTTTCGTGGTCTTTTAGTAGGCTTTCGTTGAGCTCCTGTGTGCATTACGAGCAATTCACCGATAATGGCACCGAGTTCAAGAATTCCTACTTTGAGAGTTTTTGTGGTGAGATAGGTGTAGAGCACCGCCTCGTCTCCATACGCCCCCAATGTAATGGCGTTGTGGAGAGGAAGAACCGTACCTTGGTCGAGATGGCCAGGACGATGCTTGATGAATACTCTACACCTAGGAAGTTTTGGGCTGAGGCAATTGCTACTGCTTGTCATGTTTCTAACAGAGTCTTTCTTCGGGCACTCTTGCATCGCACTTCTTATGAGTTGAGATATGGGCGAAAACCCAGCGTCTCGCATTTTCGTGTGTTTGGTTGCAAGTGTTTCATTCTGAAGTCTGGGAACCTAGATAAGTTCGAGTCACGATCTTGTGATGGGATCTTTCTGGGTTACTCGACTTCTTCTCGTGCCTATAGAGTCTGGAACTGCGAGTCTAGCAAAATGATAGAAACCTGTGAGGTGACCTTCGATGAGGCCAGTCCGGGGACTAGGCCTGATATCTCAGGTTCTCTAGAGCAGTCTGAGTCCATCTTTGTGGACGATGAGGAAGACGGAGATGAGGGTGTCTAACCGATCCAGTTCTTCCTCCTCCTCTTGAGGTGCCTTCTTCCACTGCACCTCGAGGAGATCACCCTACCTTCTCGCTTCTTCCGAGCTAGTGGCTCTGCTCCTATCTCATCCGCTCATGAGGTAGAGGCCACTTCTTCATCTCACCCCGACCTCCTAGACACATTCAAAAGGACCATCCTTCAGAGCGCATCATTGGAGACCTCTTTGAGCGTGTCACACGCTCCAAAGTCGGGTTTGTCTCTTCTGCTCCATTCTTTAAATCGCCTCATTTGAGCCCAAAGACATTTTTCATGCTCTTTCCGACGAGTCTTGGACAAACGCCATGCATGAGGAGTTGGAAAACTTTGAAAGAAACAAGGTCTGGTCCCTTGTTGAGCCCCCTCAAGGTCACAATATCATTGGGACCAAATGGGTGTTCAAGAACAAGCAAAGTGAAGATGGGTTAGTCATTCGAAACAAGGCTAGGCTGGTAGCTCAGGGGTATTCTCAAGTTGAGGGTCTAGATTTCGAAGAGACCTTTGCCCTCAGAGCTAGACTTGAAGCCATTAGAATCTCGCTTGCCTTTGCGACTTCTAAGGGTTTCAAGCTTTACCAGATGGATGTCAAGAGTGCCTTCCTCAATGGCCTTATTGAGGATGAAGTCTATGTCAGACAGCCTCCAGGTTTCGAGAACCCCAAATACCCTAACCATGTCTACAGGCTTTCCAAAGCCTTGTATGGACTCAAGCCGCCTCCCGAGCTTGGTATGAAAGGCTTAAGTCCCATCTCACGAGTCATGGTTTTGAAATGGGTAAAATAGACAAGACCTTGTTCATCCGCCGCCTTGGCACCGATCTTTTGCTCGCCCGATCTATGTGGACGATATCATCTTTGGCGGCTCCTCACATACTCGTGTCTCGCTTTTTGAAGTTATGAGCTCGAATTTGAAATGAGCATGATGGGCGAGTTGAGCTTCTTCCTTGGCTTCCAAATCAAACAGACTGGAAGGTACTTTTCTTCATCAAGGCAAGTACACTCGAGACCTCCCAAGCGCTTTGACATGAATGATGGAAAGCCAAGATCAACTCCGATGGCATCTACTGCACTGATCCGTATGAAGACGGCGAACTCGTTGACCAAAAGGAGTTCAGAGCATGATTGGCTCTCTTGTACTCACACCTCGAGACCGTACATACATTTCTATGTGTGTCTTTGTGCTCGATTTCAGCTTCTCCTCACAGATCTCACCGTCAAAGCGGTGAAGCGATCTTTCGCACCTTCGAGCTACCATTGACTATGGTATCCGTACTCTTCCTCTTCTTGTCTATCTCTTAGAGCCTTCTCCGATGCGATTTCACTGGTCAGAGGATAGATAGGAAGAGCACTTCCGCACTTGCCAATTCATTGGCACTTCTCTTCTCTCGGTCGTCAAGGAAGCAATCCGGTGTTGCATACCCACCGCAGAGGCCGAGCACGTTGTCGCAGCCAATTGTCAGAGCTAAGTGCTTTGATGGTCTCGACCGCAGAACTTTGGGTTATCAATCGATCCGTGTTCCACTCTTTTGTGATAACACGTCTGCGATTTGCATTGCCAAGAACCCAAAGCAACATTCTCGACCAAGCATATTGATATCGATATCACTTTCTTAGAGACCATGTAGAGAAGGGTGACATTGTGCTCCGGCCAGGAGAGGAGCACCAGCTATCGATATCTTCACTAAGCCTCCGGACAGCTTCGGTTTTCACCAAGGGAGAGCTTAGTGGTTTGTCCTTACGGATCGCTGTGAGGGGGAGCTTGAATTTTACTATTGTATTATATTTTAATTATGCTTACTCCTGTCTGGTTGCATTTCTTTTAATATTTTGGGTCAAGTCCTTCCAAAGATAGGTTATAATGGTTCTCTTGCCGAGTTGCTCGTCTGATAATTCTTATCTTGTGCTTCTAGGATGTCGCTTATTAGTCGCTCTTCTCTCTAAGTAGAGCTTACTCACTTCTTATAGGTTCTAGCAAGGGTCGGGCCACCCTTGAGTAGACAGGACAAGTTGTTTGCTCCTTAGTGCGTTAGTCGATCACCGATAGTCCCGAATCATATGGGGTAGATAAGAACCACCTGAGTGATTGTATTCTCTATATCTTTTCTATGCTCTAAGGACCGCTTTTCTGCTTTTTCTTATCGATTCTCGCTTTTGTTCCTTTGGTTCTGGGGAGTTTATCTTGGATATTCCAGCTTCTAACTTGTCATAACTCAACCTCAATTAAAAGATGCATTTCATTCAAGAGGATCTGGTTTTTCGTGCATTTCATCATACATTGTAATATAATCATATGGAGCCTTGTCTATTATCCCTTATGATCTGCTTTCAATGTGTTACATCTACCATGATTTATGCTAAACCGCTAGATTTATCATAACTTTTTATGTGTAGTTTAGTCTTTGCCATGCTAAGGAGATTAAAAATGCTAAACTTGAATTCAAAACTTGTCTTAATAGATCTTGAGACTAGTCCGTTGAAGCTATCCTTTTATGATTCTCGCCATGTCAAGTAGGTCGAGTTGAGTCTTGAATCTCTATTGAGTTTCGAGAAAGCTATGTCGCTTGTTAAGAAATATGACTTATCTTTAATCGTTGGTCTAAAAACTTCAAAAGCAAAATGATATCTTTTGTGCGAAAAACTGATCTCACCTAATCTTTCTCATGAGATCGCTGCCATTGCACTAGGCATGAACTCACGGGAGCCTTGATGACCTAAGATCACCTCCTTAAGTCTCTGTTTGGAGTGGTCGATAAGGCTTGGGATCTAGCACATGGCTAAGATTTGAAAATTGGTTGAAGCTTAGGAGGCGCTTGTGGATGGCACCTAGTCCAGAGCTTGCTTTACTCGAGATAAAACCATAAAGAGCTTTCTAAAAGAAAATGTGCTAAAATTGCTTATCATTAAAAAGACCAAGTTCTGGATAAAATGAGTCCTTCTTCAACTGGTAGCACTCTAAATTGTTCAATATGAGTCTTCTTGGTTCAACTTAGATTATTTGACATGGCTTGTCTCATCCTTGGATACCTTTAGCTAGACTTCAATCTTGGTTTATTTGACTTGCTAAAGAATTGGATCATTAATCAAATTATGAATTTTCTGTCTTAGCTATTCTATACATCAATTGTCATGCTCTTGATAGCTTTCTAATGTGTTATGACTTGGTGTAATACTCTAATAGTCATTTTGGATAATCTACATGGCTCCTAATGCTTAAAATGAACATCATATAGTCTTTTCCTCCCTTTTCTACATCTTGATGATTTTATTGCCAAAGGGGGAGAATTTTGGAGAGAAAAAGCCTTCTGGAGAAAAGCCTTGAGTTTTGTGCGAAAATTACTCTTTCATCTCATCTCAAGTCTTTCTCTTTTGTCAACATGGTCTTGAGCTTAACTACTCTTGTTTAGACCTTGGTTGACTTTAAACTCAAACTCATCTTATGCTTTTTCGGTGATTGTCAATATACTCATCAAGGGGGAGATTGAGAGACCACGTGAGAGGTCCTCCTTTGTGAGTGATGAGTATTCGACAGCGTGTTGAATAGGTTGAGAGTTGAGTTTTTCGGTTTGGACTGCTTCGTCTTTGAACAGATAATCGAACTACCACTGTATGGAGCGGAAGTTCCGATAATCTGAACTACCGGCGTTGGAAATAGGAACTTCCGTTTAACCTGGGAATTGAGTTCGGTTGAAGTAATCGGAACTTCCGCACTTGGGGTAGCGGAGTGTCCGATAATACTGACGTTGAGTGTTCCTCTGAGACGAAAATCGGATTTGAAAATCTGGGAATGCGGATGTTCCGAAGATCGGAAGTTCCGCAATGGTAAGAGCGAACTTCCGATAATCCCGACAAGTGCGGACGTTTCGAAATCGAAACTTCACTGTGGTAAGTGCGAACTTCCGATTGTGTCCATAATCGCAGCGAGAAGGTTAATTTGTGATTTTGATTTTGTATGAGTTTGAGTCTTATACAAATGTTGATGCTATGATATTGTGCAATGCTATGTGATGTGTTTTTGTCTGTGTTGATCGCAGGACATCGAGACGAAGTCGTGGCGAGACACGAGGTGATCGGACTAGGCGCAGCGGCGTTGAGGTCGAACGGCCGGGATGTGTCAAGACGGTGTGAATCTTGAGGTGGTTGCAGTCAAGGACAGCGAGGCGCACGGAGGCTTCCGGAAGGTGCGCAAGGGCGAAATGGTATTTTCGCAAAGCGCACAAGTGGAGGCGGTTCCGTTCGGGTATAGCGGGCTTAATGGGTTGGAGGCCCATTAGGCAAAGGCTATAAATAGAGCTGAACCCCGTGTTAGGGTTAGACTTTGAGAGAGAAAATTAGGTTAGCTCTAGCAAAAGAGTGTGTTTTGCTTTTTGAGAGTTTGTTGGTTTGGAGAGAATGAATTGAAAATCTTTGTAATCATTCCTCTGTGTTTCCTCTGTAATCTCTAGACTTCTATCAATGAAACTCGAGGTTTTTGATTACTTGTTTATGCCTCTTATTCCCTTCCTGCTCTTGTTAAATATTTAGGTTTTGATGTATCTTTTGATTCGTCTTATGAAATAGCATGAAACTTAATATCTAGAGTCGCTTTGATATTGCTATTACATCCTCAAAGTTTCATGAGCTAAGAATCAAAATCTCGCTTATTGTGGGTTTGGTCTTTCTTGCCCTTCTTCAAGAAACTGCTTTTGCCTTGATTATTGAATCTTTGTTTGCGATTCTTCTCCATAAGTTCAAGATGTTGTTTAGGATGATGTCCTGTGAAACTTGACCTGAGAAGAGCATTCAAGATTTAGTATTTCGATTTTGGGAAAACCCGAGCGATCGTTTTGGTCGACAATCGAACTTCCGATTGTCCACGGCTGATTTATCAAGAAAGGAACTTCCAGACCGATCCCGAACTCACCGGAGTGCGAACTATCACGGTAGAATCGAGCTTCCGATTTTTGATGTAATGCATCAAACTTGTTTAGTTCTCTGATTTTGTTTTACTCTTCTTAAGAGGGCTTTGTAGAAATTGCTTAAATACAGTAAAGGGGAGTTCTTAATATTAAGGCACCATTCACCCCCCCTCTGTTGCCATTTCGGTCCTTCAGGACTCTAGGAAAAACGAACAGCAAAGAACAAATTAATCTAAACTAAGGATAAGTAATCCTACCGAGTCAACCGCGCTCTGATACCAAGATTATACGGGGTCGCCCGATCTTCTCAACGTAGGATCAAGATGCTCGCGTGTAGCCTATCAAATCGTAATGATCCTCCATTGCCAGTGCAAGAATGAACACTCTTTAATTCGCTAGAACACACGCGCTGAACATCACGACCACCAAGCGAAGCCCTATCGCGCTTCCAATTCCCAGCGAAAAGGTTGAACGATCTCAATTTGCAAGGAATTCCTAATTTCCCTCAAGGACTTGGTTCGGCCATGCTTAGAGAAATAAGAACTGAAATCAATCTATTAACTCAAAAATATCATGGTTCCCCTTCTGTTCCAGAAGAAGGCAACTATTTAAAGACTTCATGCATGCTATGGGCCCACGGCCGAGTTCCTAGTCTATTCGGCCAATGAAACCAAGTTAAACTCTATGTGTGATGACCGAGCTAATTACATGCATTTAGTTATGTGATGACCGAGCCAAACGGATTACAACTCTCTAAACAAATGACCGAGCAACGACCAACTAATTACATGCATGCAGTTCATTTTCCACCTTGGCTGCATTACCTTCTACCAGTTGCTTGGCTTTGGAATTCTTCTTCCTTTCCACGTGAACCGGCCAAATGAACGTCTTCTTGCTTGTTAGCCTGGTGCTCCTCTAACGCTTTGGTCCCAGTTCCTTCCTCTTCATATCTAAGTATGCACAAAATACTAGAATCAGGTAGTAGCCAATTCTTATTAAAATTATGCTCTTTAAAGAACAAGTTCACCCGTTGTTGTAGTTCTTTTGCTCGTGCTCTTGTCATGGGACCTTGAGGTATATCATGAATACTTGGAGTAGGGATGTCCTCATCATGTTCCCCTATTTGAAAAGGAGTCGTCCTCGACTCTGTATCGTCTTGCCCAAAGAATGGTGACAAATCAGCAACATTAAAAGTTGTACATACACCATAATCTTCTTCTGGAAGCTATATCATGCATGCATTATCATTGATCTTGGCAAGTACTTTAAAAGGACCATCACCACAGTGCATCAATTTGGATTTGCGCTTTTCGAAAAGCGTTTTTTGCGAAGGTGTACCCAGACTAAGTCACTTGGTTCAAAGAGCAATTTCTTTCTAGACCTGTTAGCCTTAGAAGCATAAGAATGTACCTTATTTTCAATTACCTCTT
Source organism: Hsuehochloa calcarea (assembly GCA_036346395.1). Lineage (NCBI taxonomy): Eukaryota > Viridiplantae > Streptophyta > Magnoliopsida > Poales > Poaceae > Hsuehochloa > Hsuehochloa calcarea. The sequence continues at coordinate 19,935,039 of CM070602.1, read as the reverse complement.
TAGTCTTTTCATGAAGCTTTTTTCCAAAATCAGCACGCGTCGAAGCCTCCATATTAGCACATTCTTGTAATGGAAGTGGCATCAAATCAAGGGGCGTGATCGGTTTGAACCCATACACCACCTCGAATGGACACAACTATAGAATGCACCGCCATTGCCTTGATTTGAGAAAATCCTCTACTCTGCTCTACCATTGCTGCAAACTTATTTGACAACTTTTGTCATAATTTATCTCTAACGTAATTCCTTCTGAAATTGGTTGGTCCTGGGTACCAAGTCAAAGATAAACTTGACTTTGAATACGGTTGCATGCTGCATAGATCACTTACAATGACAACGACATATTCTCTTACGAATATGAACATTATCCCATGATTAAAATTTTCAACCATTTACTGTTGCCTTACGACACATGCAAAAAGATGACTTAGAATTCAACATCACATTCCTTGATTACGGCTCTATAGCCTTCAATCAACGTAACTCAATGCTTGATTACTCGACTTGCAATGGCATATGCTTAGAGATATCCAATACTTTAATATCCAACAATCCTTTTTTCTTCATAACTTGCATACAAAGATGTCCACATTGTGGCTCTCAAACAAAGGAAAAGTTACAATGATTCTCTGACTTTATTGCTACATGCGGAGGCCTGACACTGCATGATTTGATATCATCAATCTAGACTTTCTTGGTAACATCATCATTTAAACGTCTCTTCTTTGACTGCTTCGTTGGACATACGGATCCTACTGCTTTACCACCTACTCTAGGTGTTACAATCTTGATTGAAACGATGATTTTTGATTCCTACTGTTTAGATTAGTCAAATTAATTATTTTAAATTTAGAAAAATCCCAATTAAGCTTTATTAAATCAAATAAATTTGGCAAAATTTTCCAGGGACCTAAACTACTCAAAAGATCGTTGAAAAGCCAAATTTTGGTTTGTTACAAACCTCCCCTTCTCCTGCTCCTCTGAGTTGACACTACCCACACTGTCCTCCTCCTCCCCCAAGCCGCCACCCACGCCGTCCTCCCTCGACGTGGCGGCGATCGCCACCATTTTTTTATTTGTTTATTTTTCTCTCTAAATGAATTTTTGTAATAAATGTTTATTGTAGTAGTTATTTATGTAATAGTTGTTTATTGTTAATTATCATGAATTGTCGTTAATTACGTTACTTGTAGTTAATTGCGTTAATTATCGTTAATTACGAGTCGATTACGTTAATTGCGGTAGTTGTCGTAAAGTGTCGCTAATTATTGTTAATTATCGTTAGTTGTCGTTAATTGCTGTTAATTATCATTACATGACATCAAACAAGTCATCATTTGCCTCAGGGGTATTTCAGATATTTCCCAAGTCAAAAGCTGCTGCTAGCCTATTTAAAGGCCAAACAACTAAACACAAAACTTCTTTAGCTTAGCCTTCAACTCTACAGCCATTCAGCCATGTGAAGAATCTAGACCTGCCATTATGAGTTAATGGAGTATTTTCGTGATTAATGATAAATCTATATGTGAGACTAACACTTTTATTGATATACCTATTGTGTAGTCTGTGTTGGATAAAAAGGTGAAAATTATGGAGGTATGCACTCGATATCATATTCTTATATCTTGGTGCATTCCTCGGATCCAAAATGTAGGTTGAACTCTGCTAAAAGTCTAACTTGAATATGTGCATATGTTTTTATCACACATTTGGGTATGCACACATTTAGAGGGAGTCCACTTTATGTTTTGTGGTTTCATTAGTATTGATATATATTTCTTTATACACATATATTGGGGATCTCTACTTTGAAATATATCATTTGAGTATATTAAACTTGTGCAGTTTATATATACTCATATCGCTTTATATTCAATTATTTACAATTGTGTTTATAGAACTAATGTGTGCGCCAAGTTGTTTTAAAGGCTTAGTCCCGAATTATGGAAGACAACATGGAAACGGAAATGCAAAGACAATAGAGGGATCATGGCTAGTGGCTTGAAGTTTATTTTATGCCATTTTTGTTATGCATTGCATTTGTTTTGCTTCTGAAAAGTCTTAAGTGAAAGTCGGTAGTACCGATGTTGTCTTGGCGGTACTACCGTACATCGGTATGACCGGGAAAGTGGTGCAGTACTACCGCAACCCGGTCGGACCGAAGATTAGTTGGCGGTACGTGTTTTCCAGAGTGACTCCTTTTTGTACCTTGAGTGATCCCATGGAAAGCGGTAGTATCCGAGTTCATTTGGCGGAACTACCGCATCGCGGTACGACCACATATTATGAGCGAAACTAGCGCACGCCGGAAGTTCCAAATTTTAGTTGGCGGTATGTTATCTCCAGAGAGGGCTAGTTTTGAACCTCTAAGGGAAGCGGTAGTACCACCCTATGTGAACAGAACTACCAGAGAGCGGAACTACAACATGATCAACGACGGTAGTACCACACCTTTCCGCAATGGCTTGTTAAGAAGTATTTATTGCAGATATATCTTGGTATTTAATGTTAATCATTGTGGGACTAATATTTTCCACGAGTTAGATGAATAGGTTATGTTACAGGGTGATGAAGACTTTGGATTGCATCATGAGTTGTTCGTCATCAAGTCAAGGTTCATGAAGAGGATGCATCATGTGTTAATGCATAACAAGATCTCAAAGAGGAGATGATCATGAGTTGATCATCAAGTCAAGAGAAGATCCATCATTTGTTGATAGAGGTCGAGTAAAGGATGCATCATGGGTTGGTGCACGTCAAGACGATGACCCGAACTTGAAGTGAGATGTGCGTCATCAAGCTTCAAGAAGATGCTGAAGGCAAAGGTATGACTAGCAAGGGCTAAGGATGTGTTCCTAGTCTTTTACCAGTCTTGGTGTTTGGTTGGAAGACCAGATTGCTAGTATAGGTTACCGTACTATTAAGAGGGATCTTGTCTAGTAGCTTGAGTCTCATCATATGTTGATAGCTCAATCTTGCTTGCTCTATCTCTCCATGGCATGATGCTATTATTTACGAATGTGTTTTGCAAATAGCCGAGACTCATGCATTTAATCATTATAGCATGTGACTATACTTTGTAAATGTGTTTTGCAAATGGTTGAAGTCCATGTACCTACTCCTTGTGGCAAGATCTAAGTTTGCAAATGTGTTTTGTAAATTATTTGGGTTCACGCATTTTCCCTTAGCATGGTCTAAGATTGATTGTTTCTATTTCTTTGGACTTTAGACCATGGTAGTGGCTCTTTGGAGTTGTATTTTTTAATTTGATCAAATGTGTTTGATATCAATCAAATAGGTAGGTTGTGTAGCCCTTTGAATAAGCTTTCCATAGAGTCCAAGATCACTCAATTCTGACATCGGAGTAAAAAGTTATGACCTTTTTACCGAGTATTGTCTGTGCTGAAATTGAAATACAACAATATCGCCCGAGAAGAGAGGTACTACCGTAGAATGGTAGTACCGCCCTTTGTACTATAGTACTACCGCACTAAAGTATTTAACGGCTAGTTTTTGGGCCGTTAATGTACCCATGCGATAGATGAATAGTAAAAATAGTAGTACTGGAGTTTGTACAGTGGTACTTCTGCAAATCCTGATTTTTGAGGATTTCTGCTCCGAACGGCTAATTTTTGTGTGTGGGTTATAAATACACACCTTGGCTGGTTGAGAGACAATCTTCGGCATCCCATTTCACTCACTTGAGCTAGTGTGAGCTTCTCCCCTCAATTATGTCTGTAGTTGCATGTGTTGCATCAAGAGGTGGATTTCGTATCCGCTTGAGCTTGTGCATTCGTTGCATGTGGTGAGAGTCAAGCAAGGTTCTTGGCTTGTTACTCTTGGTGTTTGCCGACACCTAGACAACGTGGAGGCGTCGTGGATCGGTGATCTTCTCAAGAAGCTTGTGAGAAGGCCCGACGTGTTGTGAAGGTTAGAGCTCACCTACCTGGAGCGGGAAAGAATGTTGGGACTAAAAATGCAATTATCTGTGTATTCTGCACTAGTCTAGAATCACGCTAGTGCACGCAGTATCAACATAGATGAATATCGATCCACACAAGGCGATTAATAGAATAAACGACTAATTTGAATAAAAATAATAGTTTTGACTTTATAGCCGAGTTTATATTTATTAAGCCACGCATGGCTGACAACAAATAAAATAGCAGCAACAGAACAGAATTTAACCCATCAATTCCCCACAGACAACCGACTGGGATCAAGACCCTAACGATCAGCACCTTCGTCGAACTCCTCCTCAAATACAGGCGAAGACTCCTCCACTTCTGTTGATTTTTGAAGAACGCATGAGTACACAACCGTACTCGCAAGTCATACCACACAATGCAATTTATAGATGATGGTTTATTCCAAATAAATGACTTATGTGGTTATTTTGCATAAAGCAATATTTGCAATTAAATATGAATAATATATTGAAAACAATATTTAAAACAAATAGACAATAATACTTTGATATTTCTTTTGACAAATGACACACAGTCTAAACAAGTTATTCACACAACTATATGACTTAGATCACATTGCTCCCTACCCAAATGTTTTATGAAAATCTACCCCACGTGTGAAATCCCGGTCATGTCCATGACCGCGACGCAACTATTCGAATAGATTGATTAACACTCTGCAGAGATTATACACTTTACCCACACGATATAATCAGTGTAACTAGAACTGACCATAACAAAACCTTTCAGAAACTTCAACCCAAGCACTGACACTCCCGATGTGCTTTACCACTGTCCAATCGATACACACAGCGCTTGGTCCGACACACATCGTTGGACAGGGAAGCGGCGAACCGTCCCACGATGTGATAATCACACCTCCAACCTGGTCACACAGCCTAACCTATCAGCCTGAGTAATCCTTGTCAAGACTCCATAACCTACTAAGTTAGGCCCATCCCATACCAGGTATGTGGTCGTACAGTAAGGCTCAGTATAATAGCACACAAAGTTAAGTCCTTAATTGACCAAGGCAAAACTTCCAATTTCTAACTAAATATCACACAGACCAATATTCCCATTCACACAGCTCAACCATATCACACAGTATCCACCACTTACCTCAGTCTAAATCTTTTCCCACCCTGGTGGTTAAGTGCAACACATACCATCAACAAGTAATAGCGCACAACACACACAGTTCCATAATCACTTAGTCAAGTTTATATTTGCAACTTACATGAGATGATGACTCGTAGCATGGCTAAGTAATCTACACGTACATAACCAACCCACTTTGGTGCTATGATAATACCAACTAATAATGAACCAACCTAGGGTGGCAAAAGATCATGATATAACAATAGACAAGGTGGATGTAACAAATTGGATTAATAACTAAACCCAAAAGCATTTAAATAAATACTTAAAATAGAATGCAATAATTTGAAACAAAGTATTTTGAAAACTGGGTGCAATATGATCAAAGATAACCAACCCACTTTGGTGCTATGATAATACCAACTAATAATGAACCAACCTAGGGTGACAAAAGATCATGATATAACAATAGACAAGGTATATGTAACAAATTGGATTAATTACTAAACCCAAAAGCATTTAAATAAATACTTAAAATAGAATGCAATAATTTGAAACAAATTATTTTGAAAACTGGGTGCAATATGATCAAAGATATAACTTACCTTGGAATAGGTGTAGGTACTGGTCTTGATGTTGGTGCACTCCTTCTTCAAAAGTCCTCGAATAATTAACGTCTACTCGTAAATAAAATAAATAAATAAAATAAATAAATAACTATGATAAAACAAACTCTAAAAATCAAATATAAATCTTAGATAAATAGATCTCGAATTTAGATGAATTTAGGAATTTGAATGGGCTCAATCGAAGTTCGGATGAAGAATATGTGGGCTTTGGAAGATCAAAACTAAAGAAAATATCCTAAATTGGAATTTTTAGAATTTCTGAATTATTTTCCTAAAAAATCCAGATTATGATGCAAGCCCTCAGAATTTTGGAATTAAAATAAATAAGAGAAATTCTGACTTGTGGGACCCACATGTCAGCAGCTCGACTCATGGTGAACCAAGTTCACCGAACCGGGCTCAGGGTTTTGGATCTAGACTGCCTCATAGGATCCGACGTGGCTGCCACGTGGGCGACACGCAGGCCAAAGTGGTGACGTGGATGATGAGGTGGTTCCAGATGTGGGTGCCTCGTCAGATCTCGGCGGTGATGGCCCGGATTCGTACGACAATGGCGAACGACGGCTCGCAGGTTGAAAGATCTAGACCCACCATTATTAGTTAATGGAGTGTTTAGGTGATTAATAACAAATCTAATTCTAAGACTAACAATTCCATTGCTATATCTAGTGTGTAGTCTCATTTGGATATAAAGGTGAAATTCAACGAGGTATGAATTCAACTTGTACTCTTATATAATGTTGCATTTCTCGGATCCAAAATATAGGTTGAACTCCACCATAAGTTTATCTTGAATATGTGCATATGTTTCTATTTACACATTTGTGTATGCACACATTTAGGGGGAGCTCATTCTATATTTTATGGTTTCATTTGTATTGATCCATATTCCCTTTATCACATATATTTGGGATCCTTACTTTGAAACATATCCGTATGAGTATACAAAACTTGTGTAGTCTTTGTATACTTATGTTTTGAATATACAAAACTTGTGTAGTTTTTTGTATGCGTATGTTTTGAGTATATAGAACTTGTGTAGTTCTTGTATACTCATGTTTCGAATATATAAAACTTGTGTAGTTTTGTATATTCATGATTTGAGTATAAAGAACTTATGTAGTTCTCGTATACTCAAGTTTTGAGTATGTAGAACTTGTGTAGTTCTCGCATACTCATGTTGTGAGTATATATATATATATATATATATATATATGACTTGTGTAGTTTATATATACTCATAACGTGTTACTTTTATCAAAATCAATTTATGTGTGATTGAAATGGTTATCATCAATTACCAAAGAGGGAAAGATAGTGGTATCTTGTGATGAAGATATGACCCCTATGGATACAACCATATTTGCTATGCTTGTTGTTCCAAGTACAAGAGCTCGTACGCTTCACTTAAATTATCAGGTGAGCTTGTTTTTAAGAGTGTCTTTATATTATATGAACTATATGATGCTACCTAATGATATATATATATATATATATATATATATATATATATATATATACATGTAGCACCATATCACTTTTGGTCCAAGACAAGCAAACAGTTCGAGCTGGACCCGTTTTAGAATCCAGTTCGGCCACCGAAATCAGCCTGACAGCACCAACTTAAAACAGACATAACTTTTACAAACGGAGTCCGATTCGGTGTTCTTGGGCTTTTTGGAAAGCTAACGACGAGATCTTTCCAACGGAGCCTCACCTCCAAATTTCTTTTGTAGACTTTAGAATCATCAAAAGAATCTGTTATACGATCGATTTGGGTCGATTTGGGCCTTGTAATCGTACCGGAATTGACCCATATGCCGCTAGCAGACCTGGGGGTGTGGTTACTGTTCACATGAACAGTAACCCACACGTTTAGTCGCACCTTGCAATTTCTTTTAGATTTGTGGCTCCTCATCCCCTATTTAAGGAGGACGCACCCCCTCTAGTTTCCTTGGATTTCGTTTAAATAGTTTCTCCATTGTGAAAACTCTCATTTTTCGCTTGTGTCGATTAGACCAACCATAAAGGACCTCTACAGAATCCCACCTTTTGAACTCAATCATATATTTACAATTTAGATTGTGTTTTACCTTGTTTTTGCGTGCTTCTTCGGTGTATGCAGGAATTGATCTTCGTGATCAGGTCATCCGGGTATTCGTGCACGATTGATAACGACTTGTCGAGCAGTTCAGCGATTGCGTGGTTTCGGGCCTTTCAAGTTCGTAACCAGGATCGTGAGAGTTGAGCGACTTCTACCGAATTTATCTTCTCATCGAAAGATCGGGACAAATCAGGACCTCCGAGGTTCATCAAGTGGTATCGGAGCTACAGTTCATCGGTGAGAGTTTTCAGTTTTCTAGTAATACATTCATTTTTTCATACCTAGAGTTCAGAAAATTGCCAAAAGAAAAAAATCGCATCTATCACCCATATCGAGCCCTTTGAGGCTTCGCAATTTTTTCTTTTCAGTTTGCTTGTTGAATCTTTGGTTGCATTATCGTGTCTAGTTGCTGATCTTTAGTTCTAGTTATTGTCTAGTTGATCGCTGTCTAGATTGCTTCTCGTGTTTTTCCTTTGCGTCGCTTAATCGTTCTTTAGGGTTCTTAGTTTTTGCATCTAAAACAGAAAATTCGTGGGGTTAGAACTCCTCTAATCTGCACCCCAAAAAAAAGAGAATACTTTACTATTATTCACGACTTATGAAAAACCCTTGGGCCAACAAATAATAGAAGGAGAAAGAGGCCGTCACACAGAACAAAAGCCGTGGCAGAAAAAAAGAAGAAAAACAATCTTACGCCAAAAACCAGTGAAACTTGGTGGAGTCCTTTTACTTATAGCCATAAGCTTGCACAAAAAATTTCAGCAAGTTTGGCTCACGGAATAAAAAGATATAGCAGTTTCAAGATTGAACCTGAGTCGGTTTCGAGTTCGAGTACGATTCCGTTTCCAAGACAGCTTCAGTAAAACAGGCATAACTTTTGCATACAGTGTCCGTTTTGGACGTTCTGGTACTTGTTAGAAAGCTAACTACGAGTCGCATCCTTTCCACTTAAGCCTTGAATCGCCCTCTGGGATTCCCAAAATCGTCCGTCTTCAGCCCCGAATTCGCATCACAAGTTTTGGGTTTTGGGTTTTGCCGTTTCTTTCGGTCTTCCTTTTGGAATTTGCGGTTTGCCTCAACTGGAAAGTTGTAGATCTCATCGAAACCTTTCAAACTAGCATATATAATACATATAAAACTTTGATATTTTATCCTTTGAGACTAACTTTTCTTTAGTGCTTCAACTAGAGGGTTATTTATGCTGCACGTTATTCCGTTTTTATACTCTACATCGTGTGAAGAATCTTGTGCCCTACAAAGAAGTTTGAGTAGTTGGTTAGCATATCTCCTATCAATTGTCGTGAGGTTTTCCATTGCTTACATTAAGTCACTTTTATCTTTGCGTGTGCGTACATACACTTCTCTTAGTAGACTTTGATTAGCTAGCTCTTTCTAGGCTAGGATCAACAACTTTGACTAGTACTTTGAATAATTTTTCAACTTGTATTAACTGATTTGATTATTACTGATTTTTGCTACCATATTGAAGCCTTCTAAGCTCCTCTTCCTACTAACTCAGTAGGTTCCGTTCATTGCAATCGTTGGGATAATCGCAAGTGAGAGTATCACAAACCAGCCACCAGTTGTACCACTTCCTTGCTGCATTGGTAAGAACTAGTAAGAACTTGGTAATGTGTTGTGGAAGAGCAGCTGTTGAAATGCCAGAACCTAGTAGTTGATAGGAGCATATACTTGTGATTTATTTTCTTATTTTCTACTAATCATGGGAGGTTCACGTGATGATTGCAAGATATATCCACATCTTCTTCGAACCGTTGGACGGGAGTGCAAGAAAGTGAACGAGGAAGATGCACGCTTGAGATAATTTTCTCCACCACGGGAGGTATATGATTGTGATAGTACGTCTCGTAACATTAAACTCACTGTGTCTTCTTTTGCTGGGAATTATGATCCTGTTGCTTATCTCACATGGGAATTAGCTGTACAACAATTATTTGCATGCCATGAATTTCCTGATCATCTAAAAGTTAGGGTTGTTACCTGTGTGTTTTATGATTTTGTATCTATTTGGTGGAGTGAATATTGTTGTACTAATCAGAACATACCTAGAACTTGAGATGCTATGAAGAGAGATATGTGAGCTAGATTTGTGCCTTCATATTATTCTCGTGATTTACTGAATAAATTACAACATTTACGACAAGGTAGTAACACTGTATACGAGTACTATCAAGAATTGCAAACTGTCTGGTCTCGTTGTGGCTTAGAAGAAATTAAAGATGCTAAAATGACTAGATTTTTAGGAGGATTAAACCGTCGCATTCAGGATAAACTTGTTTATAAACCTCTAACTGTCACTCGTTTGTTTCATCTTGCTTGCACTATTGAAAATAAAGTACAGGGACGACAATCTTAGACTAGTCATGCACTTTCATCGACTTTCACTACACCTTCACGTGCACATGACACAAACAAGCGCATGATACACACCTCGGCTTTAAGATCATCTTCGGTTGCTCCTTCTACTGCTGCTCCTACTAGGATTGCCGCCCCTGCTGCTCTAGAGCAAGAAGAAGAAGGGAAAGCTTGCGACAATTCACCGCCTCCAGTACCAACATCATCTGAGTCGAGCCTATAAGGTAATACCAAAGGTACTGATTTGAACATTCAATCTGAGATTAATATCCGTTATTTTATTCCTAGTATCATTGAATAAAGGGAAAATCAGATTGTAATAGAAACCATTGAATCACATGAGGTGAAGGAACCTAGTGTTGAGAAGCAGATATTAATTCACTAGCTACAAAATCTGATATTATTAATAATCTGCATGAATCATGTGATAATTTGATTGATTTGCCTGCTGACTTGAGTGCACCATATGATAATATTGTTGATTTACCTGTTGACTTGAGTACACCATGTGATGAAATAATTGAATTGCCTGCTGTTGTGAGTACTTCATGTGATGAGTTAATTGCATACAATGATCACGTGGAATTGGTTAGACATAAAGAAGTTTTGACTAGAATTTCTCCTGTTGACTCTTTATGTTATATTATGTTGGATCCACCTATGAAATTATTACATTCTATGGAGAAAGTTTCTATAATTACATGTTCGAAATCCTTATTTAGTGCCTACACCCTTGGATATAAGTTTAATTTGATTAGAGATTATGGTGTAGACAATCAATTTCTGGTATATCGAATATGCATAACTTGTCATCACATGGATGAATTAAAGCTTGCTGTTTTGGATAACAATTATTGTGTGTAGAATCTTGTTCAGTATGAAAGGAAAATAAAATTTCTTGCTCGTCCAATGCTTATGTGTTCATCCCTTATTGCACCATCTCGTATTGACAATCCGAATATTGATGCTGAAGTATGGAAGAACTTACAATTCTTTTCACCATTGCTAGATGAATTTGCTATTACTCGATTGAAACATGATTATATGGATAAATGTTGTTTCATTCCAAAAGTTGTAGATTTGCCTATATGTGCTACCAATGCAAGTTTACAACTTCAGAGATTTGAATTGCATAAACGCTTCACTTACATTTGTAAAACTAGTTGCAATAATTGTTGTGTGAGAAATTTTATTTTGTTAATTCGCATATATGATTACTCTTGGGTTAATAATACAATGATCTTTTATGATCGTTGCTGTCTTCTAACATTAATTGTGCAACAACGAAGAACCGTTAAAACAAATGACATATACATATACCATGCATACATCTTGGCTTCTTTGTTACCCTATTTTCAACTTATCGAAAGTCGAGGATGGCTTTGTTTTCAAGAAAGGGAGGATGATGAAGACATGACCCCTATGGATACAACCATATTTGCTATGCTTGTTGTTCCAAGTACAAGAGCTCGTACGCTTCACTTAAATTATCAGGTGAGCTTGTTTTTAGGAGTGTCTTTATATTATATGAACTATATGATGCTACCTAATGATGAAATATATATGTGTACAACACCATGTCACTTTTGGTCCAAGACAAGCAAACAGTTCGAGCTGGACCCGTTTTGGAATCCAGTTCGGTCTCCGGAATTAGCCTGACAGCACCAACTTAAAACAGACATAACTTTTGCTAACGGAGTCCGATTCGGGTGTTCTTGGGCTTGTTGGAAAGATAATGACGAGATATTTCCAACAGACCTAGTATCACCTCCAAATTCCTTCTGTAGACTTCAGAATCATCAAAAGATGGTGCTATACCACCGATTTGGGCCTTGTAATCGTACTGGAATTGGCCCATATACCGCTGGCCCACCTAGGGGCGTGGTTATTGTTCATGTGAACAGTAATCCATTCGTTTAGTCCCACCCCTTTATGTCTTTTAGATTTGTGGCTCCTCATCCCCTATTTAAGGAGGACGCACCCCCTCCAGTTTTCATGGATTTCGTTTGCAAAGTTTCTCCATTGTGAAAACTCTCGTTCTTCGCTTGTGTCGACTAGACCAACCGTAAAGGACCTCTACAGAATCCCACCTTTTGAACTCAATCATACATTTGCAATTCAGATTGTGTTTTACCTTGTTCTTGCGTGCTTCTTCGGTGTATGCAGAAACTGATCTTCGTGATCATGTCATCCGGGTATTCGTGCACGGTTGATAACGACTTGTCGAGCAGTTCAGCGATTGCATGGTTTCAGGCCTTTCGAGTTCCTAACCAGGATCGTGAGAATTGAGCGACTTCTACCGAATTTATCTTCTCATCGAAAGGTCGGGACAAATCAGGACCTCCGAGGTTCATCATCTTGTCCCACCATTATGTGTTAATGGTACGAGGTGGTAATTAATGATAATCATATTGTGGAACTAATATTTTACGTGAGTTAGATATATAGGTTATGTTCCAGGGTGATGAAGACTTGGGATGATCATGAGTTGATCATCAAGTCAAGATTCAAGTGAAGGATGCATCATGTGTTGATGCATATGAAGACTTGCAGTAAATATTGCATCATGGGTTGATGCACATCAAATCAAGAGAAGACCCATCATATGTTGATGGAGGTCAAGTGAAGAATGCATCATGTGTTGATGCATGGCAAGACTTGGGATGAAGAAATCATCATGTGTTGATGATGTTCAAGAGAAGATCCCGAAGTGAAGAAGATCATCATGTGTTGATGATTGTCAAAGTCAAGGACTCGGACTTGAAGTGTTGATGTGTATCATCAAGCTTCAAGAAGATGCAAGGCAAATGTATGACTAGCTAGGGCTAATAATGTGTTCCAAGTCTTTACCGTCTTGATGTTTGGATGGAAGACCGGATTGCTAGTATAGGATTGTCATACTATTAAGAGGGGTCTTGACTAGTAGCATAGTTAGTCATATGTTGATAGCTCATTGTGTTTGCTCTAGCTCATCTATGCATGGAGCTATTATTTGCGAATGTATTTTGCAAATGATTGATACTCATGCATTTAATCTTTGTAGTATGGGACTATAGTTTGCAAATGTGTTGTGAAAATGGTTGAAATCCATGCACCGTAGCCTTGTGGCATGATGCTGTTATTTGCGAATGTGTTTTGCAGATAGTTGAAGCTCATGTTGGAATTCTTGTAGCATGTGACTTAAGTTTGCAAATGTGTTTTGCAAATGGTGTAAGTCCATGTACCTTATTCCTTGTGATGAGTATTCTAAAGGTTGGCAAATGTGTTTTGTAACCTACTAAGAATATCATCTTTAAAACCTTGTTAGAATTGCACGCAAATGGGCAAATGTGTTTTGCCATTTGAGTGAAAGCAAATGTGTTTTGATTCGTGGTCTGCTGGTCAGACCGCCTGTGTGACCGGTCTGACCGGTGGCAAATCGGTCAGACCAGCCATCTGTTGGCAGTTCGACCGATTTCCTCTTCTGTTGATTCTCTGTCCGAAAGTTCCGCCTTTGTGAAAACAGAACTACCGGTGTGCGGAAGTTCCGGGGTTTGTGCGGAACGTTTATTCCAAAGAGCACCCGTTTTGGGACTTAGCCACTTTTACCTCGGGCGGTCGGACCGGCCAGCCTTGGCGGTTTGACCGATTTAGCGGCGGTCAGACCGGCCGAAGGCCCAACGGCTAGTTTTATAGCCGTTGGAGGCACGAATGATCGGCCGCCATTAGTTAGCGGTCGGACCGCCCTATGCGATCGAGGAATCTTCCCCAAATGCTAGTTTTGGGTGTGGGCTATAAATAGCCACCTTGGTTGGTTGGGGGAGGTTGCTGAAGTTGTTGTTGAGTGCTATACTCATTCTTTGAGATAAGAGCAAGGCTTTCTTCTCTTTTGTGTATGTGGTGCACTTAGTGAGATTTGAGAGCAAACCCTAAGTGTATGTGTTGCCTTAGGTAGTGGATTGTGTGTCCACTTGAGCATTGACAGTTGATTAGTTCAAGTGAAAGTTGAGTCTTGTTACTCTTGGTGTTTGCCGACACCTGGACGGCGTGGAGGCGTCGTGCCCGGTGATCTTCTCAAGAAGCTTGTGAGAAGGCTCGGCGTGTTGTGAGTGGTTTGGTACTCGCCATCTCCGGAGTGGAGGAAGAGCAAAACTAGTGGAGCGAGTTGTTGGTTCGGTTTGGAATCGGTCTAAGTGGTTGGACTTCCCTCGGAGGTGTTGGCTTAATTAGTGGAGCCGGTCCAATGTGGTTGGGCTTATCTCAACGTGGATTAGAGGAGACCGGCAAGTCTCCGAATACCACGATAAAACATAATCGTGTCATCTTTATTTGTCTTGTGCTTTACTTTGAGCAATTTATATTACATGCTTTAATTGTTTATATATCATTGTGTGATTGCTCTCTTGTATGGTATTCATATTGTTGGTGCACTTAGTTGTGCCTAGTTGATTTTGGTTTTAATTGTGCAAATTCAATTCGTTATTAGCTTCCGCATTATATATTGGTTTTAGCGTGAAATAATTTTAAAAACCGCATATTCACCCCCTTTAGTCGGCCACCTCAATCTTACACCGTTGGTGAAGAAGGTGTGCACTAGGATCAGCGTGCCTTGGTGACCTTGGTGACGTGGTCACTATTCCCTGATGACAACCAAAATAGTGGCGGCGCCACGACCGGCGGCAGAATAGCGCGGCAAGGTATGACAACGGCGGCACAGGGGCTCTCTGGTGAAGAGAAAGCGCGCACTAGAGAGACCACGCGATGGCGATGTTGATGACCTGGTCGATGGCAGCGACAGAATAGACAAAAGATGAAGCTCGATCGCAAACCCTAGTTCTCGAATTGTGGTGGCACTAGGTCTCGAGAGGGGGAGAGAGTTGGGGCTTTGGGTTGTGGAGGACCAGGTGATCCTCGGGGTGTTTTTATAGAGTGCGGGCGAGGTCGAGGTGGCGTAAAGGCGGTGGAGTCCTTTTCGGAGCCGAGAAGAGATACGATGATTCGGTTGAGATTCGAAGAAGATAAGAGTCCAATTCAGTTGCGAAGAAATCCAGGGTTTAAATGATGAGATATGCACGAAATTTGCGGGCCGTTCGTGCTGTTGTCGAATGGAGCTCCGAGAGGAATCCATATCGCTTAAATATAATCTATAACTAGTAATTACCACATAGTTACTAGGCTAACATGGAATAATAGATTCAATTGCAAAATGATGGTATAATAATTAATTAATCATCAAATGAGTGTTTAACTACCTTACGATTTAACGTATATTTGCTTAAAGAATTAAAGCATGCAATTTTGGTAATTTAAAGGAATATAATTTTCATAAAATGTAGACTCAAAATGATTAAAGTATTGACTCGCTTGTAGTGAAGGTGAGAGAGACTTGAAAGTCTTGTATTTGATCAAAGTGGAGATCTTCCGCTTCTCCGAACTCTACTCGGACGAACGTGGCGGAGAAAAAACAGACAAGCATAGAGAAAATAAATACACAAGAAATGGCAAATGAACTTCAAATTAAACAAGACCACTGCGTTAGCACGATCTTGAATTTAGACAAATTTAGAAATAAAATTCACTAGAGTAGGAGTTGTAACGAAGAGAATGGAGCTTCCAATGTGTTGGTTTCGAGTGCTGCTGGTTTCGAGTAATATTCGTTTCGAATACAATTTGTTTCGAGTACTACTGGTTTTGAGTACTGATCATCCGACTTGATGTGGTCGAAAGTAGGTTCGACTGCACGACGTGGTTGGATGGAGGTTTCGATTGCATGTGGTCAGAAGGAGTTTCGACTACACGATGTGGTCGGAAGAAGTTTCGACTACATGTGGTCGGAAGGAGTTTTGACAACATGACGTGGTCAGAAGGGGTTTCGACTACACGGCGTGGTCCAAAGGAGTTCGAGGGAGAACAGGGCATAGGGGTGGGGCTTACCAAGATCGAGAGAGTGGTCGGAGGAGGTCGGTGGATGGCGAACGTTGGTGGGGAAGCTCGCGGTCGAAGACGAAGGAGAACGGCGATGAAGGGGTTGACCGGGACTAATGGAGAAGAGGAAATACGGCGGCTCGTATGAAACCAAACTAAAATTGAGTGAGGTGATTTCTTCAATGATCTCTGGGACATGAATCGACTTGGGTAGAAGAGGGGGCTGCACTGGTGTAACACCCTGGCTATTCGGAAGCCAAAATGTTACCTAAAGGATCAAACATGTAATCAACCAGCGGAAGAATTCAAACATAACTCATTTGAGGACATAAAGAAGTCGAACTTTCATATAGTAATGGCAGTAATAAAGGTTGAATCCAAACGATTAAACAAGTGAGTGATTGAGGACCACGAATAGTACTAAAGCAACTATGGCATCGAGAGAAATAACAACCACCTCAAAGTTATTTATTACAGTTAAACATTCTACGAATGAAATATATAATCAAATCTTAATATTAAAATGGAAGGAAGGTGAAAAGTGTGAATAGTATATGTGACTAGTCCCGCCCAGCGTCATCATCAATGATCACCTAAATAAAGAAAGAAAACAAGAATGAGTCGAAACTCAGCAAGTACAGTAAACAATTGAACATACAAGGTTATGAACAAGCCAATCCCAATACGAATTTTGAACAAATCTCGGAACACATACATGAATGAATGGAATGAAAGAATGCATTGAAGGAATAGACTGCTCAATAGCTTATACCGGTATAACGAGTGATACACCCGTCGGTGTTCACTTAAGCCCGTTCTTAACAAAGTCCGGGGACCCAAATACCGTATGAAGAACGTTTCATACGGGTGTCCAAGATTGCCCACATTGGAGTGGTGGGACTTACATGCCCATACTGGAATTGATGTGTCTTTTGATTTTCCACTCCTATGGTCACAATGAAAACATAGCATGAATAGAATGGATGACATGAAATGAACTTGAATCGCATACAAATGAAGAATAATACCCAGCATATGAATATGTCTAGCAAGACTAGCATTATATCCACGATCAATCATCAACATTCAATAACATCAAACAAAGTACTTGCCTTCCGCGCTGTGACGTGTTAGGAGGCAACGAACGTGCGCCTCCACTCACCGCCTCACCGCCTCACCGCCTACACAAATATATATTCGGAATAAGGATAACAGGGTACGATAAAGCTACAAGTGTCCTACCATAACCCTCTATCTATCCAACACAACTCACGAGTTCCAATCCGACAATTACACTAATCAGCCAGCTTACAGCTCTCCTGGATAGTAGTACGCGAAAAATCATAATTAATTATCTGGAACTCGAAACAATATGAAACTAGTTCCCACTTAAACTTAACGCACAGAACTACGAAACTCTAGTTGACGGGGTTCTTTGATTCGGCTAAAACAGTTGGCTAAACCGCAGTTAAAAACAAATGACAGACATCTGTCCAGAATACAGAACAACAGTAAATAAAATGATGTAACTTTCATTATACTGATCCAATGTAGGTGATCTTTATCAACTTAGAAAAATTATTTAAATTCCTACAATAACCTAGTTGGGTGGAAGTTCTGAATCTGACTCCAACTAGATAAAAACCAAGGAACAAACCGACAGTCCTCAGTTCTCAGACAGACAGAACAGCGCGCGGTTAAAAATTCATATCTCCTAAAACGTAAGGTGAAATCTCATGATCTTAGTGCTAAATGAAAGCTAAAGACGAGCCCCACATTTTTCTAAGAGGGGGTCAGATCAGAAAACGTACGCAATCTACCCAAAACTGATGAACAACAGCGCTGAATCAATCTGATTTGCTACTAATTGTACCAAACTATCGGGGATCGAAGTTACCCTTGATGATTCGTGCGAGGATGAAGCCTCGCTGTGTGCTGGTGCCCTTCTCTTCCCCTTCCCTCTTCCTCTTCTTCCCTTCTCCTTCTCTTCTCTTTGCAACTCCTTGGGCCGCCCTCAGAAGATCGTCTCCACGTCTCCTTTCAATGGACAGCGACAAGGACCACGTCGGGGGGCGGTGGCGGCTGGGGGAGGTGAAGACGCAGAGGAGGCGCAATGGGGGCAGGGGGTGGCGGCCAAGAGGAGTGGAGGGAGGCGGCATAAGGGGAGAAAGGGGAAAAGAGGAGTGGGGCTAGGGTTTTGGGGGGAGGGGTTCCCCCTTATGGCCGGCCACACATGGGCTCCCATGGGCCGCGGGCTGCGGCCCATGTTGTCGAATAAAAGCGAAAATCCCCTATTTTTATCAGAATTTCTATTCTATTCCTTGCATTTTTCTCCTCCGACTGAATCTCTAATTACGATCCGTTTCCGGGGTATTACAACTGGTGCGGTGAGAACCGAAAGGAGGCGCGCGGCGGCTTGAACTCGGGGCTTAGGGCTTCGGGCAAACCACTACATCATGAGCGAGAGAGGGGGAGTGGGGTGAGGGAAGGAGATGAATGGGGGGCTGTTCGGGCTCTTTATAGCCCAGAGGAGAGGAAGGGAGAGCCGCTGAGATACTCGGTGGTGCGTGGAGTCCCGATGCGGTCATGGGAGCTCTGGGCAGCGAGGCCAAGGCGGTGTGTGCGCGTGAGCACAGCGTCGCATAGCGTGGGAGATAGCGAGCAACGACGACTGGGCGGGCGAAATAGTTGGCGGAGGCGACAAGGCGACGCTTCAGGTGGTGCAATCGAGGGCATAGGCGCTCGTGCGCGGCGCAGAGCGCATGCAAAGCTTGGACTGGGCGGCTCTAGGAGTAGCGCTGGCATCCCGAGAGATAGGACTAGGCAAGGGAGGGGGCACTGGAGTCCACGGGCAGGTGGGAGCGGTGCTGGCGATGGGACAGGGCGAAGGAGGGTGCCGGAGTCAAGGGGACTAGTTGCGGCGGCAGGGAGCTGGGCGCAGGCAGGCAGGTGGGCGCACATGCGCTTCATGGGGCTTGCTCTGGGCTGGCATGACTAGAGAGAAAAAAAGGGCAAGGGAAAAGGGCAATGAAAGTGGACTGAGCCCAAAGAAAGTGGTTTTGAATTTGAGATAGAAGCTAGGTTTATTGAGAATACAACTTAAGTTGAAATAAGTTTTTAAACCAACTGACAAAAGAAAATACTAATTACAATCTAAAAACAGACTGTTACATTCCTTTGCTTGTTGCAACTAGGCAACATCTACTCTTACTTATGAATGTGTGTTCATCCTCCTAGAGTAATAATATGGCACTAAACGTCCCACCTTCCACCATGCTAGAGATGGGCATTTGGGATTTTCACGATTGTTTCAATTTGGGCTGGACTCAAATGAGTAAGAACTCTAACAATAGCTTCAGTTGATATGTCACACTCTCTCCTAAATCTATTGCGTGTTGGAGATACCATTACTCTCTCTCTCTCTTCTTAAAATTTATGTTTTCAATCCTCTCAATAATAAATATATGTTTTCAATAGCGAAATACCCAGGTGCTAGCTAGTATGAATTTTCGTTCAATTAAGTTTATGCCACCTAGCACCTATGTTAAGGCAATTACCCCTAAGAAGTTCCAAAGTAAATGTAAAACAAACCGCGATCGTGTAAAATTATTTCTTTTATCAATACAAAAGGTTAGAACAATGTGTATAGCTTTTCTTTGGTCCTGTTAGGGGGAGTTGTAGCTTTTGCCATAAGTAGACATGTTCATGGGTGGTCTGGCTCGACAGCCTAGCCGGAAAGCCCGAAATGCCCGCTGAATGCAATAAAAAGAATAAAAACCTATTTTTATTCTCAAAATGAATTAAACATGACTATTTTATTCAAAAAAGAATTAAAATAATATTTTTTTATTGAAAAAAACATTTTCGGGCCGGGTCGGGCTCGGGTATGCCTGTTTGAGGCTGGGCTTTTCGGGCTCGGCCTAGCGTTTGAATAGGTCTAGCCATAAGTTGCTTTTTGGCATTCTAGCGGAAAAACAACTGGAGCTGATAGCTGGAGCTTTTCCTAAAATATCGTTTGATAGTCTGGCTTTTAGTTGGGCCAAAAAGCAACAATAGCTGATGGCTGTAGCTTTTCCTAAAATGTCATTTGATAGTCTGGCTTTTAATTGGGCTAACTACCTGCTTCAGCTATGGAAGAAGGATGAAATGTCTGGAATACCCTTGAGGGTTCCGAAGGCATGTTTTTGTGCTGATTTAGTGTAAATATCGTTGTTTTTATTCTTTGTGCGAAAATATTGATTAAACAACTTAATTTTACTAAGTTATGAACAATTGAGGAACATTTCGCAACATAAAAAATCACACGTAGAAGGAAAAATACACATTTCTCCACCTAGGAGGATATCCAACTACTCTGTTAGCCGTCTGTTTCGCCTAGAGATCACGTGGCACGTCTCTCCTCACCAAAGATCCGCTTGTTAGATTTTTGTCAACAAAATGCATGCATGGTTGTCAATGACATTTTCAAATATTTGTGTACTATATAGACAACAGACTGAATATTGGCAGACTAAAATTGACATGTATTGAAATAGTTCACAACATTGCACATTTTGAAACTATGTTCACTTGGCACAAAACCATACATTTCTAAGATACAACTTGACAAAAACATACATTTATGGGCTACATTTTTTACTATAATTTACTTGTAAAAAATAGCTACAAGCAAATCAAGCATGCATATTGCAATGCAAGCACCTATTGCTACTAGCTTATTATCAGGAAGTCAGGATCCTTCTGTTCTTTGATTTTGCCCAAAGCACCAACCATCTGTATGCTCTGTTTCTTCATTTCACTTGCAACTTCAAGCAACTGGTACTTCCGCTCCTTCATTTCTGTCAAAACCTAAATCAGTTGTACATTTTGTTCTTGCAGTTGGCATACAACACCAATCAACCAACCTATTTCTACGGCAAAAGGCTGCAAATTAACAACTTGATTCTCCATCATAATCCCTCACCCACTTGAAGAAAGAACACTGAGCATCATTGTGCATGAAGAATTCATAGAATTAAGGTACCAAAATGCAAACCAATTGAAATCATAGATGTTCGATGCTTACTGGAATGTTGTTCTTGCACTTGTAGCCTTCCACGTCGCCATGAGGGAGGTAGCTACTTGCTCGAGAGGGGAGGAGGTGCCGGCGTGGATCCAGGCTTGGTGCAGTGGTGGATCTGGGAGGGGGCGTTGCCCGGGGCTGGGAGGGAGGCGATGTAAATGCAGGACAAAGAGGAGACGGCAGCGGATCTAGGAGGCGGTGGCGCACGCAGGGGCGGTGCTCGGGTCCGGAGGGAACCGACGGCGTCCAGGCTATCTGGGAGGCGGAGGAGAGGGCACATGCTGGCGGCGGGAGGACGGCATCGGGAGGGTGCCGAGAGGGGCGGCGGGAGGGCGGCATCGGGAGGGTGCCGAGAGGGGCGTCGAGAGGATGGAGTGGGAGCAAATTGGTACGGTGTGGGGAGGGGATCGAACGGGACTGGTCTTTTAACCAGTGGCATTCAAAGAGTAATTTTTTTGATGTTCTACTACCAAATAGATATACCCCTCCCGTAATAAGTTAGAAAAGGTGGTGGAGAGGTGTTTCTGCTTCCGTGTGGGCGAAACCGCGTGGGGGGGGGGGTGTTCCCGAAAAAAGGGTTGAAGATAGGCGAGTGAGATTAAACATCAATCGAGTCACCAGTGTATACGTAGTACTACTACAAACAGAATCAAAAGGAAAACAAATTTCGAGTTCTTCCAAGTGATGATCCCTCTGCATGCATGGCATGTCATGTGGACTGATTTGATCCGCCGAAAATAACCTGCGTTCCCCCGGCCGGCCGGAAGCCCTGCCGTTGCTCTCACAGAAAATCAAACTCATCACTTCATTTCGACTTTTCGTTAACTAGGCAAACCCACCACTTCTGCTGCTTTTCTTGTCTGCTCCATCATTATCCCCTAATGGTTCCGTTTGACAGGCACGATCCGGAATTAACACCCGTCAGCGTCCCCGATCAGATGCACGCTTTATTGACCGGTGGACGCGGACGCAGCAACACTCGCTTCTGTTCGCTGATCGGACCGCGTGCAACATCTCGGCAGTCGAGTCGTTCGACGACGACGACAGCTCGAGCGGGCAATCATTGCGCCTTGATAGCCCGGGAAACCCGTGGCTTTCAGCCGAGCTGGCACGGCAGGGGTGTGCTGTGCAGGCCCAGCGACAGTCGGGAGCGCGCGGTGCGCGCAGGGTCGGGGTTTCATTGATAGGCCGTTGGGTCGTTTCCCGCGCCAAATTTCCCGCGCGTGCGCGCGTGGCTCGTCATTAGCAGTGGTGAGTATTAGATCGTGTCGTGCCAATATAGTATTAAGTTTTTTGTGCTTCGAATCACATTGTGTTGTACCAGTTTGATCCGATTATCTCATCATGTCTTGTTGTGCTGACCCGTTTTGTCTATGATCAGGTTCAAGTCAGGTCCAAAACCCACTGTGTTGAGGCCATACTGTGCTTGTAAAGGGGTGAGAAGGACGACAACGAGGAGGTGGCTGGAGGTAGGGTGGCGGCGTGTGAGGAGGGAGAGGGAGGGCGGCGGTGTGTGGGGAGGGGAGGGAGAGGGAGAGAAAAGAATTAGGGGATGCGATTAGGGATTGAGAATTTGAGAATCGGGGCTCGGGAGAAGCGATTAGGGATGGGGGTTGGGGGGAGGTTGGGAGGGATGTTGGGCCAGATCGGGTGGCAGAGGGGGGTTATTGGTTGTGCCAGGTGGGGTAGGTTAGTGCTTGAGCTAGGTCGAGGGGGGATGGATTGCTAGAACGGGAAGGTTGGACATATTTCGGTGCCATGTCCCGACCCAAGCACGATCCAACTAGTCATGCCGTGTTGTGCCATGCCGTCCAACAGGAAGCATTCTCAGACCTAACCCACCCGCTATTCGTGTCGTGCCGTACGGTGTCGTGTTTAGACTGTATGTGTCAATTAAACCTCAAACCTACCCGAAAAAGCACAATTTAAGTTCCAGTGCGCGATAACACGGGAGTTGAGACCTCAGACTGTGAGCCGATCGACCCAGTCCGTCCGTCCTCCTGTGGTGTTGTGCTGCTCCCACTTCATGTGTGCCGTTTCAAAGCTGAAATGGGACACGTACGGCAGCGCGCTGAAGCAATTTTACTGTAAAATTGCTCATCCGATGAGGTAGAGCGGTGCTTGCTGCCACATTTGTTGCAATACCTGGTGTTTTATGCCATTTACTCTTAGAAAAATACACTACAAATATCGCAAGCCCATTCTTCTAAAATCTTGTCAAAAATTTTAGATATACGGTACTTCCCTCCTTGGACCCTTTTGACAAGTATGCCTTTCTTCGAATTTTTTGGAAACGTTACGAGCCTTATGTCTGATTCTCCCGTACGCTCATTTAATAGCGCCACCCGACCCCACTACTACTCTTCACATCGGACGCTTCACTTGTATTCATTTCACTTTTTTTTCCCCACAAGCTACTACTAGTCATTCGTTTCGCTGAGCTACTACTAGCTATTCGTTTCGCTGTTGCTTTACTGCCTTTGCCTTCTTCCCGCCTCCTTTCCGTCTGCATCTCGCTTGCGCGTCCACGAATTTCTTCTTCCTCCGCTGGGAGAAGAACCTTCTTCCCCGCCACCGAGGTCCAGGAGTCAGCCGACTGGTGGGTTCTCCTCTTGGCCTCTTCTTTCTCTCTTTGATTTTGTCCTGTTTCTTTTTGGCGATTTTTTTCGGTTTTGCTTGCGGGTGCGCAGGATGGAGTGGGTGTACAGGAGAGTGTTTGTGTGCAAACCACCTCGTGGAGCCGGCAACCCCGCTCCCCACCACTACCGAGCTCCGCCTCGACCACCCCCGTCCCTCCACCTCGTGGTGCCTGCGACCCCGCCCCCCTCAGGCCCCCTCGTCCACCTCGAGCTCCACCTTGTGGCGCCGTTGACCCCGTGTTGAAAATATACCCTAGAGGCAATCATAGAGATGATGATATTTCATTATATTCATGATTTTGATAATATGTTATCGTGTTCCTTGAATGAATCATTTCTAATAGATCAATAAGTACGTGACTTGTTGGGGGGAACTATTTAACTTATATGATGTCATTCTAAATGTATCCTTGGTCGGAGGTCACTGGTCGGAACACCAGTGACTATATGACTAGCACATGTATTGATTGATGACCTTGTTTCATCGGTCATCGATATGGAGATATCGAATCAATAATGTGAGCACATGTTAGAGAACATGGTGTTGGATAGACCCATCGTTGATGATGTATAATCCTTAGATCTGAGATCAGCATAGTTTCCTACATGTGTAATAGCACTCTTAGGGGTTGCCAAACGATACTCCGTAACTGGGTAGTTATAAAGGTAGCTTTCGGGTATGCTATGAAATATGCGGAGGGATTTGACTGGTCGAGATGTGATTTGCCCCTCCTAACATAACATGAGAGATGTCTCGGGCCCCACGTGGTGATCGGATAAAAAAAGTGCATGGCCATGCCACTGGTGGTCGAAGTGTCGACCACATGATGTTATCTGACACTCGATCGAGAAAGTATTGAACAGTCCATGGTTGACACATCATCTCACCTGGAGTTCAACCAGGCATCGTGAGGCAAAGGGAGAATGCATGAGTAGGTTGCTTAGTTCGATCGGATCTGGACTAGTCGTATGGAGATCTGGTGGTCGTAGATTGGTCAAGCGTAATCATAGAATGGTAAGAACACGATCGTAAGGAGTTCTGAATCTGTGCGTGACCAATTACAACACAGTCGTCTGAGAGATCTGAATCGGTCGTAAGTGATGAGGACCTGATCATAGATCATATTACATCAAGGTTCGTCCGATTTATTCTATGTGTCTTTGGGAATCGTTATGTGCTGCTAGATACCGCTAACGACTAGTGATCGAAAAACAGTTTTCGAGTCATAACCGATTACACATGAACCTGTGGGGTCGCACACTTAAAGGGAAATGATCTGTTTTGGATGGTGATCCGAATTCGTATAGGCCACGAGTTCCTAATGGGCCTCCAGGTCGAGACCCATCATGGATGCCTATATAAAGAGGGGCGGTGGCATGGGGTAGATGAGAGGATGATCTTTGGAAGAACTCCCGAAACCCTAATAGCCACGCCTTCTCAACCACGCTGCCGGAGCTAGCACTCCTGCGCGTGGTGATCCTGCCCCGTACGTGTGGATACCTCGGAGGTGTTGTTGCGAAGCATCAGCACTAGGACGATCCGCGACTTGTGTTGATCACTGGAGTCGGAGAAGAAATCGTGTGGTGGGTACGACCAATCGGAGAAGCAGACGCGCGACGAGCACAACCACTCGAAGGAGGAGATGCGTCGTAAGTACGAATACGACTGCATCAACTTGCTACAACGACTCTACTTCCGCTACAAGTCGGCGCGTCTAGCGGTAATCTCGTGATCTATTACTTGCGGTAGTTCCTTGGTTGCGCGGTATTTTTTTGTTTGTGCTATCGTAGCATTGCCACGTATCCCTACAGTGGTATCAAAGCCATGCCGTCTAGTTCTAGATTCGAATTGAACACATATTGTGATATGTGGCAGTTATAGATGTGATATATCTCTGTTTTGGCGGTGGTCGATATGATCGTCCATGTGCATTGGTGGTAAGATAGGTTTTTATTCGTTATTCCGTAATCATGCTTGCATGGCCGTATCACGACTTGCCTCTACCGGTCGGTTTCCGCCATCGGGGCAGACAGTGATCGTAAATCCATTGGAGCACGCGAAGATCAATGTGGTTGATCGATTCGAATTCGATCGATAAATGCGGATGTTTTATTGCGCTTGTTCACGATCACTTTGCATGATACTCCTACCGGTCGGAATTCGACCATCGGAGTATGCCGCAGTGTGTGGTCGTATCAAGGCAATGATCAGATCATTTCGTAATAGGGTTAATGTGATTAAACTGATGATTTCCAAGGTTCGATTACGTGAATAAGATTCATATTCTGAAAAAGAAAAAAATTCGAGCGCGCTGCCCTCGACCAGTGAGAGGCGCTGCCCCTTCAAACCCCGCCCGCTAACTGGCTAGCGGGATTGCCGTGCTGGGTAATCGGACCGCGCTTTTGTAGTGTGTTTTCTTGTTGCCCGTTAGAATGCTATTCCATGCTTAACTTGTTTTTACAGGTTGATGTGAATAGTATGACCCATGATGTGTGAGATGCATGCATGTGTGTAATGTTCATGACCTGCATGTCATGTTTATTGCAGCCCAAGGCTGTCTATATTTGTATAACGGTCTGCGTATCGACTTGTGATGCTAATTTACTCTTTGTAATTTTATCCCGCGTGCTGTTAGGAGTAATGGCTTAGTGGGAGTACTTGGAAGTTTGGCAACATGGAGACATTGCGAACAGGATGCTTGGCGATGGAGATCACCACCAGAAAGGGTCATACTATATCACGATGCAATTTGATTGTCTGTGAATGCCCTTATATTCCTGTTTATTTATTTCTATGCATGTTTTAATTGCTTGAAATGCTTTTAACATGGTAGAAATAAATTTCACTCAGGTAATATTAAGTTAAATTGATGCCCTCCCAATTAGCTGCACCATCCATAGTCTTGTATTTTAATAGTAAGTCTTGCTAAAGCAGAGTGCCATTAATATTCCTTGATTAGATGGGTTTGTGTCGGACACTTACACACAAGCGTTGGTCTAACTTAACAAGGTCATCATAACGGTTATGGACCTTGGGGCATAGGGTTGGTGCCGAAGCATAGAGATGCTGCCCAACAACAAGAGTCATATAGAGATATGATTAGCAAAGGGTTGCTTACCATATTCACTAATCTTCTAGCAGTGATGCCAAAGCTCACTAGTAGATTAACTGATTGTGGGTCTTGAATCACTAAATGTCATAAGAGGGATATGGTATTCAGTGCGAGTATCTTCATTAAATTGTTTAATAGAAGTTACTTTTCTTGAACAAATGTCTTAATGTTGCATATTTTATGTTGTAGATCATGGCACCATCTGCTGTACCTACATCCAGTTTTGCCTTACGTTCGATACTTGATAAAGAAAAACTGAATGGAACAAATTTTACGGATTGGTCCCGCCACCTGAGAATTGTTCTTAAGCAAGATAAAAAGGAACACGTTCTAGAGACCAATTCCTGATGTGCCTGCTGAGAATGCTGCTGCATCTCTTAAAATAGCCTATAAAAGGGCTTGTGATGAATCCCTTGATGTTAGTTGTCTCATGCTTGCTGCGATGAACTCAGACCTTCAGAAACAGTTTGAGAACATTGAGGTCTACAATATGATCGTGGCGCTCAAAGGCATGTTTGAGACACAAGCAAGGACTGAGAGATATGAGATCTCAAAGAAATTGTTTGGGTGTAAGCTAACTGAGAGTAGTCCGGTGAGCCCTCATGTGATCAAGATGGTTGGTTACACACAGAGCTTGGAAAAACTTAGTTTTCCACTTAGTCAAGAGTTGACTACAGATTTGATTTTTTGCTTCGCTTCCTGCAAGCTATGGACAGTTCATTATGAATTTTTCATATGAATTGCTTAGACAAAAATCTCACCAAACTGCATATGATGCTTAAGACTGCAGAGGACAGCATTAAGAAAAGCAACAGTCATGTGATGATTGTGCAAAAGAGTACTAGCTTCAAGAAGAAGGCTAAAACTTGGGTCAAACGTAAAGGCAAGGTTTCGGATGGGATCCAAACTGTTAAGCCTAAACCCACGATCAAGTTTGGCCCGACTCAAGAGAATGAATGCTTTTACTGCAAGGAGACAGACCTCTGGAAGAGGAACTGCAAGAAATACCTGGCTGATCTGAAAAGGAATGGTGTGACTAAAACTTCCACTTCAGGTATTAATGTTATAGATGTTTTTCTTGCTGATTCTTATGTTAACTCGTGGGTATTTGATTCCGGATCGGTTGCTCATATTTGCAATTCGATTCAGAGTCTAACAAGGAGTAGGTGATTAACAAGGGGTGAGATGTATCTTCACGTCGGGAATAAAGCAAGAGTTGTTGCATTAGCCGTCGGGACTTTGCCATTACTTTTGCCTTCAGGATTTATCATGGAACTAAATAATTGTTATTACGTTCTAGCCATAAGTAGAAATATCATCTCTGCATCATGTTTGATGGTAGAGGGTTATAAGTTCATTATAGAGAACAATGGTTGCTCTATATATTTGAATGAAATGCGTTATGGCTATGCTCCCGTTTTGAA
Source organism: Hsuehochloa calcarea (assembly GCA_036346395.1). Lineage (NCBI taxonomy): Eukaryota > Viridiplantae > Streptophyta > Magnoliopsida > Poales > Poaceae > Hsuehochloa > Hsuehochloa calcarea. Next base: position 19,906,719 of record CM070602.1, on the reverse strand, counting down.
CGGGTTGTTTATTTTGAATCTTGATGTTGCACCCATCTATAATATTAATGCAAAGAGGCTTCGGCCTAATGATACGAATTCCACATTTATTTGGCATTGTCGTTTGGGTCACATCAGTGAGAAACACATGAAAAGGCTCCATAGTGATGAAATTCTAAACTCATTTGATTTGGAATCATTTGAAACATGCGAATCTTGCCTGATCGAGAAGATGACCAAGACACCTTTCACTGGTCGAATGAAAGGCGTCGACTTGTTGGCACTCATATATCTTGATGTGTGTGGACCAATGAGCACGATGACTAGAGGTGGTTTCGATGCTTCATTACTTTCACCGATGACTTTAGTAGATATGGATATATCTATTTAATGAGGCACAAGTCGGAATCCTTTGAAAAGTTCAAGGAGTTCGGAATGAGTCTGAGAATCAACTAGGCAAGACAATCAAGTCCTTACGATATGATCGTGGAGGAGAATTTTGAGCCATGAGTTTGGTGATCATTTAAAACAATGTGGAATTGTTCCACGACTTACACCACCGGGTACACCACTTTGGATTTGATAAGGACATCCCTCCTTCGGATACGCATGACACAAAACCCTCCGGATCTGGGTCTTTGAACTACGGTTCTATGACAAGAGCTAGAGCACGTCACTTAATCGATCGGTAAAAGTCGTTTCTAGAAATTTGAGTGTATTATTGAGAACTCTATGATCTTTGCCTAATGGAGATGATTTACTTGTACTCGGGAATCTAGGACTACGACCAGTTCAAGAAGGTCTCGACCCTGCAAGAAGATCTCGACCACTACAAGAAGACCTACGACTAGTTGATTCGATTGGAGCAATTTACGACCGAAAAGCGAGCACGATGCTCGTTGGACACAATCTCGACCAAAGATAGCATGGACTCCTCAAGACCACCTAGGACCGGTCCTACGACCGGATCTTGATCGAAATCGCAACACAAGGTCTTTGCGTCACCATTTTGAAACTAATAAGACTTTGTAAGCGTAGCGAGGTCGAGTCCGGGTTGTATACGCTTCATCCCGGCGCACAACCTAGGTCGACCTCCTCCGTTCCCTATATATATCTGATGGCCGCCATAGTTTAGGCGGGTTTTCTTAGATTATTACGCCAATTGCGGTTTAGCGATTATCGGTTTGAGGAACCCCACTTGTAAACTTCATCCATATCCGCAATACAATTGATTGCATCTACCTTGTTCTTGTGAGTTGCTTGATTGCTTGCGGGAACAATAACCTTAATGGTAAGGTCGATCGCGTGCAAGCGTGGTCGATAACGGCGAAGCGTGCGGGTGTAGCGAATGCGGTGACGATCATTGGTCGGAAGCCTCAAAGCGTCAACGTCCTCACGGCGAACCAAATCGAACCTATCGGAAGATCGGGCGCCGTGACTCATCAAGTGGTATCGAGCAAAGGTTGCGTTAGGTAATTTCGTTTATCCTTTTGTTAGTTGTGTTCCCTCACCTAGAGTCGGAAAAAGCGCCTACAAAAGTTTTAGATCGTAATTATTCGATGTCCAAACCACTTTGTGCCTTTTGCAATTTTTTTCAGTTTCGCATTGTTGAGTTCGAGTCCATCGTCGGTATCTTTGTTCTGGTTTAGAGTAGCATTCTTGGTCTCTAGTCGATCTGTCGCCCGCCGTGCCACCGTCCATCATGGGCCTTACGACCTCCTTTTCGGCGACACCCATTCGACCACACGCGGGATTTACCATCGGTGGAATCGAACATCTACTCGGATCCGACCACCTCTTGAGCAACACCCATTCTACCATCCACTCGGGAACTACCACAGGTGGATTCGATCCTTGTCGGATTAAGTAGCATATGAGAACTAGCCAAGTTCGAGAGAGAGAGTATCTTTTAATTACCTATTTACCCTGCTCTCGGAAAAAGTTTGTGACCCAATCACCTCGCCGGATCGAGAAAAGGTAACAGAGAATTTTGGGCTTGGGTCACGTTTGAAAAAAGAAAGAAGAAAAGAAGCAAAAGTGCAAAAGAAAAGAAAAGAAGCAAAAAAGTGCAAAAGAAGCGAAAAGAAGCAAAAAGTGCAAAAGAAAAGAAGAAGAAGCGGTTCGACCACCCCTAGTTGGTCTCGTCACATTCGACCTTGCATCCTTTGGACTACTTTGTATCGAGTCCTTGTTTGATCGATGTTGTGCTAGGGCTAGGGGCACTTTTAGACCGACAAGCTGTGGCGAATCTTGTGGGCTTTGGTTGACTTTGCTAATCTGATTTCATTATTGCTATTCCTTACTACTAAACATTGCTGTCAGAGCTCCACATACTTTCGACCCTCAGTTGGATCCTCGCATTCGCCTCCGTAGTGATCGTACATCCCACCTTCGCCGAATTGACCACTGCTGCAATTTGGTAAGAAACTCGTAAGAGCTTGGTAAGGCAGCTTGAGAGTGTGTGATTCCACCCTCAGACCACCTAATAGTGATAGGGATAATACCTTTATGTTGTCTTTTGTCTCCTACTAACCATGTCGGTGAAGGATTGGATGCGCAAGAGTGTGTTTTGAGGAAGAGCTCATGGCGCTATTGGATGAACAACGCACTACCGTTAATGAGGGCGTCGACGGGAAGCTTCAAGCTACCACGATCACATTACAGCGCTCAATCAGCGATAGTATTGCGGCGCTCACTACGCCTCGAAAGAATGGTGAGCCGACCACCAAGCGTTGGTCGTGTGGAACCTCGAGTGCAGACCATGACCATGAGTTTAATAATGATAATGAGATGCGACCACGGCGCCTTTGATGCGACACAGCGGAACCGATCGAACTTCAACCGTCAAGGTATGAGAGGTAATAATATTCACAACATAATGCGCGTGTTAATGATGATCCATATGCTAAAGTTAAGTTCTCTATACCATCTTTTGCGGGTGCTTATGATCTGAAATATATCTAGATTGGGAGATGACGGTAGAAACGAAATTGAATGCTCACTTAGTTCGAAGTGCATAGAGTTAGGCAAGCCATAAGTGAATTTAAAAACTTTGCCATCATTTGGTGGAATAGGGTATGCAGAAGGATTAGCGCCTACTCGTGGGATGGGTTAAAGGTTGCTATCGTAATGATTTATCCACCTTCTTTTAAGCGTGATTTGCGTAATAAATTGTAGCGCTTAAACCAGGTAATAGATCAGTAGAAGAATATTATCGGGAGCTACAAATTAGCATGTTGTGTTGTGATATTATCGAGGATGAAGAAGCTGCAATGGCACGGTTTTATGGGGATTAAGGCGTGAAATTCGGGACATAGTGGATTACAAAGAATACAATAGCGTCTCTAGATTGTTCCAACTTGCATGTTTGGCGAAAAAAGAATGCGGGGGCGACAGCGAGGCCAAGGAACAACTTTGGGAGTATGTCTACACCACGACCGGTCTTGGGGCAAGCCAAAACAGCCCCACCTTGACTACGGTCTCGCCCCTCCACGAGTAGGCGCGTTCAGCGACACCTCCGACCACATCACATGCACGAGGTAAGTAAAGTTACTAGTGTGCGAGCACCGAAGAAGTTCTTCGTCGGTTGCTTCCTTTGGTCGTACCATCTTGGGATTGTGTGCCACCGTTGCAAGGAATGGGGCACGTCATGAGGGATCGCCCGATCGTGAGCATACCTTGCCACCAAAGGCGGTGGTTATGTAAGTACTAGTGATATTGAGGGCGAATATGTACTTGCGGCTAACATTGCAGTGGAGGAGATGAGATGAGCGATGATCTTGATGATGTAGAGGAACAAGTAGCTCTTTGTTGACACCAGTATCGAGTAAGCCTTGTTGCGCAGAGTCTTTGGCGCACAAGTGGAAGGCGGAGGAAAATCAGCGGCACAACTTGTTTGGACCAGATTTCGTGAAGGGCGAGCACTGTAGAGTCATCATTGATGGAGGAGCTGCAACAAGGAGAAAGTGGCGTCTAGTCCTAAGTCAGGAATTAAATTGAAGGGATGTGTTATGATTGCCACTAAATCAACTTGCTGAAATCTGTAATAAGGAGCTGCCATGCTATGCTTTGATATGCAAAAATGCCTTATATTAAGCTTGAGGACATAGCTAGCTCTTTGCCTCCTGCATTGCTAACCTTTTGCGGGAGTATGTGGATGTATTTCAAGCTGAGGTACCCGGGATTACCACCTATTAGAGGAATTGAGCATCAAATTGATTTGATCCGGGCGACTTTGCCAAGCCGTCTTGCATATAGGACCAATCCGGAGGAGACTAAGGAAATTCAGCGACAAGTCCAAGATCTTTTGGACCGTGGATGCGTAAGAAAGCCTTAGTCCTTGTCTTGTTCGATTCTTTTGGTTCCTAAGAAAGGCGGTAGTTGGCGTATGTGTGTTGATTGCGGGGCCATTAATAACATTACTATAAGGTATCGTCATCCTATCCCAAGGCTAGGCGACATGCTAGATGAATTGAGTGGTTCTATTATTTTCACAAAGATTGACTTGCGGAGTGGTTACCACAGTTAGAATGAAATTAGGAGATGAATGGAAAACGCTTTTAAAACTAAGTTCGGATTATATGAGTGGTTAGTGATGCCTTCGGTCTAACTAATGCACCTAGTACTTTTATGCGTTTGATGAGCGAGGTTTCGTCCTTTCATTGGAAAATTTGTGGTGGTTTACTTTGATGATATCTTGATTTATAACAAGTCACATGAGCAACACTTAAATCATATATGTGTTGTTTTTAATGCTTTGAGAGGCATACGTTTGTTTGGTAACCTCGAGAAGTGCACCTTTTGCCCGATCGAGTTGCGTTTCTTGGTTATGTTGTGACACCACAGGGCATTGAGGTGGATGAGACAAAGATTGTAGCCATCCAAAGTGGCGGCGCCTACTCTTGTGTCCCAAGTGCGGAGCTTCCATGGCTTCTTTGGATTCTATCGGCGCTTTGTGCGGGATTTGACACCATTCTTTGCACCATTGAATGAATTGACAAAGAAAGGAGTGCATTTCCAATGGGGACTGCACAAGAGAAGGCATTCAACTTGTTGAAAGAAGCTCACCCAAGCACCCTACTCCAACTCCACGATTTTGGTAAGACTTTTGAAATTGAATGTGATGCGATTGGGATTGGGATAGGTGGTGTATTGATTCAAGAAGTTAAACCGATTGCATATTTATGAAAAACTAAATGGGCCTAGTTTGAATTATTCCACCTATGATAAGGAATTGTATGCTTTAGTTCGAGTGCTTCAAACTTGGCGGCATTATCTATGGCCCAAAGAATTTGTTATACATTCGGATCATGAATCGCTAAAACATATTAGAAGTTAAGCTAAATTGAATAAGCGACATGCTACAGGTAGAATTTATTGAGTCATTCCCATATGTTATAAAGCATAAGAAAGGTAAGGATAATGTGATTCTTGATCGCTCTCTAGGCGTTATACCATGTTATCTCAACTTGACCATAAGATTTTTGGTTTGGAGTCCATTAAGAGTTTATATGTCCTTGATTTGGACTTTAAGGAAGTGCTTGAACATTGTAAAGGAGGAAGACATGGAATAACCATGTCTTGAATGATGGTTTGGTCTATCGTGCTAACAAGCTATGCGTTCAGCTAGCTCTGTTCGTCTTTTGTTATTCTGAGGGCACATGGAGGAGGTTTGATGGCGCATTTTGGAGCAAAAGGCAGAAGATGTCTGGCCACCCACTTCTTTTGGCCAAAGATGAGGCGTGATGTCGGCGCTACGTGGCTCATTGCACTACATGCAACAAAGCTAAGTCCGTCTCCTTCCACATGGACTTTATATGCATCTTCCTATTCCTAGCGCCCTTAGGAGGATATTTCTATGGATTTTGTTTAGGATTGCCTAGGACAAAGAGGGAGAGATAGTATATTTGTAGTAGTGGATCGATTTTCTAAAATGGCACATTTTATATCTGTCACAAGAGCGATGATACTACAAACATAGCTGATTTGTTTTTCGAAATCATTCGCTTACATGGAGTGCCCAATACTATTGTCTCGGATCGTGATGCGAAGTTTTGAGCCACTTTTGGAGATCACTTTGGAATAAATTAGGGACAAAGCTGCTGTTCTCTACTACATGCCATCCCCAAGCGATGGACAAGCGGAGGTTGTTAACATACGTTATCCACCATGTTGCGGGCTGTTTTAAAGAGGAACTTGAAGATGTGGGAAGAGTGTTTACCGCATATTGAGTTTGCTTACAATAGGTCGATACACTCCACCACCAAGGTAAGTCCATTTCAGGTAGTGTATGGTTTTAACCCCGTGCTCCTATTGATTTACTACCTTTACGACCTCTAAAAAATTAATCTAGATGCTAAGAAGCGTCTTGTATTTATTCTCAAGTTGCATGAAACCACTAAAGAGAATATCGAGCATATGGTGAAAGGTATAAGGTTCTTTGGAAGTAAAGGTAGGAAAGTTGTTAAATTTGAACCGGAGATTTAGTTTGGGTTCATTTGAGAAAGGATAGGTTTCGAATTAAGAAAATCAAAGTTGATGCCTAGAGTGAAGGACCGTTTAAGATAATTAAGAAGATAAATGATAAGCATATCAATTAGAATTACTGCAGATTTTGGGGTTAGCCCCATATTTAACATTTGATTTGAAACCATCGTGGGAGAAGAAGATGAGCTTGAGTCGAGGGCGACTCCAATTCAAGAGGGAGTATGATGAGGACATCCCTCCTTCGGATACATACGACACAAAACCCTCGGATCTGGGTCTTTGAACTACACGGTCCTATGACAAGAGCTAGAGCACGTCATTAATCGATCGAGTAAAGTCGTTTCTAGGGTGAGTGTATTATTTGAGAACTCTATGATCTTTGCCTAATGGAGATGATTTACTTGTACTCGGGAATCTAAGACTACGACCGGTTCAAGAAGGTCTCGACCCTTTGCAAGAAGATCTCGACCACTACAAGAAGACCTACGACTAGTTGATTCGATTGGAGCAATTTACGACCGTAAAGCGAGCACGATTACTCGTTGGACACAATCTCGACCAAAAATAGCATGGACTCCTCAAGACCACCCTAGGACCGATCCTCGACCGGATCTTCGACCGAAATCGCAACACAAGGTCTTTGCGTCACCATTTGAAACTAATAAGACTTGGTAAGCGTAGCGGTCGGAGTCCGGGTTGTGTGCGCTTCATCCCGGCCGCACAACCTAGGTCGACTTCCTCCGTTCCCTATATATATCTGATGCCGCCATAGTTTAGGCGGGTTTTCTTAGATTATTCGCCAATTGCGGTTTAGCGATTATTGGTTTGAGGAACCCCACTTGTAAACTTCATCCATATCCGCAATACAATTGATTGCATCTACCTTGTTCTTGTGAGTTGCTTGATTGCTTGCGGGAACAATAACCTTCGTGGTAAGGTCGATCGCGTGCAAGCGTGGTCGATAACGACAGCGTCGGGTGTAGCGAATGCGGTGACGATCGTTGGTCGGAAGCCTCAAAGCGTCAACGTCCTCACGACGAACCAAATCGAACCTATCGGAAGATCGGGCCGCCGTGACTCATCAGGATTGGAGTGTCCGAGCGGCGTAATCGGACCTTGTTGGACATGGTTCGGTCAATGATGAGCCAATCGGATCTGCCATTGTATTTTTGGGGTTACGCTCTAGTAAGCTGCCGCTTCACTTTGAGCAGATACCATCTAAATCGGTAGATAAGACACCATATGAGATATGGGCTGGGAAGAGTCCTAGTTTGTCTTTTCTAAAGATTTGGGGTTGTGATGTCTATGTTAAACGTTTGACGTTTGACAAACTCACACACAAGTCGGATATATGCTTCTTCATAGGATATCCTAGGGAAACCAAATGATATTATTTCTACAATCAAGAGGAGGGCAAAGTATTTGTTGCCCGAAATGGTATCTTTTTGGAGAAAGAATTTCTTTCAAAAGGAGTCAGTAGGAGTAAGATGCAACTCCAAAAAGTTCGAGAAACATCTTAAAGTGTTTCAACTCCTACTGAACCTCTACAGAACGAACAAAGTGTTATTGAACTTGTAAAAGAGACATCAGCCCCACGTAGATCTAAAAGGCCACGTCAATTTCCTATAAGGTATGGGCATGATGTATTATTGTTGAATAATGGTGAGCCTAACACTTATAAGGAAGCGATGATGGACTCAGACTCTGAGAAATGGCTTAGAGCCATGAAGACCGAGATAGACTCCATGAGTGTGAATCAGGTTTGGAACCTGGTCGAGCTTCTTGATCGTGTTAGAACCATTGAGTGCAAATGGATCTATAAGAAAAAGATTAATATGGTTGGAAATGTTCACATTCATAAGGCTTGACTTGTGGCAAAGGAGTTTCGACAAGTTCAAGGAGTTGACTACGATGAGACCTTCTCACCAGTAGCGATGCTTAAATCTATTCGGATCATTCTACCTATTGCTGCATATTTCGATTATGAGATATGACAGATGTATGTCAAAACGGTTTTCCTTAATGGAAACCTAAGTGAGGATGTGTACATGACACAGCCTGAAGGTTTTGTCGATCCAAAGAATGCTAGTAAAGTGTGCAAACTTCATAAATCCATTTATGGGTTGAAGCAAGCATCTCAGAGTTGGAATCTGCGTTTTGATGAGGAAATCAAAAAGTTTGGTTTCGTCAAAAACAAAGAAGAACCTTGTGTTTACATGAAGGTTAGTGGGAGAGCACTTGTAATCCCAATCTTATATGTGGATGACATATTATTGATTGGGAATGACATTCCTATGCTGGAATCCGTTAAGATATCATTGAAAAATAGTTTTTCTATAAAAGACCTAGGAGAGGTAACATATATCTTGGGAATAAAGATCTATAGAGATAGATCAAGAAGGCTAATTGGATTAAGCCAAAGTACTTACATTGACAAAGTGTTGAATAGGTTCAACGTGCTTGATGCAAGAAAGGGTTCTTGCCTATGTCACATGCCATAACTCTTAGCAAGAATCAGCGTCCTTCGACCACTGATGAGCGAGATCGTATGAATAGTATTCCATATGCTTCGGCCATTGGATCTATTATGTACGCCATGGTTTGTACCCGACCAGATGTATCATATGCTCTAAGTGTTCTGAGCGGATACTAGGTGATCCGGTGAAGGTCATTTGGACGGTGTGAAAAACATTCTTAAGTACTTAAGAAGGACTAAGGATGTGTTCCTAGTTTATGGCGGTGATGAAGAGCTCGTTGTAAAGGTTACACGATGCAAGCTTCCAAACCGACAAAGATGATTATCGTTACTTAATCGGGTTTTATATTCATTTTGAATGGAGCGTGATGAGTGGAAAAGTTCTAAGCAAGAAACGGTTGCTGATTCTACGACGGAGGCCGAGTACATTGCAGCTTCTGAAGCTGCGAAAGAAGGTGTTTGGATAAGGAATTTCCTTGCTGAGTTGGGTGTAGTTCCGAGTACCTTATGCCCATTGGATCTCTATTGTGACAATAATGGAGCCATTGCGCAGGCTAAGGAGCCGAGATCCCATCAAAGTCAAACACATACTCGAGCGTTATCATCTTCTTCGCGGACTGGTCGATAGAGAAGATGTTAAGATATGCAAAGTTCATACGGATTCAAATGTTGCTGATCTGTTGACTAAGCCTCTTCCACAGCCTAAGAATGAGGCGCACACAAGAGCTATCGGTATTAGATACTTAAATGATTGACTCTAGTGCAATTAGGAGACTGTTGGAAATATGTCCTAGAGGCAATCATAGAGATGATGATATTTCATTATGTTCATGATTTTGATAATATGTTATCGTGTTCCTTGAATGAATCATTTGTTATAGATCAATAAGTACGTGACTTGTTGGTGGAACTCTTTAACTTATATGATGTCATTCTAAATGTATCCTTAGTCGGAGGTCCTTTGGTGAACACGGTGACTCTATGACTAGCACATGTATTGATTGATGACCTTGTTTCACCGGTCATTGATATGGAGATATCGAATCAATAATGTGAGCACATGTTAGAGAACATGGTGTTGGATAGACCCATCATTGGGACACTATTGAGATTGTTATGAATCTTTGTGTCATTAGTTGGTCTCAAGTAATGATGATGTATAATCCTTAGACCTGAGATCAGTATAGTTTCCTACATGTGTAATAGCACTCTTAGGGGTTGCCAAAAGCTACTCCATAACTGGGTAGTTATAAAGGTAGCTTTCGGGTATGCTATGAAATATGCGGAGGGATTTGACTGGTCGAGATGTGATTTGCCCCTCCTAACATAGCAGGAGAGATGTCTCTGGGCCCCTCGTGGTGATCGGATAAAGAAAGTGCATGGCCATGCCACTAGTGGTCAAATTGTCGACCACATGATGTTATCCGACACTCGATCAAGAAAGTATTGAACAGTCCATGGTTGACACATCATCTCACCTGGAGTTCAACCAGGCATCGTGAGGCAAAGGGAGAATGCATGAGTAGGTTGCTTAGTTCGATCAGATACATACTAGTCGTATGGAGATACGAGCTGGTCGTAGATTGGTCAAACGTAATCACAGAATGGTAAGAACCTGGTCGTAAGGAGTTACGACCTGGTCGTGACCAATTACAACCTGGTCGTATAGAGGTACGAACTAGTCGTAAGTAATGAGGATCTGATCATAAATCATATTACATCAAGGTTCGTCCGATTTATTCTATGTGTCTTTCGGAATCGTTATGTGCTGCTAGGTGCCGCTAACGACTAGTGATCGAAAAAGAGTTTCCGAGTCATAACCGATTACACATGAACCTGTGGGGTCGCACACTTAAAGGGAAATGATCTGTTTTGGATGGCGATCCGAATTCGTATAGGCCACTAGTTCCTAATGGGCCTCCAGGCCGAGACCCATCATGGATGCATATATAAAGAAGGGCGGTGGCATGGGGTAGATGAGAGGATGATCTTTGGAAGAACTCCCGAAACTCTAATAGCCACGCCTTCTCAACCACGCTGCTGGAGCTAGCACTCCTGCGCGTGGTGATCCTGCCCCGTACGTGTGGATACTTCGGATGTATTGTTGCAAAGCATCAGCACTAGGATGATCCGCGACTTGTGTTGATCACTGGAGTCGGAGAAGAAGTCGTGTGGTGGGTACGACCACTCGGAGAAGCAGACGCGCGACGAGCACAACCACTCGAAGGAGGAGACGCATCGTAAGTACGAATATGACTGCATCAACTTGCTACAACGACTCTACTTCTGCTAGGAGTCGGCGCGTCTAGCGGTAATCTCGTGATCTATTACTTGCGGCGGTTCCTTGGTTGCGCGGTATTTTTTGTTTGTACTATCGTAGCATTGCCGCGTATCTCTACACCCCGCCCCCTCGAGGTCGTTTTGCCGAGCAAGCCGTCCTCGTCCTCGACATGCAGGACGTGCTCGAGCGCTTCACATTCGACACCATCTGCATGGTTGCGTTCGGGCACCACCCCTGCTACCTCGCCGACGGCGGGGTCTTGGCGCTGGCCAGGTCGGCTCCGGTGGACGGCCAGCCTCCACAAGCACCATCCACAGCCTCACGCGTTGGCGACTTAGCCTGCGTCCAGGGAAGCTAACATTCTTCATTTTTTATGTTCTATGTTTGTTTTTCTTGTTATGATGTTGTGGCCCATTGAAAATAATGTTGCGTACTGTTCTTTGAAATATTGCATCTGTAGAAAAAAAAATATTGCATCTGTAGAAAAAAAATATTGCATCTATATAAAAAAATGTTGCATACTGTTCACGATGATGTTATAATTTTTAAAAATATATTTTTTCCAGATGCTTTGTTTTGATTTGTGATGTTGCAACCGTTATCCGGGGATGTTGCATGACACCTTTTTCTTTTCTTTTCTTTTAGAGACTAATTACATTTTTATTTTAGTGTAACTCAATTTTGGAATATCCCATACCTCAAACAACTCTCACAACCGTATAAGAAAAGATGAATTAATTTATTTTGTGCATTACTTAGCAACCGAACCACGTGATTAAGAATATCAAAATCGCATTTAATTTATTTCCAGCTCACAACTCAACTGTCGTCACCACGTGACCTAGAAGAATAAGCTGAATAGCTGACATATCAAGTACTTATATCATACGCATTGCTCACAGCCCTAACAAAAAATATTGTCATTGGACTATATGTAGGAGTCGTGCTGGAGATTATACCGTCGTTGATACGATACAATACAATACAGTTATACAACGAAATATCCACACATTCTTTAGCGAAATTGAGTAGTATACGCAATAATCAACTGGAGATTCGGTTGTTCGACTGATCGAGTAGGCAGTCATACGCATACACTCTAATTCAATTCTTATACGCCATGACAAATCTGTCAAGATAGGAGTACTGATTTGTCAAGAAATGAGTAAACACAGACATAAGAATTATAAACAAACCAAAGATGCTGATAAGGATCCTACTAGCTGATTAGATGGATTCTGATTGTTAGCTTAATTTTTCATGGTACCACTTGAAGATCAGTAGCAATCTTACAAACCAATTCAATAAATTGAATAGTAAGAAAATCATTGCACTCACAAACCAATTTAATAGATTGAATTGTAAGAAGTATCATCTGGTGAACAGTACTCCAAGGTGAACAATGCTCCGAAACAAGAGATGGATATCTTAATCTCCCTCTTAATCTTTCTCTCTCAATCTCTTCAACTCTTTTCACAACTCATAAACACACGATATACGCCAAAACTGTTTTTTCTGATTTTTATTATTTAAATCATAACTTGTCCACTTACATGGTGCATGCATAGGGGGTTTATATAGCCTCCCACGCAAGCACAAATAGACTCGGATGAATAGTAATGCGAGTCGGATAAATAGTATCCGAGTCAGTGAACAATCGCATGAACAGTATCCAAAACTAGATCCTATTGCAAACTCGTACTTTAATTCAAAATTTAAACTGCTCTAATTTCGGAATAAAAATATTAAAGACCAATTAGCTGTCCGAATTGGATCCAAACCTAACCAACCCACGCGTCATGTCCCCGGTGTCCTCCCCATGCATGGCCAAGTTTCCCTCTCGGTTTCCTTGTGTCGTGAGCTTTCCTTCTCTTAGTTTCTTGCACGAACTTGTTACATACACTTGATGCTTCCTTTGATGCTAATGCAACCCTTGATTCCATGTCACCATATGTCTTTCTTGACTGCCCGCATACACTAGGGTTTTATCCCAAGAGCACGTTCCCTCTCGTTGGCCAGCATCTCCATCCACCGTCTCAACCTTAACAATATTTTGTTTTATCTTTTGTTGCAAAACAACACCAATAACACCAATTTGAGTTCTAGTATTAATTTACAATTTAAAGATGCAAACTAATACTTTAATAGTACTTATGGCTGTAGCAGATGCATAGTTATGAGTTCTAAGCTCTGACCTTTTTGGCCTAACTTAATTCATACATGTTTGGTCTAGCATAAAGCTGCCTTCTTTTTTATAAAACAATCTCGAAGATAAGCGGATAAACCCAACTTATTAAACTTTGGCGCGCTAAATTTGCAAGTTTAAGTTTAATTGACCATTTCTTCGAGAGAAGTGCTTCACTGCTCTCTCTAGCCGAAATCAAAACTTAAGTCTCATGCATGCATTAACTCAGGTCAAAGTTTGTTGACTACTTACTCCCTTCCTCTAGTCACGAAAGGAAGTCGTTTTAAATATTAATATGATCTTTAAAATACCACTTTAACTCTTTATTTCTATTATAATATATTTATAAAATCTATTAAAATTATAAAATTATGGTATTATACTTTGAGACAAATCTATATATATCACTTCCATATGATCATTCTAAATATTTAAAAGATATTAATAATCAAAGTTCATAAAATATGAGTACATGTTATCCAAAATAACCCTTTCTGTGACCGAAGGAAGTACTATACAGTAGCACCGTACTTTAAGATCGATGACAAAGACGGTGACACGGATGGCAATATCGAACTAAGGATAAACATAATTAAGAAACGTAATGGATGCTACAAAAGTATATACGCAACTTATATAACGTGTTAGGTATAAATAATAATGGTTCGATTGTGTCATTAGACTCAAATTTCTCGTTGCAACAACGCTTTATTCGGTGATCATAGCTATCTATTTAATCAATTTATACATGAATGATATATTTTAGAAACTTACTAGAGATCAGATAATTGATATTGTCCTAAATCTCAGGCACCTTTTGACTTCAAAGTGGCAGTCGGTGAGGCAAATGCGCGATGCAGCTATGGCTAGGAGCGGAGCCAAAATATTATCTTACGCGCGGGCGCGCTGGGGGCGGTATACTAGTAAAATATATTATAAATTTTATACGCTAAATATGTCTCCGACAGTCACTACTACAGAACACGTCATCACAGACGGTTCGGAACCGTCATCACAGACGGTTTCCGAACCGTCTATATTTATACGTCTGTGATAACAAGCAGTTCTGAAATAGAACCGTCTGTGATAAGCCGTCATGGTAATAGCCTTCATGACGGTTTCAACATAAAACCGTCGCGTAATCGGCGACCCTAGCTACATTGTTTCTGTTTTTGGCCACCTCGGGAATTGCTAGCCATGCCCTCGAAAACAAGCATGTACAAAAATGCGGATACATCGCAGAGAATCAATTGTTGACAACTCAAATTGACCATTACTCAAAATAAATTAATAAAGATCGAATTTGTTGAAGTATTTTTGCTATAGTTGTACAATTGGATTACAATTAAATCAATTGTTTGCGTGAATCTGGCTCGGCGATGGAGTGAAACTCTCCTTTGTTAACTATTTACGTCATGATAAAGGTGCATAGTCGCCTCGAACTTCCACGAGCTCTTGCGCAACGAGTCCATATAAATCTATTATCAAACCTGCCGCTAGGTCAAGAAAAAATGGTAAGGATATATATTTGAATTTACAATTACAAAAAATTATTTGAGATTGACAAACCTCCTGGATTCTTCATCTTAGCACTAATGATTTCTTGCATATGATGGCAAGCGAGAATGCACATAGCTCATCATTTTTTTGTCAAGCGACCGCAAAAATAGAATTACATATGTACGTATAGTCGATTGAAGACAAATTTTTATGAAGTATGGTATATATAGGATTATTGTGTTGTAGCGCATCTGGAAATTTCGTCCCCTGTGTTAGTTGGTATTTGGATCCATCAGATCTTCCTTGTTGGCTAACATAGGAGATGAACGAACTACATAATTGAAAAAGTTATCCTCGGGCATTTCAAACGAAGGAAGACTACAATAGAGTTATGTATGGAGGAAATGATCATACTTGTCGAGTATTCCTTGCGAAATCTTCAAGTCGTGATCGCTTCGACTAGGAATCAAGATATATCGCAGTTGTTCCTCTTGGGTATAATGACTAAAAGGATCCAGTGGTACCTACTCATGTATGTCGCTATAACTATTAAACCTAAGTTAAAATGAAATTTGAATAGCAAATAGTGAAGCACTTACCCACGTTGTAGGGCACCAAAGATGTAGTCCTTGCGATTACGAAGAAGCAATGACGTCGTTATATAGTTCTCGGCGAAGGTCGCGTGCGCTGGATGGTTTGCATAGATACCACGTGTGGGTCGAGGAAACCCACCGTTCTCGCCCTTCCCGGACATTTTCATCATGTATCTATACATAAGCAATGAGTTGCGATATTTATCCGTATTACATGAATGTAGAACTTGATTGTACACACTTACAGTGTCCAACATCGTAGAAGCGAGGCGTCGAGGGCTTCGAGATTGAATAGGTTGAATAAGTCGTTGAACCCCACCACGGTTGCCCTACCCGTTGAAGAAATGCTCATCCTTGTATGCGACGGTGATTCGATGTCGCACCCTTCTTTGCGGTATTCCGCAAGTACGAACATGCAAAGCGACAAGCAAATCCAGCGTGGGCTAATTGTGCGTTAGAGCACAGCGGTTTCCGATGGAGTACTTCCGTGCTTACGGGACTTGGGAGGCGGCTTAATGTTCGTCGATTTGGCCTTAACGATTGGCAGCGTCTTTGTCGGACCCCGGGATTCACACAACCCCGAGACCCTCTGTGCATACCAAGCTAGTCCCATGATCAGTAGCTAGCTCGCACAGTTGCAACAATGATGTAATCATAACCATTCAACAACGAACTAATGAAGCGCACAAAGTAATATTAATTAAAGCAAAGAAAGACCTTATGGTCAAGGTTCTTACAAAAGTCGCCTCACAAGGCTTAATCACAACAGTATCCGGCGGAAATCTCAAAATACGTGGTGCCCAATCGACATGCCCACAGGCAATCGAGTGGAGGACGTGACCTAGTTCGCGAAGTCTTCAAAGTAGCCTTCTTCGTAGAACTCAATATTTCCTGATTCTTCTGCTGGGATTGATCAACAAAAGGCATAAAGCCGTGAGTACATAAAGTACTCGACAAGTCGTAGAAATGTATGCACATAGTATTCATGACGAGGCTTAAGCAAGGATGGCTTTATGGTTAATTTGCGTAAAGCAAGTTTAACATAGAATACAATAATTAGATTGCAAAGCGAGATTTTAAAAGAATAATACATAGATAACCAAGTTCTTTTGAATCAAGCAAAGGAACATCTCGTTCACTTCCCAACCATTCCAACCAAACCTTTCCATCGAACCAAACCACATTTTTGAAAATGCTACCCTTGCGCGAAATCACTGTGCATGTCCGTGGCAGGGGACACGGCTATTCAATAGATTTTTAACACTCTGCAGAGGTTGTACAACTTTACCCACAAGAGATAAATCACTCAGATCGTCCGCCACACACTTCCGAGGTGTGCGACTAAGTGATTATCACAAGGCCTTTACAAAGTTCCATTTTGCCTCGGTTACGCCGCTAA
Organism: Hsuehochloa calcarea; assembly: GCA_036346395.1. Classification (NCBI taxonomy): domain Eukaryota; kingdom Viridiplantae; phylum Streptophyta; class Magnoliopsida; order Poales; family Poaceae; genus Hsuehochloa; species Hsuehochloa calcarea. Next base: position 19,889,820 of record CM070602.1, on the reverse strand, counting down.
GGTTTAGCCCTCCACGGCCCCTCGCGCGCCAATAATCAGCCACAACAGAACCGACCCAAAACTTCCCTAATTAGTTGGCCAGGTCCGTCCCATACCGGACTTGTGGTTGCACGAGGTGGCCCAGATCAATGACTTGCAAAGTTAAGTCCTTAGTTGGCTGCTCAGACAAGTCTACCACAACCCAATGTGCATCACACACCCACCTTAACTCCCTACCTCAAGCCCGAGCATAAATCATTTTTGTTCATTCCGACCAAATGGCAATCCTCGCCATGGCACAACATCTTTAATAAAAGTGGCCTCACACCACTGTTCCATAGTTCCATTAGTCAAATTTCATTAATCATTGAACATGTGATCGAAAGTCTCGCGGGTAACTAGAGCATGTCTAAGCAATAATACGCACCCAAGTTGGTAATAAAACCATGTCCAACTAGTAATAACCATCCTAAGGTGTCCAAGGATATATGTCATTCAAGGAGACATTTCATTTTCAATTCATCAAGGAAGCATAATGGCAATTTGGTAATTATCTACTCCCAAAACCATTTTTAATAAAACTAGCCATGCATGATAATTTAAATCAGTATACATTTGTAAAATGGGTTCAACATGGTCAAAGGCCTACGACTTGCCTTCGTTGACGAGGAGGGTCTTGATCGTCGGTCGAAGAATCTTCCGAGCAGCGGAATCTACACGTGCGAGAATAGCAATAATAAATAAAACAGCACCAAATGAACTCCAAAAATTACAAAACCAGAACCAAATGAAAGGGGCTGAATTTATATGAATTTAGAAATTTGGATCACCCAAATCGGAGTTCGGATGAGAAAGTTATGGCCGAAAGAAGTTGAAAATCACATGAAATGATAGAATTGGGGTTTTTCTGGAATTTCAGGAATTTCCGGAATTATTTTTCAACGGGAAAATCGGGATTTTGACGTCAGCGGACACGTGGCGCCAATTGGGCTGCCACGCGGGATAGGGTGCGGACGTGGCGCTGGCGTGGCGCCCACGTGGACGCCTACATCGGCTGAGCGCGGTGCGGCAAGGTGCCACTGGTCCATCGCGCGCGTGAGCGGCGAGTCCACCAGCAGCGTCAAGACTGCTCACGGCATAGTCTGCGGGCCCACCCAGATGAGGAGGAAGCGGGGAGAGAGAGAGAGAGAGTGGCGGCGGCCGGAGTTGCGGGAGACGCAGGCGACAGCGCCGGGAGGAGGGCCGGCGGACGGGAGGGCGCCCGAGGCAGCGGCGGCTACTGGGAAGGCGACGGCGGGTCGACAGCGCACGAGGAGGACCGAGGCGGCGCAAATGGCGGCGGCGGCTCGGCCGAAGGAGGAAGAGAGGGAATAGTGGCGAGAGAGAGCGAGGGAGGAAGGAGGAGGGGAGAAAGGAGAGGAGAAGGAGGCGGGGCCGGTGCGCTCCTTAAATCTGGCGGAGGGTCACGGGGCGAGGGCGCACGCCGGGAGGTCACAGGCGGAGGAGAGAGGGCGCTGCTTGAACAGCAGCGCGCGCTTAGGGCGAGGGAAAGGGGAGCGGCAACCGAGGCGTTAGCGCGGAGGAGGGCTCAGGCGGCGGAGGGACCGAGGTGGCGGCGAGATTCGCGCGCGGAGTTCACTGGCGCAGAGGAGAGAGAGAGAGAGACGCGTGCGGGAGAAGAAGACAACGGGAGGAAGAAGAATAGGAGCGGGCGGGCGAGCACGCCGGTCCGATTTTGATCGGACGGTGGCAGCGAGCGCGCGCGGAGACGCGAGATGAGCGGAGGAGAGATCGGACGGTGGCGACCGAAGCGCGGCGAGAGCGGAGAGACGGCCGGGAGTGGGCAGCGGGGCCTTGGCCGCGCGGGGAATAGTGGTGGGCCGAAGAGATTCGGCCCACAAACAGTGAACGGGATTTTCCAAAATTTTCGATTTTCAGAAATACAAACAATTGAAAAGGCTTTTTAGAAAATAGCAAATAGAGTCCAAAAATTCTAGAAAAATTCATAGAAATTCCTTGAATTATTCTGGACTTAATAAAAATACTTTTAACTTTAATTTTTCTTTTCCTTTTGCAAATAAAATAGTTTTTAATTTCGGGTAAAATGAAAATAAATTTTTAAAATCCAATAAATCCAAGAAAACACTTAAAATAGTACTTTTGATTTTAAATACCAGAAAACTCAATTAAACCAACTTTAATTTAATTGAAGTTTGATTAATTCATATTAAACCACAATTGATTCTGAAATTCCAAATTAAGCTTTTGGCAAATAGAAGCAAATGGTTCTCTTTTAAAATTTTGAAAATCTCTGAAAAAGCGGGACGCTACAAACCTACCCCTCTTAAAGGGAATCTCGACCCCGAGATTCAGGCTGACTAGGGAATAGGTGGGGAAACTCGGCCTTCAAGTCATCTTCTCGTTCCCAAGTGGCTTCTTCTTCGGTGTGGTTGCTCCACTGGACCTTGCAGAAACGGATGGTCTTGCTTCTTGTTACTCGCTCTGCTACTTCCAAGATCTTGATGGGGTGCTCCTTGTAGGTGAGGTCTTCATGCAGGGCAATTGCTTCCATTGGCATCTGCTCTTCAGGCACACGCAAACACTTCTTCAGTTGTGACACGTGGAAGACGTTATGCACATCCGCAAATGGCGGGAGCTCCAAGCGTAGCGACTTCTCCTCTTGGGCTAGAAGCTGGAAAGGTCCGATGTACCTTGGTGCAAGCTTTCCGCTTACTCAAACGACGCATCCCTTTGAGAGGCGACACCTTGGTACACATGATCACCAGTGCAAATGCTAGATCTCGCGGATTATCGGCATATAACTCTTCCGCTCGTGCGGGCTGTTTTCAGCTTTTCTCGGATTGATCGAACTTGCTCTTCGGCTTTTTCCAAAATATCTGGCCCAAACACTTGTCTTTCACCCACTTCATTCCAATACAATGGTGTTCTCGATTCTTCCATAAAGAGCTTCAAATGGAGACATCTGGAGGCTTGACTGTAATCTGTTGTTATAGGAAAACTCGCATAAGGTAACATTTGATCCCAATCATGCGATTTGCTAAGGCACAAGCCCTCAAAGATATCTTCTAGAATTTGATTTACTCTTCTGTTTGACCATCCGTCTGGGATGATAAGTCAGACTAAAATTTAGATTAGTACCCAAAACATCATGCAACTTCGCGAGAATCTTGAGGTGAACTGGGTTCCTCGATCGACACGATCTTCTTGGCACTCCATCTTTGGCACACTATCTTTGCCATGTACAATTCTCGCCATCTATCACGAGTAAGTAGTCTTGGTAGGAGAAAGTGAGCAACTTTGGTTAGACAATCCACAATTACCAGATGGAATCATATCCTGACCTTGTTCTTGGCAAACCAGTAATAAAATCCATGCCAATTTCTTCCCATTTCCATTCAGGCACTCTCAAGGGTTGCAGGAGTCCAGCAGGTCTTTGATGGTCGGCTTTAACTCGCTGACAGACATCACACTGAGCTACATACTCGGCAATCTCACGCTTCATGCTAGGCCACCAATACATTTCTTTAAGGTCTTGGTACATCTTTGTGCTTCCAGGGTGAATGGAGTACAAAGTTTCATGGGCTTCCTTGAGGATCAGCTGCTTAAGCTCTTTCTGATCTGGAACACAAATTCGCTTGTCAAACCAAATGGTGCCTTGCTCATCTTCTGAAAATCTCAGGGCTTTACCCTTCTTCATGTTGCTCTTAATTTCCTTAATATTGACATCTTCAAATTGAGCTTCCTTGATCTGATTCTGCAAAGTGGGTTGAACTTCTAGGGCAGCTAGGTAACCTTCCTCAACCAACTCTAACTTGAGCTTCTGGAATTCTTCATGGAGGGCTGGCTGATTTTCCTTGATCGACAGGGTATTGCAGTAGACTTTTCTACTCAAGGCATCTGCCACAACATTAGCTTTGCCTGGGTGGTAATGGATTCCAATATCATAATCCTTGATCAACTCTAACCATCTTCTTTGCCTCATATTAAGATCGGCTTGAGTGAAAATGTACTTCAAGCTCTTATGGTCCGTATAGACTTCGCAGCGATTACCAATAAGGTAATGACGCCATATCTTTAAAGCGTGCTACTCAGACTAACTCCAAGTCATGCGTGGGGTAATTTACTTCATGAGGCCTCAATTGACGGGAAGCATAGGCTACTACCTTCCTTTCTTGCATCAGGACACAACCAAGTCCTTGCCGGGATGCATCACAGAAAATCTCAAAATCCTTCCGGACATCGGGCAAAATCAACACCGGAGCTGTGGTCAAACGCTTCTTCAACTCTTGAAAACTTTGCTCACAATCCGTTGTCCAAGCAAATTTCTTTTCTTTCTTCAACAGCTGAGTGAGGGGTCTTGCTATCTTGGAGAATCCTTCTATAAATCGACGATAGTATCCTGCCATTCCAAGAAAACTTCTGACCTGAGGCACCGACTTGGGTGACTCCCAATTACACATCCGTAACCTTACTAGGGTTATGAGATACTCCTTGGCGGACATGACATGTCCCGGAAAGTAACTTCTTTCATCCAAAACTCACACTTGCTGAATTTAGCATAGAGTTGATGATCTCTAAGCTTATTCAGGACCAAACGGAGGTGCTCTTCATGCTCTTCTTCACTCTTGGAATACACTAGAATGTCGTCAATAAAGACAATGACGAACTTATCCAAATACTCCATGAATACTTTATTCATCAAGTTCATAAAGTAGCGAGGGCATTGGTTAATCCAAATGACATGACCGTGAACTCATGCATCCATATCGGGTTGAGAAAGGCGTCTTGGGAATATCTTCGGACGAATCTTCAACTGGTGGTATCGACCTCAAGTCTATTTTGGAGAACACTCCGGCTCCTTTCAACTGATCAAATAAATCATCGATCCTCGGCAGAGGGTACTTGTTCTTGATGGTGACCTCATTGAGGGCTCGGTAATCCACACACATCCGTTGGGTACCATCCTTCTTTGCAACAAAGATCACTGGGGCTCCCCAAGGTGAAGAACTTGGTCGGACAAAACCTTTCTCTTGCATTTCTTCAATCTGCTTCTTCAGCTCAACCAAATCATTGACAGGCAATCTGTAGGGTCTCTTGAAAATAGGTGCAGTGCCTGGAACTAGGTTGATGACAAACTCCAAGTCTCGATGCGGTGGCATTCGGGTAGGTCATCGGGAAAGACATCCTAAACTCTCGACTCACCGCACTTCCTCCAAAGATATAACACTGGCGCTACAGACTAAATCTCCAGCTAGCTTCTCTGGGGAGGCTTCAAACTTTACTTTGGTTCCATCCGGACTGACCAAAGTAATGCTTCTACCACCACAATCCAAGAGGGCTTGGTGATTGGCAAGCCAATCCATTCCCAAAATCACATCAAGAGACTTGGTGTCTATGATGATGAGATTAGCAAGGAATTCTACCCCTTCTATGGTCACTTTAACCTTAGGGCAACCTTGGTTCGTACTCAATTCGAGCAGGAGATTGAACCAACAAAACACTTTTAAGAGGCAAAACTTCCAACTGGTGCCTTTCAAAGAAACTCAGAAACAAGCGAATGCGAAGCTCGAGAATCAAACAAAGCAATGGCGAGTCTTTGAATTGACAAGAAACTTACCCAGCACGACGTCCGGGGCTGCCTGGGCTTCCTCCACAGTGGTGTGGTTCACACGACCTCTTCCAAAAGGCTGAGGAGTCTTGACTGGTGCAGTTGGAGTTTGAGGGGCTCCACGTCCGGCTCTGAGTGGGGTCTGGTGGAGTGGCTCCTATGTTGAAACGAACAGGAGAAGGGCCTTGCCTCTGCGGGCAACTATTGGCGAAGTGCCCCAGCTGATGGCACTTAAAGCAGGTGATCCCGGCTGCAGGGTTGCCGTTCCTTGGTCTGCGCAGTTCTTTGGTTTATTGAAGCTGCGGTCACTTTGGGCTGCTTTGGCGAGTCTTTGCTAGGGGCTCTGAATGTGACAGGTGGAGCAACACGGGCAGGAGGCGGAATATTCATTCTGACTCTCTGGGAGTGAGACTGATGGGCACTGTGCTGCATCATCTTTCTCTTGCGGGATTCTTCAAGCTCACGGCGGGATTCCTCGATGAGCATGGCCTTGTTCACCAGGTGCTGGAAATCTGCATAGTCATTCCCAATGACTTGCACCTTCAAGCTGGGGTTGAGTCCTCTCTTGAAGCGCTTCTGGCGGGCATCATCTGTGGCAACGTCCTGCAGGGCATAACGGGACGGTGAGTGAACCTATTAAGATATTCACTCAGCGACATGTTGCCTTCTTTGCGACTCACGGAACTCATTCTTCTTCATTTCCACCTTTCCATCAGGGATATGGGAGTGGCGGAAAGCTCCTGAAAACTCAGCCCAAGTGATACTATCAGGGTTTCCATGGGCGGCACAATAGTTCTCCCACCATTCTGCAGCAGTGCCTTCAAGCTGGTGGGTGGCATATAGAACCTTCTCGCGATCATCACAACGGGTGATAGCGAGCTTCTTTCCATGGAACGTAACGGTCATCCGCGTCCAATGGCTCAGAGGAGTTAGAGAAAGTGGGCGGATGGGTCCTTAGAAACTCTGCCACCTAGGCCGAGAAACAGGGGTGGAGGAGGCGTGGGCGTGGCGGTGCTTGGTTGTTACGATTCATCATTGCTAGCGAGCGCGGCGATGCGGTCTGGCGATTCATCATCTGAGTCATGTTCTGCATCATAGAGCTCATCAGCTGCGTCTGGGCTGCCATGAACTGACTCAAACCCGGATCTGCACTGGCGGCCTGGGAAGACGGGGCATTGGTACTTGGAGTCTCATCCTGGCTCGCGGAGTTGCGGGTCTGAACCATCTGCGACAAAGCTTCACCGGTTTAATAGACGAGAAGAAGAAAGCAATTTAGATGAGAGGGAAAGCACGGAGATGAGCGAGAAACAAGGGAGATAGATGGATCAACCTAATGCGGGCAAAGTTGGTTTACCCAACGAACGGATAGCCGGAAAGCTATCAAGAAGCAAACAAGAAAGAGACCCTTAAGCACAAAAGCACTATTACGCAGACCTAAACGACTCTAAAACGAGGGAGGGCAACTACCAATCTAACTTATATGGAGGGTCGACTTGAATCAGGCGGTGGATCCTGAACTTCAAAAACTTCCATTGCTTGATCTTGAAGGGCTCGATTCTAGGGATAATCCAGAGATGAGGGAGTCAATTAAAATTTGGAAAACCAAGTTTCAGAAAAGATAAGATAAAAGAACTCAAGAATGATATAAGAGGGTAAGATGATAAGAAAAGAATAGGACAAGGTAAGAAAGAACAGAATAAGATGAGGGAAGAATATCTAATCAGGTTAATTGCTTGGTTTGATTTAGAAAATATATTTTGACTTTTTGACTAAGACGACCAAGCTAACTAAAGGTTACGCCCTACAGTCGATATGGCTCTGATACCATCTCTTGTCGGACCCCGGGATTCACACAACCCCGAGACCCTCTGTGCATACCAAGCTAGTCCCATGATCAGTAGCTAGCTCGCACAGTTGCAACAATGATGTAATCATAACCATTCAACAACGAACTAATGAAGCAGACAAAGTAATATTAATTAAAACAGCAAAGACCTTATGGTCAAGGTTCTTACAAAAGTCGCCTCACAAGGCTTAATCACAACAGAGTATCTGGCAGCGGAAATCTCAAAAATACGTGGTGCCCAATCGACATGCCCACAGGCAATCGAGTGGAGGACGTGACCTAGTTCGCGAAGTCTTCAAAGTAGCCTTCTTCGTAGAACTCAATATTTCCTGATTCTTCTGCTGGGATTGATCAACAAAAGGCATAAAGCCGTGAGTACATAAAGTACTCAGCAAGTCGTAGAGAAATGTATGCACATAGTATTCATGACAGGCTTAAGCAAGGATGGCTTTATGGTTAATTTGCAGAAAGCAAGTTTAACAGTAAATACAATAATTAGATTGCAAAGCAGGATTTTAAAAGAATAATACATAGATAACCAAGTTCTTTTGAATCAAACAGTGAACATCTCGTTCACTTCCCAACCATTCCAACCAAACCTTTCCATCGAACCAAACCACATTTTTGAAAATGCTACCCCTTGCGCGAAATCACCAGGCATGTCCGTAATGCAGGGACACGGCTATTCAATAGATTTTTAACACTCTGCAGAGGTTGTGCGACTTTACCCACAAGAGATAAATCACTCGTACTGTCGCTCACACACTTCCGAGGTGTGCGACTAAGTGATTATCACAAGGCCTTTACAAAGTTCCATTTTGCCTCGGTTCTGCCCGCTAAGGTTTCGCCCTCACGGCCCCCTCTGGCGCCAATAATCAGCCACAACAGAACCGACCCAAAACTTCCCTAATTAGTTGGCCAGGTCCGTCCCATACCGGACTTGTGGTTGCACGAGGTGGCCCAGATCAATGACTTGCAAAGTTAAGTCCTTAGTTGGCTGCTCAGACAAGTCTACCACAACCCAATGTGCATCACACACCCACCTTAACTCCCTACCTCAAGCCCGAGCATAAATCATTTTTGTTCATTCCCACCAAATGGCAATCCACCCATGGCACAACATCTTTTAATAAAAGTGGCCTCACACCACTGTTCCATAGTTCCATTAGTCAAATTTCATTAATCATTGAACATGTGATCGAAAGTCTCGCGGGTAACTAGAGCATGTCTAAGCAATAATACGCACCCAAGTTGGTAATAAAACCATGTCCAACTAGTAATAACCATCCTAAGGTGTCCAAGGATATATGTCATTCAAGGAGACATTTCATTTTCAATTCATCAAGGAAGCATAATGGCAATTTGGTAATTATCTACTCCCAAAACCATTTTTAATAAAACTAGCCATGCATGATAATTTAAATCAAGATACATTTGTAAAATGGGTTCAACATGGTCAAAGGCCTACGACTTGCCTTCGTTGGCGAGGAGCGGGTCTTGATCGTCGGTCGAAGGAATCTTCCTAACAGCGGAATCTACGTCGAGAATAGCAATAATAAATAAAACAGCACCAAATGAACTCCAAAAATTACAAAACCAGAACCAAATGAAAGGGGCTGAATTTATATGAATTTAGAAATTTGGATCACCCAAATCGGAGTTCGGATGAGAAAGTTATGGCCGAAAGAAGTTGAAAATCACATGAAATGATAGAATTGGGGTTTTTCGGAATTTCGTGAATTTCGAATTATTTTTCAACGGAAAATCGGGATTTTGACGTCAGCGGACACGTGGCGCCAATTGGGCTGCCACGCGGGATAGGAAATGCGGGCGTGGCGGCGTGGCGCCCGCGTGGGCGCCTACATCGGCTCGGGCGCGGTGCGGCCGCAGGCCCGCTGGTCCATCTTGCCGTGAGCGGCGAGTCCACCGCAGCGTCACTGGCTCACGCATAGTGCTGGGCCCACCCAGCGATGAGGAGGGGCGGGAGAGAGAGAGAGAGAGAGAGGCGGCGGCGGAGTTGAGGAGACGGAGGCGACGGCGCCGGGAGGAGGACCGGCGGCGGGAGGCGCCGCCGAGACAGGCGGCGCTGGGGAAAGCGGCAGCGGGTCGACAGCCGGAGGAGGACCGGAGGCGCGCAAATGGCGGCAGCGCGCTCGGCCAAGGAGGAGGAAGAGAGGAATAGTGGCCGAGAGAGAGCGAGGAGGGAAGGAGGAGGAGAAAGGAGAGGAGAAGGAGGCGGGGCCGGTCGCTCCTTAAATCTGGCGGAGTCACGGGCGAGGACGCACGCCGGGAGGTCACAGGCGGAGGAGAGAGAGAGCGCCAAGCCGGGCAGCGCCAAGCTAGGGCGAGAGGGAAAGGGGAGCGGCAACCGAGCGTTGACGCGAGGAGGGCTCGAGGCGGCGGAGGGACCGAGGTGGCGGCGAGATTCGGCGGCGGAGTTCACGGCGCAATGCAGAGAGAGAGAGAGAGACGCGTGCGGGAGAAGAAGACAACGGGAGGAAGAAGAATAGGAGCGGGCGGGCGACGCAGCCCGTCCGATTTGATCGGACGGTGGCGGCGAGCCGCGCGGAGACGCGAGATGAGCGAGGAAGGGAGATCGGACGGTGGCGGCCGAGCGAAGCGCGGAGCGAGAGAGAGGGCGGCGGGAGTGGGCATGCGAGGCCTTGGCCAGCTGCTGAGAATAGTGGTGGGTCGAAGAGATTCGCCCACAAGCGGAACGGATTTTCCAAAATTTTCGATTTTAAATACAAACAATTGAAAAGGCTTTTAGAAAATAGCAAATAGAGTCCAAAATTCTAGAAAAATTCATAGAAATTCCTTGAATTGTTCTGGACTTAATAAAAATACTTTTAACTTTAATTTTTCTTTTCCTTTTGCAAATAAAATAGTTTTTAATTTCGGGTAAAATGAAAATAAATTTTTAAAATCCAATAAATCCAAGAAAACACTTAAAATAGTACTTTTGATTTTAAATACCAGAAAACTCAATTAAACCAACTTTAATTTAATTGAAGTTTGATTAATTCATATTAAACCACAATTGATTCTGAAATTCCAAATTAAGCTTTTGGCAAATAGAAGCAAATGGTTCTCTTTTAAAATTTTGAAAATCTCTGAAAAAGCGGGACGCTACAGTCTTCCTGCGAGACGACTCGGGAACCGATACGGTAGCACGCTTTTGTTGTTCCTTCGGCGTCTTCTCCACGGGAACCGATGAGGTGGCCTTCTGAGGCGAAATATGAGGTGGAGTCATGGAGGGTTCCGTTGGAGAGGAATGGTCCTGTCGAGATTGCGGCCTTCTTTGGGTCCAGGGGCGATGTCCGCCTTGGGCCATTGGATAAAGCGTGCGGCATCCCCTAGTGTTGTGATCTCTTCGTTCGGGCGAATGTCCAGCGGGACGGCCATGAAATGTTGATGTACCATGTCCACCTCCACCCTTGCGTAACCATGCGCCACCTGGACACCGTGCTGCACTGCTCCTTCCTGGTATGGATGCACCATCCTCCGCCCAGCCTCAATAGGAATGGACCCAACTAACCTCAGTTGAGCTTGCCGGGCCGTCGGCTCCTACAAAACGATACGCAATTAGCTAAGGCGTTCTATAGGTCTATCTTTGGTGCATTCCATAGATGTACATTACCTTGATGCGGCTCTATCGGTAATTGGTCGTCGTCATGTTCAAAATTATGCGTGGGCGCCGACACTACTCCGATGTCGAGGACTTGTTCCCGCAATAACGAGGGCGACTTGCGTAGTTGCGAGTACTTGATTCAATTGATCCCGCAAACTTGCTATCTCGCCCTGAAATTACGCATTAAGGGTTCAAGCGATTGTCGTACTCGGCCTTGGATCTCTTCCTACTTCTATACATGAAGTAGTCGTCTGCGAATCCATGTACCCAAGGTACGTTAACCCCCTTGCCTCGCGTGCGACCCGGGTGCTCCTTGTTTCCTAGGGCCGTAGATAGTATATCCTTCTCCTGTGTTCTTGGAAGGAGCCTTGGAAGTTTGGGCAATCAATTCACGCCGCAAGAGGTCATCATGTTATTATAGTCACTATGAAGTTATGGACTTATAAACAAGTAGGTAGTTCGACATGTTTACCACACGTTGGGACACTTCACGTCCGCGGGTTTGGGAAAGTGACGCCATCGAGCGAGACTTTGCCCTCGCTTTTAACCGTGTACGGAGGAGCGGGTGTGTGATATCGAAATAGATTCTCCTCCTCCGCCTCCCATTGCGCGGATTTAGCCGCGTACCAGTGATGCCGAGTCGTGGGGGTGAGTGTTTCGTGCTGGATTGCTTTGTGCGCCGCACTTTGCTCCTTAAATTCATCCGTCGTCTTCATAGCCACAAAGGCGTTCCATGTTTCCAGCGTCAAGAATGGAAACCGTGAAGGGCGTCTCACTCTTGTTCACGTCTTTGCGTGACAAGAACGCTCTTGAAGGTCCTCCACGCGTGACACATGGAGAGCAAGGCATGCCGCTCGACGCGTTTCATGTCTGCTTACGGGATAGTGAACACGCTTGAAAGGTCTTCCACAAGACGCCGTCTCGATCTTTTGTCGAGACTTCCACTTTGGTGTGGTGATAGGGACCTTTTCCCTTGCAAGTATCCGCGCAGATGGTCCGGAATCTCGCCCGATGTCGGGGACTCATAGGGACCCGTCACGCCACCTCCGTGATGGTCGGTCGGCGTGAGCAATTCGATATTCCTCTACCATCTCTCTTATGTATCTGCGGCGTCGGTGACGGCGGCGAAGACGGCGCCTCTGCCATGTCGTCGGTGACGGCTGCAAGACGGTGCCTCGCCATCTCGCTTACTTCCTATCTATATAAATTACGTCACGCAATTATTACATAGTATATAATATATGGAAATTGCACAAAAATATAAACAAATATAATCAACTGTCATTTGTGTCTCTTTAGCCCGTCTTTCTTATGTTTAGACAAATGAAAAGCTTGTTGATTTCAGTAGTTGTTTGCATGATCGCATCTTTTCGATTACTTAAAATTTTCATCATTCGTTACGCTATGCTTCCATTAATTTACAACCGAGCACCTCATTTGTATAAGGTGTATTAAGCTATAATGTGTGAAATCGTTTAATGTACGAAATGGGCGGCAACCATTAAGGAACAAGAAAAGGACAAAGTTGACTCTGTGAGTATCGATATACCAGCTTCCCCGTTTCTTCCAGTTAATCTTTTAACAACTTTTATAATGCATATTTTTGTTTGGGCAGATTGTTGAAGCATTAAGCAATGCATATTTTGGACCTGATTACTCTCAGGTACAATGTTTGACCTATACTTGCATTTCCAGATATTGTTAGCTAGATTTGCTTCCCACGCTAATGCTTGCTATATTGCTTATTTTTTTTTTGCTTATAATCAATATTTCATACAACCAAAGGATGCGGTGATCAGGTTACTTAGTGTTTTCTTTAATTTTGCAGTTGAGAGAAAACCATCATCTGAAGCATGGGGGTAGAATTCAGTTTGGTCTTTTCCTTAAGGTAATAGTTAAATAAATTAGCTTATAATATAAGATACAATTATGGAAAAGAAGGAAAGCGGACGGTAAGCCCCTTGTTCTATGTTCATAACTTAAAAGGGTATTGGAGTTGTTAATCACTCTTACAAATGGCTGCTCCAGGATTACACTCCATATTCATGTCAAAAGGTCATCTCTGCAACGCCTGGTGTTGGTGATCACCATGGTTGCCCTTATCGACATTTTGGGTATAATCTCATTCTTATAGTCTCCTTTTAGACAATAATTAACAGAGTAGATAAGCACTTATCTTTTTTGTGGTTACTCTGAACTTTCTGTTAGCATTAGTTGCTTAACAGTGTCTTAAAATAATGCCAAACACTATTAGCTCCCATTTTCATTATATAATAACATGCAGTCGTTTCCTCTTTGCAGACACATGTCTTCTTCTTTTTTTATTTTAAAAAAAGCGATGTCTAATACTCGCTCTTTTTTCCTTTTGGCAAATCTTGTCACTTTCATTGCTCACAACTAAACATTAATCTAATTCGTATTGAGATATCCTCTTCATGATGATTACCAGTTAGCCTAGGATGTTGCTATTTTGAGGGCCTGAAGCATTTCTTATCAACATTTCAATTTATTCTCTCTGAACCACAGTAAGACACGGGGGGAAATATCAATACAACTTAGATGTTTATCCTTGCCATTTGTTATCATTAACAACTTGATAGCTATCGTAGTTTCCACATCACAAGACTACGGACATGTCCCGGGTCCTTCTGAGTCGTCCATTGGTCCACCATCTGCGCATGTCACATCTGTTTCTTAAGGAGAGTACTGTTTATGTACAAAAGCTGGCGTCTAGAACCACTAGCAGGGACTGACGAAAACGGCAAGCAACCGAAAGTACATTTTTATTAACTAATGCAATTCAACATTACCCGGCGAGGTGGAATCGAGCTTACCCGGCGGTGGCGGTGGCGGAGGTGGCCGGGCTCGGAGGCGCCGGGTCGGGGAGGAGGGGCGCCGGGTCGGGAGGCGTTCGAGACGCAGGCGGCGGGCTCGGGGCGGCGCGGGTCGGGAGGAGGGGCGCCGGTCGGGAGGCGTTGGAGACGAGGCGACCGGGCTCGGGAGGCGCCGGTCGGGAGGAGGGGCGAAGGTCGGGAGGCGGCGCGGAGGCGTTCGAGAGGCGATAGGGTTAGATCAAACCCTATCGCCTCTCGAACCTATATAGTCAACACGCATCACGAGCGGTTCTAGAGGGAACCGTCAGGATGTATACACATCACAGACGGTTTCCCAAGAATGCGTCAGGATGCGTACACATCACGCACGGTTCTTGAGAAACCGCTCGTGATGTGTACGCATCACGAGCGATTCTTGGGAAACCGCTCTGTGATGTTTACGCATCACGCACGGTTCCCTCTAGAACCGTCAGGATGCGTCTTCATCACTGACGGTTTTTGAAGAGCCGTGCAGTGATGTTTACCTGTAACCTACATTGAGAAAACATAAATGATAAAACTCGCAATGCATTCCCACGGAACCATTGTAGAAAATTTCAAAAAGGGTGGAATATAGAAAACAATATATACATCATGTCAATTTTGTAAGATCATTATACAAGTCATCAAATTAAGATTCGATGGTTCCAAGTTGGAGCTACCAAAGTTATCTTGAATGTTATACATGGAAGGTCGGTGAGGTGAAGTTTAGACTTACACGTAAATCCCGACATTCCACAATATTGCCAACATAATTTCTACCAATCGTCACTTTCGGGATGTACCGCAAACATAATAAGTATGCATTTCACTCTTCATAGATAGTGTTAATTTATTTGTTGATGCCGCACATCATGCAAGCTATTCTTGTTATGAATCAGCAAAGCATTGTAAAATGTCGTTCTTACCTCAATCGACATTTGTTCCATTATATGACTCGTATGGCATTTCAACTGTTGAAAACTCAAATGGATATGTCTTTCTTTCATAGATTTACATAGAACATCTAATTCACGCACTACATAGACAAAAAGAGCACTTGGTGATGAAATAGATTTACATATAAACAATAGCTAATTTAAATGAAACAGTGCTAAGTTATATGTCATCATTTTTAGTTAAGGGGTCACATGAATAAACCTTGGGCACTTCACTAATGCTTTAGTGAGCATATTATACATAAAACAGCGCAATATTTGAATATGCAGTTTTGGATGAACTTCAAGATGGTGTTTTTAGCATTAGTTAATTATAATGTAAAGCCCAAAAGTTTAGCAAGAATTAAAGCATGCTAGGCAAAAAAAAGGAAAAGGAATGCACAACAAGAATTCCAAAAAGCTACGAATATCTCAACGGAAAAGTTATTGGCATATCGTGCAATAGTATGTTCAAAATGACTCCAAGAGAGAACCTACCCAATGAAGTGAAGTCGTAGAAGGGTTGTATCCTAAGGAAGATAGACCTATCTGGTAACCTGCTGCACGGTGCAATTCCTCCTAAAATAGACTCCCTTACCAATCTAGAATATTTGGACCTTGCGGTAATAATCTCACCGCATCATCCCTACAACTGTTCCAAACCTCACCCAATATGCTAGGCAACGTGTTGCCACGAACTTTGGCGATGCCCTCCCTAATCTCCAACAGCTATCTTTGTATGCTAACAAGTTTGAAGGTCACATCCCAACTTCCCTAGGCAATGCAAGGGACAACCAAGGCATGTATGAACTGTTGGATAAGCAGTATGATGACAAGTTTGAGTTCAAAAGTTCATATCTAATTCAACTCAACATTACCATGAATATCCACATTGACATCAATATTAAAGATCACAAGTCCATAACACAACACATGACAATGGAATAAATAAATTAATTACAATGGAGTAATTAAATTCTTAATTAAAATACTGACCCTTCATGATGATCGACGCATATAGCTAGCTTCCTCACCGGGTTCTTCCTCGAGCTCGATGCCGTCTCCAAAGGTGGCAACTCGTCAAATTGATTGTATTCTTCCTCGTCCACTACATTCTCAACTCCGACAATCCTCCTTTTCCATGAAGAACTACGTGGCGCTTCTTATTTGCCGGTCGGTTACATAGAAGACTTGAACAACTTGGTTAGCCAAGATGCGAATGGTTCGTCTTTGTATCCGACACGTTCGAGGTCCACGGTAGTGACGCCGCATTTGTCGACCTTCACCGTGGGAGATGGACCCAACGGCACCAAATAGGGGATCTTGAAAAGCACGTAGTCGATCTCCCATATCTCCTCTATTTGCCCATAATACGAGCTCCTCACCCATCGATGCTTGAATGCATCTATCACGGACACCATTGCTCGTGACTTTGTGCTCTTCCTATCCCGAGTGCCGTATAAAATGTGTACCCATTTATGTCGTATCCTTGCCATGTGACAATTGTAAATGTGGCCCTCTTGCCAACCATAGCAACATCATCACTTGATGACCTCAGAGTGATTCGCACCTTTAACCATTCGTTGAACCGACGGTTGTGCTCTCGTGATCCAAACCTCCGACCGTGCGGATTACATTGGCGTACCATGTCTTTGTGCTCGTCGATGTATGGGGACACTTGGGTCATGTGTTGCAAGACCGTGAAATGGGCTTGAGCGTCGTATCGGATCGGAGTGATTGATTTCCTTCCGATGGTCCGATACCATCCGGTCTCCCCTCATGACGAGATAGAGGCACACCAATCGGATCCACTTGAGCCATGTAGTCGACGCAGAACTCAATGACCTCTTCCGTTGCATAACCTTCGATGATCTTGCCCTCGGTCGAGATCGATTCCGTCGTAGGACTTGAGAATTCCCATGTACCTCTCGAACGGGTACATATGGCGAGAAACACAGGGCCGCATATCTTTATCTCTTTCACAAGGTGAACAATGAGATGGACCATGATATCGAAAAATGACGGAGGGAAATACATCTCAAGATGACACGAGTCGTCACTACCTCGGCTGCAGAGCATCTAGTCCTTGGGGATCGATGACCTTCGAGCAATTGAGTTGAAGAAATAACACACCTCAAGATTGCCACTCGGACCTTGTTCGACAAGATACTCCTAATTGCAGCAGAAGCATTTGTGTCATCGAGACACGACAATCATGCGACTTCATACCAATTAATTTCAAATCTTGCATAGAAACAAGTTTCTTAATGTTAGCGGAGTAACCAGACGGGACTTTCACACCGCAAGCTCAGCACGCTTCATTTCTCTCGGCCTTGGGCCAGTGTAGCAAGTCGGGGAAGGTACGTTCGTCTCAGATCGGTCTCTTTCGGTGCTAACTCGGTCCTTATGTTCATATCGACCAAGTCACACCGTCGTTAACACCATCCTTTGTTTTGCCACTAATGTTCAGAAGAGACCAATCAAGCTATCACATACATTCTTCTCTCGTGCATAACGTCGATGCGATGGCGAACTTCTAAGTACTCCCAATAAGGCAAGTCCCAAAAATTGACCGCTTCTTCCGGATGTTCTTCTCACGGGTTCTTAATTTACGTCCCTTCCCAAGCACAACATCGATATCCTTAACCATATCATAGACCTCTTTCCCACTAAAAGCCCTTGAAGTCGAACCGTCTTCCTTATTTCCGTCGAATTGTTTCTTCATCTTGCGGTATGGGTGACTCCTCGGAAGGAACCTACGGTGGCGATATATACGCTTTTTGCGAGTTGTTCAACCATACACTCTCCGTAGAGTCTAGCGGTCAAGGCGATGTGCTTTGGCTCCTTTTGTCTTGGCTTGACGAGGTTACCAAGGGGGAAAATCATTGATGGTGCGTAACAACATGGCGCGTAAAGTGAAGTTCTCTCGTTTGTACGCATCCCATACCTGCACCCTTCGTTCCACGGTGTCACAAGATCTTCCAAAAATGGTGCTAGGTACACATCAATATCATTCCCGTGTTGCTTGGCCCTTGGATAAGTAGTGACATCAAAATGTACTTCCGCTTCATCTGAGCCAAGGACGAAGGTTGTACATACATAGATTCACGGGCAGTGCTATGTCGGCACGCTCATGTTACCGAAAGGATTCATTCCATCCGTACTCAACCCTAACCTTATGTTCCTCGGTTCCGCACGAACTCTTGAAGCTCCGATCGAAGTTTCTCCACCGCGTAATCGGCAGGTGTCTTAGCTTTCCATCTCTCTTACGCTCCTCGAGTGCCAACGCAGCAATCTTGCCTCCTTTGGGTTCGCAAATAAGCGCTTCAAGCGTGGGATTATAGGTAGATACCACAACATCTTAGCAGAGGTCCTTGCTTCACCTTAGCGATATTTTGGCGCTTGTATCGGGATGCTTTGCACAGGGACAATAATGCATGTCTGCATACTCTTTACTGTAGAGGATACAATCGTTCGGACATGCATGTATTCTTTCTACTTCCATTCCCAATGGGCAAATAACCTTCTTTGCTTGATAGGTGGTCTTTGGGCAACACGTTTCCCTCCGGAAGGATGTCCGCTAGGAGACCTAACAACGCCGTGAAACTCTTATCGGACCAACTATTGCTTGCCTTCAATTTCAGCAGCTCAAGCACGGTTGACAACCTTGTGTATTCGGCTTGCGGCCGTGGAACAAAGGTCTCACCGAGTCCTCCCTAAGCCCTCGAATTTACAAAACTCTCTCTCACAGTAGTTCTCTTACGCATCGCGTAGCATCCGATCCAGTTGTCATCGTGCCCCTATCCTCATCAAAAGCACACCACATCCGCAAATCGTTGACTTCCTCGGCGATGTCGTCATTATTAACCACGGTATAATCTGCTCTTCACCGTGGATGGTCCAACATGTATACCCTTTTTGAAACCCCTTCAATCAAGTGCGCCGATCTGCGCGCGTTGTTAAACATCTTGATTACGCAATCAATGCACTGACGATACATAAAATTTATCCCTTCTTCAACATATCACCTTTCGTGGCTCTTCTAAAAGCAACCACGCCATTAATGTAATCTTGACTCACACGGTTCACACTGCACATCGATTCGATCCATCTACAATACGCATGTAACAAATTAGTGTCAAATTGATTAGCGATTAATTTATAGCAAACGAAAATGTGCAATATAAACTCATTCTCCAACATTTGTATCTAAGGTTATTGAAAGAAAACTCTTCACTAGTTATGTACCACAGCGGTGGCATAGCGTATCCATGCCTACGGCCACAACCATGATCCCTACCTCTACGACACCGATATCTATCTCAATTGAACAATCATGCAACCCAAATATAGGCATCACCTCATACAACACTTATTAACCTAAAATACCGGAACCGTAAATGCAATATTGCTTGACCCAAACCCCACCGCATCGTGAACTTTATTTTTTAAGCCAATTAATTATCCTAACTCAAATTTTAGTGATTATTAGACCTAATTCAATTTTATAAAGTTACCACTCTAAGTCAAATTTTAGTTCATTAGTTATAAGGTTTCAAAACTAAGATTTGCAGGCTAATATTATTTATTCCAACATTGACGCAAGATCATGTGCTCATCATACCAAGATTAGAGGAGGAGCCGCAGGTGGAGGAGCTAGGGCAGAAGTGGCGCTGGAGCGGTGAACACTGGCAGTGTGAGGAGCTAGGGCGAAGTGGCGCGAGTTGGAGGAGCTAGGGGCGGAAGTGGCGCTGGAGCGGTAGACACAGCAGCAGATGAGGAGCTAGGGCGAAAGTGGCGCGAGTTGGAGGAGCTAGGGCGAGGAAGTGGCGCTGAGCGGTATACAGCAGATGAGGAGCTAGGCGAGGAAGGGAAGTGGTAGACACAGGCGATCGGGCGAGGGATGTCTCGGCTCAATTTATATGGGATGTCTCGGCTCAATTTATATGAAGACAGAAATCACAGACGGTTCTATTTGAACGCAACCGCTCAGATAAACAATATCACAGGCGCTTACGAAATAGAATCGTGCGTGTAACATCCTGCACGGTTATATTTGAGCACCGTCAGTGATATTGTTATCACTGCATTTGCTCAAATAGAACCGCTCGTGATAGGCTCACGCGCCAAAGATAGCGACGGACCCAACACGCACGGTTCCAAAGGAACCGTCTGTGATGGGCCGTCTGCTATAGCCTCTTTTGTAGTAGTGAGTGGTTCCACCGATCTCAGGTGGTTACTGGTCGATGAAGATATGATAATTCTTAACTAATTGTTTATTTATAATTGATATTACAGATAATATTATTTTTATATTACTCACAAGTATACCACTTATTGTTCATATGGAAGAAGCTTAGCCGAGTGGTCGTGAGTTTTTCTAGGATCACCTCCTGGTCGTAAGCTTTTCTACGACTAGTCTATGATTGTAAGGCTTTCTACTACTAGGTCGGCTACGACCACCCTGTAATCGATAAGCTCACAGACATGTGGACCCAATTGATTAGGAACTCTTATACGTTGTATTCAATACACAAAGCAGTTAGTATACATAGTTATTCTCTGAAATAATTGTACGTATTATGCCTCTGTCCTTGATGTAACTACCAGGCGATGTGGGGTGTAGTTTCCTCTGACAATAACTACCATCAACGTGTGCATTTCATCAGGCGTAGAGACACTTCTCGGTATGGAGTAACTATCATTGCTTCACACGCTATATAAGGGATGAAATCAATGGACAGAAGAGAGGAGCGATCGGGGTTAGTTGTAAGGAATCATTGAGTCTTAGTTTGAGTGATTTCTTCCCGATTGTAACAAGCATAATGAATACAAGAACAATGTCTGAATCTGTATAAATCTTCGTGTCTTTTTCCGTGTGAATCTATTTTATAGGAAGCCCCCCAAACAATTATTCGTAAGATCGATACTAGATCGTCGACAATTGGCGTCGTCCGTGAGGTTCTTCCAGTTCTTCTTTTTCGATAAGTTTTCTTCGTTTTTCCTACTCTAATGCTTTCATAGTAGGAGAGTGGAACGAAGAGAACTGGTTCGATTTGGCATACTACGCAGAACTTGACATGGATACGTGCTACGAGTACAAACAAAGCATTATTTCGTCCGACGGCAGTGCTACCTCCAGGGATCTTTCACCAGACCCTGGAGACCATACCGCAGACAAGGTTGATAATGGATCTTTCTCTCCCACCATATTACACCCTAACAGGGAGACAGATTCCTCAAGAGGCAGGGGTCCATCCGACCAGGGTCAGGATCGCACCAAGGTGGGTACAAAACATGACGAGAGGCCCCCTCCAAATGTCCAACCTCGACTAAGGTCATCCGATCTAGCACAGCAAGTCCTGAAATCCATCATTTTGGAACTCAACCAACATCTGGTAACCGTCACCCTTCGGTTACCGCCGCAAGGGGCGATGTCAAGCCGCTTCTCCTGTAGATTCGACCACAACGTCACAGGGTTCACCTTCGACTGGAGACGGTTATAACCCAGAATTCCCCTTCCTGGAGGGGATTGCTGCAAGTCGCGAGACACTGTCTCTTGACCACTCCTCAAGTAAGGAGGACTTAAGCGCAAGTTCGGATAATAGCATCCAGGAGGTCTTTGTCCACCCCCTCGGATACTAATATCTCACCAAGAGGCAGGATGGGGATACTTCCTATCGCACACTCACTTTGGACTCTCTTGGTGATACTTCCTATCGCACACTCACTTTGGACTCTCTTGGTGATGGTGAGAACTCCTCCGGCGATTAACAGGATCACCACATTCATGAGCGTTACCAAAATCCTAGAAATGATCGCACTCCACTAAGGCATGCTCCGGCAGACTCAGATGTGGATGATCAAGAGACCGCTCGGAGGAGAAGAATAGCAGCCCAAGGAACTTTACCTGGGCTCATCCAATACCAATCAGAGGCGTGGCATCTGGCTGTGGGTTATGACGAGGCACATGTCGATGCGGCGGCTGACAGCAGGTCATGAGAGGACGGATCCACAGTGACGCAGTATGAGATGGCCAGATCCGGTGTCTTCGTCTCCTTCGGATAGCCGGTCGCCATCTTCCTCACCTTAGAGCACCGGATCCGCCACCTTCCTCGCCTGGTGGTACAGGACCTGGCCATCTCCCTCGTCTTCGGCCACGGATCTAGGCTCGACTGCACCCACCGGTGTCGCACCTCTCGGTGTACACCTCTCGTCCAGTCCACCACCATGTGCAGGAGTATGTCTCCACCTGTGCCGCCGTCGGATCCGACCAACTCCGTCGACACTGTGCCGTTCATGTGTACTCTGCCAGTGCCCTCTTCATCCACACTTCGATGGTGAGGTGCACGCCCTCCTCCGCCGCTCGTCCTTCTTCTCGGCCTCCTTCGATGAGGACCTTTAGGAGGGCGTGTAAGAGACGGATGACAAGGCCGTCATCTCCATCTCTGGTGACCCAGAAGCTGACGATGAGCACCTCTTCTCCCCCGACGGTTGTGGCCCGCCAATCTCGTGGTGCAAGCTCTGGCTCTTCACGGGGCCTGGGTTCCTGATGAGCATCACATTCCTAAACTCGGGCAACCTCGAGGGCTACCTCTTGGTCGGCTTCACCGCTGGAGACACACTGCTCTGGCTGCTTCTCTGGGCCACGATCATGGGGCTGCTTGTGCAGCTACTCGCCGCGTGGCTTGGGATGGCCACGGGGAGGTACCTCACCGAGCTCAGCTGCTACAGTACCCCAGACTGGGCATGTCGCATGCTCTGGCTCATGGCCGAGGTCTCCATGGTCTCGCCGACATCCAGGAGGTCATCGGGAGCGCCATTGCCATCAAGATCCTCAGTTAAAGGTTCTTGTCGCTCTGTGCCGGCCCCGTCTTCATGTTCTCCCCCCTCTCTCCTTTCCATTCTAACATAACCTTTCGCCGCTCTCCCTCCCTTAGCTAAAAAACGGTAACAATATGGACGTCGACGTGGCACAAAACTGCTCTAAAACAGATGAATGGGTATCTTTTGGGCGGTATTAACAGTTCGAGGATGCATTTTACCTAGTTTTGTAGATGAGGGATAAAAATTAAACGGACTGAAGAGTTGAGGGACAAAATATATACTTATTCCATTCTGCTTTGACAATTGTGGTAAGAGGTGCGATAGAGGCAGGATAGTTGTCCATGGTATTGGTGATAGTAGTGGTCGAGAAAGAAGTGGAGGCGCACCGAGAAAGAAGTGGAGGCGCACCGGGAGAGGTGTGAGGGGGTGGCGTCGGCTATGGAGGAGGAACAAGCTTGGCCGCGGGTTGGTGAGTTGGCACGGTGGGTAGAAGGTGGTGGCATTGACTGTGGTTGTGGGGTATGTAAGTGTGCTAGTATATTACTAGAGTTTGGCTTTTTTTTTTGATACAACGGTCCAAAATGTGGAAGTATGAGTATATTGCCTACCTTATTCGCTAATAGCTTAAACTTTTAGAGATAAACTGGTTGGTACATAAAACTCAATACATAATACCTGATTGACGGGTAAATGAAAACATAATGGAAGGTCATATAACAAAGGAAAAGTTACAAAGAAGCAAAAAAAAGCTCACAAGTTAAGACCGAATTATTTGATAACCACCCTAGGTAGAAAGTTAATTTTTCTCATCATGGTGTACCACTATGACGAGTCCACTGCATTGCAGTGCTAGAAATAGCCTATTGATTCACATTAAATTTGACAAGTAAAAAACAGAAATCGAAAAAAGGGACGAGTGACATATGGGACCACAAAACAGTGACTGCTGACTATTAACGTTTGTTATTTCTTCTGTCCATGTATTGTGACGTCGTTACCCTTTTTCACCACCTACATGCCTTTATCCTAAACTAACGTTGAAGATGATTTTGGAACTAAAATATGTACTTGTAAGAGCAGGGGAGAGGGTGATGATATCCACTTTTAAGCCGTAACTTTGGACTGTATTATGTAAATTTGATAATTGGTCCATTCAGTTGACGATATTAGAGGCTATACGTTGCAGGGAAGTCATGCAGGTGCACCTTAGATTAGGGCTCTAGCAAATACTCCTTAGGCCACCAGTACTAAATATTAATATTTGTGACCTGTCTGTGATCTGCATGTGATCCAAATTTCTAATATGTACGAATCCAAATATGCTATATTAGCGGATTAGTTTCTTATTTGGACTCTAAATCCTTTTACCCATTTTATATACCTCTTGTAAGCCGCACGGGGAGAGTTAACGTCTCATTGTAATTCCCCTGCATTTTGTAAACACTCCTCGTATAGTGATCATCGCCGGTTGGTGCTCGTGGTTTTTTCCGCAAGGGTTTTTATCGTAAAATTTGTGTATCTTTTGTCTCTATTTTCCTAACAAATTGTATCAGAGCACATAATATTAGGGTTTTGAGAGATACAAAAAAAAATAATAGATCCAATCTGGCGCACCGCCGTCACGCGCAGCGAGTCCTCGTCGCCCAGCATCGCGCCTTCACCTCGATCGGTGCTCCCATCGCACGTCGCTCCCGAGGGCGCATCGCTCCTCTCGTGTTTTCTTCGTTGCACGTCATCTACAGCGCATCTACATCTCGCAAGCAGATCGATTTGAAGGTCGTCCTTCGTTGCCTCGGTCAGTGCACACAAGCAATTGAAGATAGCAGACTAGTGCACGAGCGATTGAAAATAGCAGAACAACGCGTGAGCGATTGAAGACAACATACCAAACTTCCAGCAGCACAGGTCCCAAGAAGAATCTCCGAGCAAGCCCCCCTATTTCAATCACGTGAGTGATCAAATTCCGGCGATTTTTGTTACGTGCACACGAGAAGCGTACCAGGAGATTCAAAGATCTTTGATTCGCATACACAAAAAGTGTACCAAAGAGGTCGTAATTTTGCTAGGTTTATACAAATCAGTACCAGTAATTTCAGGTTTTATTCAACATGGCGACTTTGAAGTATGATCTTCCACTCTTGGGTCGAGACACAAGGTTTTCGCTCGGCAAGTCAGCATGAGGGCAGTGCTGGCACAGATGGATTTCGATGAGGTATTGGAAGGATTTGAGAAACAACCTACCGCCTGGACCGCAGTTGAGAAGCGTAAAGACCGTAAAGATTTATCTCAGATTCACCTTCATCTATCAAATAATATTTTGTTGAAGGTTTTGAAGCAGAAGACATCTGTTGCATTATGGCTGAAACTGGAATAAATTTACACGACAAAGGATCTCACGAGCAAGATGCATCTCAAGCAAAAGTTGTACTCTCAGAAATTGCAAGAAGAAGGATCCGTGCTAGATCATCTTTCGGTATTTAAGGAGGTCGCTGCCGACCTAGAATTGATGGAGGAAAAAATATGATGATGAGGATTTGGGTCTTATTCTTTTGTGCTATGTGCCTACTTCTTTTTCAAATTTCAGAGACACCATATTATATAGTAGAGATACTCTCATTCTTAATGAAGTTTATGAAGCTTTGCAAGCTAAGGAGAAGATGAAACAGAAGGTACCTTCTGAAAATTCAAGTTCAAAAAGAGAAAACTTGTTTGTCCGTGGCTGGCAAAATGAGAAGAACTCAAACAATGGATATCGAGGTAAAAATTCAAACGGCTATAAGGACCGGTCAAAATCCAGACACAAGTACAAGTCGTGCAAATATTACAAAAAAAGTGGGCACGGTATCTCTGAATGTTGAAAGATGCAGAATAAATAAAAACACTGGCTATTATAAGCCAAAAGGTAAACCAGATGATGAAGGTAAAATCTCTCTTGCTGCTGATGATAGTTCTGATGGAAAAGTTCTTGTTGTCTTTGCTGGATGTGCTAAGTCCAATGATGAATAGATTATTGATTCCGCATGTACCTTTCATATGTGTCCTAATAGGGATTTGTTTGTCACCTATGAATCTGTTGAAGGTGGTACTATGTTGATAGGTGATAACTCATCTTGTAAAGTTGCATGAATTGGTTCAGTTCAGATCAAGATGTTTGGTGCTATTTTCAGAACTTTGACAGATGCGAGGCACATTCCAGATTTGAAAAGGAACCACATCTCTTTGAGTACTCTTGATGCTAAAGTGTACAAGTATTCTTGTGAAGGTGGAGTTTTGAAGGTATCAAAATGCTCTCTTGTTGTGATGAAAGTTGATATTAAATCGCTAATCTGTACCATCTGCGAGGTATTACAATATCAGGTAATATTGCTATAATTTCAAGTTCATTATCTGATTCTAATGCTACTAATCTTTGGCATATGCGTCTTGGGTATATGAGTGAAATTGGTTTGGCAGAACTAAGCAAGAGATGACTTCTTGATGGGCATAGCATTGACAAGCTAAAATTTTGTGAGCATTGTGTGTTTGACAAACACAAGAGGTGCTGAGGCTCAATACTTCGGTTCCTACTACAGTAGGTATTTTGGATCATGTGCGTTCTGATTTATGGGGACCAGTGGCAAGCCATCTCTAGGAAGTGTTCATTATATGTTAACAATTATTAATGATTACTCTAGAAGACTGTGACCTTATTTCTTGAAGTATAAATCGGAAGCATTTTCAGCATTTAAAGAGTGGAAGACTATGGTTGAAAGGCAAACTGAAAAGAATGTAATAAAACTTCACATTGATAATGGGATGGAATTCTGTTCTAACGAATATGAATCATATTGCAAGACTGAATGCATTGTTAGACACTACACGTTCAGCTGTCTCTGACCAATTCAACGGAGTTCTGCAGGCACGACCGTACAGAGCTTCAAATGGTGACATTTGCAAACTGGCTTGATAACTGTTGTTGTACGAGAATTCAGCATACGGCAAACTTTTATCCCAACTGGTAGCATTAGCTAAGGCACAGGCTCTTAACATATCTTCTAATATCTGGTTGACTCTTTCAGTCTGTCCATCTGTCTGTGGATGATAAGCAGTACTGAAATTCAGATGAGTTCCCAGGGCTTCATGTAGACTCGCCAAAAGCGAGGTGAATTGAGATCCTCGATCGACACTATCTTCTTAGGCACACCGTGCGGTCGACGATTTTGACATATACAATTTCGCCAAGCGGTCTCCTGAGTAAGTGGTCTTGACTGGCAAGAAATGGGCAACCTTAGTCAAACGATCCACTATTACCCAAATCGAATCATAACCTGATTGAGTCTTGGGTAAACCGGTAATGAAATCCATACCGATCTCTTCCCACTTCCATTCTGGTATCTTCAGCGGTTGTAGCAAACCTGCTGGTCTCTGATGTTCGGCCTTTACTTTCTGACACACGTCGCATAAGGCAACGAACTCTGCGACGTCTCGCTTTAAGTTTGGCCACCAAAACTTATTCTTAACATCCTGATACATCTTAGTGCTTCCAGGGTGAATCGAATACTTAGAGTCATGGGCTTCCTTCAGAATCAGTTGTCTTAAACCATCCATATCTGGCACACAGATACGTCCATTGATCCACAATATATCCTGATCATCCATGGTGAAGTCTTTAAATTTTCCTTCTGACATCTTCTTCTTGAGATCAGCAAACTCAGAATCCTTGGGTTGCGCTTCACGAATCTGTTTCTCCAGAGTAGATTGCACTTCTAGGCTGGCCACAAATCCTTCCTAACAACTTCTAGTCAGTAGCTTCGGAATTCCTCCCAAGTTCTCAACACAACTCTTTTGCTTCGAGCATTGCAAGAGCTCTTGCGACTCAAAGCATCTGCAACTACATTAGCCTTACCAGATGGTAATGGATTCCAAGATTATAATCCTTTATTAATTCCACCATCTTCTCTGTCTCATGTTCAAATCGGTGAGTGAATATGTACTTCGAGCTCTTATGATGCTGTAGACTTCACAACGATTACCGATGAGATAATGACGCCAAATCTTCAAAGCATGCACTACGGCAGCTAATTCCAAGTCATGGGTAGGATAGTTCTCTTTATGAGGCCTTAATTGCCTTGACGCATAAGCGACAGCTCTTCCTTCTTGCATAAGGACACATCCTAATCCTTGACGCGAAGCATCACAGTAGATATCAAAATCCTTACTAATATCCGGCAAAACTAGCACTGGGGCTGAAGTCAAACGCTTCTTTAACTCTTGAAAACTTTCTTCACAAGTCAGTCCAAATAAACTTCTTCTCTTTCTTCAACAATTGCGTAAGAGGTTTAGCAATCGTTGAGAATCCTTCAATGAAACGACGATAGTATCCTGCCATTCCCAAGAAACTACGAATTTGAGTAACCGTCTTGGGCTGCTCCCAATTCATTACAGCTTTAACCTTTCCGGGGTCAACTGCTACTCCTTCGGTTGTCATCACATGACCGAGAAAATCAACTTTCTTCTTCCAAAAGTCACACTTGCTGGAACTTGGCATACAACGGATGTCCTCTGAGCTTCTCTAGGTTAATCTCAAATGTTCTGTATGTTCTTCTTCTGACTTTGAGTATACCAAAATATCATCAATAAACACTACCACGAACTTATCCAAATATTCCATGAATCTTGTGTTCATCATGTTCATGAAATAGGCGAGGGCATTAGTCAATCCAAAAGACATGACTAGAAATTCATAATGTCCATACCGGTTGAGAAAGCGGTTTTGGTACATCCTTAGGACAAATCTTTAATCGATGGTAACTTTGATCGCAGATCGATCTTAGAGAATACTCGGCTCCTTTCATCCGGTCGAACAAATCATCTATTACGGGCAATGGGTACTTGTTCTTGATGGTGACCGTTGAGAGAACGATAATCGATACACATTCTCATACTTCCATCTTTCTTCTTGACGAACAAAACAGGTGCTCCCCATGGCGGCGAACTAGGTCTTACAAAACCTTTTTCGATGAGTTCTTCTATCCGCTTCTTCATTTCCACAAGTTCATCGACCGCATCCGATAGGGTCTCTTGGAAATTGGTCTTTGTTCACGGCACTAGATCGATGACAAACTCAATATCACGGTCCGGTGGCATTCCCGGTAACTCTTCCGAAATACATCCGGTAATCTCGACTACTGTCGTCTTCCAAAGAAACTGTCTTAAGATCGTTGACTACCAAATGTCCATCACGTCTTCGAGGTGGCTAGAAATTCTACTTTCTTTCTGTGGTATCCTCAATTGTCACGGCTCTTCGCCACAATCTAGCATCGCTTTATGTTTGGATAACCAATCCATACCAAGGATGACATCTATGGTCCGAGTGTCTAGAACTATTAGGTTGGCTAGAAACTCAACTCCGACTATGAGTAGCCTAGCTCCTAAACATCCAACTTTAGAACTTAGCTCGCTCCAGCGATCGACTAACAGAGTATGCTTAAGATGCATAACTTCCAATTTATTCTTAGTTGCAAAAATTCCGAAACAAACGAATCGAAGCTCCGTAATCAAATGCAATCGATCAGTAATTGAATTTACTAGGAACTTACCCAAGACAACGTCGGTGCTTCTTGAGCTCCATCCGAGTGACGTGGTTGACACGGCCTCGACCACCGATGGCGGTGCTCCTCGGATTGACCGGTAGCTTGAGAGGTTCCTTGATGGTTGCCTTGTACCGGTGTCTTGGTGGTGTGTTCCCAAGGTTGAAGCGCATCTTTGGGTGATAGTTCCATTCGCGACATCGGTTGGCGAAATGCCCCGGCCGCGGCATGTAAAGCAAACTCGTTGTATTCGTGGGTTGCTTCTCGGATTGGGGTTGATCGTGCGGGGTTGCGAAAATTCCGAGCAATCGGGCGAGTCTTGAAGTTGGTGCGGTGGTCCGCGAGTCGTGGTGGAAAACGGCTAAACTGCGGTGGAATCATTCTTGCCCTCAGTTGGGGTTGGTGACTTCCTTGCTGAGCCATTCTGCGCTTACGATGATCTTCCAATTCCTTGCGCTTATCCTCTAGAATCAAAGCCTTGTTGATCAACTCTTGAAAATCAGGAAAGGTGTGGGCGATCAAGTTGACTTGAAGTCCAGTGTTCAATCCCTTCAGAAAACGACTCTGACGAGCCTTGTCAGTGGCGACATCTTCTGCAGCATATCGAGCAAGTTGAGAGAACTTGTTGAGGTAATCAGTCACTGACAATCCTCCTTGCTTGAGAGCACGGAATTCATCCTTCTTTAGATCCATGATTCCTTCTGGTACATGATACTGGCGAAAAGCAGTTGTGAACTCTTCCCAAGTAATATCTTGCGGCGTTCCATGCGCAAGACAAAGTTTTCCCACCATTCGCGGCAATGCCTTCCATCCGTGAGAGGCGCATGTAACTTTTTCATGATCGCCGCATTGAGTGATCGATAGTTTTCTCTCAATAACACGTAGCCAATCATCGACTTCTCTTGGTGAGACATGTCCGTAAAAGGTTGGTGGACGGGTCCTCATAAACTCCGCCAACTTGGATGATCCATTGTGACCATGAGCAACTGGGGCTCCATTGTGATGCTGATTGTTGTTGTTCTGATTATTCATAGCTTGCATCTGATTCATCATGGTGTACATCAGCTGGGTTTGAGCTGTCATGAATGCTCCAAAATTCTGCAGATCGACCGAAGGTGCTTGTGGTGGAATTGCTTCTCCGGGGATTTGCTCTCGCCCTTCGATCTGAGTATCGGAACCACTTGCGCAGACTTGACGAGTCTGAACCATCCGTGAATCTCCGTGGTTAGATAAGGTAGCAAGCACGAGATAAGTTGTAGAACTAAGCGGGTAGGTAAAACCCAACAACATATTTTAAGAAAGCTCAATCAAACTCTTATATTGATTAAGATAATAGTATGGCTTGCAACAAATGCCTAAGGGCCTTTGCAGCTCATACTTGCACACAAAAATAAGGACGAACTTAAACACACCAAACTACCGCCTAAAGGGCGACTCAAGACATAAAACTGGCTAAGCCTGAAACAACGCGAACAGACTACTCAATCAAATAGCCTCCGCAGACCTTGACGGTGCTCCGCTGCTTGTAGACACGAAGTGGTGGCATCCTCGCAAACGATCCGATGTCCCGGGGATGGTAACGGAAAACTGTGTCACGAAGCTCTCGAGAGTAGATGTTGCAGATCCTCAGGATGGCAAGGCGCGAAGACTCCTGGATTGCTTCAATCCAAATACTCCTTCGAGCTGAGATGTTCAGTGGTTTGCTTGCCTTGGTGTCTTTGCTGGCGTAGATGGTCAAATGGCGATCACTCCACGATCTCGGCGTTCACAATCCAAGCACCGCCACGGTACAATGGACGATCGAACCCTCCAAGTACTTGTAGCAACTTCCAAAGCTCGGCGGCAAGTCCTCCCTTGCGCCTCCATAACTCAAGACGAGGCATCCGTCAAGATGGACAAGGATATGAAAACAACTTTAAAGCAATGGGAGAGAAAGAATTTCAGCAATAGTTGAGTCAAGAGAGACATGAGATGAGTTAAAGAGTTCAATTAATCTTGCAAGTTAATATTTGCTTTAGAAAATAGTTTTGGACTCACTAAGAACGGCCAATCTAACTAGGGTCAAGACCTACGGTCGATGGCTCGATACCACCTCCGTCGGGACCCAAATATGCAAATCTGACCCTCTGTGTATTCTCGCACTAGTCCAGATCACGCTAGTGCACACAGTGTCAACATCGATGAAATATCACATCCATACAACGAATATAAGAATAAACGAGTACCTTTAAATAACAAATAACTGTTGGGACCTTACGGTCGAGTTTTACATTTATTAAGCCATGCAAGGCTGACAATAAAGAAATAAACTGCAGCGGAAACGAAATAAACTCCGGTGGCTCCCATCAATTTACCACAGTAACCGATCGATCAAGACCCTAACGCTCAACCTTCAGAGAACTCCTCTTCAAAAGCAAAGCATTTACTCCTCCACTACATTGATTTGTTTAGCAAGAGTGAGTACACACCGTACTCGCAAGTCATACCACGAATGCATTTATACATGATGGCTTATTCCAAAGGAATGGCTTCTGTGGTTATTTTGCAGAAATGCAACATTTGCAATTGAATACAAATAATAGATTGAAAGCGTAATTCAAAACAAATAGACAATAATAAGTTAACAATTGATTTCACAAAGGACACACAGTCTAATCAAGTTCTTTCACACAATGAACAAGTTATCTCACACAAATGACCCTTCCCAATTGTTTTATGAAAACTACCCTCGTGTGAAATTCCGAGCATGTCCATAACCGAGGACGCGGCTATTCGAATAGATTGGTTTAAACACTCTGCAGAGGTTGTACACTTTACCCACACGATGAAACCAACCGGATCGAGTTGATCACAACAAAACCTTTCGAGACTTCATCTCAAACAATGACACTCTGGTGTGCTTTATCTGCCGTCAATTTGTACACACACCTTGGAACGACACACACCATTGGGCAGGATGCAAATAACCGTCCCGCGATGTGACATATCACACCTCCACCCCATCACATGCCTTAAATACAACTGAGTTGTCAATGTCAAGACTCCATAACTTACTAAGTCAGGCCCACCCCATACTAGGCATGTGGTCGTGCAGAAGGCCCAGTTCAATGGCGCACAAAGTTAAGTCCTTAATTGACTAAGGCAAGACTTCCGATTTAACCCAAATCACAAAGTTTAATAAGCACACGGCTCCACCATTCACACGAATCCACCACTTGCCTCGGTCTAAATCTTTTCCCACCTGTTGATTAAGTGCAACACATGCCATCAACGAGT
Organism: Hsuehochloa calcarea; assembly: GCA_036346395.1. NCBI lineage: Eukaryota > Viridiplantae > Streptophyta > Magnoliopsida > Poales > Poaceae > Hsuehochloa > Hsuehochloa calcarea. Next base: position 19,857,273 of record CM070602.1, on the reverse strand, counting down.
AACAAAGACACAAAGACACACAGATTCATCACACAGCCATAATCACTTAGTCAAATTTATAATTGCAACTCTCACATGAAATGATGACTCGTGGCATGGCTAAGCGATCTAATCGTATCTAACCAACCCACGTTGGTGCTACGATAATACCAACTAATAATTAATCAACCTAGGGTGACAAAAGATTATGACATACAATAGACAAGGTGGCATAACAATTTGGATTTAATAACTACACCCAAAAGTATTTAAATAAATACTTGAAATAGAATGCAATACATTGAAACAAAGTATTTTGAAAACGGGTTCAACATGATCAAAGGTATAACTTGCCTTGGAATAGATCTAGATATTGGTCTTGGTCTTGAGGTGCTCCTTCTTCCGCAAAATTCCCAAGTATCGACGCCTACTCAAAAGAGACAAAAGAAAACAAAACAAATAAATAACAGAGGCAAAATAAACTCCAAAAATTAAATAAAATTCATAAATAAATAGATCTGAATTTTATATGAATTTACAAATTTGAATGGGCTCAATTGGACTTGGATGCAAAAGATATGGGCTTTGGAAGATTGGAAAAATCAATTAAACCCTAAATTGGATTTTCTCGAATTTCCCGAATTAATTTTATAAAGAAAATCGAATTATTGCGCAATGCTTGCGTCGTAGAGAATTTCGGAAAAGGAATTAAATTTAAAGAAAAAGCGACAGTGGGACCCATCGTCGACCTCTCGCTTCACGCGGACTGGGTTCACCGAGCCGAGGTGAGGGTGGCGGTGGATCGAGCCACGCTGGCACGATGTGGCGGCCACGCAGTGACACGCCAAAGACCGAGGATGAGGTGGCGCACACGTGGCGCCACGGAGGCAAAACGACGGCGACACTCGGCGACCACGGATGCGGCGGATGACGGCGACTGGCGGCGGTGGCGGAGGTGCGCTCTGACTCGTGCGACTGGCGATTCGGTGACGCGTCGCTTCTTGCCGAGATGACCGTAACGGCGGCGGCGACACGAGGAGCGCGCGAGCGGTGCGGTGATGGCGGCGACGCAGGTAGGGCTTCCCGTGGCAACGAACGTCGCGCATGTGGTTGCCCTTGGCGAGACGAACTTCGGGTGGGCTCGGTGGCGGTGAAGCTCACCGGTGGCGCAATCCGGCGAAGAGGCTCACGGCGGTCTTGAGGTTGAAGCTTCGATTCCGTGGCGGCGGCGATCTAGGGTTAGAGGTGTAGGCGAAAGGCGGCGGTGGATGCGATCCTCGTGACACGGGCGCGGCTTTAAATAGGGCCGAAACCCTAGAATCCATGTCGAGGACGGCGGTGGCGCGAAGATTCGAACGAAGTCCCGACGGAGACGATGAACAAGTTTGGTGGGACCCACTTGTCGGCGGCTTTCGGACGAAGGGTGTGGCAAAGACGATGCCTCGGCGGTCCCACTTGACAGAGAGAGGAGGCGCGGCGCGCGGCGCGCATAACCGGACGACGGGATCCAAGGGCCGGGAGCGAAGCGAGGCGAGCGCTGAGCGGCGTCGCGATCGCGCTAGGGGACACGCGCGGAGATCCAGCTCAAGGCGGGAATGGGTCGCGGAGTGGGAGGCGAGGAATAGTCTTTGGCTTGGCCCGATCGTTCAAGGATTTAAAATATGTTTTTCTTTTAAATAAATCCAGAAAATGCAAATAGCAATTAGAAAATAGCAAATGACTTTGGAAAAATTCCAGAAAATTCTATAAAATATAACCAAGCATATAGAATCTAAATAAAATAGTTTTGACAATTGTTGATGTTGGGATTAAGCTCATTAAATCAATTTGTCCTTAAAGTCCATATTAAGCTTTTCAAATTAATATTCAAATAAATCCAAATGGTGAATTTTCTCACTAGTACTATTTAAAAGATTTTTAAGCTCTGAAATTTGGGATGTTACAAGTTCATTGCAGTTGACAGGCCTAGGAGGGAGATTAATCCACCCAAGAGATTGATTGAAGAAGCTAATATTGTTGCTTATTCATTGAGTGTGGCAGAAAAAATTGAAGGTAATACAGAATCTTCATCATACTCTGAGGCTATTAACTCCACTTATTGTAATAAATGGGTAACTGCTATGCATGATGAGATAGAGTCACTTGATAAGAATGACACTTGGGAATTAGTGAAATTGCCAACAGAGAAGAAGCATGTTCGTTGCAAGTGAATTTTACAAAGAAAGGAAGGTATTTCTCCTACTGAATGTCGGGACACAAAAATACAATTCTGAACCCTCTTGTATAATGCACTAGTCTAGGATCACGCTAGTGCACACAGTATCAATATAGATGAATATCGATCCACACAAGATGATTAATAGAATAAACGACTAATTTAAATAGCAAATAATGGTTTTGACCTTATGGTCGAGTTTAACTCTAGTGGAATCCCATCAATCCATTATAGGCAACCAACTGGGATCAAGACCCCAACGATCAGCACCTTCGTAGAACTCCTCCTCAAATGCGGGCAAAGACTCCCTACTTCTATTGATTGTTTGAAGAAAGCATGAGTACACAACCGTGCACGCAAGTCATACCACAGAATGCAATTTATAGATGATGGCTTATTCCAAAGGAATAGTTTCTGTGGTTATTTTGCATAAAGCAATATTTGCAATTGAATATGAATAATAGATTGAAATAATATTTAAAACAAATCAACAATAATAATTTGATATTTATTTTCACAAAGGACACATAGTCTAAACAAGTAATTCATACAACCATATGACTTAGATCACACAGCTCCCTTCCCAAATATTTTATGAAAATCTACCCCTCGTGTAAAATCCCCGAGCATATCCATGACCGCGGACACGACTATTCGAATAGATTGATTAACACTCTACAGAGGTTGTACACTTTACCCACATAATATAATCAGTGTAGCTAGCACTGACCATAACAAAACATTTCAGAAACTTCATCTCAAGCATTGACACTACCGATGTGCTTTACCGTCGTCCAATCGATATACACAGCGCTTGGTCCGACACACACCGTAGGACAGGGAAGTGGCGAACCATCTCGCGATGTGAGAATCACACCTCCAGCCCGGTCACACAGCCTAACCTATCAGCCTAAATAATCAATGTCAAGATTCCATAACCTACTAAGTTAAGCCCGTCCCATACCAGGTATGTGGTCATACAGTAAAACTCAGTTCAATGACACACAAAGTTAAGTCCTTAATTGACCAAGGTAAGACTTCCAATTACTAACTAAATATCACACATACCAATATTCTCATTCACATAGTTTCCACCATATCACACAGTATCAACCACTTACCTCAGTCTAAATCTTTTTCCACCCTATTGGTTAAGTGCAACAAATGCCATTAATGAGTAATAGCACACAAGACACACAGTTTTATCACACAGTTCCATAATCATTTAGTCAAGTTTATATTTGCAACCCACATGAGATGATGACTCGTAGCATGGCAAAGCAATCTACTCGTATCTACCAACCCACGTTGGTTCTACAGTAATACCAACTAATATTGAACCAACCTAGAGTGACAAAAGATCATGGCATGGCAATAGACAAGGTGGATCTAACAAATTGGATTAATAACTAAACCAAAAAACATTTAAATAAATACTTAAAATAGATTGCAATAATTTGAATCAAAGTATTTTGAAAACTAGGTGCAATATGATCAAAGGTGTAACTTACCTTGTAATAAGTCTAGGTACTGGTCTTGATCTTGGTGCACTTCTCCTTCTTCAAAATTCCCCGAAGAATTAACGTCTACTCGTAAATGAAATAAATAAATAAATAACAGAGATAAAACAAATTTTAAAAATTAAATAAAAATCTTAGATAAATAGATCTCGAATTTGGATGAATTTAGAAATTTGAATGGGCTCAATCGGAGTTCGGATGAAGAAGATATGGGCTTTGAAAGATTAAAACTCAAGAAAATATCCTGAACATGATTTTCTGGAATACCCTGAATACAGGTTCATGGAATAGTGCACCTAACAATGGGACCCGCACGGCATACGCTTGGCTCACGGTGGAACATATCCACATGGAATTGGATCTGGGTTTGGATGAACTGGACACGCGGCGTAGACATGGCGCTAACAAGGACGCCACGTACATGACACGAGAGGCTAACAAGGACGCAGACGTGGACGACCACAGGGCACGACACGTCGACTTGACTAAGGTAGGGCTCGGGTTCACCTGACAACGGCGAACGATGGTGCGACGTCGGCGGAGGCTTGCACAACGAAGAGGTTGGGTTATTGCGCACGTATTAGTATTGGTTTTGGCACTGAAGGTCACCGGAGGTCATCAGAATTACCGTCGGAGCGGAGGACGAAGGTCGGCTTTTGTCGGCGTTGAGCTCCGATAGCGCCTTGACAAAGCGAAGAGGTGCCCGTGGGAGCTTTGGCAACAGAGATGACGGCGGTGCGGTCCACGGAGGCGAAGCGCTACTAGCGCGGTGGAAATCGAAGAATTCAAGCTTCGGCTGAAAACCCTAGATCATGGATTACGGCGGTGCTAGGGCTCTAGAGGGGTGGGGGTTTGAGGGGTTTTGATGCGGGCGGCGCTGCGGTCCCGAGGGTCCTATTTATAGGGTCCGGGTAGGGCTAGGGTGGCGTATAGGCGGCAGAGTTCAAAGGAGTCCAAGATGACCCCGCGAATGATTCGGAGATGGAAACAAAATTGGGATGCGATTTCAACTGAAACAGGTGTGGGAAGGAAAGACATGGGATTTGGCAACAAAATCAAAGAGATTTTATTTGGGTAATCGGCGTTGTCGTACGGGACTCGAGCCCGAGCCATGGCGGACGGACGCGCAGCTCACGCGGAGAAGACGGCATGAGGAGGACGACGACGGCCTCACGGGCCCACCTTCAGCGATAGCAACGACGCGCGCGCGTTCGGACTCGTCCGAACGGCACTCGAACCAGCGTCGGTAGTGCGAGTACGAACGGGCTGGCGAATGCGCGTTTGGGCTGCTACGCGGGCCACGTGCGAGAACAGGAGAACTAGGCCAGAGAGATTCGGCCCGGTTACTGTTCTGAGATTTTAAATAGGTTTTCTATTTTAGAAAATACAGAAAATGCAAATGGCAATTAGAAAATAGCAAATGAACTCGAAAAAATTCTTAAAAAATCTAGAAAATATATCCAAGCACATAGAATCCAAATAAAATAGTTTTGACAATTGTTGATGTTGGAATTAATCATATTAAATTATTTTAATGCTAAAAGTCCATATTAAGCTTTAATTAAAAAATCCAAATATTGAATTTTCCAACTAATAAAAGATTTTTAAAAGTTCAGAAAATTGGGATGCTACAAAATAGTTTGGATATTCTAAGATGGCCGATCTAACTAAGGTTAAGACCTACAGTCAGTATGGCTCTGATACCACCTCTGTCGGGACAAAATATGCAATTCTGGACCCTTTGTGTATAATGCACTAGTCCAGCATAACGCTAGTGCACACAGTGTCAACATAGATGAATATCGATCCACAGAAGATGATTAATAGAATAAATGACTATTTTGAATAGCAAATAATGGTTTTGACCTTATAGTCGAGTTTACATTTATTAAGCCTCGCAGGGCTGGCAATAAGTAAAATAGCGGAACAAAATAAGCTCCAGCGGAATCCCATCAATTCACTACAGGCAACCGGACGGATCAAGACCCCAACGATTAGCACTTTCGTAGAACTCCTCCTCAAATGCAGGTGAAGACTCCCCCACTTCTGTTGAATATTTGGAGCAAGAATGAGTACACAACCGTACTCGCAAGTCATACCACATAATGCAATTTATAGATGATGGTTTATTCCAAAGGAATGGCTTATGTGGTTATTTTGTATAAAGCAACATTTCCAATTGAATACGAATAATAGATTGAAAACAATAATTAAAACAACTAAATAATAATAATTTGATATTTGTTATTGCAAAGGACACACAGTCTAAACAAGTTATTCACACAACTATATGACTTAGATCACACAGCTCCCTTCCCAAATGTTTTATGAAAATCTAACCCTGTGAAATCATCGAGCATGTCCATGACCGCTAACGCGGCTATTCGAATAAATTGATTAACACTCTGCAGAGGTTGTACACTTTACCCACACGATATAATCAGTGTAGCTAGCACTAATCATATCAAAACTTTTCAGAACTTTATCTGAAGCATTGACACTCCCGATGTGCTTTACCGTCGTCCAATTTATGCGCACAGCTCTTGATAGGACACACACTGTTGGATATGGACGCGCGAACCGTCCCATGATGTGAGAAACACACCTCTACCATGGCACACAGTCTAACCTACAACCTGAGTTGTCAATGTCGGACTCCATAACCTACTAAGTTAGGCCCATCCTATCAGGCATGTGGTTGTACGGAAAGCTCAATTCAATGGCGCATAAAGTTAAGTCCTTAATTGACCAAGGCAAGACTTCTAATTTCTAACTAATATCACATAGACCAATATTCCCATGCACACAGCTTCCACCATATCACACAGTATCCACCACTTGCCTCAGTCTAAATCTTTTCCCACCCTGTTTGTTAAGCGCAACACATATTATCAACGAGTAACAGCACACAGCGCACACAACTTTATCACACCATTCCATAATCACTTAGTCAAGTTTATATTTGCAACTCACATAAGATGATAACTCGTTGCATGACTAAGCAATCTACTCGTATCTAACCAACCCACGTTGGTGCTATGATAATACCAACTAGTAATGAACCAATCTAGGGTGACAAAAGATTATAAAATAACAATAGACAAGGTGAATGTAACAAATTTTATTAATAACTAAACCCAAAAGTATTTAAATAAATACTTGAGATTGAATGCAATAATTTGAATCAAACTATTTTAAAAACTGGGTTCAATATGATTAAAGGGATAACTTTCCTTTGAATAGGTCTAGGTACTGGTCTTGATCTTGGTGCACTCCTTCTTTAAAAGTCCCCAAGAATTAATGTTTACTCACAAACGAAATAAATAAAATAGTTAAATATATAACAAAGAGAAAACAAAACTCTAAAAACTAAATAAAAATCTCAAATAAATAGAGCTCAAATTTAGATGAATTTAGGAATTTGAATGGGCTCAATCGGAGTTCGGATGAAGAAGATATGACCTTTGGAATATCAAAACTAAAGAAATAACCTAAATTGAAATTTCTGGAATTATTCGAATTATTTTTCTACTGAAAATCAGGATTATGACGTGAGCTGACGTCAGTGAGGTAATTTTGGAATTAAAATAAATCTCGAGAAAAAGGCTACAGTGGCTGACATGTGGGTCCCACAGTCCATAGACTGGGTCCACGGAGATGGGCTCTGGTCTACGGGTTCACGCGTATACGGAACAGTGCACCTGGCAAAGAGGTCCACTGTCATAGGAACGGCTTACGATGGACTGGGTTTATACTGGATGGATCTACGGTTTTGTGGACTATGCCACACAAGCGCACACGTGGCGGCTGACATGGCTTCACGCACGCGACACGCAAACGCCGAAGTCGATGTGGTCGCACGTGCCCACGACACGTCGTCGTGATCGACGCGACTCGCTCTAGGCACGATGGCAACCGCGACAATGGCGGCTCATCGGCGTGAGTGGTTCCAGTGGGTAGAGGAGTCTCACGCGAACTCAATGATGCTCTAACGGGCACAAGAGAACTATTGGGAAGGCCAGCGGCGAGGTTGAAGCGACGGCGAAGTCACGGGCTCGACAGGAGTAAGGTTACGACAACGCTCCGGTGAAGTGAAGGCGACCAGGATGAAGCCTTCACTCTTGCGATGCTGAAGGTGCAGACCACGAGGCTCAGGCGGCTCCAGTTTCGGCAGAATCGCTCGTTGGAGTTGCGGCGCGCAGATCCTTCTTCGAGCTTTTCCGGCGGCTAGGGTTCGGCTCCAGCACTGAGGCAGCTAGGGTTGAGGTGCGGACGCCAAGGGCTACCTCTCTATTTATACCCGAGACTCGGGAGAGTCCGAGGTGGTTACGGCGAGGAAGGCCCACACAGCGGCGCAACTCGGATCGAAACAGAATCAGGGACGAAGAATAGTGATTTGGTCGGGCCCACACGTTAGTATCGAAGGCTCGCGCGAGTTCGCGTGGCAAACGGTGCGGTTGTGGCTGACTCGTGGGGGGGGTGAGCATGCGGCCGAGAGAGAGAGAGAGGGACGCTGACATGCTGGGCCCGCATGTCAGTCGAAGGCGGGGCGCGTGCGGGCGACCGGGCCGCACAGTGATGGGCTGGTGGGAAATATGGTTGGGTTTCGGCCCATTTGCTATTCTGAGATTTTAAATAGTTTTCCTATTTTAGAAAATAAAGAAAATACAAATAGTAATTATAAAATAGCAAATAAACTCAGAATTTTTTTAGAAAAATCAAAAATATATCCAAGCACATAGAATCCAAATAAAAAAGTTTTAATAATTGTTGATGTTGGAATTAATTATATTAAATTATTTTAATGCTAAAAGTCCATATTAAGCTTTAATTTAAAATTCAAATAAAATGCAGATGGTGAATTTTCCAACTACTAACTAATAAAATATTTTCAAAAGCTTAGAAAATTGGGATGTTAAAATGAACCAGTAAGGTATAAAGCAAGGTTGGTTGCTAAAGTTTATAGTCAGATTCTAGGTATTGATTTTAGTGATGTCTTTTCTCCAGTTGTGAAGCATAGTTCTATTCGCACTTTGCCCGGTATTGTTACTATGCATGATTATGAACTTGAGCAATTAGATGTTAAAACTGCATTCTTACATGGAGAGTTAGAAGAAGACATTTATATGGACCGACCTAAGGGTTTTGTTATTCCTGGAAAAGAACACCTTATTTGTACATTAAAGAAATATATTTATTATTCGAATCAATTTCCTAGGTAATGGTACAAGAGATTTGACTCATTTATGCTCTCTCATGATTTTAAGCGGTCTGATTATGATAGCTGTATTTATTTAAAGATTGTTAATGATTTATCTATTTATTTGCTTCTCTATGTTGATGATATATTGAATGCTACAAAAGATAAGTCAGAAATAACAAAACTAAAAGCATAATTGAGTAATGAATTTGGGATGAAGGTCCTAGGTGTAGCAAAGAAAATTCTTGGCATGGAGATTATTAGAGAGAGGCAATCTGGCAAGTTATACCTTAGTCAACAAGGTTATATTGAGAAGGTCCTTCGTCGTTTTAATATGCATGATGCAAAACCAGTGAGTACTCCATTAGCTTCCCATTTCAGATTATCTTCATCCTTATGTACTAAGTCAGATTATGATATTGAGTACATGTCTAGAGTTCCATATTCTAGTGCAGTTGGTTTTCTTATGTATGCCATGGTTTGTTCTCGTTCTGATTTATCTAATGCACTAAGTGTTATCAATAGATACATGGCTAATCCTGGAAAAGAGCATTGGAAAGTAGTTCAGTGTATTTTCATATATTTGCGTGGCACTTCTAATACTTGTTTGTAGTTTGGGAATTCTAGAGATGAACTTGTTGGTTATGTTGACTCTGATTATGCTGGTGGTTTGGACAAGAGGAGGTCTCTAACATGTTATGTTTTCACCATTGGTTGTGTTGTAAGTTGGTGTAACACCCCAGCCCAACACTGAGCCTAGAATGCCACCACACTACTCTTTAAACTAATAATTATCGACACACTATAAAAATTTCAGCAAGACAACAATGTTAATCATACCAATGGATCACAAAAGAACAAGCATAACTATGGATCAAACGACAATAAATAAGCAATGGGAAATAATGACCAGGCAAATTAACCAAAGCAGCATCACCCAATGAATCCAAATTAATAAAGCAAATAGTCTAGTCCAAATGATATCCTAAACATTATTCAATAACTAACATGTCCAAGTGTAAACCAATATTGAATGAAAAGATTATCATGGCGAATGATCATGTGATGTCCATGTGCTCTACTCGCTCTCAACTACGGCATCCTCGAAGATCACCTAAAAACAACAGTAGAGCAAGGGTGAGTCCACGACTCAGCAAATACATCCATAAACAACGAACAATAATAAATCAACAGCATTCAATAACTTCATTATCATCACATGCACTTCCATTCACATTCTCATTCATTAATCTCAAATATCAATGCAACTCTATTCTATATGTCCACATGCACTTCTTTTCACAGATATCAGTATAGCGTGAGTGAATGCTCGCGACAACATTCACTCTCAAGCCCGTTCCTCCTCAAGGATCGGGGACCTCCTCCACTCCCGTGGAGTTGTGATCAATCATGATCACCTTCTCTTATGTAAATATGCTTATGAATGCACACATGCAAACTCCATCATAAACATCATATCCAACTTTCATCATGCTTGTCGACCAAGATATAAACATACCAATTCATTGTTTGCAATTAAACCAAATAAAAGCACAACAATAATGGTAATAGAAGATAAAGAAAACAGTGATCGATCATTGATCGCTGTCTACCATGCACTTGCCTTTACTAGCAGCGACGCACGATTTGATTAGAAGACGGCAACAAGCACGACGCCTCTCCTATATTAAATACACCAACTTCAATACAAATTACAGCAACAAGAATAGCAATCAATATACATCGCTCCTACACGTCCCTAAATATACCACGTTACTCCGGTACCGAAAAGCTACCCATAGCGGTCTCGGTACTAAAACGAACGTAACTTTTGACTCGAAAGTCCGATCACCACAAACCACCCCATTCTGGATTCTTTATAAAATTCTCCACATTTTCTTAGATTACGAAGACTTCTAATTAAATCATCTAACCCTCCGTATTTAGCCCGAAAGTCGGTCTGTCCGCTCGGGACAGCGGTCTCCTAATTTCATAACTTTTGTTTTACTCAACCAAAATTCGCGTTCTCAGATTCTACAGAACCATTGGACAATTATCTACCACTTTCATGTAGATCAAAACACTAATTAAGCTATTTTCTATTTTTAATTTACAGTCTACCAAAACAGCGCCGAAAGACGTTAACCCTAAAAACAGCGGCCTTCTCAGAATCATATCTCGAAATCTACTTATCCGATTGACAGGTTTAAAAATGCTATAGAAAGATATCGAAATTATCTACAATTAACTAGTAGACGATATTTTCAACATTCGCCAATAAGGTACCCGAACAATTCGTTCAACGTAACAAACAGACTAAATAGATCTATTATTCGCCTCTTCGATCGTAAATTCTAACCCTCTCTAATTAATCTCAATTATAGTCTCTAATTAACAGCGTCTAGCAAACCAGAGGAAAACATGCAACAAACCTCCACGCGGCAGTAGCTCGGCTCGGCCGGAAAATCAGTAGTCGGCAGTCTCCACGCGGCAGGCTCCGCCGCTTGACAATCAAGCAGCAGCAAATTTCAAAGAAAGAAAGCAAAGAATGCAGGAGAAAGAAACTCAGAATGGCAAACAAATGCAGATCGCTAACAAAGAAGACAAACCGATCGCCAACAAAGAAGCCGCAATCACAAATAAGAAGACGGCGTTCAGCGGGCATGCAAATTAACAAACAAGAAAGCAGATCGATAAGAATGCGCAATTGACGCGAAATTGGCCGGTGCATTGCGATCTTGACAATGCAAGAAAAAAACAAGAAAAAGCAAAGCAATAGCAGAGCCACCAGCAAGCACAAAGCGACAACGAAAAAAAGCCAAGAGAGCTTGGTCATTGTCAGCTCAGCAATCGGCGCCGCAGAGATCGGCAAGAAGAGAAGGGGCGCGACAAGCGTAACTTGATGGCTACCGGAGAAGAAAATGTGGAGGCGCGGTGGAAAAAAAGACTAAAAGGCTAGGGTTTCTAGAAAACCACAAATCTATTTATATATCTCATAAAATTCGAAAATTCTATTTTTCACAAATTCTTTTATTTAATTACGCACAAGCCCTTAAGACGCTTTTTAATTAATTATTTATTGTTACTATTAAATTAATTACTCTCAGGCCCTTAAGACGCGATTATTAAAATTATTTTCGAGTATTACATTCTACCTCTTAACGAATTCGACCCAATTCTAATCGTCGATCTACTCAAACAATAACTACACTGCTGAAATTAAACAACAAAACAACACGCACCGACGTGAACAACTCCGGATATTGCTCGCGCATGCGAGACTCCAACTCCCAAGTCGCCTCTCTCGGATCGATCGGCCCACAAAGACCTTGACGATACCAACGCCTTGTGCCTCAAAGACTCATCTCGTCAATTTTTCGGTACACTCAACCGACGAAGTCGAAGGTACGGTCTTACTTGGTGGTCAACGGCTCTAAGAAAACCTTGTAATCCTGATCTCTCAAATACTACCTTGACATCGGGTTATACAAAATGTTGTGTGCCTGCGCATGGACACGAGACGGTCCTAACGATACACTTTCTTCCAAAAATCTCTACAACTTCCGAAACAAACTAATGTAACTTGGGCCAAACTTCGCTTTGGTACCAAACCACACAATCTGACATAACACACCGAACTCCCGTCCTGCCTCCCAATCAACCACTTCACATTTGCAAGGAGTACCTCCTTTAACCAGGAACGCACAACCAAACTAGTTTCAAACAAACTCGTTTATAAATAGAACCCAACTGAAAACGAAGGATTCTCATCGCAACCACGCGTTACCAACTCCCCATCAAAATAGTCAAATCTAAAATCAAAGATTCATCACAAAAACCTTTCCATTTTCCAAATAGGCTGTTTGCAAATAAACACCACGTAAGCCAAAAGAGAAAACATTCGAATGCCAAAATCAATCACTCTTTTTTTTTTTCCTAAATTAGAAAGAATCACATGCCAACGTAAAGCCAACTCAAATCGTAAATGACCTCTGTCATACACACGGCTCAAACAAGAATCAAGAGGGCATTTCACTACCCGAGGAATCAATTTTTTTTTTTTTTTCAATTTTTCTTTTAGGAATAAACTCGCTCAAATCATAGGATTTCAAATCATCACACTAACTCATTCCTCTTAACTGGTAACCTCAAAGCGATGCTCAACCTGAGAGCAACAACCGCGCCCGTTTAGAGAGACTCTACTCACCCATAAAAAGATACTATAGTCCCCTCCTCTACCAAAGAAACTATTTTGACAAATGATTCCCAACACCTCAAATAAAATCTACACCCACAATCACATCACCTCAATCTTTTAAGGATAATCAACTTGAAATTCTCTACACACACACACTGATTTAAAACCAAAGGATTCTATCAATGATCATCATACTATTTGGAATCCACTTTTGTTCTACTACTTCTACACATGATCATTGGGCAACCAAGGTTCTAGCATAAAACACATGCTCAATTTCAACAGCCAGGACTCCTAAAGTGACTTCTGGTATACTTGATAGAAATCCGCATATTCACTGTCTAGAATTCCCACAATCCAAACAATATCCTCAATCATTAATATCAACCATCATCACTAATCAATTGATCGCCCAAAACGATTTACTTCACTAATATTGGACCCTCAATAAACCACACCATTCAATTTCACCTACATAACCTTGCAAAGTATACCATCACAATATCCCAACTATTCGATAATTCCAATACTCCTCCATCATGAACAAATATTCTTGGATCACTATTCACTATAGGTTCTACTAATTGTAACAATATAATCAGTTTTGTCCCAACGACCATAATTCCTTTTAGATCCAATTCTCTATGAGATTTATATCATGAAATGAATTCATCCTCTAATGTTCCTCAATTAACTTGCAACCCAGGGTCTCACAACATCATATACTTGACCACTATTAACCAGCTTCCCAATATACACTCTTTAAGGTTTTGTAAAACAAATCAACTATTCCTTTCTCAAAAGAAGAGACAAATAAAAAGATTTTTTTTTTTAAAGGACCAAATCACATTAATCACTTAAGAACCAATAAAGCTTTCCGACTCGTCACTTGCTCAAACCAATTTCATCTACCAAATAAATCATGAACTCCAAAAGTTCATGAATTCAAAACTCCAAACCTTTCATTTAAACGATATTACGAAAGACGATCAAATTACATTCTTTCTAAAAGAATCATCACCACACGGCCACAATCCCTTACATGCATAATCTTACTAACATTAAGAATAATACACTCTTAACATGATTCATTATCGTCAACTCTTCCATTAATAAGCCCCGAAAAGTTCACCAAATTGTTCCGTACTACTTTACCATCACATCTTCAAAATGAGATTATTCCAAAACCATACAACCTCACTACAACAACTATTTTATATTAGAAGGAATCCACTCACAAATTAAAAGGTTCTATCAAAACCCTTTCATCACGGATATGCTATTGTCTGACTATTCCACAATTGTCTAGGTATAAGCCACCTATTAAATCACACCACCAACTCTTAGTGATGCTCAACACCAAACTTTAACACTCAAAGAATTGCACTCCAACCATTGTTGTTATCAACTAGCTTTCTTATGATGTCTAGCTGCTACCTATTTTCATTTGCGAATCACTTGAATATTTACCAACACATAATCAGTTGTTCCTCCTCACATTTAGTTTTCAACAAAATCACCCTAAATCTTCAAAAGTCAAAATCTTCTCTCGATCAAAAGTCTCAACAACACTATAATCAAATTCATCGTGTCATTCTATAAAGAAGAACTATCCAGAACTCCTCCTGTAAATTCTAGATCCACTGGTATTCAATCCATTCAACCTTTTGTACACAATTCCAATAATTAATCATACTAAGGTATATGTAAAGCCATCAACCAAATATGATCACCAAGTGTCTACAGTAAAGATAACACCACAAATAATATCTATTAAAGCAATAACCTAGCATCTCCTCAAGTTTCCCTTTACCCACAATTAGATTAATCCATTGGTACCAAATCCAATAAATTCAACAAACTAATCAATTTTAATGTCCAAGCCAGTTCATCAACGTTCCATACTTCTTAATAACTCTTATGACCCCAATTAGGTATGGACATACTCTTAGTCACTACTCAACTCGTAATTACTCTATGACAATAATTTGGGTTAAGACCAATCATGCATCACGCTACAGATCCGACCTGATACTCATACCTTATCAATGAACTTCTATGTTTACCACCTCTAGCTTAAACATAACAAGTCAACACAAAAGGATTTTAACTCGTTTCAGAAAAAAATAGGCATTAAACTTCAGCACTCGAAATAATCCAAAAGAAATACATAAAGTCAAAGTTTTCACATGTTAAAGAACTTGCAATAGAAAACTTTCAAGATCCGTAATACCAAGTGAATAAATAAGTCATATTTTCCAATAGGAAGGCGGAACTCCCACGAAAAGATCAATCTTGTCATTAACCGATGTTCACACAAAGCAACAATAGATCAACAGTCATGAGAACAAGTAATGGCTTTATGGAACCAAAGGAGACCAATGAAATATCACCCGCTGTATTGTAAACACTATCTCAAGGAAAATTCATCAACCGCAACTATAACCAGAATTGCCCAAAATTCAAGCTCAAGGAAGAGAACAACTTTTATAAAGAGACTCACACACAATACCTATAACTACTGTAATCAAAGTAGCTACCTCTCTATTCCCATACCACGAATGGTGGTGTAACCTGTAAAACCTGTACCACAACCACGATCCCAATCGCCTCGGAGGGGCCCCACGTAACCACGCCCGCGGCCCCGACCTCCACGACCGTGGCCACCACGACCACGTCATCTATCCCTCGACATAGCTATCAACCACAATCAACAATACACAATGAGCTCAAAGCTCAAAATAAACTCCTTCATCAATAAACAACATAACGGAAGCGTAAAACGATATTCGTACCTCTCTCTAACCTACTGTGCACTAGTGTGTCAAATTTTAGATTGTTAACCATTAGCAAATTTTAGTTGATTTACTAATCTAAAACAAATTTTAACAATTTTAGTTTGCCTAAGTTGTTAATCTATTCACCACGGACTTAAAGCCCGCCTCGATACCAATCAGAATAACCTCAACCCAACACTGAGCCTAGAATGCCACCACACTACTCTTTAAACTAATAATTATCGACACACTATAAAAATTTCAGCAAGACAACAATGTTAATCATACCAATGGATCACAAAAGAACAAGCATAACTATGGATCAAACGACAATAAATAAGCAATGGGAAATAATGACCGTGCAAATTAACCAAAGCAAAGATCACCCAATGAATCCAAATTAATAAAGCAAATAGTCTAGTCCAAATGATATCCTAAACATTATTCAATAACTAACATGTCCAAGTGTAAACCAATATTGAATGAAAAGATTATCATGGCGAATGATCATGTGATGTCCATGTGCTCTACTCGCTCTCAACTACGGATCCTCAAGATCACCTAAAAACAACAATAGAGCAAGGGTGAGTCCACGACTCAAAGAAATACATCCATAAACAACGAACAATAATAAATCAACAAAGATTCAATAACTTCATTATCATCACATGCACTTCCATTCACATTCTCATTCATTAATCTCAAATATCAATGCAACTCTATTCTATATGTCCACATGCACTTCTTTTCACAGATATCAGATAGCGTGAGTGAATGCTCGCGACAACATTCACTCTCAAGCCCGCTCCTCCTCAAGGATCGGGACCTCCTCCACTCCGTGGAGTTGTGATCAATCATGATCACCTTCTCTTATGTAAATATGCTTATGAATGCAAACATGCAAACTCCATCATAAACATCATATCCAACTTTCATCATGCTTGTCAACAAAGATATAAACATACCAATTCATTGTTTGCAATTAAACCAAATAAAAGCACAACAATAATGGTAATAGAAGATAAAGAAAATGTTGATCGATCATTGATCGCCGTCTACCATGCACTTGCCTTTACTAGCGCGACGCACGATTTGATTAGAAGACGGCAACAAGCACGACGCCTCTCCTATATTAAATACACCAACTTCAATACAAATTACAGCAACAAGAATAGCAATCAATATACATCGCTCCTACACGTCCCTAAATATACCACGTTACTCCGGTACCGAAAAGCTACCCATAGCGGTCTCGGTACTAAAACGAACGTAACTTTTGACTCGAAAGTCCGATCACCACAAACCACCCCATTCTGGATTCTTTATAAAATTCTCCACATTTTCTTAGATTACGAAGACTTCTAATTAAATCATCTAACCCTCCGTATTTAGCCCGGAAAGTCGGTCTGTCCGCTTCGGGACAGCGGTCTCCCTAATTTCATAACTTTTGTTTTACTCAACCAAAATTCGCGTTCTCAGATTCTACAGAACCATTGGACAATTATCTACCACTTTCATGTAGATCAAAAACACTAATTAAGCTATTTTCTATTTTTAATTTACAGTCTACCAAAACAGCGCCGAAAGACGTTAACCCTAAAAACAGCGGCCTTCTCAGAATCATATCTCGAAATCTACTTATCCGATTGACAGGTTTAAAAATGCTATAGAAAGATATCGAAATTATCTACAATTAACTAGTAGACGATATTTTCAACATTCGCCAATAAGGTACCCGAACAATTCGTTCAACAGAACAGCGTACTAAATAGATCTATTATTCGCCTCTTCGATCAGAAATTCTAACCCTCTCTAATTAATCTCAATTATAGTCTCTAATTAACAGCGTCTAGCAAACCAGAGGAAAACATGCAACAAACCTCCACGCGGCAGTAGCTCGGCTCGGCCGGAAAATCGATGGTCGGCGGCCTCCACGCCAGCAGGCTCCGCTTCGGCTTGACAATCAAAGAAGCAGCAGAAGGCTTCAAAGAAAGAAAGCAGCAGTCGCAGGAGAAAGAAACTCAGCAATGGCAGCAAATCAGATAGCAACAAGAAGACAAAATCGATCGCTAACAAGAATTGCAAATCACAAATAAGAAGACGCTGCGGCGTTCAATGGGCATGCAAATGAACGACAGCGCCAGAGAGTCAGAATGTGCAATACGCAATTGGCCGCAAGAAGAAAGCGATCTTCGCAAGCGGCAGCGGGAAAACAAGAAAAACAAGAATACAGAGCCACTGGCGGCAAGCACAAAGCGATAACGAAAAAAAACAAGAGGCTTGGTCGTTGCGCAAGGCACTGCAGCGGCAGAGATCAAGAAGAGAAGGCGGCGGCGAAGAAGCGTAACTTGGATGGCGCACCGGAGAAGAAAATGTGGAGGCGCGGTGGAAAAAAGACTAAAAGGCTAGGGTTTCTAGAAAAACCACAAATCTATTTATATATCTCATAAAAATTCCGAAAATTCTATTTTTTCACAAATTCTTTTTATTTAATTACGCACAAGCCCTTAAGACGTTTTTAATTAATTATTTACTGTTACTATTAAATTAATTACTCTCCGACCCTTAAGACGCGATTATTAAAATTATTTTCAGAGTATTACATTCTACCCCCCTTAACAGAATTCGACCCCGAATTCTAATCGTCGATCTACTCAAACAATAACTACATCAATGAAATTAAACAACAAAACAACACGCACTGACGTGAACAACTCCGATATTGCTCGCGCATGCGAGACTCCAACTCCCAAGTCGCCTCTCTCTCGGATCGATCGCCCACAAAGACCTTGACGATACCAACGCCTTGTGCCTCAAAGACTCATCTCGTCAATTTTTCGGTACACTCAACTGACAGAAGTCGAAGGTACGGTCTTACTTGGTGGTCAACGGCTCTAAGAAAACCTTGTAATCCTGATCTCTCAAATACTACCTTGACATCGGGTTATACAAAATGTTGTGTGCCCTGCGCATGGACACGAGACGGTCCTAACGATACACTTTCTTCCAAAAATCTCTACAACTTCCGAAACAAACTAATGTAACTTGGGCCAAACTTCGCTTTGGTACCAAACCACACAATCTGTACATAACACACCAACTCCCGTCCTGCCTCCCAATCAACCACTTCACATTTGCAAGGAGTACCTCCTTTAACCAGAACGCACAACCAAACTAGTTTCAAACAAACTCGTTTATAAATAGAACCCAACTGAAACAAAGGATTCTCATCGCAACCACGCTGCTACCAACTCCCCATCAAAATAGTCAAATCTAAAATCAAAGATTCATCACAAAACCTTTCCATTTTCCAAATAGGTCGCTTGCAAATAAACACCACGTAAGCCAAAAGAGAAAACATTCAATGCCAAAATCAATCACTTTTTTTTTCCCTAAATTAGAAAGAATCACATGCCAACGTAAAGCCAACTCAAATTGTAAATGACCTCTGTCATACACACGGCTCAAACAAGAATCAAGAGGGCATTTCACTACCCGAGGAATCAATTTTTTTTTTTCAATTTTTCTTTTAGGAATAAACTCTCTCAAATCATAGGATTTCAAATCATCACACTAACTCATTCCTCTTAACTGGTAACCTCAAAGCGATGCTCAACTTTGAGAGCAACAATCGCGCCATTTAGAGAGACTCTACTCACCCATAAAAAGATACTATAGTCCCTCCTCTACCAAAGAAACTATTTTGACAAATGATTCCCAACACCTCAAATAAAATCTACACCCACAATCACATCACCTCAATCTTTTAAGGATAATCAACTTGAAATTCTCTACACACACACACTGATTTAAAACCAAAGGATTCTATCAATGATCATCATACTATTTGGAATCCACTTTTGTTCTACTACTTCTACACATGATCATTGGGCAACCAAGGTTCTAGCATAAAACACATGCTCAATTTCAACAGCCAGGACTCCTAAAGTGACTTCTGGTATACTTGATAGAAATCCGCATATTCATTGCCTAGAATTCCCACAATCCAAACAATATCCTCAATCATTAATATCAACCATCATCACTAATCAATTGACTGTCCAAAACGATTTACTTCACTAATATTGGACCCTCAATAAACCACACCATTCAATTTCACCTACATAACCTTGCAAAGTATACCATCACAATATCCCAACTATTCGATAATTCCAATACTCCTCCATCATGAACAAATATTCTTGGATCACTATTCACTATAGGTTCTACTAATTGTAACAATATAATCAGTTTTGTCCCAACGACCATAATTCCTTTTAGATCCAATTCTCTATGAGATTTATATCATGAAATGAATTCATCCTCTAATGTTCCTCAATTAACTTGCAACCCAGGGTCTCACAACATCATATACTTGACCACTATTAACCAGTTCCCAATATACACTCTTTAAGGTTTTGTAAAACAAATCAACTATTCCTTTCTCAAAAGAAGAGACAAATAAAAAGATTTTTTTTTTTAAAGGACCAAATCACATTAATCACTTAAGAACCAATAAAGCTTTCCGACTCGTCACTTGCTCAAACCAATTTCATCTACCAAATAAATCATGAACTCCAAAAGTTCATGAATTCAAAACTCCAAACCTTTCATTTAAACGATATTACGAAAGGCGATCAAATTACATTCTTTCTAAAAGAATCATCACCACACGAAGCCACAATCCCTTACAGACAATCTTACTAACATTAAGAATAATACACTCTTAACATGATTCATTATCGTCAACTCTTCCAGTAATAAGCCCCGAAAAGTTCACCAAATTGTTCCGTACTACTTTACCATCACATCTTCAAAATGAGATTATTCCAAAACCATACAACCTCACTACAACAACTATTTTATATTAGAAGGAATCCACTCACAAATTAAAAGGTTCTATCAAAACCCTTTCATCACGGATATGCTATTGTCTGACTATTCCACAATTGTCTAGGTATAAGCCACCTATTAAATCACACCAGCTCAACTCTTAGTGATGCTCAACACCAACTTTAACACTCAGCAATTGCACTCCAACCATTGTTGTTATCAACTAGCTTTCTTATGATGTCTAGCTGCTACCTATTTTCATTTGCGAATCACTTGAATATTTACCAACACATAATCAGTTGTTCCTCCTCACATTTAGTTTTCAACAAAATCACCCTAAATCTTCAAAAGTCAAAATCTTCTCTCGATCAAAAGTCTCAACAACACTATAATCAAATTCATCGTGTCATTCTATAAAGAAGAACTATCCAGAACTCCTCCTGTAAATTCTAGATCCACTGGTATTCAATCCATTCAACCTTTTGTACACAATTCCAATAATTAATCATACTAAGGTATATGTAAAGCCATCAACCAAATATGATCACCAAGTGTCTACAGTAAAGATAACACCACAAATAATATCTATTAAAGCAATAACCTAGCATCTCCTCAAGTTTCCCTTTACCCACAATTAGATTAATCCATTGGTACCAAATCCAATAAATTCAACAAACTAATCAATTTTAATGTCCAAGCCAGTTCATCAACGTTCCATACTTCTTAATAACTCTTATGACCCCAATTAGGTATGGACATACTCTTAGTCACTACTCAACTCGTAATTACTCTATGACAATAATTTGGGTTAAGACCAATCATGCATCACGCTACAGATCCGACCTGATACTCATACCTTATCAATGAACTTCTATGTTTACCACCTCTAGCTTAAACATAACAAGTCAACACAAAAGGATTTTAACTCGTTTCAGAAAAAAATAGGCATTAAACTTCAAAGACTAAATAATCCAAAAGAAATACATAAAGTCAAAGTTTTCACATGTTAAAGAACTTGCAATAGAAAACTTTCAGTATCCAGAATACCAAGTGAATAAATAAGTCATATTTTCCAATAGGAAGGGCGGAACTCCCACGAAAAGATCAATCTTGCTGTTAACCGATGTTCACACCAAGCAACAATAGATCAACAGTCATGAGAACAAGTAATGGCTTTATGGAACCAAAGGAGACCAATGAAATATCACCCGCTGTATTGTAAACACTATCTCAAGGAAAATTCATCAACCGCAACTATAACTGAATTGCCCAAAATTCAAGCTCAAGGAAGAGAACAACTTTTATAAAGAGACTCACACACAATACCTATAACTCATCAGAATCAAAGTAGCTACCTCTCTATTCCCATACCACGAATGGTGGTGTAACTCGTAAAACCTGTGGCCACAACCACGATCCCAATCGCCTCGGGAGGGGGCCCCACGTAACCACGCCCGCGCCCCGACCTCCACGCATCGTGGCCACCACGACCACGCCATCTATCCCTCGACATAGCTATCAACCACAATCAACAATACACAATGAGCTCAAAGCTCAAAATAAACTCCTTCATCAATAAACAACATAACGGAAGCGTAAAACGATATTCGTACCTCTCTCTAACCTACTGTGCACTAGTGTGTCAAATTTTAGATTGTTAACCATTAGCAAATTTTAGTTGATTTACTAATCTAAAACAAATTTTAACAATTTTAGTTTGCCTAAGTTGCTAATCTATTCACCACGGACTTAAAGCCCGCTCTGATACCAACTGTAACACCCCAGCCCAACACTGAGCCTAGAATGCCACCACACTACTCTTTAAACTAATAATTATCGACACACTATAAAAATTTCAGCAAGACAACAATGTTAATCATACCAATGGATCACAAAAGAACAAGCATAACTATGGATCAAACGACAATAAATAAGCAATGGGAAATAATGACCAGGCAAATTAACCAAAGCAGCATCACCCAATGAATCCAAATTAATAAAGCAAATAGTCTAGTCCAAATGATATCCTAAACATTATTCAATAACTAACATGTCCAAGTGTAAACCAATATTGAATGAAAAGATTATCATGGCGAATGATCATGTGATGTCCATGTGCTCTACTCGCTCTCAACTACGGCATCCTCGAAGATCACCTAAAAACAACAGTAGAGCAAGGGTGAGTCCACGACTCAGCAAATACATCCATAAACAACGAACAATAATAAATCAACAACATTCAATAACTTCATTATCATCACATGCACTTCCATTCACATTCTCATTCATTAATCTCAAATATCAATGCAACTCTATTCTATATGTCCACATGCACTTCTTTTCACAGATATCAGGTATAGCGTGAGTGAATGCTCGCGACAACATTCACTCTCAAGCCCGTTCCTCCTCAAGGATCGGGGACCTCCTCCACTCCCGTGGAGTTGTGATCAATCATGATCACCTTCTCTTATGTAAATATGCTTATGAATGCACACATGCAAACTCCATCATAAACATCATATCCAACTTTCATCATGCTTGTCGACCAAGATATAAACATACCAATTCATTGTTTGCAATTAAACCAAATAAAAGCACAACAATAATGGTAATAGAAGATAAAGAAAACAAAGGATCGATCATTGATCGCTTGTCTACCATGCACTTGCCTTTACTAGCAATGACGCACGATTTGATTAGAAGACGGCAACAAGCACGACGCCTCTCCTATATTAAATACACCAACTTCAATACAAATTACAGCAACAAGAATAGCAATCAATATACATCGCTCCTACACGTCCCTAAATATACCACGTTACTCCGGTACCGAAAAGCTACCCATAGCGGTCTCGGTACTAAAACGAACGTAACTTTTGACTCGAAAGTCCGATCACCACAAACCACCCCATTCTGGATTCTTTATAAAATTCTCCACATTTTCTTAGATTACGAAGACTTCTAATTAAATCATCTAACCCTCCGTATTTAGCCCGGAAAGTCGGTCTGTCCGCTTCGGGACAGCGGTCTCCCTAATTTCATAACTTTTGTTTTACTCAACCAAAATTCGCGTTCTCAGATTCTACAGAACCATTGGACAATTATCTACCACTTTCATGTAGATCAAAAACACTAATTAAGCTATTTTCTATTTTTAATTTACAGTCTACCAAAACAGCGCCGAAAGACGTTAACCCTAAAAACAGCG
Source organism: Hsuehochloa calcarea (assembly GCA_036346395.1). NCBI lineage: Eukaryota > Viridiplantae > Streptophyta > Magnoliopsida > Poales > Poaceae > Hsuehochloa > Hsuehochloa calcarea. The sequence continues at coordinate 19,833,343 of CM070602.1, read as the reverse complement.
GCCTTCTCAGAATCATATCTCGAAATCTACTTATCCGATTGACAGGTTTAAAAATGCTATAGAAAGATATCGAAATTATCTACAATTAACTAGTAGACGATATTTTCAACATTCGCCAATAAGGTACCCGAACAATTCGTTCAACAGAACAGCGTACTAAATAGATCTATTATTCGCCTCTTCGATCAGAAATTCTAACCCTCTCTAATTAATCTCAATTATAGTCTCTAATTAACAGCGTCTAGCAAACCAGAGGAAAACATGCAACAAACCTCCACGCGGCAGTAGCTCGGCTCGGCCGGAAAATCAGTAGTCGGCAGTCTCCACGCGGCAGGGCTCCGCTCGGCTTGACAATCAGCAGCAGCAGCAGCCTCAGCAAAGAAAGCAGCAGTCGCAGGAGAAAGAAACTCAGCGGCAGGCGGCAAATCAGATCGCTAACAAAGAAGACCCGATGATCGCCAACAAGAACATGATCCAACAGCAAAAGACGGCGTTCAATGGGCATGCGGCCGACAATACAAGAGATCAAGAATAAGAACCACGCAATTGGCCGTGATTGCGATCTTCGGCCAATGGCGGGAAAACAAGAAAAATAAAGAATACAGAGCCACGGCAGCAAGCACAGGCGACAACGAAAAAACAAAGAAGAGCTTGGTCATTTGTCAGGCAGCCTCTGCCGCGGCAGAGATCAAGAAGAGAAGGCGCGTAGCGGCAGCGTAACTTGGATGGCGGCTGGAGAAGAAAATGTGGAGGCGCGGTGGAAAAAAAGACTAAAAGGCTAGGGTTTCTAGAAAAACCACAAATCTATTTATATATCTCATAAAAATTCCGAAAATTCTATTTTTTCACAAATTCTTTTTATTTAATTACGCACAAGCCCTTAAGACGTTTTTAATTAATTATTTACTGTTACTATTAAATTAATTACTCTCCGACCCTTAAGACGCGATTATTAAAATTATTTTCAGAGTATTACAGTTGGAAGACAAGTTTGCAACCTACTGTTGTGTTATCCACTACTGAAGCAGAATATATGACTATTTTTGAAGCCTGTAAAGAAGCTATTTGGTTGAGAGGTTTGTACACTGAGCTTTGTGGAGATAATTCTTGCACTGCTATATTTTGTGATAGTCAGAGTGCTATATGCCTTACAAAGGATCAGATGTTCCATGAGAGAATAAACCACATTGATGTGAGATATCACTTTATTCGAGGTGTTATTGCAAGGGGCGGATCTACAATATTCTAGCAGGGTGCACAGGACACCGGGTCCAAAAATTATTTTTCTTTGGATATAACCATGTATATATAGTATGGACACCCTAAACCCAACATGAGAGGACACCCCAAGCCACAGCCCAGCCGAACGTGACACATCTTGCCTCAGGGACCCCCCGTTATTTTCGTTCTGGATCCGCCACTGGTTATTGCTCAAGGTGATGCTAAGGTATGCAAGATAAGTACTCATGATAATTCAGCTGATAGGATGATAAAGTCAGTTCCTGTTACTAAGTTTGAGCTTTGCTCAAGCTTGGTTGGTGTTATAGTTTAGTCCTAGAGACTAGTTGGCGCACGGTGATTTTTATGTTATTGTGGAGTTATTTGGTGATTGATGATTCTTTATTATGCTACAAGAGGAAATTCGTCTCAAGGTGGAGATTGTTGATATTTGTTATCCGTATATGATTTGAATTTCTAATATGAACGAATCCAAACATGCCATATTAGCGGATTAGTTTATTACTTGGACTAAGTCTTTTTACCCCCTTTATATACATCTTGTAAGCCGCATGGGAAAGTTGACGGTTCATTGTAATTCCCCTGCGTTTTGTAAACACTCATCATATAGTGATCATCGCCGGTTGACGTCCGTAGTTTTTTTCCCACAATAATTTTTCATGTAAAATTCGTATCTCTTTTGTCTATTTTTTAACACTAAACCTTCTCCTGATTATTTTCTGTCGAAAAAGGATGCCAAATATAATCATGGTAGCGTTCGGAAGCAGGGCACGTCTATTTCAAAAGGAGTCTTTAAATTCTTGAAGCTGACGGTGTGCAAAACCTAGCCATTTCCTGTAATAAGAAGAAGAAAAATACCAGTCCTCTAATACATGCATGGGACAGCCAGTCTAAAATGAATTCAGGTATATTAAAATGTTCAGTAATCAAGGACTCCTCTGTTTTAATTTGAAAAGAAGTGCTGATTTACAGATTGGACCCATGAGCTCGCTTCTTGAAAATATTCATATTTAGGTCTGAATATATAGGGCTACATATTTAGTAAGCGTTTGTTTTTCTAACAACCATTCAGTAAGCATTTGTCATTTTCAGGATCGGTGAGACTGCAATGATATACTAGGGAGAAAGTGTAAAGCAAGAGCTCTGATCGAGATTGCAGATGAAGAACAGAGACAGCAGGCAGGCACCAACATTTCTCGTCACAACCGATTCATGTTATGTGCCGCGGCATCCACTTTAATAAGTGGTAGTAGTACTTTTAGGTGAGCCTAGAACATCAGGCGCCACCGGCTCTAGTAGCCACGCCTATCAAATCATTAGCTTATATTAGCTTAGCTAGCCCCCATACAATTAATTGATGAAAACTCCCTTGAAATAAATTAAGAACCAGATAGATTAAACATTGCAAATCTGTTACTAAGGAAAAAAAAATTCATATGGACAGCTATGATTGTGTTCTTCCCGGACGGAAGAAACGCTTAAACATATGTTCTTCTCCTGCACCTTCAGTCAATGGTCCTGGCGTTTTGTGCATTTGCATTGGGACCTCTCTATGGATGTGGTGAATGTGATTCAAGATGCGAAAAGAAGTTGTCATGCTTACTTGTTGGACAATCTGGAATCACAGGAATAACACCATTTTCGACAATGGAGTTCTCACATTAGTGGGTTGGAAAAGGGAGTTCAGTGTCCTGAAAGATGCTTATGTTTCTTGGCTGAGTAGTTTTAGTTGGTTGGATCTAAGTTGTTTTTGTATATTCTTCCCTCTTCGTCTTGTAAATACTTCTATTTTGATTTATATTTATATATATAGCACAGTAAGGGCCTCCCCTCCTGTTTTCCTAACAAAAACTAAATAATTAATTAAAACTCCCTTGAAACAAATTGAAAACCGGTATGATAATTGTTAGTGGTAGCTAAAATGATGGTAGTAGCACACACACTTGTCCACAGACTTCAGAGTCACGAATAAGCTGCTCAAAAATGACCGCGGAGTTCTGTGCGCAGGAGATCCGGCAGGCTGGACGAGATATACATATCCACGAACTGATGGATGACGCCGAATGCATCATACAGAGATAAGGCCCCAGCCGAATTTAATGAACAAAATAAACTAAAATACGTAAATTCGCGAAGATTAAAACATGTACTAGTATTAAAAAAACATTGTCGACGGGATCGTCTGCGCCCACTAATGGAACGTGCGTCACATCAAGTCCGTACAGCTTGGGCGCATGCGACGCGAGCCTAGTGATTTCAATACTGGTTTAAAAAAAAATACCCGGGTGGTCGGTAAGGCTAATAATCGGAAAATTTTGGTCAAAGTTTTTCTAAAAAAACAAAAATTAAAAATTGATTTTTTTAAAAAAATCAAATTTGAGTAAAATTCAATCAAATTCGATCAAAATTCAATCAAACCAGAAATTTCAGCACCGATTTGAACTTCTACCAGAACCCACCGATAAACCGATAATCGAACCGATTTTCAGCGATTTTTGAATCCCTGCTCGACCGGGTCACATGGATCTGGGCCACCGTTCTGGGCACGTGTCTGGTCAGGCTCGCTCCACGTCGACACCGAGCGCGCATGCATGTCTAATTACCAGCACATGTACGCATGCATGCAACGTTCAGTAACAATGAATGGAACAGTGAAATTTTTCTGAAGTGGTACGTGAAAAATATCTCAAACGTACGGTGTACAATAATGTACATATGTTACAATTGGTGTACGTACAATATACCTCCTATATACGTACGTACATATGTATATGCGTATGAATCAACCTCTATATACTAGGAAGGGAGCAATCACTATAGTTTCCCTTCGACCGTAATCATATTGATATCGTATATATGTATCAATTACTATAGCGTACGCATCTGAGCAGTATTTGATACTCTCAGCGGTCGCAAGCACAAGCCCCTGTACAAATACATAATATACAGGTACGTGTACACTACCTGCACTGCACCTATGTATACGTACGTACGGACACACGGCGGCTGGCTAGCTTCAGAAGCTGATGGGGTAGACTTGCTGCATGTTGGGGTAGAAGAGGCCCCAGTTCTGCTCGACGCCGGAGTCCTTCTGGTTCTCGTTGAACATGGAGAAGAGGTACGTCTCGATGGTGCCCGGGTGGCGCGGCGTGCCGCGGCCGACGTGGTTGATGAGGTTCTGGTTGTAGATCCTCGCGTTGGCCGGCGACGCCGCCGTGCCTCCACCGGACGGCCACCCGCTCTCCGACACGACGAGCGTAACGCTCGACCCGCCGTGCTTGGCCATGGCCGTGTAGAAGGCGTCCACCGTCGTGTCGAACAGGTTCTGGTACCCGTAGGCGCCGTCCTGCACGACGGTGCCGGAGGCGGTGAAGAGCGCGTAGCTGATGTCCATGGCGCCCGGGTTGTAGGTGTAGGGGAAGTAGGGGTAGATGTTGGCCAGGAGCGGCGCGCCGGTGCGCGCCAGGAACTGCGCCACGGGGCCCATGTACCCCTGCGCCTCGCCGGTGAACTCGGCTGCGGAGGGCGGGCTGTACACGCCGAGGATGGCCTGCGACACCGACGTGGTCACCTTGATGTGGCCCAGGCCGGCGGAGGCGAGCGCGCCGTAGACATTCTCCATGGCCGGGACGAGGTTCTGCGTGGCGCCGCCGGCGACCTCGTTGCCGACGCAGACGTACCGGAAGGAGACGGAGGGGTAGGCCTGGATGTTGTTGCGGACCCAGGAGGCGGCCGCGGCCGGGCTGGCGGCGAGGTTGGACAGCACGTCGTTGGGCGCCCCGACGACGACTTGGATGCCCGTGCCGCCGACGGCCTGCAGCGCCGCCTGGTCCGGCGCGTACAGCCGCATCGAGTTGATGCCGTTGGACTTGTACATGCCGATGACGGTGCTCGCCGGCGGCAGGTTGTTCGCGCTCATGCCGTAGCACACCCCGATGGACTCGACGCCTGCACGCACGTAAGTACGTACGTAGATTTCGTTAGCCTTGTTTCAGTAGTACTCACACTTAATTAATCACAGTAGAGGTATTAACCGTCCAAACTAATAAGTAAATCAGTAAATTAATTAATGTACTGTTCTAGTATTGCCTTGGAAGCTAATTAAATCTTCTCTACTGATGAAGAAAATAAATGGAAAGATGCGTACACGTACAAATCAAGAAGGGCAGCGGTGCATGTACACAGTATGCATCCTTTCGACATGGATGCATGCGTGCAGCTCCAAACTTGGCATATTTTTATCACTCTCCGCACTCTAGCTAGCTAGTACTGGTTGATTGATGTAACACCTAACGAGTTAGCGTTTTTACAGTCAAGGATCGAGTTGATGTCAGATGCACGCACACTGCCGCGGAATATATTGCTAGTCTCGTGCCTTGCCTTGACTGAGTTGTCACTGCGTGCAAGAAAGAAACTAAGAGAGTGGCATCCCTCGTGACCAAGGACAAAGTGGACAACCTTAAAGAAATGAATAATAAACTTTGACTAGCTTGGAGTGAATTAGATCGTGACCAAGGACAGAGAGGACAACCTTAAAGAAATGAATAATAAACTTTTGACTGACTAGCTTGGAGTGAATGTTTTTGCTAGCTGGCCACTGAGCTGCTTGGTTAACCATCTACTGATCTACCTCTACTCTACTTATTGCAGCTGTATACATAGAATATTTTATAGGCGAAATTTTATCAATTACTGGTATTATCGGTGAGGTATGATAAAATTTCATATCGGACAAAAAATTAGATTTATCTAATTTTCATTTAAATCCAAATTTCAATTTAAAATTTAGACAAATTCGTGTTTACATACGAAAAATTCAAATTTTAATTCAAAAATTTTGTCTAAAATTTTACGAAAATATCCGATAACCGACGGTTATCAGTTCTATCGGCGGGGTCCGATAAATTTTTCAAAACTATATAGTCTCCTTGTCTGTATATAGCATGTCGGGGGTAAAGTAGTGTGACTTGAGAGTGCAGTATGTAAGAAAATTTTACATGATCAATCTACAGCATGTAATTTGTACTTGAACGCCACTAGTCAATTTCGGAAATGGACAAGGAATATACTGGGGGAGAGAGAGACAGAGAGGACCACACATGACATATGGCTAGAAGACGAGAGGAGAGAGATGCATCACACATGGGGATAAAGGTTCTGGTCCAACGTCCGCAGCACGACCGTTGGATGGTCCACGTATAATCGATGTGGATCGCCAAAGCGTGCATGCTCTAGCCCCTGCGGTTAGCCGTGCCATGGGGCTAACGGCCTATCTAGCTCACGTGTGTTACAAGTATTATACATAGTACACGCAAGTTAATACTACTGGTCTGCAATTACAATATTGATCCTCCTCTCTTTTGCATATGTATGATAGCTATACCTTTAAGCTAGTTTTTTTTTCAGTACATATATATCTAATGAAGTACTGTACTAACTACTACCAACTAACCCATTCTTTGTAAGCTAGGGCTCCCTCTGTTCAAGAATATCTGACGTTTTGGACATCGATACAGTTTCTGACATGCAATGTTGATCACTATTAAACTTTATATAAATATGTTTATAAAATAATATAAAATTATTTTATAACTAATCTAATGATACTATTTTCACACGACCAATACAAATAGTTTTTTATTAGTGATCAAAGTTAAGGAAATTTAACTGTATATTTTATAAAACGTCGTATATTAGTCATATATTTCTGAACGGGGGAGTAGTATATATTTCAGGCAGAACACAATTATATATACCAACAGAAAGAACACCTGCATGTGTTGATTTGTGGCTAATGATCGATGTACTCTCACAGTGCCCTAGATGTGTTGTACTATGAAGGCAACATAAAGAGAACAAGGCTAGCTATAGCCAGTATGCTCCTGGTGTCCTACGAGCGTGCATTAATCTACCAGCTAGTGAGTCAGTTAATAACCAGTACAACACATTCGTCAAGCTTAAAGAATGGGACAGTAGTACTGGCTCCAACGAGAGGATATCCAGGACCATTGGACTAGCTAGCCGGTACGGTATATCATGCGTCGCTGAAAAATGTCAAGATGCGACCGCGAACCGAAGGGAAGAAGAGAAGAAGAAAAAGAAAAAAGATGGCGAGCGACGGGTGGTTAAGCGGTAGTTGCACCGAATTAATTAGGTAACAAATGAGAAGTGGTAGGACTCGTGTCAACAATGGCAAAAAGGGAGGAGAAAGATAGAAAGAAAGAGAGACTAGCTAACTCTTTAGCTAAACTTTCTGATTTTTTCCAAAAGATCGTGGTTAGGAAGCAACTAGAATGACATGCATGCTCACCAAACGTGCAGAGACTTCATGGGCAAGCTTGCTGGTTTATGTACGAAAAAGGCTTAATTTGTCACATTAACTTGGATATTTCTCCATCAACTTTATAGTTTAGAGTTGAAACTAGCTAGAAATATCCCTTCCAGTATGGTTAATTCCCTTGCAGAAACCAATCCTTACAGTGTTTCCGTAGAAGAAGAAAAATGCAAGTAAGACGATAAAACATTATAGATATGTGCACTTTTATTTTGGTGCAGTACATATAGAAATAACACTACCCCTTGGCCCTTGTAAACGATATGGTAGGCAAATGAAAAAAAAGGTGGCTCAGCAGGGAAAAAAATAGGTTTCTTTATTTTTTTATAAGAAAATAAAGCGATTGATGCAAATTTTACTGTTCCATTGATGCATGAACGATAGAGAATGAGACGGCCGGATGGCTTTGCCTTGCGACTGATGGCAGGCGTAAACGCAGAAAGAAAACGACATGCACAAAAAGAGGGTAGTATTAACGACTAACGAGTTGTTATCTTTGCATGACGTTGTTGATGAGAGAGATCTCGATGTATGTGACTAGTCGTACTTCTTCTCTTCTAGCTCTATGTGTATTATCTAGCTCTTACACCATGGCTAACTAATTCATCAAGATCTCTTAATGAAATCTGCGTTAATTTATTATCTTCTTCCTCTGACCTAAAAAAAACTTATCTGGTTCCTCTACAGAAACTCCCTGCATGACTTGCATAAACAAAAATAAAGCCTACCAAATTATTTTGAAACAAAAAACAGTAGAGAGAGAGAGAGAGAGGAAAAGGGAATCACTTTTAGGGATGGAGGCAAAGACTCCGAGGAGCAATGCCAGAGCGAACATGGAGGCTACACCTTGGTTTGCCATTCTCTCTCAAACTCTCTCGAATCTTCAAGGGTATGCTAGCACGTCTCTCTAAAACTCCTCTCCTTTGTTTCTCTGCTGAAACAACCACTGGCTGCACCCCCCCTTATATAGATGTTGAGGAGACAGAGTTTGGTCCAATCCACTTGATTGGCCCAACGTCTCCAGCAACATTAATTTAGCCTATTGCAAATTGGCTAGCTAGGGCAGCCGTTGCATGCGTCATTCGTCTCAGTGTCTGGTGGCCAGAAGTTATCCGGTGCACTGGGTTGTTGCATGTAAGAGAGGCAGGGAATAATTCATACCAAACATCTTTTGAAAAAGGTTTAAATTTAGACTCCATGCGTGATGTTTGATGAAAGAGAAGTTTATAGGTCAACGAGCTGAGGATGCGGCGCGCCGTGTTAGTACCGCCAATATATCGATGAATATGCATGTCTTACTCAAGAACATTTGGTGTGTCGGTTTTTTTACGACAAATTTATGTTCTACAAAAGCCGACGTGGCTTACCTAGGAAGAATTGATACTACTATTTTGTTAGTTTTTTTTTAGACCTCATAGTCACATATAGAAAGGGAAATATTTTGACGTACAATCACAGTCGGTCCAAAAGGGTAGAAATCAGCCACCCTTTGCGACTTTTACCTTTTTCTATTTTCCTACAGGGATCTATTGTCTTTAATTTACATGCCACTAGCTTAAACATTTTATGAATCCGATGCGAGAAACTCATAATTTAATAATAAGAAAAATAGGTGTTTTCGGTGTACCTAATTAATAATCTCACATGAACCAAAGAATTACTTGAACCACTTTAATTAGATATACAGTAGGTATTCCTTGGACTCCGATATGCCCATACACCTTTGTTTAGAAGAGTACGTAGTTCCAAGTTGGCGACGTATTATTTCATATATAGGAGATCAATATTGTATTTATCAGCCTTAAAAATCTCTAGTTTCTTTCAAAAGAGAAAAAAAGGGAACTTTATTAGGAATAGTCATATATAGAGAGGGAACACAATACAACTTCTCTAAGTGCACCACGTGAGCTTTTGGTGTCCCATAGTTTTCCCTTGTGTTGTTGTAACCTCAACAGCATACTGATTAAGCTAGCTAGCTCCCATCCAATTAATCTGTTGGAAGTTGGAACATCCAGATCCTGCCGTTGATTTGTTTAGATCGAAAAGCTAGCTGATCTGTGGTTAGGGAGGAAACATGTTGGCTATCAGCGGAGTCCCGTTATACAACTGCTTTCTAGTATAACTACTAATGCAGATATAATATTAGGCGCACCAAATGTACATGTTCGCACCAACTAGCCGATCTACTCTTGCAGAATACAGTATAATACGGATATACGATACGATTAGGACATTTTCAATGGATGGGTTATTTGATCAACGTCGTTAAGAACGCTGGTCATGTCTAAGATTAATTAGGACAAACCAATTGGTAGAATTAACAAAGGCCCCCCCATACAAAGATAGTGAGAAGCTTCTCTATTTGTGGCTTAGCAGTCGTCCTTTTGACACATATGTTGGACTGGTCATATATGTGGAAAGGGTTTATAGTTATATATTGATTAAATTGTAGTCATAGTGACACCAATTCGGTCTAGCCAAGTTTACATATATATATATATATAATCTTTTATGCAACCATGTCTTTAATTCATTACACAATTTGAAAAGTTGTAAAAGAAAATCATGCATGCACTAGGGCATATTTGGAAACATAAGAATTTCACAGGAAACTGTTCAATTCCTAAGGAAACAGGAAAAGAAAATTCCGTGTTCCAAAAGAGGCCTATAATTCTGAGTTTTACTAGAGATGGGTAATTCGCCGCCAAATTTATTCAAATGGTTATAATTACAAATTTTACCTAACCAAAATTTGGTTCGAACATGAAACAACAATTATGAGAGAATAATCTTATCGGATAGATGAGACCTATTGCACAACAGACGCTCATGTTTTTGACATGATGATGGGAGTGCGATCAATTGATGTATACTAGATTTGAAATCTCTCTTTTGGCTACATCATGGCCATCGATTTTGGAAAGGGACAATTGCATTTGATCAGAACGCATGCATATCATAGCCCTGCCGCTAACTTAAAGTACACGGCGTGCACGATATAGACTCTGAAAATACCACGACGTAATGTATGTATGTATATATGTATGTATGTATGCACAACTTGGTGCTCCGAACCAATTAAGCCTCCTGAGTTTGTAATCTTGTCCTTATTGCTTATGTGGATACCAAGTCGTCCCTTGTCCTATCCTGGGGCTCTGAATGGTTGGGAACCTGCAGCCTAGTCGGATGGAGAGGGCCACTCTGAAAGTGCACTTTATCCTTATTTTCTGCTTATGTGGATGCAAGAGAACAACTTGTCCTGTCAGCGTTGCAGCATAGTGCGGTGCCTCGTATACCGCTGGATGTGTTTCATCGTGCACGGCCGGCTGATGATCTTGCTTAGGTGTTGGTTCCATCCGTATGAAGTCTCTGTCGCAGTGGGGATGTTCATAAATAAAATCCATCATCGATGCATCATTTCCTTTCCTTTTTTTTCAAAAAAAAAGTTTAGAAACCTGTCATCCATCACTTGCTAATTCAATTGATTTCCTGCTTCAACAATACATAGCTTACATATGTGGAACTTACGTGGAAATTGTGTCCGACCGATGATGATCGACATTAACCTGTGTAGCATATATCCTGGCTTATCCGACTTACGGAAAGGGTCATTGTTTTGGTTTTTTGTAAATTTTCTCAAATTTGATTTCGTACATATTCTCTCTTTCAAGACCAATGAAATCGAGTTGTATCAGTAAGCTCTTCTTGTTCTTAAGGGGGAAAAGATGAATGTGAAAGTTGTTATGGCCTGTATGGCTGTATAGCCTAGTACTATACTTGAAAGGTCCTTCTATCTTCATCCTTGCTTCATGTGGACGCAAGGACACAACTAGTCCTGTCAGTAGCTAGATCGCTACAGGGTGTTGATTGGTAGTGTTTGGCTTGCTGGAATTCTCTTCGTGCTTTGGCGGCTCCGTGAAGTGGTTATCTTCTTGGAGTGTGATTCTGCACGATTCTGCAGTTTTTCCATATGTCCTTTTGCTTTTGTTAGTTTTTACCGAGTCTCGTGGCATTTTCTTTAATTCCTGTGTGTTCTTCCTCTGTTACTACAGTCCACTGTCAAGTACTTTTTTTTACGCACTTGCAAAATACTGTTAGAGGATCGGATCCAGAAAGTAGAGGCACAAAAGGTTTACAAGTGGAAAAGCTAGCCACTGGATCGAGGAGGATACATAACGGAATGTCATACTTGGCGGCATGATTAACCAGGACCCACAACTGTTACCTGATAACTGCAGCAGTTATTGGGTAAGCTAGACGGATTACGCATGGATATTTCCTTCTTGCCTAGCAGATAAAGGCGATCGACCAGGATGGCTAAATTAGGATGGACTAGACCAACAAGCTAGCCGGCAAACTGGCCCGCAGGCTCCATTACATGGATCAATCGTCGTTTACTTTCCCCGGAATCTTTTCTTTCCTATCACCTTCACTTGCTGATGAGAGTTCCAGCAATTCTTCTCTTGTCGATCAATCTCGTTGATTGTTCCTTGATGCCAACAAGTAGCTAAGATGGGTAAGCCACGCAGCCACAGAAACAAACTTGAAGCCCCTGCGTGTCGTTGCAAAGCAGATGAGATAAGGTGTCCATGTCATTTATTTTACCACACACATACATCATCTACATGATGTGTATATACATAGTACACGCCCCATGTACAGTCTATGTATATACACCCGTATGTTTCATGCATGTCGCTACAAACACATATACCTCGTATTCCGCATTCATTTTTTCCTTCAATTTTAGTTGAGTTTATTGCTTGACGTCGACGTGGTTCAGCAGCCACAAAATCAAAGAGATTTGGAGCCCCATTGGATTGGATGGAGTTGAATAAAACGGATAAGATTTCCGTGTCATCTCTATGAACCGTGTGTAAAGTGGACAGGTAACACGGTCGATCGAAGGTGACGACCGTCGATTGGCCTGCAGGCCGCCCAGCGACTCACGGGGGGCGGACACGGACGTTTTTGTAGGACTGTATGGACATGTGAAAGGGAAATATACAAGTCATCATAGATAACCTTGTTATTGGCATGCCACATGTTGCGTCCTAAGAAATGCTAGCAAAACACTATCTACGTAAGTAATGCATTCAAAATCCTATTAATTCCTCTGCACTTTGCATCTTTTTATATTTGGTATTTTAGTTTAGTAAGCCACACTGACTTGTTTAATTGTGCCACTTAGATCACTAGCATGTTAGTTATAAGATTAAAAAGATTACAGGAGAAGCCAAAGTAAGCTTTCCTTTTGCAAAGGGTGAGCGCACAGTTAGTGAACACAATAGTCTAGAGCTAGGCTCTGCAAATAAAGTGTCATGACATTAAATTCAGAACACAAGTAAAACCACCTTACATGTATATTTGGTGGGACTCAAACTGCCGCCTCACGGTCAATTAGCTATAGATCGCTCAAGACATGCTGCGCTAATTCAACAAGCAAAAGACATGATAGCTCGCACACGTCACGTGAAGCAATTAAAGGTATTTTAAAAAAACTATATTTGCTTGCGCGATATGCTTCGGTACACCTTTAAAAAAAAAAAAGAGGTTTGCGAATCTTAAAATGAAGTAATTAATATTATGTGGAGGCAAATAAATGAAATCAAAGATTTTCCCTTCCTAATATTCAAGTCTATATGATTATATCTATATCTAATGTTCAGTTTGATTTATTTTTTTATAGGTGGTCTGGATTTGACATCGCATAATATTAACTACCCCTTACAAGATTTGTAAACTTTTTTAAAATAGGTGTACTGAAGCAAACCCCTTTGCTTAATTGCACTAATATTAGTAAGGACTTTGTTATTTCAACTATATATGTAAGTTTCTTGGGGAGCTACAGAACAATTTATTCAAAACTATGTAGTCATGCATGCACATGGTACGTCAATCTAGGTAGGTTTGTAGCTAATTTTTTATTTCTTATAACGTTTTAATTTTGGTCCTTGGGGCTGTATCAAGACCAAATTAATTAATTAAGTATATTCGAAAATTTGGTGCGGTGCGGGTAGAGCTCAACGCCAGAGTACAACTGAGTCTGACAAATTATCAATGCAACATTACATGCCAAACTTTGAAACCTTTTCTCTTCAAAAACAAATATGTGAAACGAATAGAGCGCTAGTTGGGACTTGGGAGTAGCTAGCTAGCTAGCTTTTGCATTGTTTTTTCAATCATGTAACCATCATATTACCTCATGAATTGCTTACAAGACTCCACTTCCATTGATTAAGTGACTAGTAGCAGTAGTAGTAGGTGTACGTCTTGATCCTTGACGTACACGATCGATCCGTAGCTGGCTGGCTAGCTAGTCAAATGTTGTGGCACAAAATCATGCCTAAAAGAAAGTAATAAACAAGCCCATCTTAACTAGTGCGCCTATATACAATTAATTTTCCAAGTTTCAACCGGTCGTCTATATATCTTAATTAGATACAACCAATACTCCATATTTATTTGTACTAATTATGGGATCATCAATGTATTGAATCATCAAAATTTAATCTGCACTTGGTCATCCTAGCGTGTATATATATGTGGCTGCCTAGGGTAGCTAGCCACGTGGATCTTTAAAGCTGAGATTCGACATTTCTTTGAGTTGAAAGTCGATTTTTTTTACATGAAAATGGAAAATTTTGAGTTAAAATTAGCAGCCATTGGTCGGGATGAGCTCTTAAGTGTCGAGCTGCTATATACATAATAATTAAGTACACGTTTCTTCTTAAGTAACAATGTATCATGCATGCCCCCTCATGATCGAGTTAACGTCCTAATCCGCTTGCTTATCGCTCACGCCGCCCATCATATATATGCAGGAACTGAAACAGAGACGCATGCGTATAGTGCATACAGACATACGTCACCCGCTCTGTAGCCAAGTCCAACTGCCTGCCGTCGACGTTAACATAATCAGTGGTGATATATGCGTACGGCGAGGCCTGGTCATAGGAGTACGACGACGTATGACGCGATGCTTCGACGCAAATGCGATCAAGAACTGCACTGGCTACTAGCTAGTATATGTCCAGGTCGTTATAGTATTAGGTACTGGCAGTAGTAGCTAGTAGCTAGTGCAGAACTGTTTGCTTTGTGTAATGATCGAGATCGACGTCGTTGGTTTGAGTTTGAGTACCGGGGAAAGAGATAGAGAGAGAGGGACAAAGCTGCCGAATTAACCTAAAGAATTACATATTAGATGTCGTTAGTATGCGTCTTTTTGAAAAACTAAACAAGGAGACGACCAAATTAAGAGGAAGTCGGTGTGCCTGGCTGATGTGGCTTCGTTTGTTTATGCGTGCCATTCGATCGCCGTTGCGTCTTCGCGGCCGCGCATTCGGCAAGAGCCGGCGCGCACGCAACTTCGACCGACCGATCCGTGGAAAGCTTATGCGCTGACCGCTGACGCATCGGCAGGCAGGCAGGCCGGTAGCGTTCCGCGAGCGCCTTGCGGTGGATGCAGGGCGCCCGCGCGCGCTGCATGCGCACCCTGTCTGGGCCGTAATTCTTGTGTCTGTTGTCTTGCCATCCGTTTGGGGCGTAACCTTGTGTCTTATCTGTCGGTCCAAGTTGTTTTCCCCCCCTGAAGCATGTCAGTCCAAGTTGTGTGTATCGGGAATCTAACTAATACGAGGTCAATCGCGTAGTCCGGAATTACTGAAGGAACTGGGCAGTCCTAAGAGCAGGAATTTGGAGCTAGCGTCAATTGTGAATTTGTGATTGGCTACTCTAGGAGCAGTAGATGCTAACTAGTATACGATTGTGTGGCAGTGATGCTGTGGTTGCAAGATCATGCATGCATGTTGGGAATTTTGGACATATTTAGCCCCGTTAAACCATCGAAATTTCAAAAGTAACCATGTAGCATCAAAATTTTAAAAATAGCTCCATCACCGCGCTACTCTGGGAGCAGTGGATGCTAACTAGTATACGATCGTGTGGCAGTGATGCTGTGGTTGCCCGATTAGATCATCAAAATTTCAAAAGTCCCACATCAAAATTTCAAAATAGCTCCATCATTTGCATACGGCGACACTCTCGTTGGGGATGGCGACTTACGGCGATGTTCTTGCTAAAACAAAATTGAAAAAAATGTATAAAAAATTATTCTCTAATTTCTACTATTAATTCATGCGCAAGTTTCAGTTCCACGCCACCTCTGTTGCATTTTGGTTTTGGTTATTAAAGTGCAATGCTTGACCTGTATTTATGTTATTTATTTAATTATTATGGTTGCTTTGCAAAACTTGTGATATTTGCCTTTTTGAGTAGCCATTATAGTTGTACATACTATCTTGGTTTAGTTAGAGTCACTACTACAAAAATAAACTATACTAGACGTCTCATCACAATGATTCCTTTGAAACCGTCAACACAGATGGTTCCATATAAAGAATTATCACATGCGGTTTGTAAATTTGAAGGTGCAATCACACGTAGAATGTTCACCCTCGACTATATACGATGGAACTATACAATCCAAGAGACCTTCCATTCGTGCGAGCTGTGGCTCGCTCGCCGATGCCGGCCAGTCTCTCTCGCCGCCGGCCCAACGTGGGCGCAACAGAAAATGGACTGCATGCACGATAGCTAGGCTTCGCGGGCTCTTACGTCGAAGCAACGTGGTCGCGCACGGCGGCTCGGGAGGAAGTTGGGCTGTTGGCCGGAAAGGGTGGCCACTTGTGCGTGTATGGGCTTCTGATTGAAGGGTTAGGCCCGAACTCCACCGGTAAATACGGCGTTTTTAAAAATATGATTTGATTTCGGTAAATGCCGATTTATTCGATAATAAATACCATATTTACAAAGTTGACACCAACTAGGAACGAACCGTTGCGGCCAGCGCCCAGCGGTACTGTGCAGTCTGCACAAGTGCACATAGCAGCATAGCGCTAGCAGGGATCCAGCAAGCAAAGCAAGCACTAGCAGCATCTGCACCGCAGGTCCGCAGCAACAGCCAACAGCAAAGCAAGCAGCAGCCACAGCCGCCAGCCAGCACCCACGGGCTGAATCTGATGGGCTATGTCTCTGTGAGACTGTGAAGACTGAGGTGGACCGGCCGAGCGCCGAGCGCCGAGCGCGAGCGCGAGCGCCCGAGGCCCAGAGCCAGAGCCAGAGCCAGTATGTTATGAGATTTCGGTTTTTATCTGGTTTTTACCACACACACAAAAAAAAACTGAAATACCAGAAAACCAGATTTTTTAATCCCAATACCGGTCAAACCGAGTTGCCCGGTATGGTTCGATATTTTCGGTATAGTTTGTTGAAATAAATAGTTCTAGTGGTACTCATAGCTCGACTTCCTCCCTCTCCTTCCCGCTTATACTTTATCTATGATAGGTTTTATTGGATCGATGGGTTTTATCGGACCAATTAACCTGAATGATAATGTTGACGTCTATACTGAAGATTGGCATCGGGTCGAGTTGGGTGCAATGCAAGTAAATCACTTTTGATTTTTCTTCGACGAGTATCACTGCTACCGATGTATAGGTTGTACACAGCAATGAAGATCATTGAGAATCTACTTTCATCGCAATCATGACTTCGTGCCGCATTGGAAGATACAGAGTCTACGTTAAAGAAGATAAATAAAAGTCCAACACATTCGTCGATTAAAGAATTTTACGGTAATATGTTGTATAAGTTATTAATATAAATTCAAGGTTTTTTTTATAAAAGAACTAACTCGTGTCTCTTTTACTTATCATTTTGGACATAGGCATTACCTCCCGTACGTCCCTTAATTTGGCCAGTACTTTTTTTCTAATAAGATATGGCAAAATAATATTAAAATGTAACTATATAGAAGTATTTTTTACAAAAAATTAATATATTTTTATATCACATACCTAAATTCTTTTTATGTATTTCTATGGTCGGAGGGTTGTGCTGAAACGACAAAAGGGAAGCATTTCGCAACGTGCATTCATTAATTACTCTGCTTAACCCGAGGCCTACTTTTAACACGTGTGCTCCTCCCACTCTCCAATGCTAAGCTAATCCCGTCCTGTCCCATGCAGCTAGCATTAGCATCGCCACCGCCATTCCCAAGTTTCCTCATGGCTTTGCTTGCCCGCCATAAATATGGCACCATCGCTCGATCTCTCCCCAACTCGATCGCATTCGCACCACGCATCAAACCAACCACCTGCGCTCCAAGCTCCGCTTGGTCCTTGCATTCTTCAAACCCTAGCAGGTTGTCGGTCCGTGCATTCTTCAAACCCTAGCAGGATCATTATATGAATGTTAGAGTAAATACCCGAAACCTTCGTGCGTGTACCGTACTAGTTCCATGATCAATGACTAGTACACACAGCTCCAATATTGATATCACATCCATACATTCACATGTATAAAGTAAATAAAAATGGTACTTAACTTAAGCGGTTACAATAATTACATTACAGGCCGATCGGCCAAATAAAAGCAAGTATCAACAGGGTAACAAAAGTAGCAGCAGAAGTAGAAGTGATAAAAGTAAATAATTTCCAGCAGCATGGCCATCCAAAACCCTCAGGCAACCGACAATGAACAAATCCTAGAGAGACCCGTCACCGAACCCTTTGGTTCCGGGTGCGAAGTAAGTAACATCGGGTGTTGGCTCATCCTCATACTCTGAACAACAAATTAAGTAGGATTGAGTGCATTGCATACTCAGCGAAACTTGTAGTGTATCGTAAAGTTTATACATGCAAAGCTATCAAGGAGGTCGCTCTATGCTACAAATTGTTTTCAGCATTAAACAAATTTTATTTGTAATATTAGTACATATTATTTTGCAACGGAATTTGAAAGAGCGGTTAAATAGATACCGAACAGCAAGTAAGTAACGGAATGAATAAAATTCAACAACTCGCAACCCTCCTCGATTGCGAGCGACATTTCATTTTCAGCCATAAACATGGCACTTGACTCAATTATAAATCAACAAAACATTTCTCATGTTTTTCCAACAAAACGATTTTTAAGAAAATCAAGGCTATACCCGATGTGACCGCACTAGGCATGCTCATAACCACGAGCACAACTATTTAAATAGATTTACACTCTGCAGAGAGACACAACATTACCCACAACACATGAACTCCCTAGTTTATTCGGCATTCGTCGATACCACTGCTTACTACCTTTGGTAAGTAGTCTAGAGTACGTGTCGAAGCCTTTACATCATCTAGTACTACCCTTACACTAACCCAACGAATGAATACCCTCACTTCACCCGAGTACACCCCCGTCTCAGTGAGGCATTCACAGTTGTGTTGGCAAGCTTTGTACCCAACACCTCAGTGAAGGGAGCCGAGCCCCTTCGGACATGCCTCCATCCGGTCATGCCCGCACTACTACGGCCTACCATCGTGTAAGACTAGTTTTCAATGACTTAATTGGCTAATGCCATCTCATAACAACACATGTGGTTGTACGCTTAGGCTTAGATTGATGGCACCAGCGTTCGGTCCTTAATTGACACGGGCGAGAATCTCCCCATATCTACTTGTGAGGTACACCCCTCACAGTTCTCATAATATATTATAACTTGCCTGTGTTGAAAAACTAGGTTTTGTATTTTTATTTTTATGCAAAATAATAGAGGTACACTCCTTTGTACATTTTTCATAAATCTCCCACATTCATGTTTATTATATTGTCCTTTTATAGCTTTTAGGGAAAAACTATCGCTCTATTAAGTATTTGTGTGATATTTGCACTTAAAACTCCCAGTTTGACATTATATATTGCCTAACCCATATCTTAATGGCTACAATAGTAAGGGTATCAATATTTTAAGGAGATTCATGTATCGAATAGGATTTACAACAACCGATATCCCAAACATAGCAATTTTATATTAAACATACATGCATGCATAATAGATTTTAACTAAAGAAGTACAATAATTAAAATAGTAGGATCAACATGATCAAAGGGGGTGCTTTCCTTGCTCCGGTTGTTCTGAATAGGAGGATGGATGGTCATCGACAATATCGTTCGAACAATCGATGTATATTCCAAAAAGAGCCGGAAATAAATTAATTAAGGAAAAATAATTCAAGCAGTAACCATCCAAATATTTTTGTATATTCTGGTAGAACATGATTTTTGATGAATTTAGAGAAAAAATCATCATATTTGGAGTTTTTATACAAAAGTTATTAAGATTTCAATTCGGTTTGGTTTAGAAAAATCATGAAAAGGAAAAGATTCATAATATCCCTATTAGTACTAATTTTATTATTGTTAGATTTTATTTGGATTTATTGTGTTTCTTTGTCTCATTTTGCGCGTATAGAATCGGTGTTTCCGAAGCTCACTTGGACCAGTCTGTAGTCTACAAGAATATTGTCATCCTTCAACGAAGCCAAGTCGTAGACCTTTGATCATTCTTACACATTTTGCACAATTATATTGTTTTATATCAGCATGCATTGCTAATTTTATATCAACTATTTTCGAGAGTAGCTAAATACCTATTCGACAGTATGACACTTTGATAAATTGTGAATGCCATATTTCCTTTGAAACCCTAGAAATGGATAATTTTAGTTGGACATATTTTATTACCAACATGGGAAAGTGTAAAAATGCTCAGTCTTGCTTTAGTTGTATGATGGGTTCCTTCACAATGATTAATCATGAAAATTTGACTTAATATAAATATAGAATTGTGGCATGACCACTATTATTAAAATTTATTATGTCACGATAAGGGTTTCCATTTGGTCGGGTTGAACCAAAAATGATTTCATACTTAGGCGAATGATCGTGCAATAAAGGGGACGATTCTAGATGTGGTTGTCTCGCCTGAGTAGTCAATAAGGACTTAACTTTATACGCCATTAAACTGGGTGTAACATCCCAAAATTGGTTTGTGTTTCAAATGTAATAAAAATGAGGAGAAATTAAAACTTTTTCTCTGATCTTGATTTTTATAATCAGTTCCATAATTTTTGTAAAGGAATTATGTGAAATTAAAAATCAAATTGCCATTTGGACACCAACACAAATCTCCTTCATGAAAATCTTGTGCCCAACCTTTGGAAATAATTTTTCTTGGGTCTAGGGTTGATGTTTAACACCTCTGAATTATCTCATGATTTTTAGAAATTATTTGATAATTTTTGGAGGCGAGTCAAACAGGTCAAACCCTATTTTCCTCTCTTCTGGAATTTCTGGGGAATAATTCAGTGCATGAAAATTTCTGAAAATTTTATGTAAGGTTAATCATCCAGTAAACAATCTCCAGTTAAAATTTCAAAATTATTGAAGCTTGTTTGCTATCTTGACTAATCCTCCTAAGTTCAGTTCATAAATTAAATCCAAAATCAGCCTTTACTGTTGCTCGGGTCCGCACCAGTCTCGGGTTCGAACCGTCGGTTCGACCGGATCAACTTAACTGCACCGGGCTCGGTCGCCTTGGGCGCTTTCAACTTCGACCGTTAGATCTCGATCGTGCGGTCTGCGCTCTCAGGTGATCGCCCGGGGTTCTGGTTGCTTGGGAGCCGAGCGATTGGAATCCAATCTGATCCGACGGTCGCCGTTCGTCGTCTTCCTCCGCTCGCGCGAATTCGGCCGAAGTCAACAGTGGTGGCGTGCACAGTACACTTCGGCAGAGCCCAGTCGCGTCTCCTTTTGGCCAACGGCTCTGCCGCATTTATTGCTCCCGTCCGGCCGCCCCCACAGCCGTCGTCTCCCCTGCGGTTACCTGCCCCCGTCGCTCTCGGCCGACCTCAACACAGCGCCCCACCATTTTCCCTCCCGTTGCTTCTTCCTTGCTTCTCGGCCTATAAGACTTCCCCAGTGGCTTCCTTAGCATTCTTTAAACACCCTTGAGCTCCAGCATCGCTTCTAGTACACTGAGTGAGCTCGATCGTAAAAATTGCTCTCGGCCGCCATTGTTGAAGCTTCAAGTCCTTCGGTGAAAGTGGTGCTCCGGGCCCTCTCTTTCAAAACCTTTGCTTCCTCAGTTGCTTAGCATCTCGAGGAGTATTAACCCTCTGTCAATTTTGCTTTTGACAGCAGAGAGCAGATCAATTTCGGTTTTCCCCCAATTCGGCCGAAAACGCTCATCATCGTCTCCAGCGTCGGTGAGTGCTCTAACCCCTCTGGTTTCGCTTCAGTAGCATCCTAGGAACCTCTAGATGCTCTAGCAGCCTTTAGTTAGCCTTCGACGCCGCGGTATCGCGTTGTCGTCGTTACCAGTGCTTAGCGCCGCCGCTGTCGCCGTTGCGCCGCCGCTCTGGTCCTCCATCCGAGGTATGGTTGGTACCAAAGAGCGCAAACGTTATTGGGCGATTTTGGTAGCCTTTGTTTGCTACGATCGGGCTCGATTCGCGGCAAACCGCCGGTGACCTCCTCTCGTTTGCGTTGTCGGATGAAACCGGCGCGTTCGTTGTCGATCGATCTTGGCCGTTAGATCAAAGATCGACGGCCGTCACCGCCCAATGAAGCGCCGAATCGCCGTGGCGCTTGTTTGTCTTTGTGAGTGCTCGTGGGCCGTTGGATCCCAAATCAACGGTTCGCGTGCGTGGGCGCGTTCGGACCACCGGACGCTCGGATCAACGTGAATCGTTGGATCCCAGATCCACGGCTCGCGTGCGCGTGAACGTTCGGACCACCGAACGCTCTGGTCCACGTGAACCGTTGGATCCAGATCCAACGTTTGACGTTTAAGGTTTCATGCTGCGCGCGCCAGGCGTCAGCCCGGGCTTGGGCGTTGGATCCAAGATCGACGCCCCAGTTCGCCACGTCGATTCTAATTTCTGAATTTCCCGAGATGATTTATTTATCAACTGAAAAATATGATAACTTGTAAAATGCATAACTAATTCATTTCAAATCCTTTTCGGTTGATTCAAATTTTGTTGGTTATGTTTTTAACTAGACTTTAATTTAAAAATGTTTTCAAACTCAGTATAGCTCTAGAAAATTTTGCTAATGAATAGTAGTATTTTTTATTTATAAAAGCTGAGTAAAATTGTTTTGGCCATATCTTTTGCATTAAGAATCCAAATCAATTGGTTCTTGTTGCTAAATTCGTTATAAATCATGACCTTGCTACTGTAAAATTTTCAGAATTTTTGGAGAAGGTTCACTGTTGAGTCTTTGCGTTTTATTCGCTCTTATCGCTTGTTTCTCGCTTTTCGTTAGGATCCAAGAGCTCATTGACAATATTATTGATCCTCAAGAAGACCTTGACCCACAGCAAGCAGGCAAGCAGTTTGATCATGTTAATCCCATTATTTTTCAAGTCTAATATATTGATTTCAACTTGTATGTATGCATTGCTATTTTGTGTTAAATTATGGTTAGTATCCTATATTTGCATAATCTGTAGGAATTGTTTACCCTCTACTACCTTGAGCCTAGGTTATTTGCTGTGATTTGAGTTCGATGGATGAGCTCTTGTCACTTAGTAGATTACGAATTGAAATTGCTTAGAAATGCTTAGTTTCGGTAGTAATGGGCGATCATCGATTTTAGTCGATGATCTTGATCACACATCTAAATATTATTCCATTATGTCTAGCACTTGTGCTTTGTTATTTTGTAAAGTCAAAATCAGAAAATGGAAAAATATTGTTTTGGACTTGGGCAAGTGGTTGTATGGTGGGTTATTGGGTTTGTGGACGTCTTGCCTAAGTCAACAAGGACCGAACATCTTGTGTCACACTCTCCAAGCATTTTTGCGTACTAACCACATGAGGGTTATATGGGACCCCTCTTGACTTAGTACTTTGGCGTGGGTTATCTCCGAGTCGCAGGATGGGATTGTGTGTGTTGTGTGAAACATGATATGTGTTCTCGGTGTTCTTGTGTTGGGTGTGCGGTGGTGGAGATTCCGGGTAAGCTCTCCACCTCGAGGAGCATCGTAGTTGTCCAAGGCTTTACCCGGGAAGGGTAGTTGACCGAGGCTTTACGATGACTCCGACACAACGTATGGGTTTCTATCCATACGGGCGGCTCGTGAATAATTCACAATATTGGAAAGGTTTCGTAGGACTTAGCCGTGCCGGCATACCTAAGGAAGTGTGCTTAATAGCTTGGCAAAAAGGCGGTCTGACATGTGGGTAAAATGGTACACCCTGCAGGGATAAAACTATTCGAATAGCCTCGTCCTAGGTTATGGACACGCTTGGTTAGGTTTTGCAAGAGTTAGACTAAAACCTTTTAAATTAAAATTTGACATGGTTGGCATGAATGGGTAATTCATGCTATTGTTGTGGTGACTAATGGTTTAGTCACTTCCAGGATTGTTGTTGTTCTCTATCTACTGTTATATTGTTGTCATTTACGATTATTTGAACATTAAAAACAGATTTGCCAACTTGCTTTTAAATGTATTACATTATTGCAAATGGAAACTTGTTTTATGCTAAAAATGAAACATATAGCCTCCACTTCAATGAGCTTGTATGTAGTATATATACAGGTTTGTTATTCCACATGTAAGTTTTGCGAGTACATTCAAAGTACTCACCGGCTTTTGCCGGCTGCTTTTGTTTGCAGGGGAGGAAGGTGAGCCCCAAGGGCCTCACTTTTGTGAGTCATCTTTGTGGATTTGACGACTAGCTTGGCGGTCCGGTCGGTTGCCTTGTGGGTTAAAGGCACACTGATTGGCTCTTTTGCTTTATAGCCATCTTATGGCACTTTTGCTTCCGCTGTTAAAATTCTTTATGTATTTGTCATTTGGCCGGTCGGCCTCTCTTTTGTAATGACTATCCTTTATTTATGTTATCTTCTGGATTGTTGTTTATGTTTCGGTTCTATGTGAATGAATGGAATTGATGCATGAACTTTGTAAAGAGGTGTGTGTACTGCACTCTGGGAAGTGTACATGTCTCGAGTCTCGGCTTATCTGCTTTGTGATGCTAGGACCGGATGGATGGTTAAGCATTACAAGCCGGATAAACCGGGGTCTCACACTGGGCTTTACAGTATACCACATATCCAGGATGGGGTGGACATGGCTGACTAATTAGCAATATTTTGATTTGGTTCTACTTGGGTTGTTGAATTGGCGCAAGAGGGGGCCGGTGTGGTAAAACCTTAGCGAGCAGAACTAGGTCAAAATAGAGTTTTGTAAAGGCCTTGTGATAATCGTTTAGTCGCACACCTTCGTAAGTGTGTCAAATTGACATTATAAACTGATTATGTCTTGTGGGTCAAGTTGTATAACCTCTACAGAGTGTAAAAATATTCAAATAGTGGTGTCCTCAGTTATGAATAATGCCTGATGATTTCACACAAGGGGTAGAGTTTTTCATAAAGTGTTGGATGGGTGGTTGGTTGGGAAGTGAGCGGGAGGTGTACCAGTTGTTTCAAATCAATTGTCTATTTATTTATGATTATTTTCAATTATGCTTTTCAATCTATTTGTTGTATTTACTGTCAATACTGCTTTATGCAAAATAACTATACAGCTATTGCTTGTTCAAGCCTTGTATGAATACTATTTGTATACATTTCCCTACGACTTACTAAGTACTTTATGTACTCACGGCTTTATACCATTTGTTGATCAGTTGTTGAGGAAGAATCCAGGAATCTAGAATTCAAGGAGTATTTTTTAAGACTATGCGAACTAGAATACGCTCCCCACTCAATTGTTTGTGGGCATATCGGATGACTACCACGAGATGTTCTTCTGCTGCAAGTTTATTTATTTGTTGTTAAGCCCTACGTGGTAAACTTTATAAAACCTTGACCATAAGGTCTATTGATTCTCATTTATAATAATTTGCTTATTTCTTAGCTATTTCATTGTGTGGATATGATTGTTATCGATGTTGTCACTATGTGAACTAGTTACTGATCATAAGACTAGTTCAAAATACACAGAGGGTCTGAATTTGTATGTTCGGGTCCCGATAACTGGCCCGATTGCTAGAATGAAGAGGAAAGGGGATAGCGGGTCCCCTTGCCACAAACCCCTACCGTGGGTGATGGGGCCACCAAGGACACCGTTTAGGAGAACTCTAGAGGATGCCGTCGATAGGAGGGCCACTATCCAGCCTCTCCATTTGGAAGGGAAGCCCAGTCTTTGGAGCAGGTCCAGGAGGTAATCCCAACGTACCGTATCGAAAGCTTTTGCTATGTCTAACTTGAGAAGAAGCGCGGGGGTTTTCGACCTATGGAGTCTTGTTGTGAGGTTTTTGACATACAAGAAGTTGTCATGGATGCTCCTTGTCTTGGCAAAAGCGCTCTGGTTTGCCGACACTAAGCTATTTAAACACGGTGCCAATCTCAAGGCGAGCATCTTTGAGATCCATTTTCCCATACCATGCATGAGACTAATCGGTCTGAGTCTGTAGCCCTACCTGCTCCATCTTTATTTGGGATAAGCGCAATGGAAGCTGCGAAAACTTTTGAAAATTGCAAATATATCAGCTTTCATGATGGTCCAACAAGATTTGAAGAAATTGATCGTGAAACTGCCAGAGCGTCTTGCATCTTTGCTAAAGCCTCTGCGATTTCCTACTTCGAGTAGGGTTCCTCTAGAATGTTAAGATTGTGCGGGGTGGAGTTGAAGGCCTCCCAATTGAGGTCCAAAGTTCTGCCGTTTGACGAGGACATCAAGCTCTGGAAATGGTGTTGAAGCGTCTCTTGCTTCTCGTCATGCGAAATGGCCCATCCTAGCTCGATTTGCATTCTTTGAATGTGATTTTTACGGAGCCTAGCATTGACTTTTAAGCGAAAATACTTTTTGTTGGCTTCCCCCTCTCTGATGTTAATGATATATGAGTTCTGTCTTTTCCTAGAGGGCTCGATCACTACAAGGCCCATAACTCTTCTTTTGAGGCCAACTCTGAGCTCTCGTTCATAAGGTGTGAGATGTCTAATTTCCTGAGCTACATCTAGTTGTAGTGCCACTTCCATGGCCATGAGGAGCTGTAGTTTGTTTTGAGAGAATAAGGTTTTGCTCCAAGCCCTGAGCCTCGAGGCCGTGGTGGCAAGCTTGCAGTTGATACGATGGAAAGGTTCTGCATGGTGGTTACCATGTTGATACGATGGAAAGGTTCTGCATGGTGGTTATCATTTTGCTAGGCGTTATCGACGACATCCTTGAACCTCATCATCCTGATCTAGAAGTTTTCGAAACGGAAAGATCTAGGCCTTCTCGGCCCATTGCTGGTAGAGTAGCAGAGGGCAGTGGTCTGAAAGCGATGTGGATAGAGCATGTAGAACGTGGTTTTGAAAAAGGACATCCTATGCCTCGTTGCAGAACACTTTATCTAGCCTTACGAGTGTTTGGTTTTCTCACTCATTGCTCCACGTGAATTTTATGTTTTGAAGATGGATCTCTTAGAGTTCGCAGTCATTTAAAATCCTTCAGAACTGTCCCATCCGAACGCGGTTTACGTTATTGTTTTCGTCACACGCCTTATAGATTAGGTTAAAATCGCCCCGGACAAGCCACTTGTTGTCCGATTGCGGCTTGAGGGAAACTATTTCTTCTAGGAAAGCCGTTTTCTAACTGTCGCGAGATGGGTCGTATACAGTCATCATAAGACAGATCTTGTCGCATTCCTTAATTTTGATTGTCATCGACAAGCTATTTGGACTCGACCTGGATGGCTAAGGCTGCAATGAAATCGTCGATCCACAGGATTAGGATGTCGCCCCTCGAGCCGGCAGCTGGTCTTTGCGTGAACTTATGGAGTCTGTGGCCGCCTAAAAGATAGGTGAGCGCCTGGTCTACAATTTGGAGCTTGGTTTCCTACAAGCAAACGATGTGGCAAGTTATGGACGATAAGGTCTCGTGCACCACTGTTCAACGAGCCGGCGAGTTCTGGCCTTTGACGTTCCAACAGATGACATTTAAGTTGAGTCCATTCATTGGTAATTTGGATGTTGATCGAACCACTGAATGTCGGGTTTCGGGTTTCGGCCCCATGCTGCCTCCTGAAGGCACGACAGTGTGACTGGGGGTATTGGTTTGAAAATGTGAAGTACTGCAATTGCGGAGCTCTCGGGCGGGGTTTGGGTAGGGCGATCGGGGTAGGTGGTGATCGACAGGAGTGCGATTGGGGGGAGCGTAGGGGTTGAGAAGCATAAGTTTGCACAGTTGGAATTGAAAAGTCTTGAAATACAAATGTGTGGCGAAAAGCGTAAAACCCAAAGAAAAGAAGACAAGTGGGTAAAAGCGGTAATGTTGTTGGCTTGAGTGATCACCAAGATGGTCGTCGTTGTCGTCTTCTTTGTCCTGGGAGGTTGGTCTGTCTAGGCGGCCACGACCGGAGCTGGCGCTCCCACCGGGACAGGTAGCCGAAAGTGGAGTCGTCATTGCGAGGTCAACCAGGTCCGGCTCGCCGTGGCTCGCAAGGTCCAGGAGAGCGCCGTTGGGCTGCGCCGTGAGCTGGTAGTCTAGCTTGAGGAGGTGCGAGAGGTCGCAATGGCTTCCTGTGGCAAGGGGTCGTCAAACATGTGGAGGTAGTCCTTGAGGGTGTCCTCCGTAAGGGTTTGGTCTTGCAGCAACATCCCCAGCTTGTGGGCCAGTGTCTGTTGCACCCTCTGCAGCATAGTCCTCGTATGCCTCTTTTGCGCTAGGCGCAAACTACGGCGAACATTTGAGAGGTTGACACGCCTGGTCCAGCGTTGCTTCATCACGATGACGGGCACCGGCATGGTAAGGACCGACGGCGATGGCTCGGCAAAAAAAGGTTTGTTCCGAGTTGAGGGGGCCGTCTTAGGGGCGATGCCTGTGTGGTCTTGCTTGGTCATTCGACGCGTGCCTCTTCGAAAGGAAGTGAGGTTGGAGGTCGATCCTTGGACACCTTGTTTGGACTGTTGCCGAGCATGTCGTGGAGAGTCTCCCCGAGTTGTTTTGCATAAGAAGCGAAAAGCTCTTGCAGGGTTTTGTCGGTTTTGATCTTTAATTCTTCTGGTGTCGGCTTAAAGGGGCCGAAGCACTCTGACCCAGTGGGGTATGGTCTGCGGTGATTCGAGGGTAAGATGGTGTCTCCTGTTGGTACCGCACAAAGATGGTCGACGTCTCTGTGGTAGCTGTCGGCGTGGACCCGACGGGGCAAGCGCTCGCGCTCGCGACCCAAGCCTAGGCGTAGCTTGGTGGTTGCCAGCCGCCTACTTGCTTGGCGGCTATCGCGGTTGCGACATCCACCGTCATCATCATCATCTCTGATGTCCTTGCGCCTATAATAAAAGTGCGATGTGAGGTCTGTCTTCTACCGAGTGTCGTCAAAGTTGGCGGTGGCCTCGTTTAGCGGAACGGTCTGCTTCGGTGCACTTATCGTCTTCTTCCTCTCGGCCTTTACTCTCACGGCGAGGATGTGATACGTGGCTCGTCCCTTTTTTTGATTCAGGAGTGTCGTCGACAACCCAGGCTCCAAAAGAAGCTGGTTGTGGTAGGCTCGTATGGGCCGACGTGTGATCTTCAATATAATCCAAGTGGACGATCACCGGGTGGGTAAGACCTCGCTTCCATTTGTCTAGAAGACAAAAGCTTACCTCTGGTAGGGATAGAGGTGGGAGTCGGGCCGTGCTTTCCCGGGCCAGCCCAAAGCCCGGCCGGCCCAGCACGGCCGAAGCACGGCCGACACGACACGTGGCGGGTCGGCGGCCGTGCCGAATGGTGGGCCGTCTTGGGCCGCGCAAGCCGCCCGTCGGGCGGACGCAACGCAAACGAAAACCGTCTGCGTGCTTTCGGGCAAGACGCTGGGCATGGCCGGGCCGCCCACGCCGCGCGGTCGCCTCCGTCTTGTGTGGCGCCGCCTCCGCCCGCCGCCGCTCCGTCGCCGTGGCGCCGCCGCTGCCTCCGTCTTGCCCGGGCCGCCGCGGGAGGAGGCCGGAAGGGCGGGGAGGTGATGGCTGATGGGAAGGATCGGGGCCGCCGCGCCTCGCCGCCGCCGCTGCTGCCGCTCCGCCTCCGCCGAGCCATCGGAAGAGGGCGGCGGCCGAAGGCTCTGCCGCTCGGCCGCTAGGGAGAGGGCGGACCGGGCGAGCACTGATTGAGACAGGCGGCGGGAAGGGGATGGGCCGAGGCGGCAGGAGGGCCGGAGCGGAGGCCGGGGCGGGAAGAGGATGGGCCGGAGCCGCGCGCGCTCGCCCCGCCGCCGCGCGCCTCCGTCTTGCCCGTGGCGCGCGCGCCTCGCCCCGCGCCGCTGCCTCCGTCTTGCCGTGGCCGCCGCCGCCGCCTCCGTGGCCGTCTTGGCTGCTGGCCGCCTCCCCGCGCCCCCCGCCGCCGCCTCCCTTCCCTTCGCGGCGGGCGGCGCGGGGCGACGGACGAGGCGACGGGCAGGCGGCGGCGGCGGCGACGGCGGCGGCGGCGGGGCGGCGGGGAGGCGAGGCGGCGGAAGGGCGGCGAGGCGGCGGCGCGGCGGCCGGCGGAGAGCGGAGATGAGGCGAGGCGGAGACGCGGCGAGGGCGGCGACCGGGGACGGAGGAGGCGGCGGGAGGGGAGGCGAGGCGAGGCCGCGAGGGGACGGAGCGCGAGCGAGAGAGCGAGGGAGACGAGGCGGAGGAGCGAGGGAGATGAGGGGCGGGCGTCGTGGAAAAAGAGGGGAGGGGGCCGAGAGCGTGAGAGAGAGAGGAGGGGGAGAAACAGAGAGAGGGAGAGAACCGGGAGAGAGAGAGAGAGAGAAATCGGGAGAGGGAGAGAGAGAGGGGGAGAGACCGGGAGAGAGAGAGAAACCGGGAGAGGGAGAGAGAGGGGGCAAAGGGAATCTGATCAAGACACAAGTCACACAACGTTCGGATTTCGGAATCAACTCAACACAGCTTCGCTTTCTCTCAAATCAAGTCACTTTGCTTTCAAATCAACTCAACACAGCTTCGCTTTTAAGTCACACAACGTTCGGTTTGGAACGCAACGTTCGAAA
Source organism: Hsuehochloa calcarea (assembly GCA_036346395.1). Taxonomy (NCBI): domain Eukaryota; kingdom Viridiplantae; phylum Streptophyta; class Magnoliopsida; order Poales; family Poaceae; genus Hsuehochloa; species Hsuehochloa calcarea. The sequence goes on along the minus strand of CM070602.1, from coordinate 19,802,929 downwards.
ACTTCAACGTTCGGCAACTCACCGTGCGTCCGTGCCTATAAAATCACCAAGCATTCGTCAATCGTTTTGCTCACCAACGAAAATCAACTCACTGATCTCTTTTCTTCACCATACAAAAAACAGCTTTCATTTCTTCATCATCCCATCTACTCTCCTCATTTCTTCAACATCCATCTACTCTCCCCATTTATTCACCATCTATTCACCCATTATGCTGCCAAGGAGTCGGAGCACCAAGGAGTTCCCGAGCGGTATGCTACCGAGGAGTCGGAGCACAAAAAGGACAGCAGGGCGACTTAGTGTAAGCTCTCGCCGTCGCTCCCCTAGTCCTCCTCCAGCTCCGACTCCCATTGATGCTCGCCAGTTCTCGCCAAGCATGGGAGACTATGGCATGGATGACCGTCATATGGGCGATGCGGAGGGCTACGAGGAGTACCGGGCGGTCCGAGCCAATGGGGCCTCGAGTTCTCTCCGCGACCACGGACGACAACATTGGCGAGTGCGGCGAAGGGCGAATTGTTGGAAGCACATGACTGGAGCAGAAATCCAAGATGGCCAAGCGGTAGATATCGCAACATGTAATTATTGCCAAACTAAATTATCTCTCGTGCAGTGCGAGGACAGGGCACTTGAACCGCACTACAAAGCATGCTTGTGCAAGATCGGGCGCAGAGCCGAGGGGAGGAGTACAAACGCAGCTAAACTTGAGGCGGATGGCTCTGTAAGTACTTGGGTATACAACCCGCTTTACGCTCGTGAGGAAATTGCTAGATATATTGTTGCGTAAGATCAACCGATTAGGATGGGTGAAAGTCGCGCGCTCGAAAAATGATCCAACGCGCTTTTGCCCGCATACCAACATGTTAGTAGGAGAACCACTACATCGATATTTTACGGATGTATCGTAAGGAACTAGCGAGCTAAAAGAACTATTCCTACAAGTTCGGTTCTCTTTTGCTATAACTTGGACATTTGGACATCATCACACCAGAGAAGTGCCTACCTTAGTGTTGTAACCCATTATTTAGACGACAATTATAAACTAAACAAGAGAGTCATAGAGTTTAAGCTAATTAACGAATCACACACGAGAGAGGCCATTGCCGAGCGTATACTACACGTACTTGATGATTTTAAGATAGACAATAAGATTGCTTCTATAACTCTTGATAACGCATCAGCCAACACGACTGCTATGAACATCCTCACCCCAAGCTTGCAGACGTATATTGGTGGTTATGTTCTCCACCAGAGATGCGTATGTCATATCTTGAACCTTGTTGTTCAAGATGGTATGCAAGCGATTGGCGGATTTTTGAACAATGTACGCGACGCCGTTCGCTACCTCACAAATTCCCAACAAGTGATAGATAGGTTCATGGAGTACTGCGCGGCCAATGGGAAGGAGCCAAGAAAATTCGGTCTTGACATGAAGGTAAGGTGGAACTCGACCTATATCATGTTAAAGAAGTTACAAGGGTACGAACATATCATATCCGTTTTTGTTAACGCTAACTCTCAAGACAATGAACTAGTAGTTACTAATTCAGATTGGCAGATTGCTAGTCATTTTCGAGAGTTTTTAAAACATTTTTATAAAGCAACAAAGATGTTATCTGGTGTTTATTACCCTACTTCTCCCTTAGTTATAGAATATATTTGGTTAATTGCAGATAAGATTGCCAAATCTAGGAAGGATCCATTTTTAGGTCATGCTGTCGCACTAATGCAGGAAAAATTTATTAAATATTTTGGTTCTATTTCACACGTGTATTTCTTTGCTATCATTTTTATCCTCTGAAAAAGTTGCGTGTTTGCGCTTCGATGCAGAGTGAATAGGTGAATGTCTCGGTCTTGATTACTCGGAAGCTTTCGCACATGTCAAAGATGAGCTTTTTCGTGTTTTCCGCATGTATCATGACAAATTTGGCAGCAGCGCGAGATCGGATGCCTCACAGCAGACGCGACAAGGAAAGAAAAGCTTGACATCCGACTTGTGGAAGAAGCTAAAGGGCAAGTCCAGTTCTTCGTCCTCTCAATCTCAGGCAGCTCCCGTGTGGAATCCTGTCTCAGAGCTAAACCACTACCTGGAGCATGATTTTGCAAACATCGATCCTGATCTTTCCGGTGAAAAGATAGACTTGCTCGAGTGGTGGAAGAACAACAAGCGGACATTTCTGTGCTTTGTCACATTTTGCACGGGATGTTCTGCTGGTGCCGGTGTCCACTGTCTCTTCAGAAGCAACGTTCAGCATGGCAGGGAGAATAATTGAAGAAAGAAGATCATCCCTCACGCCTAAGATGGTGGAGGCAATCACATGCGCAAAGGACTGGGAATTGGCTAAAGAGCAGCAACAGCATCAACTGGAGGATCTTGAGATCGTCCAGGCGTATGCTGACCTCGAACGCATGAACGATCTGGACATTGATGAGTAGTTAGTATGTACACATGTTGTTACTGTACTCTTTTCCTTACTCGGGGAACTCCACTCTGGGGCGTAAGATTTTTAACGAGGCAGTAACATTGTATCTGTAAAATATCAATTTTCCCTCAAAATATTTACGTGCCCATGTTTTTACCAATTAATTCAATTTTAACTAGGTTCTTTATTAGGCGGGCACGAGAGGAATGAAGATGGTGGTCGCCACCACCATCGCCATCTCCGCCGTATATAGTAATTTTGGGATGGGCTTGGTCGGCGCGCGACGACCCGAAAGACGATGGGTTTTGGGCCGTGCTCAGACTGATCGGGCGAAGTGGGCCGACATAGCGCGACGCGGCGACGGTAGAGTGACTGAGCCGGCGCGCGCGCGCGCGACGCGCGCGACAATCACGATGAACTCAAGTCAGCCGGCACGGCACGACCCAACTCCCACCTCTAGGTAGGGAGGATCGGGCGTCGTCCGTGCGGTTTGCAAAAGTGATCCAGACCACCTTGGCGATTGCCGTTCTTTTCGGTATGTGCATGAAATACTTTGGCGTGCGCTGATTGGGCGGACGATGAGGCGCGTGTGAGCCACACCACGCCAGGCTACGCCTCCCTCCGCCGCACAGCGCCCCAAAACCTCACACTCCCCGCTAAGGCCACACACTCTCACCGCCCCACGGGCACTCATCCCCCACCGGCCACTGCCTGCCGCCCGCGTTCTCCCCCTGACCCTCCTCGCCATGGCCACGGCGCCCTCGCCGGCGGCGGCGGCGTCCGCACGGGCGTCGGCGGTGCGCTCCCGCGCGGGCCGCCTCGCCCTCCCCGCCGTCCTCCCGGCGGACGGCCGTCGTGACGGCGCCGCCTCCTACAAGGAACTCGGTAGGCCCGCTGTTGTAGATCTTTAAGTCCGTCTGATTAAATTGTGGAAACAATAGAAATGCTGTGAAATCTTGTGATTACCCATCTATTGTATCCACTCTGAACGTCCAATGGAGTATCATGTAGTGAATTAACAAATCAAAATAGGAAGCAAGCAGAGAGCCCAATTTTTGGGTAGATACCCTGGCATGTGCGGATACGGGTGATTCTTGATGAGAGTGGTTCTTGGTAACCAAAATCATAACCATTCATACCACCAACAGAATGAAGCTTAATTGAATGATGACAAGTTATGGTTTCTAAATGTGCAATTCAATTTGAATAAAATGTATAGCCTGAATACACCAAATGTACAACTCAATATTTTGAACATGTAGCTCAGGTATATGTGTGTGTGATTTAGGATCAGACTCATGTTGAACGAAAGCACACTTCAAAGTTCAAACTTCAAACATGGTAGCAATACTACAATGCAGCAAATCAATACTGCAAGCGTGAACTCCCAAAAATAAAAGCTCTGAATAAACTGACTGTTGTTGACCAATTTAAGGTTTGTACTCCTTGAAAAAGAGGATTGAAGATGCAGTTGTGCGTGTCGAAATGACTGCATCCAGTGCATTGGAGTGGGAGGAAGCACGCATAATTAAACAGGAAGAAGTATTGCGGGGGCATAACTTGTGGGACAATCCAGCTAAATCACATGAGACGCTCTCTGCTCTTGCTGATGCCATCAGATTGGTCGACCATCTCAAAGACCTTCAATATAAGGTGCTTTCTTAGACGCATAATGTGAGTTGAGCAAACAATTTTCTTTTCCAATATTTGAGCGAACAAAGTATGCTTTCTATAGCACCATACTGTCATGGTTCATGCGTATGGACTATGGACCATGCCTGAGAAGATGGATTAACTCATTTCCCTTCACTCAGCTCTAGTAATTTATATTTTATCACCTTTTTGCTTTGATTTTGCACTACGGATATTATGAAACAGAATTTAGTGTCTTTTCTTGCTGATGGTCATTAGATATACTGTGCAGGCTGAAGAGGCTAAGTTGATCAGTCAACTATCAGAGATGGATGTTATAAATGTTGAGCTATTTAAGCAAGCATATGAGGCGTCTGTAGATGCTAGCGAGTTTCTAGATCGTTACCAGATGTACAAGCTTCTTAAGGGTCCATATGACAAGGAGGGAGCTTGTATCATTGTCACTGCTGGATCAGAAGGTGTTGCTTCTGAGGTAAGTTGATTATAGTGACATTGGATAAGTGAATTAGTTTTGATTGAGGCGTAATGATTGAAGAATGAGACAATGCCAAGCTAGCACTAATCATAATATGTTAAGGTTGTTAAAATTGCGATCCTAGTGGTAGAAACGCACAATTCTACGATCCCACAAACACCAATACGACTCAAATCGCATCCTGAGTCGTACCTGGTAGAATCGTAGTAGAATCGCGCTCCTAGTCGTAGAATCTCATAGATTCGCTGTAGAATCATGATATAATCGTGTAGAATCATGCATTATCTTAGATTATGAAAGGCTTAGGTGTCTGGTTGTGCCTTATCCCTCGATTCAAGTTTTATGATAAGTACTAAGTAGTTAATAGTTTTAGACATTAAGATTCGGAGGTTTGGAATATTAAAAATTAATTTGATTATGTATTTATTTAATCATTTATGTAAGATGATCAGGTAATGCCGTAATGGCAAGGTTAATAAATTAACTATTCTAGTCATAGCTCTCAATGACATAAAACTGTTATTCTAGTTGTGAATGAGATAAACATTTATTAACCAAATTAGATGCCAAATGACCAAATAAACATTCACACCACTCTTGGAATACACGGTAAATTAAAAAAATGTGTTTTTGGTAGAATCGGGTAGGATCTTAGATTCTACGATCCGATCCTAGAATGTGATCCTACCGGAGTGTCTCCGATCCGATTCAAGATCACGTTTCTGACAACCTTCCACCTTACTACTTTGAATAATGTTACTTCCCAATTTGTTTCATGAATTTGTCTTTTAATTGATGTTCTGCTATTAAGTCAAGGAATGAAGACGCACTAAAAAAAGTCAAAGAATGAAGAAATAAAGTTCATGAATGGTCATTGTAAATGTCCCTTCCAAATTGAAGTCCATAGTTATCAGCACTTCGATGCTATTGTATAAAAGTTCATGTTTATCTGAACTATTCATTGGATCAAATTTAGTCATCCCACCTTTTTAAGTTTTGTTATTTTTTATTTGTCCATTGCAGCTATGGGCAGAGAAGCTCTTTGGTATGTATACAAGTTGGGCACAGAAGCAAGGTTGCAAGGAAGGACTGGTTGAGAAGATTGGATCAACAAGTGGTTATATACGGTCTGCATCAATGGAGATTGAATCAGAGTACATGTTTGGCACCCTTTCTGGAGAAAAAGGAACGCACAGAATGATCTACTCTTCCACTGACAATTCTAGCACTTATGAGGTGGTTATATTTTCTATTATTATTTGTTAATTTTTATCATATTTTTGTTTAGTCCATGCTGATTCATCGCAATGTCGAATGCCATTTTTAGATTAGTATACAAGACGGCCCCCCCTAATGTAATTTTATAGATCACTATTATCTGCTCTGCAAGATAGTTCAATTGATTACACATGTTATAGCCCAAAAAGAAAAGAAATTGAGCCTCGCAATTTAAAATTATTCAATAGAGCTGAGTAGCTGACTGATGTGCACAGTGCACATACTTGAGTATAGAATTATGACATTGCCAGCTAGAGACCAAGGTTATTAAAGCGATAAGACGATGCGCGGCGATTCACTCCCTTTTTATCTCCAAAGCGCTTAAGGCGCGCGGCAAGGTGACACCATACACACATCCTAATCTAGTATGGAAGCAAATTAAATCAGCAATTTTAGTAGCACATGCATGCCTTGATGTTGCCGGTTCTTGAGCTCATGTAGCACCCATCCTCTTTCCAATCGCTCTTCTCCCATGTAGCACCTATCCTCTTTGCAAGTTCCAACATGTAGCTTGTTACAATACATTATAATAATTTATATTTCAATTCGTTGAGTAAATATGGATTGAGTGACATACCTTGTTGATAATATCTCATCTCTTCTCCCCTCCCAAGCAACAAGATACATGGAAATGGGACAACAATGAAGTGAAAAACTGAGAATTAAATAAATGATTACATGAATAATGAGCAACATAACAAGCACGACATAACCAACGTAAGTCCACGACAATAAAATAAGTCCACGAGCTTAGAGTCTAATGGCATAACATAAGTCCACAACAATAAGTCCACGAGCTTAGAGTCTAATGACATAACATAAGTCCACAACAATAACATGTCCAACTCTCATATCTCAACAATAACGTGTCCAACTCTCATATCTCAAAAGTCATCCATGTCAAACTCATCTAAATTAGTAGTAGCATCTATGTTCTCTCCATCACCATCTTCGATTACTGCCACTCACATGTCAGCTGTCCCAGAATTTGGTTGCACAACAGAGGCTTGAGACTCCTTATCGGTTGTTGTCACACTCACATCTTCTTCTCGTCCTTCATCATCATAATTTAGGAAGAGTGGTATGCCCTTCTTGTACTTCCACAAAGCCTCTCGCAACTCTTTCATGATTGATGTTGTAGTCTTGGCACATTTTTAAACATCTCCAAACCCACCCACAAGATTCTCCGTAAATCTTTTGATTCCTCTCAATACCTTCCTATCATAAAGCAAACATTGGACTAAATCTTGGTTGCCAATAACTGGCCAAAAGCCATACTTCCATCCCGGATCATTAGACTTTGTCTTTCGTTTTGGATCAGTCTTTGGATCACACACGGCCTCGGAGGATGCAATACTTGCACTTGCCATGTTTTTGTGCTTCTGCGTTAGAGATTAGAGAGAACATAATTAGTAGCAGTATAGCACAGTAGCAATGCAGAGCACCTCGCTAGTTCAGCACAGTCCGCAGAGCAATGCATAAATGAAGCAGAGTTCAGCACAGCGGCACAGCCCCTGCAGCCTGCGCTCTGCCTGCTCGGCCCCCCACCACCCTCCCCACCCACCCACCCACCCACCCACCCGGCGGTGACCCGACTTCCCCCTCCCGGCTCACCCCCCCCCCCAACCCCTCCTAGCGGCAACCTGGCCTCCCCCTCCCTATCCGCTGCACCTCCTGCTTCCCCCTTCCTCTCCGCTGCGGCTGGCGCACTTGGATCTGGAGTGCAGCGGAGAGGGCGACGCCGTGACGGACCTCGACGGGGATAGAGGCGAAGCAGTAGATGGCCGCTGCGTCGGGGATGGAGGTGGCGCGGCACTAGGGTTCAAGTTCACGCATAGGTTGGACTCTCTCCGTCAATTTTTTTCCCACTGGCCCCCTCTGCTCCCGTCTCCTTATCCCTGCTCGAGGCTGGATATGGCGTCCGCCTCAGCCATCTCCAACGTCACACTCCGCCACAGCAACACCTTGGCCATGAGGCGGACGCCATAGACATGATCGGCAAGATGAGGCTGTGGCGCTGTCCTCCCCGACCGTCTTGCCGCCTAAGCGTCACTTTAACAACCATGCTAGAGACTGACCAAATATAGAACTGTATAAGCTAGATACCGACCAAAAGATAGAATTATGTTGTGCCCTTAAGAGATGGAGAAAATCGTAACACGGACTTTGGTATAAGTTTCAACCTTTCAAGTTTAATTTATATTTTTGATAAATACATTTATAATTCTTACAGGATTTTGTCACCCAGTTATGCTGATGTATGTTAAAATGTCACATTACATTATGTAAAGCCTGATTCTTTGGCATATGGGATTAAAGAGCAGATTACATGGTAAAGCTGTCTGAGTTAATATCTCAATGCTAAACGTCCTAATTCAACTCCTTTTTGCCATTTTACTTTTCTGGAGAATTGGAAAAACTTTGGTAGAAGATCTTAATCCCAGATTATGTGCACAATTTTATCACGATGTTTTCCTTATGATACTTTATATCAGAATGGCTAACCTAAAATTTACCAAAACTTCCAGGCATTGTCAGCTAGAGTCGATATAATTCCTCTCTTCTTGGATAGACCAGTTAATCTCCACTTGGACGACAATGATCTGGAGATCTCTCCATCACCTATTGAATATAAAGAGCGAGATCACAGAAATGGTGCAGCTATTAGGGTTCAACACATATCAAGTGGAGCTACTGCTGAAAGTTCAGGTACTGAAACAAATGCCCAGTGTTTATGCAAGTGGTGCGCACTTAGCCACGGCTTAAATGTACTAGAATGGTATCTCCACAGGTGAAAGAAGCTACTTTGCAAACAAGCTGAAAGCTATGAACAGGTTGAAAGCAAAGCTCCTTGTTATTGCAAGAGAATTAAGAGTATCAGACGTGAAGATGATCAAGAAGCAAGCTATAGAGGACAAATGCAACCGTGAGACAAGAAGATACACGTTTGGGCCCCATAAATTGGTCCATGATCTTAACACGGGCGTCCAGTTATCAGACTTGAACTCCGTCCTGGAAGGTGACATCGAAACGTTCATCAGAGGTCGTATTATTTCAAGACATGGATGATACACCAAGATTGCAACACCTGGTTGATTTGTTTTCTCGTTTGCAATTCTGTACATTCATTTTTCTGATACACACATACCACATCATCAAAGGATAACCTATGTAACATGGATCACATTTCAAGCCAAAAGGCAAGATATCAGGCATAGAAAAGAGCAAGTTCTTACCATCTGCTTAATGCCACTACAGTTCATTCATAATCATCTCCGATGCAATGGATCAGTTTCTTGCCCTGTCAAGCTTGCACGCGACGGCGCGCCGTGCGCGCCAATGGTCGTCGAGCGCCACACTGTGCTTGTCTTGCAGCTCCCTCTGCCGGTTCAGTGCGACGCCGAGTGCTGCGATGGCGTGGTCCTGGCAGTCAATCTTCGCCGGCCCAAGCCGGTGCTGGGGGATGTAGTCGTACCGCCGGCTGCCGTCAGCCTCGATATACGGCAGGAATGGCTGTCCGTAGAGGACGACCCCAAGCCAGTACTCGGACAGGCTCCTCCAGTTCTTCACCTGCTCAACCGTGTGCGCTGCACCGTTCCTAACCTAGTTTTTGTCGTGGCCATGTATCAACTGAGGCCAATGCAGCTATAGTATCATTTTCAAATATACTTAGTTGGTTTTTCATTAATTCTTGGAGTTGGAGATTGTGCAGTCCATCGAAATGCCAGTTCATAATGATTGTTTTAGCGTGCTATATATATATATATATACTATTCTTTTTAATGGCTTTTGATGATGAGAAGTGAGAACGTTGTTCCGGTTACAAAGAAAGAAATCATATATATTTATTTATTAGTCATATAAATTTATGTAAATTTTCATACTAATCACAGAAAGAACAAAATAATTTAATATCTGTAAGTCGCATATCTCAAGTGCGGTCATCGTTTTCAATTAAACTTTTGGTTTACTTAAGTTTTAAACTTGGGATTTGTATAAGTTATAAACACTAAAACCATCTTTATGCAAGTGCAATTTGGAAGAACGTGAGAATTTCCCCTAATTTCTACTCAAGATTGAACTAATATGGAAGTTTTGCATTCCAAACATACCCTTAATACGTAGCCTCTGTGGATGCATAAATTTGCAGCCAACTATTTATATTAAAAGTATATTTTTCTAAAAGAATATTGCGTAGGTTAAAAAAAAGGACATTTTAATTCTGTTCCGCCCTGGGCCACCAAATGTCAGGACCTCCGGTAACCGCACAGGTAGAGGTTATCGAATTCTGGACTAATTTAGCCCTATTGCGCAACAAAAATTCCAAACATAGCCCAGATAGTTTCAAAATTCCAAAAATAGCCCCCCCGTGGTACTAGCTGCCATCGGGGACAGCAGCAACTAGGCCCACGTGGGCAAAAAAAATATTTTTTTTCAAAAAATTAATTAATAATATTTGTTGGACTATTTTTTAAATATGCAAAATGAGCTCAAAAAATTATGAAATTTTTTGTGGAGTCTCTGGCATAGTTTTTATGCTTGTGTAATTTTGTTGAAATTTTATGCATTCTTTTTGTTTCTGCAAAATTCTTAAAAGTCTAATGTTTGTAGGAATTTTTCTAATATAGCAAATGAGATCCAAACATTATGAATTTTTTTCCATACTCCCTACACAGTGGACTTGATTGTGTAAATTTTATAAAATTTTATATGCTCTGAAATTATCTCGATAAATTCAGGGTTTAGGTCTCAAAAATTAGGATGAGACGTTTCGGAAATTAGGGTTTCATGATTTCATGTGACTTGAAATGTGCGAAGTTTGGTACGACATGACTACTCTTGGCCGCTATGGTTCTTGATCATATTTTTTCTGCGAAAGTAGAGTGCGGAAAAGCAGAGTACGGAAATTAACTTAACTGAAAGGGCCGAGAACGTTGCGATTACGTAGAAACCCTAAAACATAGCAGAATCGATACCGATGTGAATGGTTATCTCTGGAATTCCACTAGAAAAGGCATACTTTGATGGCTCAGCGGAGGCACAGCACCAGAACTACATTGCAGCCCGCGTGCGGACAAAAGCACGTTACATGTGGTCACATGGCATGATTGTCGTGGGAGCACTTTACATGTGGTCAAAAGTACGTTACATGTGGTCACATGGCACGCTGGTGCGGAAGTACGGTCGGCCGACTAGAAAGTTCTCCCACGAGTGCGCCTCGCTCTGATTATGGTCGTGGCGGCACTTTCCACGGCCGACCGTATTTCCGCCAACAGCACCCTTACCAGGCGACCACCGAGTTTTACGGGAACGCTGCAGGGGACGACCCCGTCGACGGGCCTATGATAGGAACACGTTGGACACGTGCTACCCTAGGGTGGGCTAGGGAGAGACCGAGGCGCGTATACCCAGAGTTCCATAACCTTTTCGAGACTCTCCACGAGGGGACATCACTCTGCTGCAACCATCGTCATCACGGAGGGAGGCACATGACTGGACTTCCTCGCACGGCGTTCAATCACACCTACGGGAGCGCGACCAGTGGTTCGGCGACACGTATGGAGGGTACACCGTACAGCACTACGGCTCAGACTGGCCAGGAGGATCCTCGTCAACACAACAACCTACTCAGGTACACGTGAACGTACTTACACCAATTTTCCCGTCGCTCAAAATCAATGACTAACTCACCATGTACGCTTCCCGCAGGAAGAGCACTAGTGGGTTGACGACATGCTCAGGCCTCAGCCGGACCGCCACGATGAGATCACCCCAGATTCGCCTCCCAGACAGGGCCCCTACTACGGCCTTCGAGACATACGCCACTCCTCGGACAGGTTCACATTCCCTGAGGATCAACTACGTCGTCCCGGCAAGCGACACGAAGATGCACCCTAACTAATTTCATGGCCGTGTAAAACTTGTTATGTAATGCCATTGTGCATCCCGCCTTTCTGATTTATGTAATGTCCCTGTGCGTTACGACTGTGAGATTTATGTACACAAAATGTTCTCTGAAATATTTAGTACTAACAACAACTGTACCTCCCGATTTTAACTTACTAAACCTTAAAGACATAACGCAATGCTGCCCCACGATACCTCATCGGCCCTGCTACCTCGCGGACGCGAATTTTCTTCAACCAAATTACAATTTACCCGCAGGCTATATATATGCATGATTTGGCTGCCATTCCACTCACTCTTCAGTTCCTCTTCTCCTTCCTTCCAGTCTTAAACGGGATGTCTACGGCCTCATCAAACTTTCGAGTGAGCAGGTAATTAGAAGCACTACGACAACACTTGGATTGCCCTTGTTGCAGGGATCCGGTGAATGTGTTCACCTCCCATACGCCGACGAATCCATCCCGAGTGTTCATGAAGTGTTCGAATCTTACGGTAACTTATGTCTGATCATCCCCAATGAACTTCTTTCCAAACACCATATTTTTTCACTTGCAGTTCCAATTATTTTTACAGAACACAACATGCCGGTTCTGGCTGTGGGCTGATGAAGCTGTGCCAGAGGTTCGAGGCATTGCAATGCAAATTGCAGCCTTGCAAGAGGACACACGTCATGTGGCTGTATTTCGTCAAGTGCCTCGACCATCGGATCAACCGACGGAAAATAAAGATAATGTTCTTAAAAGACTGGATGAAATGATGGAAATGGTTGAGAAATCGCTACAGAAATTAGTTAACATGGCCAGTTTGGTAATTTTTCTTCTATTATTTCTTGTTCTTGCTAAGTAGAAGTTCAGTTTTAATAAGATTGTAATATCCACTCTTTATCTATGCATCCCTGCACTACGTGATGTATGCCTTTGCGGCGTTGTTGTACTAGTTTGTATCATGTATGCATCTATCTAATTCCGTTGTGAACACTTTGCGTGTGAATTAATCAAACAGTAATTTCTAAATCAGCGCGGAACCACCGCCATCTACTTTGCGGTACTTCCGATTATCGGAAGTACCGCAAATTTCTTGCGGCACTACCGCTCTTAAATGAAGCGCAAAAAGACCATCTCTGAAAAACATTCCGCACGAAAATCTGAACTTCCGCGGTGCAGGAGTTCCGCTCCCAACATGGCGGTAAGAACCACGCTTGTAGAAAATCAGCTAAGTCCCAAAAGGGTGCTCTTTGGAAAAAAAATGTTCCGCGGGATTTTCGGAAGATCTGCCGAGAGGTAGTTCCGCACTTATATCGTCGGAACTACCGATCATCCTAACAAAGCAGCAGATGGCTTTCAAAACAATTTCAATTGCAAAACAAATTTACGAACTTAAGTGACAACACACTGCCTCGCCAGCTTTTCAGACCGAAATGACAGCACTCTGCAGAGTAAGACGTGACAACACACTGCCTCGCCAGCTTTTCAGACCGAAATGACAGCACTCTGCAGAGTAAGACGTGACAACACACTGCCTCGCCAGCTTTTCAGACCGAAAAGATAGCACTCTGCAGAGTAAGACGTGACAACACACTGCCTCGCCAGCTTTTTAGACCGAAATGACAGCACTCTGCAGAGTAAGACGTGACAACACACTGCCGCGCCAGCTTTTCAGACCGAAATGACAGCACTCTGCAGAGTAAGACTTGACAACTCACTGCCTCGCCAGCTTTTCAGACCGAAATGACAACACTCTGCAGAGTAAGATGTGACAACACACTGCAAACCAAGACGAGAGAGGACTCTGCAAAGCAAAACGTGACAACACTCTGCCTCCCGAGCTTTTCCTATCGAAAATACAACACTCCAAAAAATAGGACATGAGTACTCTCTGCAGAAAGATTGACAACACTCTGCCAACCACGTCATGCCAACCCTTTGGCTTATAAAAGGAGGTGCAAGTCATCTACGAGAGAAAACCACACAACCAAACCAAACACTACACCAAAGCTTGCTTCACCACACTGGGATGGACAACCTCAAGAAGCAATGGGACGAGATCCGTGATCTAGCAAGGGCTTCAACGGCATGGGCCGAACAAGCTAGGGTTGCTGAGGCCCGGGTCCGGCAAGAGCAGCTTGCGGGATGGCGACTCTCGCAATGAAGCCCTCGTAGCGACAACCCCGCGAGCGTTCCAAACGAGCCTTCGCCGCAACACCCGCCAGAGGGAGATGCCCCTTTGTTAGTGCAGGGACACATGCAAGTTCTTCAAATCTAAGCACCAGCTCAGCCTCGGCATGCGTTACTGGGGTTGTCCTAACTACTCCTCTAACTATCCCGACCGCCGTTGGGATACGAGCAGCTATCGACAGCCGGTAAGGAGTACTTACAGTAATTTATCGTACCAATTCTCTTTCGAGTACGCACTAACAATCTCTCCCATCTACCGTAGTCCCGGAGCCGCTATGTGGCTTCCGCAAGTGGATCGACCTAGAGATCCACCCACACGACCGATGTGGCTCGACTTGAGGAGTGGAATGCCGAAAGGGGATGCGAGATCCGGGAGGAGGATCGTCGGACTGAAGAGCACAACGAGCGTATCCGCCGGGAGACTTAGGCCCATCTCGAGGCGTGCAGCGCAGGAGCGCGAGGCACGCGAGAGGAGCGAGAAAAGCGGAAATGGCGGCCGAGGCCGAGGCGTGACGAGGAGTACAATCCGAGCTCGCAAGAAAGGGCAAATGGCCCGGTCCACGCAGTAGGTCGGGCTAGTCCGTAGTAGTCCCTCTCCTATTCGCCATGTTTTAACTATCCCCTAAAGGTATGCGTACTTACATAGTCCGGAAGCTCATGTCGCAAGTTACCTAGTAGTAGCGTCCATGGTAAAGTAATTAGCCGAACCATCATGCCATGTGACCACATGTAACGTGCTTTTGTCCGCACGCGGGCTGCAATGTAGTTCTGGTGCTGTGCGTCCGCTGAGCCATCAAAGTATGCCTTTTTCTGGTGGAATTCCAGATATAACCATTCACATCGGTATCGATTCTGCTATGTTTTAGGGTTTCTCCGTAATCGCAACGTTCTCGGCCCTTTCAGTTAAGTTAATTTCCGTACTCTGCTTTTCCGCACTCTACTTTCACAGAAGAAATGTGATCAAGAACCATAGTGGCCAAGAGTAGTCATGTCGTACCAAACTTCGCACATTTCAAGTCACATGAAATCATAAAACCCTAATTTCCGAAACGTCTCGTCCTAATTTTTGAGACCTAAACCCTGAATTTGTCGAGACAATTTTAGAGCATATAAAATTTTGTAAAATTTACACAATCAAGTCCACTGTGTAGGGAGTATGGAAAAAAATTTCATAATGTTTGGACCTCATTTGCTATATTAGAAAATTCCTACAAACATTAGACTTTAAAGAATTTTGCAGAAAAAAAAGAATGCATAAAATTTTTAAAAAATTACACAAGCATAAAAACTATGCCAGGAGACTCCACAAAAAATTTCATAATTTTTTGAGCTCATTTTGTATATTTAAAAAATCGTCCAACAAATATTATTAATTAATTTTTGAATTTTTTTTGCCCACGTCAGGGGACGACAGCAACCAAGCTATTTTTGAAATTTTGAAATTATCGGGGTTATTTTTGAAATTTTTGTTGCGCAATGGGGCTAAATTAGTTCAGAATTTATACGGCAGCAACGTGCTGCCGTCCGGGACGGCAGCTAGTACCACGGGGGCTATTTTTGAGATTTTAAAATTATCAAAACTATTTTTAAAATTTTTATTGCACAATGAGACTAAATTAGTTCAGAATTTATCTGCACATATCATGAGTATGGACTCTCCGGAGCGTGACGCCAAACCAGCGGGCCTTCCGTGAGTCCTCATCCTGGCGAGGAAGCACGAGCTGGTCACGCACGCCGGAGATGAACCCGCCGTAAGATGCGCCCCGAAAGACGTCGAGCTCCGCCGTGAACGCCGGATTCTCCATGGCAGCAGGTCATTGATACTTGAGGGTTAACACGACAGTTCGCTCTCAAGGGAGCTGGATTATTGACATCATCGCAGTAATCAACCACTAGTTGACTTCTAAATAATTTGGCCGTGGCAGATTAAAATTTTTATCGAGACAGTAGCCAAGATCAATGATTATCAGCAACTATGAGGCTTATCAACTCTGAACATAAAATGTTATCAAACTGCACAACCGTCCCTTTGATAGATAGCATAATCAGTTAAGTTCTAAGTCTGGCAAAAAAATGCTACGGTGAAACTTCGGCGGCACATGAATACCAAATATCCCGTTTATGATCAACATAACAATATGCGGTACCAATTGCATCCTGACAACATAATATCTTCATTCACCGTCTTCTTTTCACCCGAGTCTCATATATATAGTATCTTCATGTTATCGCGTACCACTATGCTCTGATATGTCACAAGAAAAAAAGAAGCCTCAGTACGGTCTGTATCGCGAACCTATTCTTGATCTGCCACTACTTCCACTGGGGCCATAACCATACTGACAAATGAAAAAAAAATGTAAGAATGTGTCACAACTCACAAAAAAATGAGTAACAAGTGTGGAACTAATCTTTAATCACAAATAAAACGAAAACAACTGATAGCAACAACGAAACGGGAAACTAATCTTAAGTCATATCACGTGCACACAGAACACCTTTGTTCCGGGATGTGCATTTAGAAGTAGTTTTAAACTGATGTGTACTTACATCATAATCAAGACTACCAGAGAATCGGCCATAAGAAAGCATTTGGCCATAAGCTCCATACGCCTCTGCAGGTTCCATGTAACTTCCGCTTGAACCACCCTCAAGTGGTGCAGCTGTGTCTACAGCAACCTGGAAAAAAAATCGCACAAGAAAGGCAAGATCAATATTATAAATTTCGCACAGGTTTTGGAGTGCATGCATATGTGCGCGGATTGTGCTGAGGCAGTGGCTCTTATGGTCTCACCTCCTGTCCAAGAATTTCATGACTTCTCTGTGCTACACGATCTGCTACACCATCATCAGCAAAAGTAACAAAACCAAAACCTCGGTGGCCACTTCTTTTAGGATCCTAAAAGAGCACTAGGGAACATGACATGTCGAAAAGCTAAGAACATGACCAATAACGAGGGAGTAGGGACACAGCCAAACCTTTGGGATGTATGCATCAACAATTCGGCCAAATCGGCCAAAGTAATCCCTTAAATCATCAGTATTTGCTTCCAGTGGAAGTCTACCAACAAATATCTTTTTGCCCGTTCCAAGGGACCCACCTGAGTATCCTCCTAGCCAATTTAGATATAATATTCAGTCATAATCAATTGCTTTCAAGTCAAATATCAGGCAAAATATACAGCTTAAGACTTACTTCCATAAGCTGGTCCTGGATGATCATACAGTGTTGGTGCACCCAAAGCGGCATATCTGGTAGCAGCTGTAATGTATGCATTATATGCACCATAACCACCACCCTGAACTACTCTCCTTGGAGGGATTCTGACATCTTCATCCTGCTATGTTGGGCAAATGCAATATCATAAATGTATAATTACTTAATTAGTGCATTATAGTTAATACGAGTTAAGTATAGCCCATTAGAAGATAACTTAGATAACACACATGTATTTGAACACTGAGCTAAGTGATCTGAGAAATGTACCTTTGGGGTTGCACGGTCAACAACTACAGTTGTACCATCAAGCTCATGTGTTTCTTGCATGACACAGTCCACACATTCTATAAATTGCAGTTTAAAGTTAGAAAAATACATACAAATTCAAGCTGGATAATTAGTTGATGATTACATTGAAACTGCAGTTTTAAATGGTGAATCAAATGGAAGTTGCAAGCACACTTTAGGAACACAATTTAAAAATCAAAATCGAATCCTAGTTTCATGCAAAAGTGAAGTAACTCAGAATGAGCATGAATAAGCAGAAGAATGGAAGTTCGTAGATCCGAGCCAAAATTTCAGTACAAAACAGATAAGAATCAATTTGCCAAAGAAGATTCAGTGCCAAAATTGGAGGGCCAAAAGTGGGGTTGCCATTGTTGCCACAGCAGTTTTGGCCCACAGATTGGGAGAAATCCGAGCTTTTGGCTGCCAATTTCATGGGGCATGCCCAAGATTGGTGATGAACTAAAAACACTTTCCACCTGCAGCCAGTAGCACCACTGCTGCACAGCAGCCTTGCCACCCGACTGCTGCCCATCACCACCAACCCTACTGCATGGATCTAAGGTTATGGGTGATGGTGAACTCATAGAAGGCCTTGGTGTGCACCGCTGGTGCTGCTGCCAGCACCAGCGAAACAATTATATAGCCAGTAGTATGAATGAAATATCTTTTTTTAATTAAATGGAAGACCATGAGTTATATCATATTTCATCTAATTATCAAACATGATCAATGGATCAATTAAATATCACACCTTCTAGATGATTCTATACACATACCTGCACTCCGAAAAGTAACGAACCCAATCCCACGATGGCCTTTTGAACCCAGTTCCTACATGAGATAAGAGGCAAAACACTACCCACTTTAGTCTAGTAGAAGCTAATCATCTCAAACCGTAGTTTCTTTCTATAACATTTTGGACGCCATGATTCCATGGTTGCACTTGCAGCAAACAAATGGCCGGTGCAAAAACAAAATTGTGTAAACATGAACTTTTGACTGTTGCAAGTACAGGGACTAGAGCATTAAAGAGGTTGGGAATGTGCAACTGTGCAGGTCCCATTTCACCGTCTTGCCTATTCTAAACGATGTAATATAAGCATGGCTAACCAGGCTATCCGTCAACAGGCTGTATGACTTCACAGGTTCCTAGCAGTACTCTGCAAGTAAATTTTAGCCCCCTTCTACACCCACCACAATAATCTGTGTTTGTGATTAAATGTTAACTCTCCAAAGTATAAAGCAAAAATATTCTAGCTTCTGAGAAATAATTTCCTGGAGATCCTTAAGTTATACCGAAATTTTTTCTCTTCAATAGTTCACACTTGACAAATTATGGCACTATGCCATGTGTTTGAAAAACTGATCGAGTGGATGTATGGCAAGTAGGATAACCATAAAACAGTAATAGTTCCTAATCAAGATTTAGTTTCAATCATGCAATTCTGAATGTACTATATTGAAGAAAAATTCATTAAAGGGAGATGCTAACTTCTAGGAGCTGAAAATGGCCCACAGAACTAATAGCATATATCGTAAACATAGGCAAGACAATTGTGTATTTAATTTGTAGAAATATGTCCCAAGAGAATTGCTTGAAGAACAGGATCGACTTCAATTATCAGCCTGGAGAAAACCAGAACCAATGTTTGTGGATATCGTGAGGATATGTGCACGATCTCAGGATGATGAGTCAATTGGCAATGGCGTTATTGGTTTGCAAAATCTCGCGTTTTGGGTTTGCTCCAAAATTTGTCGAGGCCAGCCTTGGCGGTCGGACCGCCGTGGAAGCGATCCGACCCCATGGTGGCGGTCCGGCCGATTTGAAAGTTGGGTTTTGGAGTGGGCCAAAAATAGGTTGTGTAGGCAAGTGAGAGTCTCTGGATGTGGTCCCATAATTTTGGAGCTCCAGTCAAAAGTTCTATTCGATTGAAATTTCGGAAGGTTTGAATTTCTCGCTTGAATTTTGGCTAAGTCCTTTGGACCGTCCGACCGCCGTTGTGGGAGCGGTCCGGCCAAACATGAATCGGTCGGGCCGGCCACGTAAGTGATCGGGCCGCGATCACTGGAGGTGAGCCAAGTGTTGCATTGAGTTTGTTACGAGTGTGTTATTCTATGAACTTCAATGTTTTATTGATGTATATTGCATTGCGGGCGGCGTGGGTCAAGTTGTGAAGAACTTGTTCCGGAAGCGGTTTGTTTGTCTATTCTTTGTGCGGTGGCTTGCGAGTCAACGGCGTCAGCGGTGAGTGGATCGGGACTACGCTTGGAGCCGAGGTCGAGCGATCGGGGATCTTGGGTGGTCGTGTGACACAAGCATGGCGCAGATGGACAAGACGGATCGAGCGGGTGGTTCGATCTGGTGGTTGGATCGGCGGTGCGGATATCGGTCTGCGAGTCTCGGGGTTCCGATGGGATTGGACGGGAGAGGCTTGGCGACGCGATGAGAACCGCTGATCAACCTACACGTGGTGAAGCAGGCGATTGCTTCAAGTGTTATTTGTGTGTGGGTCCCATGTGTAAGTGACCCAAAAAGGGAAACCCTAGCTCTCTAGTATAAATAGGAAGGGGAGAGGTGGAAAACATAAGCAAGCATTCATTTTAGCCCCCTTCTTCTTTTTCTAGGGTTTGGAGGAGAGGAGAGGAGAACTAGGGTTGGAGTGTGCTCCTTGTTGAGCTCTTGCCCTCCTTGGTGGAGAGGCTTTGTAAGCATCTATTGTGGATGAACAATCTTGTGATGCTTAATTGAAAGATCAATTGCTCCCTTTGTGTTCTTCTCTCTTTTGGATGTTTTTGGTGCTTCCTTGATTCAACGGTTCATGCTTGGTCTCTTGGCCTACTCTATTTTGCTTTGATGTGTGGGATTACTCCTAGAGTCATCTAGTTCATCAAACCCCCACAAGCAAGACTTGAATCAAGTTTTCTCATCTCTAGGGTTTGTGCACTTCTTTGTTAAAATCTCAAGAGATCGATTCTGAAGTGGATCGGACGGATCGTCGCTAGAAATAGGTCTCTAATATCATTAGGGAGGTGTGCTAGAAATTTGGTCAAGTTTTATTGGTTGAATCAAAAGTTGGATCAAATTTCGTTTTGGATTTGGGTGGAGTTTTTCAGTACTGGACTCTACCGGTCCGACCAAACCTTACAACGGCGGTTCGGCCGTCCGTGTATTGACATCATGGGTTGGCGGGTCGAACCGTATCCCGGTCCGCCAGCTAGTTAGTTGCTTGGTCGGACCGCTCCTTGACCGTCGGTCAGGCCGCCCGTGGTAGCCGGTCGGACCGCCGTGTCGATGAAGAACATTGAGTTCTTTTCTCCTTTTGTGTCGTGTGCTTGAGGGACTTATCAAATTCAACACAAGGCTTAGTTGTGTGCTCATTTGAACTTCTTAGCTCTCATAGCTAAAGGAGTAAAGTGCGTGTTGGTTTTGATTTAGGCGAGAAAGTTTTGAAAGCGCCTATTCACCCCCTAGTCGCCTTCCGGTCCTACAAGTGGTATCGAGCAGGTTAGCTCTTTTCTATAGATCTTAACGGTCTTTGGAGCCATGGCGTGACAAGTACTCAACCAAGCCACACATTTTTGAGGAGTTGACTTTGCATCTTTGGAAGGCTCGTATGCAAGCGTATATCGAGGCTCAAGGGCACGCTATTTGGCTAAAGGTGAAAAACCCTTATGTCGTGCCGGTAGATGACGATCGATCACTCCGGATGTGGAGGCCAACAAAGAAGGCTCGAATTATTTGATCCAAGGCCTTAGTCGATCCGAGTTTGAGCGTGTTGCTCACTTGCGGTCGCTCACGAGATCCGGCGGACACTTTGTGATTATCACGAAGGGTCCATCTGCGATCAAGGAAGTGAGACAGAACCGGCTCAAAAGGTTTACTCGAAGATCGAACAAAGGCACGGTGAGTCTTTGGATGAGTGTGGGAAGATTCTCTAAAATTCTTCATGATCTCGTATTGTTGACTTGATATTTTCGAGTGCGAAAATGCACGCCACTTCGGGTGCTCTTGATGTGAAGGTGCAGGGTATGAAGATCACTTCCATCAATGACAACATCACATGAGTGAGCTTACCATGGATAAGCTCTACTCGAGGTTGAAGACGCATGAGATTGACTTTATCTCGCGTCTCCCAAGACAGAGTCGATGGCTTTGGTGGTCGACAAATCCAAGGGTTGCTCTTCCGATTCTCTTGATTGTAGCTCATCCGGCTTTTCATTATCGCTTTACATTCTTTGAGTGATGAGCAACTTGAGAAATTGCCCGAGGATGACTTAGCCCTCCTTTCCACCAAATTCACAGAGCGTACAACAAGGTGAGAAATAGGAGGAGGAGTGGACCTATCACGTGCTTGAATGTGGTGAGCCAAACCACATTCGCTCCAAGTGCCCAGGCTAAAGGGCAAGGAGGAGAAGGAGACAAGAAGACATCCCGGAGAGGATGCAAAACCCAAGAAGACAAACTATCGGAAGTTTGTCGGTAGGGTCCTTGCCGCTCTTGAGAATGTTAATATGAGCGATGTGGATTCGGAAGCGGAGGGCGGCGAGTGATTCTCGTGGCAAGAAGAAGGCGCATGACTTCACCGGCATGTGTTTCATGGCCAAGAACGACCACGACGATTCCTCCAAAGATGAGGATCCTTTTAGTGATCCCGATGAGGTATGCCCTTCTCTGCGATATGAAAAGGGCTTTGGTGCTTCTTTGAGCGAAATTGCATAAGCAAGTAAAAATGATTAGGAAGCAGGACATTATGATTGATAATTTGAATCTTGAAGTTGTTAGGCTTAAATCTATCAATCCTGCTGATATTTGTGATTCCTGCACTAGCTTGCTTAACGATTTGACAAGCTTGAAATCTGCTCATTCCTCTGTCACAAATCAACTAAAAGATGCTCTCGATGAACTAGAATCTTTCAAGTCTAGATCTGCTTGTTTAGATGTCATTCCTCTTGATGTGACTGCCATGGAAGCTATCCCTTTAACTTGCTCTAATTGTGCCTTGCTAGAATTAAAATTGGATAGTTCCTTAAAAGAATTGCAAAAGTTTGATGCAGTCACACATGCTCTCATTGTAAGGATAATAGGATTAAGATGCAAGAGATGATGAAACATTGATTTACTCTAGAGTTGCATCTTGTGAAAATTGTCCCAAGCTTACAATTGAAATTGAAGCCTTAAACAAGACTCTGGAAGAAAAGGCTAAAATTGAAAGATCCATGTCCTTCTTGCTTCTAAAAGGTTATTGATTCTAACTCTTGTGTTTTGAATCTTTGAAGTTGAAACCATGGTTAGTCGATTCAAGAGGCTTTTAGAGTCAAGTTTAAGGAAGCGATTGAGTAGGATTCAGAATCCTCTTGTGTGTCTTGTGAGGCCTTCAAAGTGGAAGTGGCCCTTCTTAAGAGTAAGCGCAATGAGGTAATCAAGTCTAACAAGTGTACTAGATGTGAGGAGTTAATGAAAGAGAATGATTACCTCAAGGTGACTCTTGAGAAATTTTCAAGTGGGAAAAAGAAACTCAACATGATTCTTGATCAATCCAAGGTGGCGTGAAAAATAGTGGTCTAGGTTTCAACCCCTAGAGCATTCCAAGAAAAACCCACCTAAGATTGCTAGAGTTGTGAAGAATGGTTTGTTTGAGCTAGAACCTCCTAAGCCATCCGGGTTGTTTTCAAATCCGGTGGTTTTGCTCAAACTCTTTACGGCAAGAAAGGTGCTTTCACTCATTCTGCATGCACCCTCAAAGGTCGATGACCATTGCACCTTCAGAAGAAAGAAGGCCATCTTGTTGAGTTACCTTAGGAGAGCAAAACTTGAGAGAAAAGAGAGGATGAGCGTCCTAAGATCCATTAGAGGAGTCCCTTCTCCAGATGTAGTCTCTAGAGCTAGGCAGCCTGTTTATCGTACCACACATAGGCCTAGATTTGTAGAGAACTTTGTAGACTCTTTTGGTGGGTCTAGGCAGCATGTTGGATTAGGACATCGTGAGGAGAGACAGGGTAGCACCTAGGCAGGGGAGTATCGATCTTTTGGTAGATCGTTTGGAGAGGTCTAGGTGGTTCTCATGTGCATTCTTATGATTTTATTCCTGATCATGTTTCAGCTATTTCTACTGCTGTTCCCAGACATCGTGCTTCTCAGTACTGGATTCCTCGTTCATTTATCACTAACCCCAGTACTGAGGCACGGATGTTTTCTGATTGTGCCTTTTAGGTCCGTCGTGCGAGGAAGGAGGACAAGTGGCTTGTTGACTCCGGGTGTTCTCGACATATGACCGGAGATTCTAGATGGTTCTCCTCCCTCACACGTGCATCCGGCAATGAATTGATTACATTTGGGGATGCTTCTACCGGGACCGTGACTGCAAAGGGCACTGTGCGCGTCAATGACAAGTTCATGCTAAAAGACGTCGCTTTGGTGAGTAAGCTGAGGTATAATCTTCTATCTGTGTCTCAGCTGCTTGATGAGGGTCTAGAAGTGAGGTTTAAGAGAGGTGAGTGCAGAGTTCTAGATTCCTCAGTGAGCTTGTTTTGAGATCTCCGGTTTGAGAAGATTTTACAGTGCAAATTTCATTTCTTCTGCTTCTAGTCCTAGGTGTCTTGTAGCCTCTGATTCTCATGACCTTGTTTTGTGGCATCGTAGACTTGGGCATATAGGTTTTGATCATTTGTCTAGAGTCAGTTGCAAGGACTTGATTAGAGGTTTGCCTAGGCTGAAGGCTGTCAGAGATCTTGTGTGCTCACCCTGTAGACATGGTAAGATGGTGTCTGCTTCCCACCCACCTCTTACTTTGGTAATGACTGATGGACTGGGATGACTTCTTCACTTAGATCTGATTGGTCCTTCTAGAGTTGATCACCGGTGGGAAATGGTATGTCTTTGGTGGTTGTGGATGATTACTCCGGTATTCATGGGTTTATTTTCTTACTTCTAAGGACGAAGCATTTGGATTCTTTAAAGATTTGGTCCTTAGAATTGTTTGTTGATTTACCCGGAGCTTTGAGAGCCATTAGGAGTGATAATGGGATGAGTTCAAGAACTCTTCTTTTCTACCTTCTGATACGATAGGGAATTGAGCATCGCTTTCTTCTCCTAGAGTTCCTCAAAGAATGGTGTTGTAGAAAGGAAGAACAGAACCCTTGTAGAGATGGCTCGGACCATGCTAGATGAGCATTCTACTCCTAGGAGATTTTGGGTGAGGCGATCTCTCGCTTGTTATATCTCCAATAGGGTTTTCTTGAGATCCGTGGTTGGGAAGACTTCTTTTGAGCTTAGATTTGGTCATTCTCCAAAGGTCTCTCATTTCAAGATTTTTGGTTGCAAGTGCTTCATTCTTAAACATGGCAATCTTGATAAATTTGAGTCTAGATGTTTTGATGGCATATTTCTTGGATATCCCGCTCATTCTCGTGGCTATCGTGTTTTTAATGTTGATACTAACAAAATTGTTGAGACTTGCGAAGTCACTTTTGATGAGGCTAGTCACAGTACTAGACCCGATGCTTGGTACACAAGTTTACAAACTCAAGAAAGCATCTTCGTCGATGATGATTACGAGGATGAAGACCCAAACCATCCTCCCGCTACCTCACGAGAGGGTGGAGAGCTGCTACTACTACTTGATGTCGGTGAGGTAGCCTCCTATCCCCACCGACGATCCGAGTGGCTCTGTTCCTACCTCCACAACTCATGAGGTAGAGGCCACGTCTGCACCAGAGCACCACTGCATCAAATGACAACATCCACTGAGCGGATGATTGGGGATCTTCAAGAGCGAGTCACTCGCTCGAGTGTTTATATCTCCCGATTCCCATGCACATTCTCGCTTTTGTTGCTTCTTTTGAACCCCGAGATATCACCCATGCTTTATCTGATGCCTCTTGGGTCAATGCCATGCATGAAGAGCTTGAAAATTTTGAAAGAAACAAAGTCTGGTTTTTAGTTGAGCGACCTTCTGATTCTCATGTTATTGGAACAAAATGGGTGTTTAAAAATAAGCAAAGTGAGGATGGATTGGTTGTTACGCAATAAAGCTAGACTTGTTGCTCAAGGTTATTCAGTGCAGAGGCTTAGACTTTGAGGAGACCTTTGCTCCAGTAGCTAGATTGGAAGCCATTCGCATTCTTTTAGCATTTGCAACATCCAAGGGTTTCAAGCTTTTTCAAATGGATGTTAAAAGTGCCTTCTTGAATGGCTTCATAGAAGAAGAGGTCTTTGTCAAGCAACCTCACAGGTTTGAAAATCAAAAATTCCCAAACCATGTTTTTAAACTCTCTAAAGCCCTGTATGGATTGAAACAAGCTCCTAGAGCTTGGTATGACAGGCTTAAGAGTTTCTTGCTTGAAAATGATTTCAAAATGGGAATGGTTGATAAAACCTTGTTCACTCTCAGGCATGGCAGTGATTTCTTGTTGGTTCAAATATATGTGGATGATATTATTTTCTGTGGTTCCTCTCATGCTTTGGTGTCTAGATTTTCAGATTCTATGAGCAGTGAATTCGAGATGAGCATGATGGGAGAGCTGACATTCTTCCTTGGTCTTCAAATCAAGCAACTGAAAGAAGGCACCTTCGTCCACCAGAGTAAGTATACAAAGGACCTTCTTCGGCGCTTCAATATGGGAAGCGATAGGCCAATGTCTACTCCCATTGCAACAACCACCGTCTTTGGACCACGATGAGGATGGAGAGTCCGTGGACGGAAGAGTACCGCATGATGATTGGCTCTCTCCTCTATCTTACAGTCGAGGCCGACATACAATTATTTGTATGTCCGTGCGCTCGATTTCGAGCTTCCTCGTGCTTCTCATCGTCAAGTCATGCGCGCGTCTTGGTATCTTCAAGATACGCTTGATTTTGGACTCTGGTATTCTTCTTCTTCGGCTCTTTCAATTCGAGCATTTTCTGATGCTGATTTCGCCGGGTGTAGAGTTGATAGGAAGAGTACTTCTGGCACTTGTCATTTCTTGGGCACATCTCTTGTTTCTTGGTCTTCTAGAAAACAGTCTTACATTGCCTGATCTCCGAGGTGAGTATGTAGCTGCCTTGATGGTCGCTCTCGAGTTCTCTGGATTTTATCCACTGCGGGACTATGGGTTATCTTTGGGAAGTGTTCCTCTTTTACGTGACAACACTTCGCAATTAATATTGCCAAAACCCATTGCAACATTCCGGACTAAACACATTGATATTCGATTTCATTTTACGAGAGATCATGTTGAGAAAGGTGATGTTGTGCTTCATTTTGTAGAGTCCGAGCAACGACTTGCGATATTTTCACTAAGGCTCTTGATTCTTCTCGTTTCTTTGCTCTGGGGGAGAGTTAGGAGTTATTAGTCCTATTGGGCTTTTTGAGGGAAGTTGCTCTTTTGCATTCATTGTATCATAATGCATGTTTCATTTCATTTATCTTGCATTGTATATTAAAACTAATGGAGCCTTGATTATTATCCCTGTATGACTTGTTTTCATATTTTATACCTTGCCATATCGAGTGATAGCCTGCTAGACCTCTTTTATGGCTCTTCGTGTTTGGCTCGACTTTTGCCTTGCTAGCTTTATATCCTTGAGAAATCTGAATCAAATCATGTCTTGTCGGATCTTGTGACTAGTTTTGCTCTAGTGATCCGCTTATGATTCTCGCCATGTCTTACAAGTTGAATTGAGTCTTGACCTTATTTTGAAATGGAAAATGAGCTTTTATCTTCTTAAGTCAAGCAAAAGAAAAGAAAAATTTCTGTGCAAAAAAACTGATCTCACCAATCCTCTTTCATGAGACGGCTTGCCATTGCACTAGGCATGAACTCAGGGGGAGTTTTGGATGACCTAGATCATTCTTTTAAGCTTATCGCTTGAGATGGTCGCGGCAAGGCTTGAGATCTAGCACAGCAAAAAGGGAGAGAAAGAAAAAGAGATTTTGCCCAAAAAGGGCTAAGTGCTTGAGCTTTGCTTCAAAAGAATTTTCTTAATGCTCAAAATGCCTCAACTCTTGTTTTGAGTCTCTTTTTACTTATAGACATGGCTTGACTCATTTTTGGTTGCTTTTAGTGAATCTATGACATTGAGCAACCTTTCATGGTTTTAATTCTGTTAATCTCAGATTTCTGTTATCTTGGTTTTAGCTTTGCAGTACACGTTTTGCCATGATTGAATATAGCGTCTTCTCCTTATATGGCTTGGTATAATACTTGTACTGTCTACATGTATAATGGTCATTGCTCCTTTTTACTAAAGCTTAAAAATAAAGTCATTCCTTCATGCTCTTTCTTTTTCATGCATCTTGATGAATTCATTGTCAAAGGGGGAGAAAGATTGTGAAGAAAATGCTTTGTTGGAGCTTTTGGTTTCATACATAAAGATTGGTTTCATACATAAAGAACACACATAAAAAAAAACTTTTGTGAACCTTTTGAAAATTTGTGATCATGGTGAGTTGAGCTTCTGGGTTTATTGCCTTTTCCTGATTTGATTTGAAATTGAAGAATACTCACAATGATCAAAGGTCAAATAGAACAATGTGCCTTTCATTTGGACCTAAGTGAGATTTTTGGCTACTTTCTGGAATTTGAATTCTTTTGTGCTTTCAATGCCTTATCTCACTTGCTTACACTATTCGAAGCCGACTTGGTGGTTCCTAGGCTTTTGTTGCTTATGGATCAAGTTGTGCCTTTATGCAAAACGGCGTATTTTACTTTTCATTTTGAAAAACCACATTTTCTTGAAAATTGCCAATGTGTTCATCAAGGGAGATTGTGGATATCGTGAGGATATGTGCGATCTCGGGATGATGAGTCAATTGGCAATGGCGTTATTGGTTTGCAAAATCTCGCGTTTCGGGTTTGCTCCAAAATTTGTCGAGGCGGCTGGCGGTCGGCCAGGTTGTCTTGGTGCGTCGAGCCCGCCCGATGGAAGCGATCGACCGGCCATGGTGGCGGTCCGACCGTGATTGAAAGTTGGGTTTTGGGTGGGCCAAAAATAGGTTGTGTAGGCAAGTGAGGAGTCTCTGGATGTGGTCCCATAATTTTGGAGCTCCCAACAAAAGTTCTATTCGATTGAAATTTCGGAAGGTTTGAATTTCTCGCTTGAATTTTGGCTAAGTCCTGGACCGGTCCGACCGCCAGTTGTGGAGCGGTCCGATCAAGATGAATCGGTCGGACCGGCCTGGCTGATCGGGCCGGCAATCACTGGAGGTGAGCCAAGTGTTGCATTGAGTTTGTTACGAGTGTGTTATTCTATGAACTTCAATGTTTTATTGATGTATATTGCATTGCAGGCGGCGTGGGTCAAGTTGTGAAGAACTTGTTCGGAAGCGGTTTGTTTGTCTATTCTCATGCGGTGGCTTGCGGTCAACGGCGTCAGCGGTGAGTGGATCGGGACTACGCTTGGAGGCGAGGTCGAACGATCGGGGATATCTTGGGTGGGTCGTGTGACACAAGCATGGCGCGAGATGGACAAGACGGATCGAACGGGTGGTTCGATCTGTTGGTTGGATCGGCGGTGCGGATATCGGTGCGAGTCTCTGGGGGTTCCGATGGGATCTGGACGGAGAGGCTTGGCGGCGATGAGAACCGTGATCAACCTACACGTGGTGAAGCGGCGATTGCTTCAAGTGTTATTTGTGTGTGGGTCCCATGTGTAAGTGACCCAAAAGGAAACCCTAGCTCTCTAGTATAAATAGGAAGGGAGAGGTGGAAAACATAAGCAAGCATTCATTTTAGCCCCTTCTTCTTTTCTAGGGTTTGGAGGAGAGAGAGGAGAACTAGGGTTGGAGTGTGCTCCTTGTTGAGCTCTTGCCCTCCTTGGTGGAGAGGCTTTGTAAGCATCTATTGTGGATGAACAATCTTGTGATGCTTAATTGAAAGATCAATTGCTCCTTTGTGTTCTTCTCTTTTTGGATGTTTTTGGTGCTTCCTTGATTCAACGGTTCATGCTTGGTCTCTTGGCCTACTCTATTTTGCTTTGATGTGTGGGATTACTCCTAGAGTCATCTAGTTCATCAAACCCCACAAGCAAGACTTGAATCAAGTTTTCTCATCTCTAGGGTTTGTGCACTTCTTTGTTAAAATCTCAAGAGATCGATTCTGAAGTGGATCGACGGATCGTCGCTAGAAATAGGTCTCTAATATCATTAGGGAGGTGTGCTAGAAATTTGGTCAAGTTTTATTGGTTGAATCAAAAGTTGGATCAAATTTCGTTTTGGATTTGGGTGGAGTTTTTCAAGATCTTGGACTCTACCGGTCCGAAACGGCTTTACAACGGCGGTTCGACCGTCAGTGTATTCGATCACCATTGGGTTGGCGAACTGTTGCCCACCGGTCCGACCGCTAGTTAGTTCTTGCGGTCGGCCCGCTCCTTGACCGTCGGTCCGATCGCCGTGGTAGCGGTCGGACCGCTTGCGTGTCGATGAAGAACATTGAGTTCTTTTCTCCTTTTGTGTCGTGTGCTTGAGGGACTTATCAAATTCAACACAAGGCTTCCGTTGTGTGCTCACTGAACTTCTTAGCTCTCATAGCTAAAGGAGTAAAGTACGTGTTGGTTTTGATTTAGGCGAGAAAGTTTTGAAAGCGCCTATTCACCCCCCCCCTAGTCGCCTTTCCGGTCCTACAATGTTCTTAGGCATTTCCCTCGCTTGAACTCTCACAAAATGACCAGAGAAAAGGCCAAATAAGTCATTTTCTGATCTCTACTGCGAGAAAAAGCTTCCACTAAAGCAGCACACCATTTTACAACCATTAGCTCAAATTATTTCTAATACTCTTAACAAGGAGAACATAAAGTTGCAGATATATCAAATAGAATCCCACATTGAAATAAAGAAAATTTGATGCAAATCAGCAATTGAGTTTCTATACTATTTAAGTTTGTATTATCAGGGTTTGAATAAATACACTAACATGGAATCAAAACTAGATGACAGCTTTTAGAGTAGATCTAGGACATTATATATCTATGCAATCTAACATCAGTTTAACTTTCTCACCTTTGGCATATAAAGGTCTATAATTTCTCCAAAAGCTTGAAAATGCCTGTCCAGACACCATCACAGCTTAGATAAGTTCAAATATTAAGTGCTGCGTAAATCACCAGTGAAGAGATATATACTAGAGCTCACTTGCGAAACATTGACTCATCCACAGATTGTGGAATTCGAGCAACAAATATCCTAGTAGCTTTTTTGGTTCCTGGAGCTCGCATTTCCTCCTGTATTAAGAACTCATCACATTATTATCAAGACAACACATGCTCAACACCTGGCACTGAAGAATTGTTGTGCGTGCGGATGGTAGATGAAAGATTTTAAACTGTTCCTCTGTAATTTACCTTGGGAGTCGCTATCTTCACTTCCAGAGTTCGGTTTCCAAGAATATGCTCGCACTTAAGAACATTCTGAAAAGAGTTCACAGAGATGATAGAGGCAACAAAAGCAAATCACTAAACTATAATTAAACTAGGCATCAGGTGCCATTAAACCACTTCCTAATCGACATCATTTCAAATAACAACATGTTCACTGTTAAAATGTTAAACAGCATTACTGTTAATATATATGTACTCTATCGGTCATGTTTCATTCTTGGATTTTGTGAAACAATCAGATCAGAATTGGTATGTGGTCAGTGATATCACTAATCCACAATGCAAAGTCTTCATATATGCAAAATTATGTTGATACAGGTCATGGACGGATTTCAAAAACGATGGCACTATTCCAGTTGAACATTTTGGTGACTGTTACGCAAATGAATGAGGAATAGCTGCAGTAATTTTCAAAAATAAATGTGAGTCAAAAGGAATTCACATATTGGCATTTCCTCAATGATGCTATAAGAAGTAAGCAGTAAGCAAACTGGAAGTCAAACCGACCACAAGAAACTAATTGCAAGTTTTTGGGTCTGGAAAATTTCTGCATTCAGTTGACTACAACATGACCACTTGACCAGGAGAAGAAAAATCTTCCCTCAGAAATCTCTCTGTACTTCCTATTGTTGATGGCTAGCATACTGATACAAGTAACTTCACTAGTTCCAACTGCAAAAAGCGTAAACTCCGCCTTTGCTAGCTCTACCCGTATATTCTAAAACGCGTACATAAATTGCTTGGTTGCATATTGGATCTCAATATTAAGCAATACAGTGTACAGCACCATAACCACATTGACCTTTCAAATTTTAGCGATAGTTTAACATTTATCATCCTATGCTTGGTTTATAATATTAAAATATATGTTTGGTTAGGGAGAATCAATAGCATGTACTAGATGACTAGTTGTCCCCTTTCTTCAAATGTGTGATGATAAACATTTCTCACTAGTTGTATCAAAATGTTTTCTTAACACTACATAGAAAATCCCAAATGCAGTTATAGAAGACAACAGGCCAGAAATTACAAAAAAACTTCAAAAATGGGAAGAACCTCACACAAAACATAGCATACAACGTTGGTCTGACCAGAGGTACCACATACTACCACAAGATAATCAGCTAAAAATAAAAAAGATGCCATGCCGAAAGGCAACATAAAGTTTGGTTCAGTACATTGTGAAGCAATGTCATGTAAAGAGTAAACATCTATCCAAGTGTATATTACCACTTGCCGATGGCCTCAAAAGATAAGATACAGTTGAAGTCGTAACAAAAGGATGGGAATTCCTTTTATTACCTTTGCATCCTCTACTGACGAAAATGTCACATATCCAAACCCACGAGATCGACCGGATGAGCGCTCCTGTTATTTTTTAAAGGTAACAAACATGATAGAAATTAGTGTGGCGACTGGTGAGCAAACTGAATATGATTGGAATAAAAATAAATAAATGCTGTATTCCAAGCTATTAAAATAAAATGCAGTTTTCCCTTAAAGAAACACAAACCATAACAGATAAAGATAAAGCACAAATCAAACATGATTGAAATAAAATTAATATTCTTCTGTGCATTTTTCCAAGACACACTCTTGAGTTGAACAATTTAGTGACGGACTATCAATCAGACAAGAGGCAGTTACAAGCATAATTTATCTAAAACCCCGGTGCTGCAAATCAAAGGATAAAATTAGAAAGGGTGTACTTCATCAAATTTAGTATCAACATTAAATTGTCACAAACCTTCATAACGATGCAATCATCCAGGGGCCCAAACTTGCTCATGTACTCTCTTAATCCTTCTGTATCCACATCCCAAGGAATTCCAAGAACCTAAGTACATGTAGTGCTCACCCTCGTTACTCCTCGAGAAAGGCATCCCTAAACGAAATCTCATCAAACAAGAAGGATTAGTCACTAACCACAAGCTTCGAAGCCATGCTACCACTACACAGCTCTGTTGTTGTTTTGGAGCCAAGAAAACTCCCGATCTATGTCTCTGCAGTGGCAGGCACGGGACTACCCCTGAATCACCCGAATGCTGCTTTATGAAGCTATGTGTCCAAAGGAATAAGAACCCAAGTCTGCGCCTCTCCGTCACTCTTGATGCTGAATTGGAAAACTCCACTCAGGTTGAGGGTTTATCTCACTCGGCTCAAGGTTGTAACTAAGAAAAGAATGACAACAGTCACTCAATTAGTACTTCAATATCTAATACAGAAACAACGGTAGCAGCGCTTTATTATTATTAAATATTTTACGATATGGACATTATAAGAGTGTCAGGATAAGCAAAACAACTACTCCAACAGCAAAAGGTAATGGAAGTTTACTTGATTTAAATAAATTCTTAAACTCTAGTACGAAGATTTCAAATTTCAAACTGCAAGGCTGATCTAGTGTCTCCAATACTAACGATAAGATGCTTCCATATCCAGACGCAGAATACCAAAAGGCTACTGCTTATTCGCATCAAAAGCTAGTATCCATCTCAAACTGACCTAATGATGGCGACAAACGAATCCGAGCTACTAACCCAGCTATTAACAATCAAAATTTCGTCTCAATGAAACACAAATTCCGAAAAATCCAAACAACAGCACATAAATTTGCGAGCTGCGACTACTGGACAAGATAGTAGGACGGGAAGGGGCTGAGCTCCGGGTGTGGAAGCCCACGAGAACGGGTCTACATCTCGCGGTCGAACGCAGAGAGAGGGAGAGGCAGAAAGGTGCGTGTACCTTGCAGGATATCACGGCGGCGGCGGAGAAGTTCGCGATCGCGGGGAAATCGCCCGAGGGAGGAGAGGGTCGGGGAGCAGATTAGGGTCTTTGTCCAGGAGCAAATTGCAGTTGCCCGTTTGTACGTTTAGGTCCTCCACAGAATGTGGAGTTTCCATTCTACCCCTTACTAAGTTGGTTTTAAATCTATATCCTCTACGGGCTACGGCTTTAACCTACCATACCGTTAGGGCTAAAAAAAAGCTCACGAGCCGCTCGGGGCTCAATGTGGTTCATCTCGTCCAAAAGATGAGCCGAGCTCAGAGGCTCGTTTAGCTCGTGGGCCGCACGAAGGCCCAGGCCAGCGCGGCAGCACCTCTTGCCCTAGCCAGGACCAGGAGACTCCTGGAGATCCCTTGCGCGGCCGACAGTCCTCTTCCTCCAGAGTGATCCCCTTCCTTTAGTCCTCCGCAGCGCCGCCGCCCGTCCACCCTGCCCCTGTGCTCCCCTGTCCTCCTCAAGTCCTCAGCCGCCCCCTGCTGACCTACTCCATCCGCCACACCGTTCACCCCGCCCCCTCTCCACCCCACCCCGTGCTTCCCCCGTCCTCCGTGTCGCTGCCCCTGCTCCATCCGCCGCCCTCTTCATCCACCGCACCGTCCAACCGAGTCGCCGTGCTCCCCTGGCCCCGTGCTCCACCCCGCCCCCGTGCTCCGAGTCGCCGCCCCGTCCACTGCGCCACGCCGCTCCCCTCGTGCTTCCCCGTGCCTCCGAGTTGCCGCCCCCGTGCTCCCGCCACTCCTCTAGGCTCAACGCGACTCCCATGGATCGCCAATGGAGTGCAGATTCTCATGCGCGAGGGAAGAAGTCGGCCGATGTCAGGGCCTCCGCCTCGGCACAAGCAGGCGAGCATGCCACTACCACCGGTGGACACCTCAGCTCCCAGCCGCCTCCTAAACTTAGCAAAGCTGCAGAATCGGTGAGTTAGTTTCGAAATTTTTGTTGTTGTTTTGCAAGTTCCCGCTTTCTCCTTTTGTTGTTACTTTGTTTTTGGAGTAGCAACTTACAGGCTAGCAGGCAGTAGCTATTTCTGGCATTTTAGGAACGAATATGAAGCCTTCACTGCATTAACAGGATGTCTCGATGGTTCCTGTTTTCAAACAAAAAATGGAAATACTTTTCGAACAGCAAACTCGATCATCTTTTTACCGATTCCTGAGATAGCTGGCTGGAAACCAGTAGATGGTCCATCCAATATTTTGAACCTTGAGGAGAACGAGCTTGCAATGCTTGGGCAGATGCATGACATGTTGTGGTGATGGAGCAACGGTTTTCAAAGCGATAAGTGTAGCACATTCTCACTTATTTCTTTTTGGTTTCTGTCATTTTCGTTCTGGAGGGGATTAAGTTTGTCATATTCTCATGGATGATTAGTTTGAAGGATCTGGAACGAATTAGTGATGTTTGTGGGCATGATTTCTGCTTGTTAGAAAATAGGTGTTACAAGCAATATGCTATGTTTGTATTCATGATGCTAAGATATTCATGAACATATAGGTAATGATATTGCTATGAGCAATGCCATGTCATTATGTCAATGAGCAAGCACTTATTTGAGGGACTATATTGAAGTTCTACAGTTGATTTATTAATTCATTGTCTTATTAATTGTTCTATATGGCAATGAGTAAGTACTAATTCACTGTCTTATTAATTGTTTTATTCATATATTCATTGTTTTCTTAGTTGTTTCATTAGTTGTCGAGCGAGGATGCAGATTGGGTCTACCTCTACCATCTAATGAGGAGGGGAACAAGGACATGTTTCGGTGCATTCTACAAGTTCGAATGATGACGAACAAGGAGCTGTGGCTTTGACAGAAGATGGTATCGTGTCTTAAAGAAGATCAAAGAGGGGGCAAAAAGGTGGAATGGATCTCCGAAGGCAACTGGGAGACAAAAACAAAGATCTGATTGCTGGAAGATCTTCAAGGTGGTGACTGTTCCATCCAAGACAAAGAAAGGGGAGATCGATACAAGGGCAAAGTGTAGGTTTTGCTACCTCACATCTGATGAGGCACATACCAAAGTGCACGCCATATATGAATAAAGTGTCTAAGATGAAAGCTCAAGCTAAGCTCAACTTTGGTTCTGCCATGGTAAGTGAGACTGGTTTACCTCTTATTGCCACTCCTAGGGAATATGATCAAGACAAAACTTATCGAATTATTGCTAAGATGGTAATTGTCCATGAGTATCCTTTTAGGATGGCAAGTACACTTGGTTTAATGTTTTGATGAGCTACTTAAATCCATCATATCAACTCATCGGTAGAAAGACGATAAGAAGTGAATGCATCAAGATTTATGACTCAGAGAGGGAAGTCCTTAGGAAGAGTCTCAGAAGTGTCTCTCATATAAGTTTAACTTGTGATTTGTGGACCTCTAACCAATACCTTTGCTACATTAGATTGTTAGCACATTATATAGATAAAAATTGGGTTATGTAATGTCGTGTGCTGCACTTTATTGAGTTGGATCCTCCACACAACTTGGTTGTCATAGCCCAGGCTGTCTTTGATTGCATTGCTGAATGGAAGATAGAGGATAAGATTATCACACTTACTCTTGATAATGCTTCCTCAAATATTGCTATTGTACGTAGTTTAATGGCCAAGTTTGTTGTTAGAGGATCAGCTCGTTTCATTGCCAAGTTTTTCCATGTTTGATGTTGTTCTCATATAGTGAACTTAGTCGTAAATGATGGGCTACTACCATCAGTACCTTTGATAAACAAGCTCAGGGAAATAGATAAGTATATAAAGAAGTCTCCATCTCGTATGTATAAATTCTTACAAATTTGTTCATCACTTGCTTTGCAAATTGGTCCTGGGTTGAGTCTTGATGTGTCCACACGATGGAGTTCCACATACAAAATGTTGTCAGTCTGCATTGCTTATAAGGATGCTTTAGTGTGTTATGCCGACACGGATGCAAATTACCAATGGCAGCTATCGGGCCATGATTGGGCATTGTATGAAAAATTACACCCATATTGAAGTCCTTGGCTGAAGTGACTAGTGCATTTTCTGGATCAACTTATCCAACGGCAAAAAAATATCCTTGCATAGTTAATGTAAAGGTTGCATTAAGAGCTGCAATTATTTCTGGAGATGATCATTTGAAACAAATGGCTATTGCAATGTTAGAAAAATTTGACAAGTATTAGGAAGAAAATAATAATGTCATAGTCCTTGCTACTATTCTTGATCCTATATTTAAGATGATATTCATTGGTTGGTGCTTCAACCAAATGTATGAGCCCTCAAAAGCTGCAAAAGAGCTTGATGATGTGAAGGTCGAGTTGAAAGATTTGTATTCATAGTTCGAGATGAATCATCGGCACAATATGGTGGCTAGTAGAGGTGATGTAACCTCATCTTCAACTATGGGTACTAGCAGCTCATTATCCTCAGTCACATCTCAATTTTAGTCATTCTTGTGTTCCACTTCTACCGAGCCTTCAAAGTCAGAGTTGCTCATCTATTTAGATAAAGCGAATGAGACTTTAGATAACAAGGATTTCAAATTGCTTGAGTTGTGGAATTTGATTGCACATGGATTCCCGGTAGTGTCAAAGATGGCTAAGAATTTCTTGACTATGCCAGCTAGCAGTGTATCTTTAGAATCAACTTTCAGTGTTAGAGGTAGAGTCTTAGATAACTATCAGAGTTCTCTATGTCCGGCTATGATTCAATATTTGGTGTGTGTCTCTAGCTGGATAAGAGGTGCATATGATGACATGAGTCCTCCTATATTTGTGGTAGGTTCTTGCATACTATATATGTCTTTTCTAATCTTTTTTGTTCATATCATGGCTAACTTGATTATTATTGTTGTTTTAAGGAAGAAGATGACGAGGATGATGTTGAAACCATTCTATTTTCTCAAAGCATCATAGAGAGTAACTAGTTAGTGCTACTACTTCTAAGTGCTCTTTTACTTCATTGGTACATAACAAATATACAATGTGTTAGATATATCAAGTGCTCTTTTACTTCATTGATGCATAATACCAAACTACACATCAATTTGTAGCTTACTGGATCTTTTTCAATAGGCATAATGTTATGTAAGATGTCATTAGCAACTTGGGCATATGTTAAAATATGTACATTTTTTCCCAAAAATATAGTTGTCTTGTCGGCTATCATGGTAGTGTTCATGTGGTTGTCAACTTGGTGCCATTTCGGCTCATTGTCTAATTATGCATTGTATTTGTAGGTTCATTGGATGCTTCGCCTTCAGATGACGCCATGACATCGGGCCAAGAGGACCATTTGTTTTATTTGGTCGTGTGGTTTGGAGTTTAGACTTTAGACTGTTATTTTGGAGTCTTGTACATTAAGTGCTTACTGCTTAGCAAGTTAGCATGGAGCCATGGACTGTTATGTTAACATGGATGGATTGTTAAATATTAAGTGTTAGTCTTTCAACTGAATGGATTATGCTGACATGGATTTTGATAGGGATGGACTGTTAATTGTTATGTTGACATGGATGATAGACGGACTGTTATGTGTATGTCTTATGTATCAAATGTTAGTCTTTCACCCTTCTTATTGATTAAATGGATTATGTTAAATGAATTGATGTAAACTTGTGATTTTGTCGTGCATTTCTTTAAGAAAATGATTCTGGAGTCTGGACCCTGTTCGACTATGTTCGGTTGTTCCTGGTCTTGGGCTCTTAGAGATTTTTCTCTCTGGTTAGGGCTGGAACTGGAAACAAGAGACTGGCTGGTTTTTCTGGTTCTAAGCCGCCGAGCTGAGCCGCTTGAATAATGCTTGATACTGGCTTGCGAGGGCTCATGAGTGCTTGCGAGCTGGCTCAAGCTAAGCCTACTGCTGAAATGTGCTTGGGAGAGCTTAGCTCGAGTCGGCTTGACTCGACTTGTTTCCAGCCCTACGTACTGTGCTAAAAATAAAATCACTTTGGCTATTGCATGGTCACTTTTGTTTTGCTGAAATCGCAGTCGATTTTTTGCGTTTGATGGTGCTTTGTGATATGTGAGCATCTTCCTGATTTAATTACGTATGTTTTTCATTTTAGTACCTGGTCCATCATGAAATTGAACCTATTAAGACCATCGCTTTATTCCTTACTTTCCCACCCATTTTCCTCACCATACCCCCACTCAACCACTCTCAAAGTCTCAATCCCCATCTCATCCTCACATCTCTAAAACCTAGCACTACTGCTCCAAATTTATTTGGCCATCGAGGTGTTCACCCTGTGCTGTCCTCCTCCCTTACTGCCTTAGCGGTGTGTTCCGGTCGGTGGGGCGGTCGACGTGGTTTTGGTAAGCCTTCTTCCTGGTTTTGTTTTATTTTTTTGGGGTTTGTGGTGTTGCTGGATTACAATCAGCTAATTGTGATGCATTTTGTTTGTTTCCCATTTCATATGCGATGGGTGGATGCCTCCAATCAAGTGGGACGACGCTGATGGTGGAATTGTGCCGGGGTTTGAATTGAAGCATTTGTGGTGAGTCTCGCCCCATTTGATTCGTTTGAGGGACGATTTCTATTAGGCGCTGATTTGATCCGTTTGTGGTTTTATTTGGTTACCTTAGACTGCTTGGTGAGCCCCTGTCAATTCAGCCGTTCCTGTGGCCCTTCCTGGGGGTTACAAAAAAAAGGGGATGTAGGTGAACTTTCACGTAGTCAGTGCATTAGTGCTTGTGCAAGGGAGGAAATTCTGACAGGAGGTAGAGGTTTGATGCATTCTGTAATTTCTTGATTGATCCTGAAAGATGTTGACCTTTTCTCACCCTATTTCGATACAAAACCAAGGAGTTTTGCTTGAGGTTCACAATCCATTAAGCGGAGCCAGCTTTTTTGCATGTGTGTGCATTTGCTGAATAGAATAGTTGAAGAGCCGTGCTTTTGGACAACTCATTATTATGGGGAGGAATCAATATTGACTTTCAACCCTCAGCATTTATTTTTTTCAAATTGGTTGCTTCTGCTCCTCTACTTTGTTGTGGACTTAAAATGGCTCATCTTCCTGCTTATCATATTTCATGCTAATTTTGTATTGCTACGTGGAGCAAGTGCATGTTCATTATATGTGGAGCTATCATAATTTTGCTTGAAGTCTATCCAACTTATGGTGCTTTCTTTCAGTGGTTGGTTGGATTACAAGGCTGCAAATTGTAACTCATGCAATGTTATTAGATTATGAACCGTGAAAAGTGAACAAGTGGTTTGGTTGTTGTATTCTAGAAATACCCTGAGTACTTGGCAGCATGTGCTAGGAACATATGGTGTAGGTGGTGGGTTTATTGAGTCCATGTTAAATGATCATTCTGTTTGAGTAGCATATGGTGTTCATGGTCTAAATGATCATATGGTGTAGGTGGTGGGTTTATTGATTCCATGTTAAATGATAATGATCATTCTGTTTGAGTACTTTCAAGATTGAATGTATGTATAGTAGCATGAGACCTAAATGTTTGTTTTGTGATACTAACTTTGTTGCTGTTGTTGCCCAAGAAATATCTTGTAACACCCTGGCTATTCGGAAGGCAAGATGGTACCTAAAGGACTAACCTACAACCACATTGCGGAAGAATTTAAATCGTAACTCCTCTAAAAACATAAAGAGATCATCTCTAATAGCCTCATGGCAGAAATAAAGACTGAATTTTATCAGAATATAATCATGGAGTAATTTAAACAAACCACTAGCCGCATTTAACAAAACAAGTCGTAATAAAGAGAGGAATATCACGCAGCCTTAAATTTATTTATTACAGATCCTCAGATAGCAAGTGAAAGACATAATCGATCTTAACCATGAAGGTAAATTAATAGTGAAGGTGAATTATGGTGAATTGAATGAAATGTGCTTGACTACTCCCTCCCCACAAAGACATCATCGACGATCACCTAAATAAATAAAGAAAACAAGAATGAGTCGAAACTCAGCAAGCACAATAAGCAATTGAACATACATGATTAGGAACTATGAACATATCTCTGAAAACTGATGAGTATGAATGGATGCATTGAAAGGAATGGACTGCACACATGCTCATACCGGTATAGCGAGTGATACACCCGTCGGTGTTCACTTAAGCCCGTACTTAACAAAGTCCGAGGACCAAAATTACCATATGAAGAACATTTCATACGGGTGTCCGAAATTGCCTACATTGGAATGGTGGGTCTTACATGTCCATACTGGAGTTGATGGGTCTTCACAAATCCACTCCCGTGGACGGAACATGAACAACACATGAATAGAATGAACATATGAAATGAAGAACATGAACAACACATGAATGGAATGAACATATGAAATGAAGGTTACCATTTTCTTCCACATGGATTATCGAATAAGAACGGAATGTATAACATGGAATAGGAACATGGATCATAACAATGACATCACATCAACAAGCATTCAACAGAAATCAATATATCTTAACACATTGCACTTGCCTTCCGCGATGTGACATGCTAGGAGGCAACGGAGGTGCTCCTACACTCGCCGCCTCACCTCCTACACAAATATGTACCCAAAATAAGAACAACGCGATAATACAATGCTACCGGTGATCTACAACATCCCCTGACTACCCAAAACAACGAGTCGACCCGAACTAAAAACATACAATTCAGCCACTTGAAACCCTATTGGACAGCAGTACGGAAAAAATCATATTTAATGATCTGGAACTCGAATGACATGAGACTAGTGCCCAATGAATATTAACGAGCAAACCTACAAAACTCTAGTGGACAAGATTTTCTAATTCTGCCAACACATTTAACTAAACAGCAGTTGAAAATGCAAGACAGACATCTGTCCAGACAGCAGATCAGTAGCGAAGAACATGGCATAACTTTTATTCTAAAGATCCAATGGAGGTGTTCTTTATCAATATGGAAATATTATAAAATTATCTTCAAAAGTCGTTTTGGGTGACTAATCTGAATCAGACTCTAAACAAGTTATATTTCATTAAACAACTATACTGTCAATTCTCGTCAGGTTTTTCAGGACAGTAGTAATGAATCTATCATAACTTTTGAACCACAGATCGGAATCTGGTGATCTTGGTGGATATGGAAAGCTAAGAACCGTGGCTACAATTATCTAGGATGGGAGAAACTCCAGATCAGCTTGTAAGAGGTCGAAACCGGTCGCGCAAGAAGCTGGACATATTTGATCTATTACCGACACCGCGTACGCACGAAAGTTAAACACCAAATTAACGAGTTTGGGATCGTTACCCTTAGAGCCGTGCTAGCCCAACGAACACCCAGTGAGGTGCTCCTCCCTCTCCACCTCTCCTCCCTCCCTTTCCCCCTTGGTTCTTCCATGGCCGGCCACCACGGTGAGGATCCGGCGATCCCGGGAGACGGCAACGCGTGGGGGAAGCGGCAGGAGCGCTCGGGTGTAGGAGAAGAAGGGCGCCCAAGCCATGGAAAGGCGGCAGCAAGGGGAAGGGGCGGCGGCCTGGTGGAGGAGAGGGAGAGGTGGCGGCTTGGGGAGGGGAGTGGGGAGAGAGAGAGAGAGGCTAGGGTTTGGGGGAGGAAAACCCCCCCTCTTGGCCGGGCCCCCTCATGGGCCCGTCCTGGGCTGCGGCCCAAGCCCAGGTTGACGGAAGTTCACTGAAAAACCCCCCGATGAAAAGGGTAATTCAATATTTTTGTTTCACTCCCTCTCCCGAGACTTCTTCCGAAAAGCCGATTCACTTTCGGGATATTACATATCTGAATGAAATAATTTATATATGTTAAAGAGTGTTCTTTTTGTACTTTGTTGTATTGGATTACATGGTATTATATGGCATGCATGTTCTACTTGTACATTTGACAGTATTTTTAGTAGATTCCATATCCTTTGGATGTAAAAGGTTGCTTATAGGATTTTTGTGTTCTATAATGTTCATAAATGTAATGTAATGTGTCTTGACTCATTGTAGGTTCTTTTTTTGGTTGACTTTCTTTCATTGTTTATCTTGCTGTCTTTTTTGCGGTTTCTTTCAAGGCTCGTGATTAATATTGAAAGCATCTTGAATTGGATGAAGCTCACAAGGCTGATCTTTCTACTGCGGTTGATGAAGATTGAAAGGAAATTGAACCATCTATTTGCTTCTTGTGTCTTGATTCTCCATAAGATTTCCAACTAAAATATCCATTTAGGATTTAGTGGATATCTGGATCTTTCTTTCTTTTGTAATTGTGTCAACCGGTTGAATTTTAAAGTATCGATGGCGGATTTGCATGGAAATTACATCCGTGTTATACAAAATCATATTAGGTCAACGGCTCGACTTTGTTGGGTCTATTAATACATAAGATGTTTGAGATACACAAGTAAAATACTGCTCATCGTATATGTTTATTGCTTAGATTTGTGGAATCATAATTGACGACCTGATATCTCCTTTTCTGCACATGCGTT
Organism: Hsuehochloa calcarea; assembly: GCA_036346395.1. Lineage (NCBI taxonomy): Eukaryota > Viridiplantae > Streptophyta > Magnoliopsida > Poales > Poaceae > Hsuehochloa > Hsuehochloa calcarea. The sequence continues at coordinate 19,759,958 of CM070602.1, read as the reverse complement.
CACAACTTATGCATAGTCTCTTGGTGGATGTGTAGTCTACTAATGTTGTAAGTTAAATAGTAAATACTATAAGATAGAACCGTGAAGAGTTTTTATGCATTTGTTTGGAGGCATGGTTAATGCAGACTTGTTCCTATAGTTCAATGGTCCCTGGATTTTGCTACTTTTTTTTTCCATAGTTCATTGAAAACTACCTAGCTCCAAATGAATTAACTAATTTGTGACTATAGTACTTTTGTTCCTAATTTCCTGTGTTACATTGCTTTCTCCTATTCAACCACCTTTTTGTATTGAGTAACCTTCCAAACAGACCATTTGTTTTGTTATCTAGATATGACAATAAGCCCTCCTTCTCTGTTGTTTACTTCATTAGATAATTGACACATAACTCTGTAAAGAATAGAGATATGTAGTTCACGGAAAATATACTTGGTCGGTGTTGCAAAAATTTTCCTATTGAATCTTCATCTCACTATGACATATGAATATTCATGATCAGTAGTTTTTGACTCATTATGGCATGTGTATTTTAGATTGGGGACTTGACGTTCTATTTTTTATCTAGGATTTGACATGTGATGTAACATGTTTTTATCGTGGCCACTGCATGCTTACTTGATGAAGAGATTAAGGTTGTTTTTAGGTGTTTATGTTTTGTGGTAAACCCATCTTGAGAGAGTTTATGTCATAATATGAATTGTACTCAATTTAATGTCATAAGATTGTTATTTAAATTCTTGTTCAGTTGCTGTTTGACTAGTCATATTAGATATCTTCTTACTGTAAAAAATTACAGGTCATGTATATTAATTATGTAGTGTAAAATTATGTGCAATTATATAGTATCGAGACTGCAAGTTTATTAGGGTTTGCCTCTTTTAAAATATACTTGGTTGTGTGTTTGCAATTGTGTACACATTTGGTAAAAACAAACTCCATTATATTTGAATAGTTGTAGTTCAGCAAGTTTGTTGATTTTTGTTGCTTTGTTTGGATGGATCCAATATAGTTTGTCTAGTTGTTGATTTATTGCTTAAGAGTCCAATATGTTGGCTTCGGATTTTGCATGAACAATTGAAATGTTACTCACATTCATTACTTCAGCTTCTATTCCAAGTTTTCTAGATTACCTGTTGGCATAACCATGTTAGGTGCCTGCATTTCAAAATTTATACCACATTTTATATATTTTGCAGTGTTAAGTCATGTACAATTTCTTCATTCTATGTGTGCAATTATTGCAGTGTTATGTATATTTTATTTAAATTACTTGTTGTGTGTGCATGTTGATAAAATTTTTGTATGGGCCTATTATCAATATAAACCTATGTTGGGGGTCACCCAATTTGATAATTTTTTTTGTCTAGGTAAGAAAAAACATTCCTAAGCTTAGGCAAAATTTAGGTGATCATAACCACCTTCTTAAAAGTCGCACACCATTTGATTTAAATTTTCGGTACCAGTTTCTATGTAGTTTCATTACAAATTGAGTGTAATTTTTGATGTGGTCATATTTTATATCTTTTTTCCTTGTGTATGTCGTACTTTAATTTTACCTCTGTTTGTTCTAGCAGATGTAATATCCCGATTTATACTAGAGAGATCATTGGAACTATAAATATAATTAAGTGAATTAAAAAGGGAAAATTCAAAAAATTAGGGCAACTTGAACCTTGGGCCTTCGGTCCATGGCGTTTTGGCCCAAGTGGGCCGACCATAAAGGAGGGCCATGGGGGAGGGCAGCTCCCAAACCCTAAGCAACCCCAGCCCTACCATCCACCTCCTGCCGCTGCCTATCGTGGCAACTTTTCCACTGTCGTCACCTGCCGTGGTAGCGCTTCCTCTGCCTAGCGCTGCAACCAGGTCTGTCGAGCTGTGTCGTGGAATCCAATTTGGCTGCCATCTTCTACCGTTGCAAGGAGAGGGAAAGAGAGACCATCAAGGGTTTGGCCAACAGAGGAAAAGAGAAGAAGGGACAGAAAGAAAATGATGAAGACATCACTTCCATGCATACATCCAACACTCCTCATAATAGAGCTAAATGTATGCACTTGCAAGATCCATTCACCAGAGCTCATGGACGTTAATTGAACTATCAGGTAACTTTATTTCTAAGAGTACATTTTGTTTCTAATAAGAATATGCTACTAACTAATGCATGTGATGTTCTTTTAATAAGGAACTTATAGGAGCTGATCATGAAGGGAAGCATGTGCAATCCAATTCGGCGTCCGGAGATAGCACCGACTTCAAACATGCATAACTTTCACATGTGGAGTCCGTTAGAGGTCCACGAGTACTTGATTGAAAGCTTATCTCGCCCTCTTTCCAACGGGTCAAGCCCCACCTCCAAATTCCTTCTAAGCAAATTGCAATTGCCAAAACAATCTGGTGTTATTTCTAAACCCGAGTCAAAATGGTGTTGCGCCACCTTCACTTGGGCCCATGGGCCTTGTAACCCTAGGGGCGTGCGTCCACTTCCCTGGCGGCCACCCCTAGTCATCTCCCCATATAGGAGCCACCGCCTCCCTTTGCTAGAACTCGGATTTCATTTATGTTTAGTTCGCCTTCGTTGCAACTTGTATTGTCTGCGTGTGTCGACTAGACCACCCGGTCAAGATCCTTATTTGGAATCCCACCTTATCAATACTTTTATCAATATTTGCAATACATCAGATTGTGTTTCACCTTGTTTTTGCGTGCTTCTTCAGTGTATGTAGGGATTGATCTTCGTGATCAGGTCATCCGGGTATTCGTGCACGGTTGATAATGATTTGTCGAGCAGTTCAGCGATTGTGTGGTTTCGGGCCTCGCGAGTTTGTAGTCAGGATCGTGAGAGTTGAGCGATTTCTACCGAATTTACCTTCTCATCGAATGATCGGCCCAGAATAGGATCTCCGTGGTTCATCAAGTGGTATCAGAGCGCAAGGTTGCTCGGTGAGAATTTACTGTCTTTCATAGTTAGATTTCTTATTTCCGAAAGTCTAGAAAAAGCCAAAACAAAAATTGTAGCATTAGGTCACCTCTCTGTCCAAGACCGATTGCACCATTGCATCTTTCGTTTTAGTAATTTTCATTGTTGAGTTTGTGTTGTATCGTTGTGTCACGTTGCTGGTCTTAGCTGAGGTCGGTGTTTAGTTCATCCTTGTCGCCACTTTTGTTTGCATCTATTCTGCCTCCAAGAAGTAGTAGGTAGTAGCCATGTCCAACTAGGGTTCTGCCAGATAAGATCAGAAAATTGGAAGGAGTTGGATAACTATCCATATTTGTTTTGGACTCCAGGAAGGAAATACGATATCCCCCTGATTTTGGATTTCGGGCAAAAAAAAAAAAGAGGTTGTTTTCGTGTTGCTAGAAGGAAACCTAAGATTCATCTCGACTTGACAACGCGATAACAAATCAGAGTTTAGAGAGAGTGAGATAAGGAAACCTAATATTCATCTTTTAATTACCTTTATACCCTATCTTCTACAAAAAAAAATTGTGACCCATATACCTCCCTAGGCCCGAAAGAGGAATTTGAAGAGATTTGAGTCAGGTGCAGATTCACAAAAAAAATAGAGAGCCAAAAAAACCTCTCTTCCAAAGCTGTTGGCACCTCTTTCTTTTACTGCTTCATTTGTATTCCTCTGCTTGCTTCCATTGTTGGTTTAGCTATTCCCGGTCTAGGCGAGGATCAACAATATTGACTAGTACTTTGAACATTTATTCAACTTGCATTTGCTGAATTGGTCATTGCTACTCCTTTGCTACATACTAGCCTTCTGAGCTCCACTTCCTACTAACTCGGTAGGTACTGTTCCTTGCAATCGTTGGGCTAATCACAAGTGAGAGTAACACGAACCAGCCACCGTTGAACCACTTCCTTACTGCATTAGTAAGAACTTAGTAAGACGTTGTGAGAGAGTGATTTGATTCGACCTAACCAACGCCTAGTAGTTCATAGAGAATTTTATACACTCGTGTATTTTTCTTGTTGATACTAACAATGGTAAGTTTAGGTTCACAAGGGGATAATAGCATGCCCAACGTTGAGGAAGATGCACCTCTCACGCCTCACACGAAAGTCATCATACAATAATTTTCATGCTTGTTGAGTCAACATTCGATGGTGGGTTCAATCCCAACAATGATCGTGATCATCGGCAATGACACTTCAATCAACAAGTTATGAGAAGAGACACACCACGTGAGGTACGTGATCGTAATGATGCACTTGGTAAAATTAAATTCACTATGCCTTCTTTTACTGGTAAATATGTTCTTGACGCTTATCTAATGTGGGAGTTAGCCGTAGGCTAAAAATTTGCATGCCATGAATTTCTTGAAAATAAAAGGGTTAGGGCTACTACTAGTGAGTTCACTTATTTTGCATCTATTTGGTGGAATGAATTGTGTCGTAATGTACAAAACATACCTAGAACATAGGATGCTATGAAGAGAGATATGAGAGCTAGATTTGTGCCTTCATATTATTCTCATGATTTGCTAAATAAATTACAACATTTAAGACAAGGTAGTAACATCGTCGAAGATTACTATCAAAAATTACAAACTAGTTTGTTACGTTGCGATTTAGAAGAAACTGGAGATGCTAAAATGGGTAGATTTTTAGGAGGGCTTAACATGTCACATCCCATTTTTAATAAATGGAATTACTATACATCTCATGAGCATACATGTCATTTCTGAAACATTTGCACAAATATTGCATTTGAAAAACTTCAAATCAAAGTTCAACACACAACTCAGATATGAAGCCCCAAAAGAAAAATGAGATAAACGCTTATAAAGTTCTCTGGGAAATAATTTATTCAAATACTATAAAATTTATCATGAATTAATAAATTTTTCCCAGATTTATAGAACTTATTTCACTCTTGGAAAATTTCAAATCCTTTTCTAAATAGCCATACAGCTTTGAATTGAATTTGAGCAAATGAATAGTTAGCATGGAGCTTTCAAATTTTATTTGGGTACTAGGTCATCCCAAGAACCCCTCTGATTAATTTCAGAATTTTAGGAATGTATTTGCTATTTTTAGTGGCTCGGTCAAAGTAGGATCAATAGTTTTCTAATTAGTCAACCTAGCACTGTTCCTTGGACTCGAACCTGACCAAGTTGACTCGGCTCGACCGCACCACCTAACCGCGCTAGTCTGAACCCGACTCCGGCTAGCGCCCGACCCTACCGCTTTGTGTCGCTGACGCCGCGCCCACGCGTTAGGGCCGTCTTCCTCCTCGGGCATGCGACGTGCAGAAGTCGCCTACCACATCGCGGCGACGCTCTACCCTAGCCCCAGCGATGCCATGGATCCACCACTCCAAGAGCTTCACCTTGTAAAGCCGCCTCCATCTCTGTCTTCGCCCGTGGTTAAACACGACTCCCTAACTCTCTTCTCTCCTATTCTCCCTCTCGGTGGCTGAGGGAGAAGAAGGTCGTTCGTGCTCTCTTCTCGAGTAAAATCCTCACCTAAGCATCCCTCCTCTTCTACTTCCCTTGCCATCTCTATTTTCGCTAATGCAAGCCTTTGATTTTGCTTGTAGCTTCCGGAACATCGACGAGCTCTTTGCTTCTCCAGAGCGCGGCCAGAGCTTCACCACCATGGCTATACTTGCCATATTCACCTTGGGTGAGTTTTATTCTCAACCTTACGCATCACCATGCGCTATTTTCGTATGAGGATGACTTTCTCTCAAACAATTTTTGCAATCATCCGCAGGAGCTCATGAAATTTGAAGTTGGTCATTTTCGGCCGAAAACCTTTGCTTTCTTCCCCGACGCTATGTCTGGTGAGGCATTCCCTGATTCTCTGCTTTGACACCATCTACTATGTTCCCTTGAGCTGCCCCGACATCTATTTGTCTCTCTCCATCTTCAGGTCTTCTTCTCCACGTGAACCGCAGCGCCGCCGCCACCTTCTACGTCGTTGGCCAACCTCCGACAACCTCCACTCCTCTCCTTGCTTCAGGTAGCATCACTTGACCTTTAGATAGCCTCTGGCACCCGCTTCCTTGGACAACATAGAGCTTTTTGTTGCTTGCACCGTTGTCGTACTATACTCACCACTCATCTCCCACGCGCCGTTACCTAATGGTGCGTAAGGCCATTGTGGTCCCATTCTGGCCCTTCGCTGGCGCTGCCATGGACCACTGCGTCGGTGAGACACCGGGCAATGAAGCGGCCACGAGAAGCTCTGTTGTCGGATTTCCGACAAGAACTTTAGCAGCGTCAATAGGGTTTAATTACTGTGATTAGTAGTTAATGAGCGATCTTTGTCGGAAAATCACGTGTTAGCAGAATTGATGACCTAATGTCGGTCTATGACATGTGGGCCCAGTTGTTAAGTGCATAGTAATCCTGGCCAGTGAACCTGTGGACCGAGTTCTTGGACTTCGGTCCATGCACTGTGCGTGTAGATCGGGACAATGACACATGGGCCATGCCTGTCGGTGCGATTAAATTCAGAAATTAAAATAGAAAATGGCACTGTGTAGTGGACCCCACTTGTCAGCTTCTACGGCTAGGTAAGTTTCGATATAAAAAGTATAAAATGCTTTTATAAATCCAGAAATGAATTATAGATACATAAAAATTCAATTAACTTCAAAATGCATAGCTAATTCATTTTAACTCCAAATCCAGTGATACAAATTTTGATAATTTTAATTTTTAGTAAACTTTAAATTGAAATAGGTTTCAAATGTGTCTCTATATCAGAGAATATAGTTTTTGGAAAATGATCCATAACTCAATTATTTTTCCAATAGAAACTGCTGATTACTTTGAAAATTCATAACTAATTCATATGAACTCCAAAAGAGATGAACTAAGTTATTTTGGTCTTATAATTTCATTATCTATCCATCCATATAATCCTTATCTCCACCACTACTTTATTTATTTATTTTTGCAAAAACCTAATTTCAAATGAATAGTAACGAATGCTATTTTTGTGGATTTTTCAGAAAACTAATTTTCAAACTACTATAACTCTCACATACAAAATCCAATTGAAATAATTATTTCACCTAAAATCATCTAAAATCATCTTCTAGATACTGTAGAAATGTCATGCATTTTTAGCACTTTGATGTTTTCACCTTTTGTCGATGTTTATTCGATATCATATTTATATAGATTCTCATGTGATCGATGTAGACTCCTACGCCACTAAAAGTGAACAACTTGAATACCAGAAAGGTAAGCATCATTTGAATTTTTGATATGTCAATATTTTTGTGATGCGTAGTTAGTTATGTCCTACTCTTGATGATTGTCCTTGTTAAATCCCAGTACATATATGCTTAAGGATACATGGATGTGATGATTTTTCTTTGCTTATTGAGTGCTTAGCCATGCAAGTCTAGAAGATACGTTAGGGTGGTTGGCGGGATTAGCTCGTTGATCATGGGAAACACCTCATATTTTTTCATTTGTGATTTTTGGTCTAGATAGTCGTATCTAGTTATTTGAGTATAAATTTTGTTATTTCAAATGGTTTTTGGTATGGACAAGAGGTTGCTAGTGGGGGTACCTTCGTGCACGAGATCGGGTAAGTGGTTGACTTGTCTGGACCGTTAAGGACCGAGCCATGGGCTAACAACTCCAAGTACTAATCGTACTTCCACACATGGAATATGGGTACTGCTTGGTCAAGTAAGGGGAGAGTTATATTGGGTTAGGTCCCAGGTGGTGTGAGGTCATTTGTGTTCGATCATCTGTTCCTAAGAGCCGATGCAATTTTCTATAATGTGCATGGGAGCACTATTTTTCTTTATTTATATTATATCGGTATCTTCAACACAACTTACGAGCCCGCTTAGCAAGCTCTATCGGTTGTTTGTACTAAGTTTGGGGTTCATCTCGCAAATGGGACTTATCTCAATATGCTTTGTTGCCGAAAAATACCAAATCTTTATTTCCTCGGCCGACACACCAAAGGAAGTGTGTTAATTCCTGTGACATACAGGCTTTCGGGTCGTGTGGGTAAAGTAGTACCCCCTGCAGGGATTAAACTATTCGAATAGTTGTGTCCACGGTTATGGACAACACTTGGTTTTTGGTAGACTTCATCGCTAGACTATCAACTAAAATTGGCATGGTTACAAGTTGGTATTCGGAATGAACAGGTGTTCATCCGTCTTAGTTTATCAAAGTGGGCAGCCACTTTGGTATTTGTTTGATTCATTTGTTTATCAATGTATAAATTGTTTATCAATGTATAACTTTATCACATGTTTTACTTCTACTTCAAATCTTATTTTTAAATGGCTATTGTAAAATTAGTATGTGTAGGATAAAAAATTGTTGTGTCTTTCGCAAAACTATACCACTATTGCCATCCTTGGATTGCCCTATATGCATAACAAATTTTTTCTTTGTGTAAGACTTGCGAATACATTTGTACTTAACCCGTTCTTTGCAAATTCAGCAAAACCGGGACAACAACCACGAACTCAACTGCTCAACGTCCGCTACCGATACGCAAAACTAATACAATCAATTATGAATATATAGGATCATCCCATGATAATCATAGAATAAATTCATATATATAAGGTATCACATCATATCATAGATTAACAACAAGAAAGATAGCACAGAAGCAATTCGATACAGTACAATATAATGAACCACATTACTAGATATGCGGAAGCAATAGATTTCCCAAACCCCATCTACTGTGCACAGTGTGTCATTTTAATACTTAACTTACCACGGACCTAAAGCCCGCTCTGATACCAACTGTAACACCCTAGCTATTCGGAAGCCAAGATGCTACCTAAAGATACAACAAACCATCAAATTGCGGAATAAGGTTCAATATGCCTCTAATCAGACAACAATACCATGGTAACGAGGTGAAAATAACCAATTCATCAATGGTGAATAATCAAGGAACTAATCATGGAACGACATGACATGAAGTCTAAACATTACTTATTACAGTTCATCTCTCATCAAAGATTAACATAGTTGAATCCATGTAACACCCCAGCCCAACACTGAGCCTAGAATGCCACCACACTACTCTTCCAACTAATAATTATCGACACACTATAAAAATTACATCAAGATATCATCAATAAACATATCCAAGGATCACAAACGAACATGCATAATTATGGATCAAGCGACAATAAATAAGCAATGGGAATTATAACCAGGTAAATAATCCAAAATAGCATCAACCAATGAAACCAAATTAATAAAGCAAATAGTCTAGTCCAAACATTTTCCTAAACTTTATTCAACCTCTAACATGTCCAAGTATAAACCAATTGTGAATGATTAGATTCTTATGGCAAAGATCATGTGTTGTCCATGTGCTCTACTCGCTCTCAGTTACGTCATCCTCGAAGATCACCTAAAGACAACAATAGAGCAAGGGTGAGTCCACGACTCAGCAAACACATCCATAAACAACGAACAATAATAAATCAACAGCATTCAATAACTTCATTATCATCACAGGTACTTCCGTTAATATTCTCATGCATTAATCTCAAATATCAATGCAACTCTAATCTATATGTCCACATGCACTTCTTTCGCGGTATACGGTATAGCATGAGTGAATGCTCGCGACAACATTCACTCTCAAGCCCGTTCCTCCATAAGGATCGGGGACCTCCTCCACTCCCGTGGAGTTGTGATCATAATGATCACCTTCTCTTATGCAAAGATGCTTATGAATGCAAACATGCAAAATCCATCATAAACATCATATCCAACTTTTCATCATGCTTGTCAACAAAGTTATAAACATACCAATTCATTGTTTGCAATTAAACCAAATAAAAGCACAACAATAATGGTAATAGAAGATAAAGAAAACAGTGATCGATCATTGATCGCTGTCTACCATGCACTTGCCTTTACTAGTTGCGACGCACAATATGGCTAGCAGACGGCAACAAGCACGACGCCTCCCCTATATTAAATACACAAATTCAATACAATTTACAGCAACAAGAATAGCAATCAATATACTTCGCTCCTACACGTCCCCAATTATACCACGTTACGCCGGTACCGAATAGTTACCCATAGCTGACTTATTACTAAAACGAACGTAACTTTTGACTCGAAAGTCCGATCACCACAAACCACCCCATTCTGGATTCTTTATAAAATTATATACCTTTTCTTAGATTACACAGTCTTCTAATTAAATCATCTAACCCTCCGTATTTAGCCCAGAAAGTCGGTCTGTCCGCTTCGGAACAGCAGTCTTACTAAATTCATAACTTTTGTTCTACTCAACCAAAATTCGCGTTCTCAGATTCTACAGAACCATTGGACAATTATCTACAACTTTCATGTAGATCAAAAACTCTAATTAATCTGTTTACTATTTTTAGTCTACAGTCTACCAAAACAGCGCCGAAAGACGACAACCGTAAAAACAGCGGTCTTCCGAAAATCATAACTCGAATTCTACTTGTCCGATCGACATGATTAATTATGCTATAGAAAGATATCGAAATTATCTACAATTAACTAGTATATGAGATTTCCAAAATTTACCATTAAAATACCCGAATAAATCGTACAACGGACAGCAGGTTAACCAAATTCATTAATCGGCATCTCGTCTACAAATTAAAGAATCCTCTCTAATTAATCTAAATTCTAATCTCTAAATAAACAGCGAAACAGAGACGAAACGAAATTATAGATCATTACCCACAAGAAATCGGATCTCTACTGTTTGCTCGGGCGCAGGCTGGAAAATCACGCAGCATCCGATCCTCCACGCGGCAACAATGAATCGATCAAGAGCGAAAGCGGCACACACGCGGCAACGGCAAATCTTGGCCCGGCTTCGGCTCGGGCGGCGGCTTCCGGTCGGCTCGGCAGAAATCCAATGATCGGCAGCAAAGAGATCTTCCAATAAGCGATGCAATCAGCGGCAATGCCAAGAAGAATCGGTCGGCGGCGATTCACGTGTCTGGCTTCCATAAGCAACCGCAGACAAAGAATAAGCGCGCCAGCAGACGCAGCAGGAAAGCGGCGAGGAAGCGGCGCGGCACACAGCGAGACTCCACGCGACTCGGCGGCAACACGCACGAGGCTTAGCGGCGAACCGCAGACGCTGATTGGCCAAGCAACCAAAGCGATCGGCTCCACGGCACACCTTGTGCGCGCAGCTAGCAAAGCGGGAAAAACGGCGCCACGATACGCCTGCCTGAAGCGATCGTGCGAGAATTGGTTGGCGGTGAGGAAAGAAAAACAAAGAAAAGCTAGGGTTTCTAGAAAGTCCAAGATCTATTTATATAGCTCAGAAAAATTCGAAAATTCTATTTTTATATACTAATTAATTTAATTGCACACAGGTCCTTAAAACGTTTTTATGTATACTATTCGATTAATTACGATCCGACCCTTATTACGCTTTTATTAATATTAATATTATTTTTCGGAGTATTACATTCTACCCCTTTAGCAAATTCGACCCGAATTCTACTCGCGTCTACTCAAATAAAAACTACACCTGAAATTAAACAACAAAATAACACGTGCAAGCGTGAACAACTCAGGTATTGCTCGCGCATGCGAGACTCCAACTCCCAAGCCGCCTCTCTCTCGGATGATCGTCCACAAAGACCTTGACGTATACCAACGTCTTGTGCCTCAGCACTCATCTCGTCATTTATCGGTACACTCAACTGATAGAAGTCGAAGGTACGGTCTTACTTGGTGGTCAACGGCTCTAAGAAAACCTTGTAATCCCGATCTCTCAAATACTACCTTGACATCGGTTATACAAAATGTTTGTGCCTGCGCATGGACACGAGGCGGTCCTAACGATACACTTTCTTCCAAAAATCTCCACAACTTCCGAAACAAACTAATGTAACTTGGGCCAAACTTCGTTTGGTACCAAACCACACAATCTGTACATAACACACCGAACTCTGTCTGTCTCCCAATCAACCACTTCACATTTGCAAGGAGTACCTCCTTTAACCAGGAACGCACAACCAAACTAGTTTCAAACAAACTCTTTTATAAATAGAACCCAACTGAAAACAAAGGATTCTCATCGCAATCACGCGTTACCAACTCCCCATCAGAATAGTCAAATCCAAAATCAAAGATTCATCACAAAACCTTTCCATTTTCCAAATAGGTTGTTTGCAAATAAACACCACGTAAGCCAAAAGAGAAAACATTCGAATGCCAAAATCAATCACTTTTTTTTCCTAAATTAGAAAGAATCACATACCAACGTAAAGCCAACTCAAATTGTAAATGACCTCTGTCATAAACACACGGCTCAACCAAGAATCAAGAGGGCATTTCACTACCCGAGGAATCAATTTTTTTCTCAATTTTTTCTTTTAGGAATAAACTCTCTCAAATCATAGGATTTCAAATCATCACACTAACTCATTCCTCTTAACGGTAATCTCAAGCGATGCTCAACTTTGAGAGCAACAACCGCGCCCATTTAGAGAGACTCTACTAACCCATAAAAAGATACTATAGTCCCCTCCTCTACCAAAGAAACTATTTTGACAAATGATTCCCAACACCTCAAATAAAATCTACACCCACAATCACTTCACCACAATCTTTTAAGGATAATCAACTTGAAATTCTCTACACACACACACTGATTTAAAACCAAAGGATTCTATCAACGATCATCATACTATTTGGAATCCACTTTTATTCTACTACTTCTACACATGATCATTGGGCAACCAAGGTTCTAGCATAAAACACATGCTCAATTTCAACAGCCAGGACTCCTAAAGTGACTTCTGGTATACTTGATAGAAATCCGCATATTCGCTGTCTAGAATTCCCACACTCCAAACAATATCCTCAATCATTAATATCAACCATCATCACTAATTAATTGACTGCCCAAAACGATTTACTTCACTAATCTTGGACCCTCAATAAACCACACCATTCAATTTCACCTACATAACCTTGCAAAGTATACCATCACAATATCCCAACTATTCGATAATTCCAATACTCCACCATCATGAACAAATATTCTTGGATCACTATTCACTATAGGTTCTACTAATTGTAACAATATAATCAGTTTTGTCCCAACGACCATAATTCCTTTTAGATCCAATTCTCTATGAGATTTATATCATGAAATGAATTCATCCTCTAATGTTCCTCAATTAACTTGCAACCTGTGGTCTCACAACATCATATACTTGACCACTATTAACCAGTTCCCAATGTACACTCTTTAAGGTTTTGTAAAACAAATCGACTATTCCTTTCTCAAAAGAAGAGACAAATAAAAAGATTTTTTTTTCTTTAAGACCAAATCACATTAATCACTTAAGAACCAATAAAGCTTTCCGACTCGTCACTTGCTCAAACCAATTTCATCTACCAAATAAATCATGAACTCCAAAAGTTCATGAATTCAAAACTCAAACCTTTCATTTAAACGATATTACTGAACGGCGATCAAATTACATTCTTTCTAAAAGAATCATCACCACAAGCCACAATCCCTTACAGACAATCTTACTAACATTAAGAATAATACACTCTTAACATGATTCATTATCGTCAACTCTTCCATTAATAAGCCCCGAAAAGTTCACCAAATTGTTCCGTACTACTTTACCATCACATCTTCAAAATGAGATTATACCAAAACCATACAACCTCACTACAACAACTACTTTATATTAGAAGGGATCCACTACACAAATTAAAAGGTTTTATCAAAACCCTTTCATCACGGATAAGCTATTGTCTGACTATTCCACAATTGTCTAGGTATAAGCCACCTATTAAATCACACCAGCTCAACTCTTAGTGATGCTCAACACCAAACTTTAACACTCAAAGAATTGCACTCCAACCATTGTTGTTATCAACTAGCTTTCTTATGATGTCTAGCTGCTACCTATTTTCATTTGCGAATCACTTGAATATTTACCAACACATATTCATTTGGTTTTCAACAAAATCACCCTAAAACTTCAAAAGTCAAAATCTTCTCTCGATCAAAAGTCTCAACAACACTATAATCAAATTCATCGTGTCATTCTATAAAGAAGAACTATCCCGAACTCCTCCTGTAAATTCTAGATCCACTGGTATTCAATCCCTTCAACCTTTTGTACACAATTCCAATAATTAATCATACTAAGGTATATGTAAAGCTATCAACCAAATATGATCACCAAGTGTCTACAGTAAAGATAACACCACAAATAATATCTATTAAGGCAATAACCTAGCATCTCCTCAAGTTTCCCTTTACACACAATTAGATTAATCCATTGGTACCAAATCCAATAAATTCAACAAACTAATCAATTTTAATGTCCAAGCCAGTTCATCAACGTTCCATACTTCTTAATAACTCTTATGACTCCAATTAGGCATGGACATACTCTTAGTCACTACTCAACTCGTAATTACTCTATGACAATATCAAATTAATCAAGTTCAATTCTAAGGATTTGGGTTAAGACCAATCATGCATCACGCTACAGATCCGACCTGATACTCATACCTTATCAATGAACTTCTATGTTTACCACCTCTAGCTTAAACATAACAAGTCAACACAAAAGGATTTTAACTCTTTTCAGAAAAAAATAGGCATTAAACTTCAAAGACGAAATAATCCAAAAGGAATACATAAAGCCAAAGTTTTCACATGTTAAAGAACTTGCAATAGAAAACTTTCAGTATCCAGAATACCAAGTGAATAAATAAGTCATATTTTCCAATAGGAAGGGCGGAACTCCCACGAAAAGATCAATCTTGTCATTAACCGATGTTCACACAAAGCAACAATAGATCAACATCATGAGAACAAGTAATGGCTTTATGGAACCAAAGGAGACCAATGAAATATCATCCATTGTATTGTAAACACTATCTCAAGGAAAATTCATCAACCGCAACTATAACGAAATTGCCCAAAATTCAAGCTCAAGGAAGAGAACAACTTTTATAAAGAAACTCACACACAATACCTATAACTACTGTAATCAAAGTAGCTACCTCTCTATTCCCATACCACGAATGGTGGTGTAACCTGGTAAAACCCAGGGCCACAACCACGATCTCAACTGCCTCAGGAGGGGGCCCCACGAACCACGCCATGGCCCGATCTCCACGCATCGTGGCCACCACGACCACGTCATCTATCCTCGACATAGCTATCAATCACAATCAACATTATATAATAAGTTCAAAGGTCAAAATCAAGTCATACATCAATAAACAACATAACGGAAGCGTAAAAACTATATTCGTACCTCTCTCTAACCTACTGTGCACTAGTGTGTCAAATTTTAGGTTAGTTAACCATTAGCAAATTTTAGTTGATTTACTAATCTAAAACAAATTTTAACAATTTTAGTTTGCCTAAGTTGTTAATATATTCACCACGGACCTAAAGCCCGCTCTGATACCAACTGTAACACCCCAGCCCAACACTGAGCCTAGAATGCCACCACACTACTCTTCCAACTAATAATTATCGACACACTATAAAAATTACATCAAGATATCATCAATAAACATATCCAAGGATCACAAACGAACATGCATAATTATGGATCAAGCGACAATAAATAAGCAATGGGAATTATAACCAGGTAAATAATCCAAAATAGCATCAACCAATGAAACCAAATTAATAAAGCAAATAGTCTAGTCCAAACATTTTCCTAAACTTTATTCAACCTCTAACATGTCCAAGTATAAACCAATTGTGAATGATTAGATTCTTATGGCAAAGATCATGTGTTGTCCATGTGCTCTACTCGCTCTCAGTTACGTCATCCTCGAAGATCACTTAAAGACAACAATAGAGCAAGGGTGAGTCCACGACTCAGCAAACACATCCATAAACAACGAACAATAATAAATCAACAGCATTCAATAACTTCATTATCATCACAGGTACTTCCGTTAATATTCTCATGCATTAATCTCAAATATCAATGCAACTCTAATCTATATGTCCACATGCACTTCTTTCGCGTATACCGGTATAGCATGAGTGAATGCTCGCGACAACATTCACTCTCAAGCCCGTTCCTCCATAAGGATCGGGGACCTCCTCCACTCCCGTGGAGTTGTGATCATAATGATCACCTTCTCTTATGCAAAGATGCTTATGAATGCAAACATGCAAAATCCATCATAAACATCATATCCAACTTTTCATCATGCTTGTCAACAAAGTTATAAACATACCAATTCATTGTTTGCAATTAAACCAAATAAAAGCACAATAATAATGGTAATAGAAGATAAAGAAAACAGTGATCGATCATTGATCGTTGTCTACCATGCACTTGCCTTTACTAGTTGCGACGCACAATATGGCTAGCAGACGGCAACAAGCACGACGCCTCCCCTATATTAAATACACAAATTCAATACAATTTACAGCAACAAGAATAGCAATCAATATACTTCGCTCCTACACGTCCCCAATTATACCACGTTACGCCGGTACCGAATAGTTACCCATAGCTGACTTATTACTAAAACGAACGTAACTTTTGACTCGAAAGTCCGATCACCACAAACCACCCCATTCTGGATTCTTTATAAAATTATATACCTTTTCTTAGATTACACAGTCTTCTAATTAAATCATCTAACCCTCCGTATTTAGCCAAAAAGGTCGGTCTGTCCGCTTCGGAACAGCAGTCTTACTAAATTCATAACTTTTGCTCTACTCAACCAAAATTCGCGTTCTCAGATTCTACAGAACCATTGGACAATTATCTACAACTTTCATGTAGATCAAAAACTCTAATTAATCTGTTTACTATTTTTAGTCTACAGTCTACCAAAACAGCGCCGAAAGACGACAACCGTAAAAACAGCGGTCTTCCGAAAATCATAACTCGAATTCTACTTGTCCGATCGACATGATTAATTATGCTATAGAAAGATATCGAAATTATCTACAATTAACTAGTAGATGAGATTTCCAAAATTTGCCATTAAAATACCCGAATAAATCGTACAACGGACAGCAGGTTAACCAAATTCATTAATCGGCATCTCGTCTACAAATTAAAGAATCCTCTCTAATTAATCTAAATTCTAATCTCTAAATAAACAGCGAAACAGAGACGAAACGAAATTATAGATCGTTACCCACAAGAAATCGGATCTCTACTGTTTGCTCGGGCGCAGGCTGGAAAATCACGCAGCATCCGATCCTCCACGCGGCAGCAACAGCAGATCAGTAGCAGCAGAAAACGGCACACAGCCGCGGCAACCAGCAAATCTTCGGCGCTGACTCGGCTCGGCGGCAGTGCAGCTTCGGTCGGCTCGGCAGAAATCCAGCGGCAGTCGGCACAGCAGATCTTCCAGCGCAGTGCAATCGGCAGCAGCGCAGCAAATCGGTCGGCAGCAGTTCACGCGATGGCTTCCACGCAAGCAACACGAGAGCACAGCGCCCGTGACGCGCAGGAAAGCAAAGAGCAGGCGCAGCGGCACAAAGAGACTCCACGCGACTCGCCAAGAAGACACGCACGGGCTTAGCGGCCAGAAGCCGCAGACGCTGTTCGGCCTGGCAAGAAGACAAAGCGATCGGCTCCACGGCACACCGCGAAGGCTAGCAGCCTAGCGGCAGGAAAAACGGCCGCGTACGCCTGAAAAGCGATCGGCGGCAGAATTGGTTGGCGGTGAGGAAAGAAAACAAAGAAAAGCTAGGTTTCTAGAAAGTCCAAGATCTATTTATATAGCTCAGAAAAATTCCGAAAATTCTATTTTTATATACTAATTAATTTAATTGCACACAGGTCCTTAAAACGTTTTTATGTATACTATTCGATTAATTACGATCCGACCCTTATTACGCTTTTATTAATATTAATATTATTTTTCGGAGTATTACAATCCATTAATGAAAATATAATGTAATGAACTGTGTGGAATGTGCTGGTCTACTCCCTCCCATTAACATTATCATCAACAAGGTTCACCTAAATAAACACAGAAAAACAAGGGTGACTCGAAACTCAGCAAGTACAATAAACAATTGAACATACCAGGTTATGAACAAGTCAGTCACATTACGAATTAAGAATTAATCTATGAAAACTTATGTATATGAATGGAATGAATGGATGCATCGAAAGGAATGGACTAACACATGCTCATACCGGTATAACGAGTGAGACACCCGTCGGTGTTCACTTAAGCCCGTACTTAACAAAGTCTAGGGACCAAATTACCGTATGAAGAACGTTTCATACGGGTGTCCGAAACTACCCACATTGGAATGGTGGGTCTTACATGCCCATACTGGAGTTGATGGGTTTTTACAAATCCACTCCCGTGGAATGCATATGAACAACACATGAATTGAATGAACATATGTAATGAATTTTATCACTTTCTTCCTCATGGATTATCAAATAGGAACGGAATGTACATCAAGGAATATGAACATGGATCATCAACTCATCGGCACAACAACCAACAGCGAGCGTTCCACAGAAATCAATATATCTTAACACATTGGAATTGCATGTAATGAAATATGAATATTGATTAACATATTTGATTGAAAACATGGATCATAGAAATATTAGCATGAACACAAACACACATCATTCATCAATGTAAAGAATTTCAATGTACTTGCCTTTCGCGTCGCGACGCGTTAGCAAGTAACGAAGGTGTTCCCACACGCGATGCCTCGCCGCCTACACAAGTACATATTTGAAATAAGGATAATGTGGCACGACTTATCTACAGGAGACCTACACTAACCGTCCGACTAACCAACACAATTAACGGAGTTAAACTGACATTACACTATTCAGCCACCTGCCCATCCTACTGGACAGCAGTACAAGAAAAATCATAATTAATTATCTGGGACTCGAAACGACATGAAACCAGCGCCCAAAGAAACTTAACAGATAAACCTTCAAAACACTAGGAGACAAGATTTCCTAACTATGCCCGTACATAAGGCTAATCTGCAATTGAAAGTGCTTGACAGACATCTGACCAGACTACAGAATAGCAGGAAGGAAAAATGCCCTAACTTTCATTCTACAGATCCAATGGAGGTGATCATTATCAACCTGGAATCATGGTGAAATTATCTTCAAAAACCGTGTTGGGTGGCCATCCTGGATCTGAATCTAACTAGATCAAAACCGAGGAACAAACCGACAGTCCCCAATTCTCAGGCAGACAGAACAGCGCGCGGTTAAAATTCCATAACTTTTGATTGCCAACTCTAACAATTGTGTTCTTTATCAACTTGGAAATCTTACTGAATTATCTACAATATTCATTTTGGGTATCCTTTCTGATTCGGCCTCTAAATAATTCATAATGGTCAGACAAGCAAACTGCTAAATCCCGTCAGCTCTCCTAAATAGTTGCATGAAAATGGACATATCTCCTAAACCGTAACTCCAAATCAGATGATCTCAATGCCTAAAGAAATCTAAGACCAAGGGCTACAACTTTCTAGGAGGTGGACAGATCAGAAAACGTACGGAACTTACCCAAATCTGACGAACAATTCTGGTGCAGGGGGAAGGAGAAAGTGGCGCACGGCAGGGAGGAGGGTGGCGGCTCCAAGTGGGGGAAAGGGGGAAGGGGGAAGGGAGTTTAGGGTTTTTGGGGAAAGGTCGTCCCCCCTTTGGCCAGCCCCCTCTTGGGCCACATGGGCCGTGGCCCAATGCCCATGTTGTCGGGAATTCGCGGAAACCCCCTTAAGATCACTGAAAATTTTAATCCATGTTTAACTCTTTCTCCCGAATACTCTCCTATTCGCCCGAATAAATTTCGGGGTATTATATTTAGAAATAGCACTGGTGTTATTGTTAGCAACCCTTTTGGTCAAAATATTTTAACTTATCAAATTTATTTCAGAAAGTTAAGTTATGTATCTCTTTTATTCCTTTTCCATCTTAGAGTTGTTTTCTTACCTTACTCTTATTTGGATTTGTAAACTAATTTTTCCTCTTACCTTGTCCATCCCGTATTTAGATGAGTCGTCAAATTTTGGTCAAGGAAACTCAAGCGAAAGACGTTGACGAATACCCAACGCTTCTCTGAGACATGATGTGGAGGGCCAACTTCACATATCAACCCTAATACTCCATCTACCGCTGTGACAGAGGACCAGGCCTGGAGGAGTATCTGGCAGTGATCAACATCACTGCAAGACAAGTTACGGGGAGCATCCCGTACTGCTTCAAAGCACATGGCACTTCCGAGGCCATGGCTTTGTAGTAAGTGGCTCGTGTGGCTATGAGCCATCTTCGTCACGACCTGACGGAGTTGTCTTAGCCCCATGTGACCACTTTCCACTGCAAGCCCATGGCGCGGAGGTGAACACCTTCGCTGAAATCCAGTACGGGGAAGATCCCCAGGTGAGGCATCTTGCAAGGTTGGTCCATATCATGGACCAAGTTCATCGATGCGCGATGCATGGGTTGTACGAGACTCGACGATGTCTCATGGTGGCCCAGGAGCACCTACAACTCATGTGCAACATGGGGCTCATTCACCGTGACATCCTCTATGCCTTTGGGGTACCATCTTCTGAAGTGAGAGAACGAGTGCTCAACTATGGGCCAAGGTGAACCCGTATGTCAACGGGTTTTGCTCGCACCCAGAGACGGGAGCCTGTTGGAGGCCAGATGATCGAAGTGGGGTCTCCTTTGCGCCTCACCAACCTTGAGGATCTTGAGGACACCGGAACACCCCGGATATTACCTCTTAGACGAGTTTCCGGCGAACTTTAACTGGAACAACTAGGGTGTTAGTATTGTTAGCTCGCTATCCAGAAATGTGTTTAGTAAGCATTCCTATCCATATAAGTGTAATAGGGTAGCAATTATGAACTTGTTATCATTTGTTGCAATAACTTTTTGTTTCGGACGATTGCCTTTCACCTACGGGCTAATATGAATGTAATCACGCCAAATCTTTTGCTTTTTGTGGATATTGTACTGGCCCTAGTCCTTAGTACACCCATTTGGTGTTAATTTTTGTTCATTTTATGTCATTATGCATGCTAGATAAAGTATGATACGCTGGCTGTCCAGAATTTCATTCGCATTTATCGAGTCTATCTTTCGTCTGTGGTTAACCATCCTTGTGGCAACAGGATGGCAAGAGCTACGACCCGAGTGAGGGATCATCAAGGGAAGGGGACTCCACCCCCACGACCCCCTCCAGCTGTGGAGGTTGAGCCCCACGCTCAGGGCGAACATGTGGAGCACGCGGACTGCCGCTATCAACAAGGCGACCATCCAAAGGAAGTGTTTCCTCCACCGCCTACAATGGTGGAGGTATTGGCCCAGATTGAGAGAATTATAATGGACCAAACTCGGATTCTGGAAGTCATTGCCCGCAACACATCCCCGGCGCCCGTACCATCGAGAGCACCATGAGCGCATGGGGGACTCGCTGACTTTCAGCAAACTAATCCCCAACCTTTTCGAGCACCGAAGATCCTATGGAGGCAGAGGATTGGCAAAGAACCATAGAGAAGAAGCTGGTGATCGCTCAGTGCACTGGCATTGAGAGGGTCTTATTCGCCAGCTATCAGCTGGATGGACCCGCAAGCATGTGGTGGGATAACTTCTCCGCCATGTAACCCAATGGAGACGTTCCGACTTAGAATGAGTACCACGCAGCCGTAGAGTGTTGATGATCAAACAACGGTAGTTCCTTACTCTCAAGCAAGGAAGGAAGAGTGTCATAGAGTACTTGCACGAGCTCAACTTTTTGGCTCGTTATGCTCCAAACGGCGTCTCAAAGGACGCACACCGTCAAAGTCGATTCATGAACGGCTTAACAGAGGAGATGCAACTTGCCCTTGCTGTCCTTGACTTCTGGAACTTTCAGCATATGGTCAATAAGTCTATAGTGGTGGAGAACAAAAGTCAAGCTTTGGATGAGGCTAGGAAGAGGAAAAGCTCAAAATTCAGCAAGCGGCAATTTTCCTCGACTGCGCACCGGGCCACCCCAAGCGCCCAGATTTCAAGCACCGGTGCCACCGAGGCCACCCACCTTCATTCCAAGACCTTCTCCACCATCGGGATAGAAAAATGTTGGGGGCAAACTGCCCCAAAACAACATCAACTTCAAGCCCAATATCACTTGCTTCCATTGTGGCCGCCTCGGCCATTATCTCGCACCAATACCTAGTAAGGAAAAGAGAGATACCCCGGACCTATCAAGCACCAACTCCACCACCAGCTCCAGCGAGACCCTCACCACCCCCGAGGGCAGTGTCTACACCTCCCCAAGTTCCAGCACGTGGCCGAGTCAACCACGTCACCGCCGAGAAGGCAAACGACACACCGGACGTTGTTCTGGGTACACATCTCGTAAATTCAAGCCCAGCATCTATTTTATTTGATTCGGGAGCATCACATTCATTCATAAAAAGGAATATGCTTCACTCCATCAATTTGAAATCCATACACTCCAGCCACCATATCAAATTCAGTCGTCGGGATCGGTTTTTCAAACCGATCAAGTCTGCCGGGACGTAAAAGTGGAGATTCAAGGGGTTATTTTTTTTTGGCAAACCTAATAGTAATAAATTCAGTGGGAATTTATGTTATTTTGGAGATGGATTTCCTATCCAAAAACAAGGGGTAAATCAATTGTGCTCAACGGTCTATTTCAGTCACAAGCGAAGACAACGATCAAGTCATTTTTGCATCTTTAGTGGGCAGTTCTCATATCTATGCCCTAGATGCTAGTACCACCCTTGAATTGGAGAGGCTTCTCGTAAATCATGTTGCTCATGTAAAATATCGAGTAAGAAATTGAATTAGTAGGGGCTAACTGGGCCGCATCATCCTCCCCTCCTTCAAGCGAAACCGTCCTCGGTTTCGAGTTAAATCTTTAAGTCTTCATGGACAGATTGAAATGGAATCGAAATAATTTCAGCGGCTTTGACATCCTTCTTCGCTTCTTCCGTGCCCTCCTTTCTAATAGCTTCTTCTTCCAATCACCTTGAATCAACTGGACATCCATGGGAAGCAAACAGATTGGTGTACCCTTATATGTAAAGGTACAACCCTGGGTGCGCCAATTATGAGTGATCGTGCCTTGTTGCTCGCACCATGGTCCTCCCAACAATAGATGACACGAAACCATAGCGACTGGTATAACATCGCACAAAACCTCACAAGAAAATTTGCCTAATGAGAATAGTACCTTGACTTGATTCAAGATCTTGAGCACACTAGAATACCACTTCATGACATAGGGTTACGGGTGCAATCTCATATCTATGCCCTAGATGCTAGTACCACCCTTGAATTGGAGAGGCTACCAGTGGTATGTGAGTATCCAGATGTATTTCCCGAAGAACTCCCAGGCATGCCCCTAGATCGCGAAGTTGAGTTTGTGATCAAGCTTGTACCAGGTACTACACCCATTTCAAAACGGCTGTATCGAATGTCTCCTAATGAGTTGGTAGAGCTAAAGAAGCAACTCAATGAGCTTCAAGATAAGGGTTTTATTCAGCCGAGCTCCTCGCTTTAGGGATGCCTAGCTATTTTCGTCAAGAAGAAGGACAAGAGTTTGTGGATGTGCGTTGACTACCGTCCACTGAATGAAGTCACTGTCAAGAACAAGTATCCGCTTCCGCTAATTGATCACTTGTTTTACTAACTGAGTGGAGCCCAAGTATTCTCCAAGATTGACTTGTGATTGGGCTACCATCAAATCAAGGTCAGAACTGAAGATATAAAGAAGACAACATTCTCTACTCGCTACGGTCTGTATGAGTACACTGTCATGTCCTTCGGCCTGACAAATGCTCCGACCTACTTCATGAACCTCATGAATTCAATTTTCATGGAGTACCTGGACCAGTTTATCGTCATGTTCATTGATAACATCCTCATCTACTCCAAGTCCGATAAGAACACGAGCAACACTTGCGGCTTGTGTTGGAGAAACTTCGTCAACATCAACTCCATGCAAAATTCAGTAAATGCAAGTTTTGGCTTCATGAAGTTAGCTTCTTGGGTCATGTTCTATCCAAGGGTGGTGTCGCTGTTGATCCTAGCAAAGTGCAAAATATGCTTGACAGGAAACAACCCAAGAACATCACCGACATCCACAGTTTTCTCGGGCTTGTGGGCTATTACCGTAGGTTCATCAAGAACTCCAAAATAACGAGGCCGATGACCCAGCTATTAAAGAATGAGAAAAAGTTTGAATGGTTAGCAAAATATAAGGCAAGATTTTAGACCTTGAAGGAATGCCTGACCAAAGCTCCGGTACTCATCCTGTCGATATTCACAAGAGCTTCGACATATATTGTGACGGTTCTCGCCACGGGCTCGGTTGTATGCTCATGCAAGAGGGTCGAGTTGTGGCATATGCATCGAGGCAATTGAGGCCACACAAAGCTAATTATCCCACACACGACTTGGAGCTAGCAGCTGTAGTCTATGCTTTGAAGATTTGGCGATATTACCTCATTGGTAATCATTGCGAGATCTACACTGATCATAAGAGTCTCAAATACATCTTCACTCAAGCTGACTGAACCTGAGGCAAAGGAGGTGGCTTGAGTTGATCAAGAACTATGATATGTGACTCCATTATCACCCAGGGAACTGTTTCTCGGTAACACCCACTTCGGCAGGCTTGTGTGCTACATTACAACGTCTGTACCTAGAGATAATTAAAGAAGGGTCTCTTGCTACCCTAAATATGAAATCCACATTAGAGGACCAGATTAGATAGGCCTAGAGGACCGATTTGGAATTGGCCAAAATACGAGAGAATATGAGGCAAGGCAAGGCCAAATGCTTCACCGAGGATGCACAAGGCGCCCTATGGTTTGAGAACCATTTGGTTGTTCCTGTCGATAGCATCGTGCGGTAATTGATCCTCAAGGAAGCTCATAACTCACAATTCTCTATCCATCCGGGGAGTACCAAGATGTACCAAGATCTAAAGAAGAGGCTATGGTGGAGCCAAATGAAGCCACAATTCGCACAGTATGTGGCTGAGTGCGATGTGTGTCAAAGAGTTAAGGCCGAGCAATTAAAGCCAGTAGGTACACTCCAACCACTACCCATTCCAAAGTGGAAATGGGAGGAAGTAGGGATGGACTTCGTCACCGGCCTTTCGAGGACTCAAACCTGGTCCGATTCCAAAAGGGTGATTGTTGACCGTCTGATGAAGGTTGCCCATTTCATTCCTGTTAAAACTACTTTCAAGGGGAGCAAGTTAGAAGAGATTTACATCTCAAGGATAGTTTGTCTCCATGATGTATCCAAGGTGATCATTTCATATTGAGGCTCTCAGTTTACGTCTTACTTCTGGAGATGCCTACATAAAGCTATGGGGATCAACCTATCTTTCAACACCTCCTACCACTGCAAATGGACGGACAAGCTGAAAGGGTGAACCAAATTTTGGAAGACCTTCTCCGAGCATGTGTGCTATCCTATGACAAAAATTGGGAGAAGTTCTTGTCGTTTGCGGACTTCTCCTACAACAATAGCTCCCAATCAAGCATACAAATATCACCTTTCGAGGTGTTGTATGAGAGAGCTTGTAGGACACCTTTGAACTGGTCCGAGATCGGGGAGAGACCTTACTATGGTCCGACCTTGGTGGAGGATGCCGAAGAGCAAGTTCATGTGATCCTTGAGCAACTTCAGACGGCTCAATCTCGTCAGAAGTCGTATGCCGATCGTTGTCGCTGTGAGTTGAGTTTTGAGGTGGACGATCATGTCTACCTTAAAGTCTCTCCGATGAAAGGAGCACATCGTTTCCAAATCAAAGGCAAATTGGCACCTCGCTACATCGGGCCATTCCGAATTCTAGCAAAGCAAGGATCGGTGGCCTATCAATTGGAGTTGCCACCATCACTTTCAGATGTGCATGACGTGTTCCATGTCTCACAACTGAAGAAGTTCCTTCGAGTCCCAACCAAAGCCACCGAGTTGGAAAAACTCAACTTGCAACCCGATCTTTCTTATCAGGAACACCTGATTCGCATTCTTGAAGAAGCGAAGCGCAAGATGAGAAATCGTAATGTCAAGTTTGTGAAAGTTCAGTGGAGCAACCATACTGCAGATGAAGCGACTTGGGCGCACGAAGATCGGATACAGAACCGAATATCCCGATCTTTTTCCTTCTGTTTGAAGTGTCTTTGAATCAAGAAAGGAAAGGTTAATCAAAGTAATGGAAAGGAAAGTGTAATAGAAATACTTTGTAACCTTGATGGTAATATTTTAGCACTATATTTGAATGAAATCAAGACAACAGATGTTGTATCCTTCTCTAGTAATTTCCTGATCAAATTTTCCGAACTACTAGAATCTCGGGGCGAGATTATTTGTAAGGGGGAAGGTTTGTCACATCCCCATTTTTAATAAATGTAATTACTATACATCTCATTAGCGTACATGTCATTTCTGAAATATTTGCACAAATATTGCATTTGAAAAACTTCAAATCAAAGTTCAACACACAACTCAAATATGAAGCCCCAAAAGAAAAATGAGATAAATGCGTATAAAGTTCTTTGATAAATAATTTATTCAAATACTATAATATTTATCATGAATAAATATATTTTTCCCAAATTTATAGAACATATTTCACTCTTGAAAAAAAACCAAATCCTTTTCTAAACAGCCTGTGGTTTTGAATTTAACTTGAGCAAATAAATCATGAATAGGGAGGTTTCAAACTTTATTTGGGTAATAGGTCATCCCAAGAACTCCTCTGATTAATTTCAGAATTTTTGGAATTTATTTGCTCTTTTTAGTGGCTCGGTCAAAGTACAATCAACAGTTTTCTAATCAGTCAACCCTAGCACTATTCATTAGACTCGAACCGGGCCGAGTTGACTCGGCTCGACCGCACCACCTAACTGCGCTGGTCTTAACCCGACTCTGGCTCACGCCTGACCCTGCAGCTTTGTGGCGCTAATGCGCCGGGCCGCGCGTCAGGGTTGTCTTCCTCCTCGGGCGCGCGACGCGCAGAAGCCGCCCGCCACGTCACGGCAATGCTCTACCCTAGCCCCAGTGACGTCATGGATCCACCGCCCGATCCATCAATCCTAGAGCTTCGCCTTGTAACACCGCCTCCATCTCCGTCTTCGCCCGTGCTTAAACACCACTCCCTACCTCTCTTGTCTCCTATTCTAGCCCCAGGGAGAAGAAGCTTATTGTTGCTCTCTTCTAAGGTAATATCCTCATCGAAGCATCCCTCCTCTACTACTTCCCTCACCGTCTCCATTTTCACTAATGCGAGCCTTTGATTTTGCTTGTAGCTTCTGGAACATCGATGAGCTCTTTGCTTCTCCAGAGCGCGGCCAGAGCTTCACCGCCGTGGCTATACTTGCCATAATCACCTCGGGTGAGTTTTCTTCTCAACCTTGCGCGTCACCATGCACCATTTGGTACGAGGATGACTTCCCCTCAAACAATTTTGCAATCATCCGCATGAGCTCACGAATTTGAAGTTGCTCATTTTCGGCCGAAAACCCTCACTTTCTTCCCCGACGCCGTTATGGTGAGGCATGCCGCGATTCTCTACTTTGACACCATCTACTAGGTTCCCCTGAGCTCCCCCGATATCTATTTGTCTCCATCTTTAGGTCTTCTTCTCCACATGAATTGCAACATCGCCGTCACCTTCTACGTCGCGGCAACCTCCAGCAACCTCCACACCTCTCCTTGCTTCAAGTAGCATCACTTGACCTTTAGATAGACTGGGCATCCACTTCCTTGGACAACGCAAAGCTTTTTGTTGCTTGCACCATTGCCGTAGTATACCCATCGCTCATCTCCGGTGCTGCGCCGCTACCGGCCGCCGTTGAGATCGCCGCTGGTACCTAATGGTGCGCAAGGCTATTGCGGTCCTATTCCTGCCTTTGGCCGGTGCTGCCATAGACCACCACGCCGGCAACATACCGGGCAGTGAAGCGGCTGCAAGAAGCTCTGTTGTTGGATTTCTGACCGAACTGTAGCTGCGTCATTAGGGTTTAATTACTTTTATTAGTAGTTAATGAGCGATCATTGTCGGAAATCACGTGTTAGCAGAATTGATGACCAAATGTCGGTCTATGACATGTAGGCCCGGTTTTCAAGTGCGTAGTAATCCTGGCCGGTGAACCCGTGGACCGAGTTCTTGGACTTCGGTCCATGCACTCTGTGTAGACCAGGACAATGACACACGGCCCCACCTATCAGTGCGATTAAATTCAGAAAATAAAATAGAAAATGACATTGTATAGTGGACCCCACTTGTCAGCGTCTACGGCTAGGTAAGCTGTTGGTATAAAAATTATAAAATGCTTTTATAAATCTGGAAATGAATTATTGATACACTGAAAATTCTATTAACTTAAAAAATGCACAACTAATTCATTTTAACTCCAATCCAGTAAAACAAATTTTGATAATTTTAATTTTTAGTAAACTTTAAATTTAAATAGGTTTCAAATGTGTCTCTGTATCAAAGAATATATTTTTTGGAAAATGAACCATAACTCAATTATTTTACAATAGAAAATATTTTTACAATAGAAAATATTGATAACTTTAAAGATTAATAACTAATTCATATGAACTACAAAACCGATGAACCAAGTTATTTTGGTCTTATAATTTCATTCTCTATCCATCCATATAATCCTTATCACCACCACTGCTCTACAAATTTTTTTGAAAAATCTATTTTCAGATGAACAGTACCGAATGCTATTTTTGTGGATTTTCCATAAAAATGATTTTCAAACAGCTATAACTCTCACATACTAAATCCAATTGAAATAATTATTTCACTTAAAATTATCTAAAATAATCATCTAGATACGGTAGAAATTTCATGCATTTTTTAGCAATTTGAATTTTTCGCCTTTTATCG
The DNA here is from genome assembly GCA_036346395.1 of Hsuehochloa calcarea. Lineage (NCBI taxonomy): Eukaryota > Viridiplantae > Streptophyta > Magnoliopsida > Poales > Poaceae > Hsuehochloa > Hsuehochloa calcarea. The sequence goes on along the minus strand of CM070602.1, from coordinate 19,731,068 downwards.
ATGTTTATTCGATGTTATATTTGTATAGATTCCGACATGATTGATGTAGACTCCTACGCCACTGAAAGTGAACAATTTGAATAATAGCAAGGCAAGCATCATTTGAACTTTTTTTGCATCATATTGAACCCTGTTTTTGATAAAGTAGTGTTTTGAAATGCAATGATAATTGCTTGCATGCTATTTCGATATGTCAATATTTTTGTTATGTGTAATTAGTCATGTCCTACTCTCGATGATTACCCTTGTTAAATTCTAGTACATATATGCTTAAGGATAGATGAATGTGATGATGTTTTCTTTGCTTATTGAGTGCTTAGCCATCCAAGTCTATAAGATACGTTAGTGTGGTTAGCGGGATTAGCCCATCGATCATGGGAAACACCTCACATTTTTTCATTTGTGATTTTTGGTTCAGATCGTCGTATCTAGTTATTTGAGTACAAATTTTGTTGTTTCAAATGGTTTTTGGTCTAGACAAGAGGTTGCTAGTGAGAGTGTCTTCGTGCACGAGATCGGGTAAGTGGTTGACTTGTCCGGACCGTTCAGGACCGAGCCATGGGCTAACAACTCCAAGTACCAATCATACTTCCACACGCAGAATATGGGTACCGCTTGGTCATGTAAGGGGAGAGTTTTATTGGGTTATGTCCCAGGTGGTGTGAGGACATTTGTATTCGATCATCTGTTCGTAAGAGCTAATGCAACTTTCTATAATGTGCATGGGAGCACTATTTTTATTTATTTACATTGTATCGGTATCTCTAACACAACTTACGAGCCCGCTTAGCAAGCTCTATCGGTCATTTGTGCTAAGTTTGGGGTTCATCTCGCAAGGGGGACTTATCTCAATAGGGCTTTCTTACCGAAAAATACCGAATCTTTATCTCCCCAGCCGACACACCAAAGGTAGTGTGTTAATTCCGATAGCTTACGGGCTTTTCGACTTGTGTGGGTAAAGTAGCACCCCCTATAGTGATTAAACTATTCAAATAACTGTGTCCATGGTTATGGATAACACTTGGTTTTGGTAGACTTCATCGCTAGACTATCAATAAAAATTGGCATAGTTACAACTTGGTATTTGGCATGAACGGGTGTTCATGCATCTTAGTTTATCAAAGTGGTCTGCCACTTTGCTATTTGTTTGATTTATTTTTTTATCAATGTACAACTTTATCACATGTTTTACTTCTACTTCAAATCTGATTTTAAAATGGCTATTGTAAAACTAGTATGTGTAGGATGAAAAATTATTGCATCTTTCACAAAACTATGCCACTATTGGCATCCTTTGATTTTCCTATATGCATAACAAATTTTTGCTTTGTGTAAGACTTGCGAGTACATTTGTACTTGCGACACTAACGAATAGTACTATTCTTTAGCCCCTAGTTGGTTGCCACAGGGTTATGGGGCACACAATTGCTGAACTTTGGCTTACTTCCGCTGCTACCTTATGATTTTTTTTGAATTTGGCCGGTCAACCCTATTGTAATAGTTGTAGACTTGAACTATTATGTTCTATGTCTTTCATTATGTCAATGTATGGATGTTATATGACAGTGATTGACGTTGATGAGGGTATGATCGTGTTGGTCGCTGATCTTGGGAGCCAACACGGTCACATACCCACTGTTTTTGAATTCCCTTTTAACTCATTAAGTGTGGACTTGGACTGTTTGGAGAACCGGTCATCATGTAGTGCTTATAAAGGAACAGTACGCATGATCATCAGGGCTCTAGTCTCGATCGGGTTTTCTCACTTAGATGGAGTTAAAATGGAATTCTTTTACTTGTGGCCCAGAGTTATTTCCATAAGACATTCTAGACATTCTAGGCCCTCGGACTTACAGAAATTAATTACCTGGGCGTCCTCACATAACCGGGATATTCAAGACATTCTAGATTATAAGGAGTATAATTCTATCGCATGTTTGTTCCATATTGCTTGTAAAACTGAACGTGAAGTGCAGGGAAGACAGTCTCACCCCTGAGGCTCTTTTGGAGTTTCTTTTGCAGGTAAGCAGAATCAGGCATAGTCCTCGGGCCGGATGCCACCCCCTGCTATCCCTGCCACTCCTAGCTGTCCCCCAACCCGCTCTGTCCATGGGCGACTAGCAAGCACCACTCCAACTCCCCAAGCTTCCGATGTAAAAAATCAACTCCGGTTCAGAAAGCTAAGAGTTCTACTTCAGTTGCTTCCACCGGGAGATCGTGAGATATACAATGCCATCGCTGCAAAGGCTTCGGGCACATGATGAGCGATTGCCCAAATCAGTGAGCACTTCTTGTTAGAGAAGATGGTGAGTATACCTCAACTAGTGATATTGATGAAGAACATGCATTGCTGGTAACTGACCCCGCAGGTGAGCAATATGAATATGAACATGACGAAGAACGTTTTGAAGCTGAAGCAAGTGATAAGTTTTTAGCATAATTGTGAAGCATGTCCTTAGTGCTCAAATGGAGAGTGCTGAATAGAATCAATGCTATAATTTGTTTCAAATAAAATTTGTGGTCAATGAGTGTTTTTATCGTGTGATTATTGATGGAGGAAGTTGCAATAATTTGACTAGCATTAATATGGTTGAGAAGCTTACCTTGACCACGAAACAACACCCTTGTCCTTACTACATTCAATGGTTTAATTAATGTGGTAATTTGAAGGTAACTCGCATTGTGATAGTACACTTTTCGATTGGTTCATATCATGATTATGCTGATTGCAATGTCGTACCTATGCAAGCATGTTCATTACTATTAGGTAGACCATGGCAATATGATAACGATACTGTGCATCATGGTAAGACTAATCAATATACTCTCATGTCTAAAGGAAAGAGAATCATCACTTTGCTGCTCATGTCTCCCAAGCAATTTCAAAAGATGAATTAGAAAGAACTAATAGAGAAAGGAGAGTAGCAAAAGCGAAAATCAGATTGTAGCTAAAGAACTTGCACCACATAAGAAGAAAGAACCAGTGTTAAGAAAGGTGAAATTAAATTGAAAGGTTCTATTTTGTTAGCTACAAAGTCTAATATTAGTGAGGTGGAAGCTGATAATTCTGTTTGCTATGCTTTAATGGGCAAAACAATATTTTTTTTCATTTGAGGATATGCCCCGTTCTTTGCCTCATGCTGTTGCTCACCTTTTGCAGGAGTATGACGATGTATTTCCATGTGAGGTACCACCAGGACTGCCCCCAATTAGGGGCATTGAACATTAGATTGACTTGATCCCAAGAGCTTCCCTACCCAATCGCGCGTCGTACCAAACCAACCCGGGGGAGACTAAGGAGATTGAACGTCAAGTACAAGACTTGCTTGACAAAGGGTACATACGCGAGAGCCTTAGTCCATGTGTTGTTCTTGTACTTTTGGTTCCAAAGAAAGGTAGGTCATGGCGTATGTGTGCTAATTGTAAAGCTATCAATAATATTACCATTAGAAATCGTCATCCTATTCGTAGGTTAGACAACATGCTTGATGAATTAAGTGGCTCTACTTTATTTTCTAAAGTTTATTTGCGTAGTGGATATCACCAAATTTGCATGAAATTAGGGAATGAATGGAAAACAGCGTTCAAAACTAAGTTTGGTTTATATGAGTGATTAGTTATGCTTTTGGTTTATCTAATGCACCTTGTACTTTCATGAGATTGATGAACAAAGTTTTGCGTACTTTCATTGGTAAATTTTTCGTGGTATATTTTGATGACATATTGATATATAGCAAGTCACTTGAAGAACATCTTGATCATTTACGTATTGTTATTATTCTCTACGCGGTGCTCGTTTATTTTGTAACCTTGAGAAGTGCACCTTTTGTATCGATCGAGTATCGTTTCTTGGCTATGTTGTTACTCCACATAGCATTGAAGTTGATCATGCCAAGAACGAGGCTATACAGAGTTGGTCGACTCCTAACACGGTCACACAAGTCGAGTAATCAAGCTTTGAGTCATGTCGATTGAAGGTCGTAGAGCCATAATCAAGGAATGTGATGTTGAATTCCAAGTCATCATTTTGCATATGCAGTAAGGCAAGAGTAAATGGTTGATGAATCTAACCATGGGGATAATGTTCATATCTATAAGAGAGTATGCAATTGTTATTGCACGTGATCTATACAATATGCAACCGTATCAGAAGTCAAGTTTGTCTTTGACTTGATACCTAAGACTAGCCAATTTCAGAAAGAATTACGTCAGAGATTAATTATGGCAAAAGTTGTTAAATGAGTTTGCAGAAATGATAGAGTAGAGGATTTTCTCAGAGAAAGGCAGTGTCAAAACAAGTATGGCAGTTTGGCAAGCACCAATATTGTTTGTAAAGCAAATTGTTAGTACAAGGATGTGCGGGAATTTTTGTCTATCCAATAGATAATCTTCAGAACCTCATAATCAACCTGTTTGAGTCTTTAGAAAGAACTACAATTTTGTAAGTGAAATAGTCATTTCGAGACAGTGTTAGTGAAGATCAGTGAAACAGTCATTTCAAGATAGCCAAGACCCCTCGTCATTGTAAATGGAAAAGCTCGCCTAGATCGCCAGATGTGAACTAAGTCAACGAGAATTTCAGAAGGGATCGACACTACTCTATTGTTCGTATTACGAGATACCAGGAAGAATCTTGATAACTTTCATCACGGAGCATCAAAGAATTTAGTGTGTTAAGAAGTTTCGCTAGCACTTCTTAACAACTAAAGTTTCAAGTAGTGAATTATCTTAGTCATAATTGAAGTTGCTACTATGGAGCAACAAAGATGGTTTTATTGGTTTGAGAACTAGGAGGTTGAAATCCGTTCCCTCGGGTTAGATCAGCATAGTGACAGATGTTTCGAATCAGAAGAGCTACTGCAAGAACTTGTTGATCAGAGAAGAGTCTGCCAAAGTTACGGATGAAATTTAAAAGTCGAGTCTTGAGTCAGTGCAAGAGTATATCTGTTGAACCCCAGAGTTCAAACCGATGCTAGAAAATCAGATTTGACCAGGCAGTTATGTCAAGGAAATCGGTCCTCATGTGTAGCAAGGTAAAGCTTAAGAGCCTACTGAAGGCGAACAAATGATCCATGAATCAATGAACATATCCGCGTATCTGATCAAAAGAGTTCAAGTAGTTGATGCTCAAACGAACATTTGAGTGCAAGCATTCCATTCTCTCTGAAAGTACCAAGGTGTATAAAGATCTCGAAGCATTCCATTTCATTCTTTTTTCAGCATTTTCCTTCCCGATCGAACTTCTGAGAGCTCGTTCTTTCTCATACGAACTCCGATTGAACCCATTCAAGTTTTAAAATTCATCTAAATTCAATATCTATCTTTAAGTACTATTTAATTTTAAATTGGAGTTTATTTGATTTGTTTATTTCAATTTTGTTTATTTTGCGCTTTCTTTCTCATTAGACGTTGAAGTTCCAGAATCGTTAGAAGGATTTGAAAAGGTTGAAGATAAAATAAGACCACTATTGCTACAGCAAGGCAAATTGTACCTTTGACCATGTTGAACCCATTTTTCAAAATTACTTTGATTCAATTATTGCATTTTACTTTAAGTGTTTATTTAAATGCTTTGGGATTAGTTATGTACCATTTGATTACACCCACCTTGCCTATTATATTTTCATGATCTTTTGTCACCCTAGCTTGGTTAATCATGTAGTTGGTAATATCATAGCACCAATGTAGGTTGGTTAGATACGAATAGTTTGCTTAGCCATGTAATGAGTCATTCAATATTATTTGAGTTGCAAATATAAATTTGGAACTTTGTGATAAAATTTTATGATGTGTGCTATTACTTGTTGATGGCATGTGTTGCACTTAACAAACAGGGTGAGAAAAGATTTAGACTGAGGCAAGTGGTGAAAACTGTGTGATATGGTGGAGCTTTATGATTGGGAATATTAATCTTTGTGGCTTAGTTAGAATTTGGCAGTCTCGCCTTAGTCAATTAAGTACTTAACTTTGTGCGCCATTGAAATGAGCCATAATTGTACGACTATATGCTTGGTGTGGGACGGACATAACTTAATAAGTTATGGAATCTTGGTATTGACTACTTAGGCATATACGTTAGGGTCACATTTATGAGTGGTTCGCCGTCTTCAAGTTCAATAGTGTGTTTTGTACCAAGCGTTGTTGTAATACTCCGATTTATTCTAAGAAAGGAAGCATTCAAAAGAGAAATTAGACATAACAAAAGGGGTTTCTGCAGTTTTTCAGCAACCTGGGCCTCGGGCCTTGGCCCAGGAGGCCCATGAGGGGCCAGCCACCTATAAAAGGAGAGGGAAAACCCTAGCCACTACTCTAGCTACAGTACCACACTACCACAACAGTTCTGCTACAACACATCCTCCCCCTTGCATTCCATTGCTTTTCCCCTCCCTCTTGGTGGTGCGCTCCCATTACTGTTTGTAATACCCCGGAATTGAATCGGGTAATTAAGAAATCAGTCGGGGAAAGAAAGAACAATGAAAGAAGAAGAAATTTCTGAAAAAAAAAAGGATTATTCGCATTTATTCGGCAACCTGGACTGTGGACCGCGGCCCAGGGGGGAAGCCCACCTAGTGGCCGGCCAAAAGGGGGGTTCCCACCCCCAAAACCCTAATCCCACCCCTTTTCTCCCCTTTTCCCCCTTGGAGCCGCCCTCTTGGCCCTTGTGCCGCCACCCCCACCTCCTCTTGCGCCTCCCCTGTGCCACCATGTCCCCAGCAGCGCCCCCACCCTCCCCGGCAAATCCCCTTGCTGCTGCCCATTGGATGGAAGGCGAGGAGACGACAATTGGAGGGCCGGCCAAGTGGAGGTAGCAGATCAGATTTGTTCAGCGCTGTTGCTCGTCATTTTGGGTAAGATTCGTATGTTTTCTGATCTGACCACCTCTTAGAAAGTCGTAGCCCTTGGTCTTAGCTTTCTTTAGGAACTGAGATCACCAGATTTGGAGTTACGGATTAGAACTTATGGCAGTTTTCGTGCGACTGTCCAGGAGAGCTGACGAGATCTGGCAGTTTGCTTGTCTGGCCAGTAAGAAATATTTAGAGACCGAATCAGTTAGGTCACCCAACACGAAACTTTTGGTAAATTCAGTAAGATTTCCAAGTTGATAAATAACATAATTTTTAGAGTTGGCAATCAAAAGTTATGGAATTTTTACCGCCGCTATTTTCTGACTGTCAGATTGAAGGGACAGAAAACTTCACCTGAATATAAGAATTAGTAGGAGACCGAATCAGGGGACTTGCCCAAATAGATTATTGTATCTGATTTTGTCGCGATTCCAGAGAGTCCAAGATCACCCCGTTCCGAGTTGCGTAGTAAAAGTTATGTTATTTTTAGCGCTGCTGTCCTGTAGTCCTTTCTGCTAGACTGTCGGGAAGGTAGAATAAAACCTGTATTCGAACCCTAGGTCTTGAGGAGTTGGGTTAAGGGGCTTAAATGCAGTCCTATTTTCAGCGTATTTATTGTTAGCACTATTCTTGTGTAGGAGGCGGAGTCCCGGAGTAGAGGCACCATCTTTGCTTCTTCGCGCGCCGTAGCGGAAAAAGGCAAGTACAATTTTAGTACGATATTGTGTGTTGGGCAATATGGTTGATTTGATGCGTGCCTAATATGATTATGTGTGATGAAAGTGTTTATTTCACATTGTTTATATGATGATCGATAATTGATAATTCTTGTGAGAACATATTGTGGATTGTCCATGTCATTTTATATCAATCATGCATGTTGGCATGAGATACCCACGGGAGTAGGCATTGCGAGCCCCATATTTAAGATATAGGCAATGGGTCCCCATCTGAAAAGGATGGGCAATGGGTCTCCGCATTTGATAATGCGGGCATGAGTGAACACCGATGGGTGTAACACTCCGCAATACCGGTATATGCAAAAGAGGAAAGAAAAATGCATTTGAGCAATTTGCATAGCATGAGCATATGAAATATTTATTGTTGAGAATTGTGGATGGATGAAGATAGTTACAGTTGTTTATTTTATTGTCTTGCTAAATGTACTTTGCTGAGTCTTGGACTCACTCTTGTTGTTACTGTGTTTTTAGGTACCCCGTTTGTGGACAGCATGCATGGGAGGGAATAGATTTATGCTTGGATGCACATTGGCACAAACCAATTCTCTATTGAATAAACAATTTGAATGATAGTTTAGAATCTGAGTAAACCGCTTAAGGTTTCTTATATTTATGCTTTATGCGTTTGGATAATTATTTATTCCTATTGTTAGCTGTGCAAACCCCTAGTATGGTTAATTATTCAAAGGAGAACCTGCCAAAAGTTAGCAAAATATCTAAGTTTAATTTGTAATTTTGTTAGTGTAGTAGCATTCCAAGCTCAGGTTGGGCTGGGATGTTACACTGTCGACCAAGGAGACAGGTGGAGGAGAGGGAGACGAAGGGGAGAGGAGAACTGTAACGTTCCAAAATTTGGCTTTTCAAAAATCTTTTGAGTAGTTTAGATCACTAGAAAATTTCACCAATTTTATTTGAATTAATAAAGCTTCATTAGAATTTTTCTACATTAAAAATATTTAATTTGACTAATATAAACATCAATTAAATAAAAAATCTATTTTATTTGGCTTCCTTGTGTTCCCAGGAATTTTCTGGTATTTTTGGAGATTTTTCTGGATTTATTTGCTATTTATTCTATCTTATCGATTTGTTACCTTTTAATTAAATTCTGAAAATACTGGATTTTCTCTCTCCTCCGATTTTTCGGGCGCACGTCCAGAAACCGAACGAACTCTGTGTCGTTTTCGTTTCCAACTCTAATTTTCAAATTTCCATATCTTTTCTCTCGGTGCATATAAATGCGGTATCTGCATGCCAGCGTCGTCTCGACATCCTCTTCCAATCCCCTGATTTGGTATCCTCCGAATCGATCTGTATTCGTCGCAGTTAGCAGAATACGGAGTTCATCCCAAAAATCTTCCGCTGCGAGTTTCTCCTCCATCCGACGTCCGCCGGGCGAACCGTCTGTGGCATTGGGTTCGCGTCGTCGTGCTCTACGTTACGGTGCCAGCCCCTTCGCCCGAAGTTCACCGGAGTTCCGCCGTCCGTCGTATCCCAACCGTATTCTTCGCGTATTCCGCTTCCTCGGTGAGTATTTCTCAAATCCGACTGCACCATCGCGTCCGGCTCGTTGTTTCCTTTCCGTTTTGGCCCTTCGCCGCCGTCGCGTAGCCACCGGCCGCCGGCCATCCTGTTCGTCAAAATCAATCTGTTCATGTGTTCCAGTTTTAGTTTCTCTGTTGCTCTGATGTATATGTATGCAATACATGAGTCCCATGACCGGCCAGTCGTGTGCTCTGTTGGTTGCCAGTGCGTTTTCCTTTAATCCTTGCTTTCCCATCTCATCTTACTTGGCTTCCATCTACATGCAATACATCAGGAAGCAGCCGCATGCACCCTGTCCTCCCTGTTAATTTTCCTTCTTTGTCTTTTCTGTTGTTCCTTCCCCCATTGAAGCATTCGGTTGAACATGTTTCATGTTTTTGTCTTCCCTGTTAATTAGCTATATGATCTTTTATTCCCTGTTCGGCTGCTCCCATTATTTTATTATCTATTTTGCTTTGCCTGTTAGCTGCACCTCTCTGACCTCTGCGGTTATTTTCTTTGTTCACTGTTAATTCTTTTTCCCTAATCCTTGTTTCCCATCTCAGTGCTAAGAATTCTTGTATCCATCTCCATGCGCGTGAGCTAGCATCTGTTCTTGTTGATGTATATGTATGTATACACGTGTGTGTGTGTGTGTGTATATATATATATATATATATATATATATGTATATGTATATATACGTGTGTGTATGTACGTATGTATGTATACATAAATATATATCTTCTCTCACTTCCATGTTGATCCCACCTGTCATCCACTCAATTAAAACATTAATTGTTTCTCTCTCTTACATGCGGGTTCCGCATATCAGTCAACTCTTGGTCAACCCTCCTCCGTGAGCTTGGTCCACCGTGGACTAGCACATCTCCGTGGACCTGGTCCCTAGACCAGTGGCCCACATGTCAACCCCTAATCCTATTTTCGAGAATTAATTTAATTCTTGAAAAATCCTTTATCTGATTGGTCCCACATGTCATTCTCTCTACCTTAAAAATAATTCCAAAAATTCATAAATATCAGTCGGTCCCACATGTCATACACTCAATCATTCTCTAATATTTTCAGAATGGAATATTCTGATAATATTCCACTTGTCAGCTTGTCTCTCTTTTTATTTTCATCATTCCAGAAGCCATATCTTATTCATCCGAATTCCGCTTGAACCCATTCAAATTCCTACATTCATCTAAATTCAATATCTATCTTCCAGTACCATTCAATTTTAATTTGGAGTTTATTTGATTTGTCTTTTGAATTGTGTTTGTTTTGCGCTATCTTTATCGTTAGACGTTGAAGCCCGGAATCGTCTGAAGGAGCTGAAGAGCAAGGAAGTAGAAGATCGAAGATAAATAAATACCATCATTGCTATAGCAAGGCAAGTTATACCTTTGATCATATTGAACCCAGTTTTCAAAATACTTTGTTTCAATGTATTGCATTCTATTTCAAGTATTTATTTAAATGTTTTTGGGATAGTTATTAATCCAATTTGTTATATCCACATTATCTATTGTATGTCATGATCTTTTGTCACCCTAGGTTGGTTCATTATTAGTTGGTATTATCGTAGCACCAACGTGGGTTGGTTAGATACGATTAGACTGCTTAGCCATGCCACGAGTCATCATTTCATGTGAGTTGCAATTATAAACTTGACTAAGTGATTTTGGAATTGTGTGATGAAACTGTGTATGCTGTGTGCTGTTACTCATTGATGGCATGTGTTGCACTTAACCAACAGGGTGGGAAAAGATTTAGACTGAGGCAAGTGGTGGATCTGTGTGAATGGTGGAACTGTGTGCTTTAAACTTTGTGATTTGGGTTAAAACTGGAAGTCTTACCTTGGTCAATTAAGGACTTAACTTTGTGCGCCATTGAACTGGGCCTTACTGTACGACCACATGCCTAGTATGGTGGGGCACGACTTAGTAAGTTATGAAGTCTTGACATTGACAACTCAGGTTGTATTTAAGCTGTGTGATGGGGTGGAAGGTGTGTACCGCTGTGTTTGGGTCACATTTATGAGCGGTTCGCTGTTTTCAGATCCAACGGTGTGTGTCGTTCCAAGGGCTGTGTGTACAAATTGGACGGTGGTAAAGCACATCGGGAGTGTCATTGTTTGAGATGAAGTCTCTGAAAGGTTTTGTTGTGATCAACTCTGATCCGGTTGGTTTCATCGTGTGGGTAAAGTGTACAAACTCTGCAGAGTGTTTAAACCAATCTATTCGAATAGCCGCGTCCTCGGTTATGGACATGCTCGGGAATTTCACACGAGGGGTAGATTTTCATAAAACAAATGGGAAGGGTCAGCTGTGTGAGGTAACTTGTGCAGCTGTGTGAATAACTTGATTAGACTGTGTGTCCTTTGTGAAATCAGTTGTTAACTTATTATTGTCTATTTGTTTTGAATTATGCTTTCAATCTATTATTTGTATTCAATTGCAAATGTTGCATTTCCGCAAAATAACCACAGAAGCCATTCCTTTGGAAGAAGCCATCATCTATAAATTACATTCTGTGGTATGACTTGCGAGTACGGTGTGTACTCATACTTGCTATAAACAATCAACAGAAGTGGAAAAATCGTCAGTCAACAAGGTCTACTTCAAGGATCATGGAGAACTAGGTTGCGCTACCCCAGTCGATTGCCTGTGGGCATATGGATGGGCTTCACTGAAGTTATTCCGTTACGTTCCGCTGCAGCTTTATTGAGCTATTTGTCTTTTGAGACATTAATTGTAAGCTTTGATCTTAAGGTCTTTACTCTGATAATTATTATTATTTGTCTATTTATTAGTCATCTTTGTATATGGAATTGGTATTTCATCGATGTTGCCACTGTGTGCACTAGCGTGATCCTGGACTAGTGCAGTATACACAGAGGGTCTAGATTTGTATATTTGGGTCCCGACAAGAACCTCGCGGGGATTTCAGCGATTTCACACATGTCTTCAACGGTAATGATCGTCTCCTCGCTGTTTGGAGCTAGTTTGATCCTCAATTGCTATTGATGAGAGAATTGTTGATCTATTGCGATTAGAATCAGCAATCTTTACTATCCTTTCTTGTCAGTTTTCACATAGTTAAAGTCAGAATTCAAGGTTAGGGTCTCTTAGAGATTTGTGGGGCTTGTTCTCAACTTTCCATAGAGTCTAAGATCACCCAATTCAGAGTTGTAGTTTGGGGGATACGTCAGTTTCTTTACTGCTGTCCAGAAACCCTGATGAGATTTCAGCAGTCATCTTGTTTAATAGATAAGGTTTAGATAATGGCCGAATCAAGGGGGTCTCCCAACACAAATTTCGTACAAAATTCTATTAGCTTTCCAGATTGATCAAGATCATGAATTTTGGATCAGCCATTTGAAAGATATGAATTTTTCTTTTACTGCTGTTCCTTCAGACTGTCAGATTCTGACTTCAATTTTTCAACTGTATATTAGATCATGCTAAGGGAAGAATTAGAGAATTTTGCCAACTAAGTTATTGTAGATAATTTTGTTATATTTCCTTATATACTTGGAGCACTAAATTTAGACGTACTAAATAAAAGTTACGAAATTCCCAAGTTAGTAGTACCAAAGATGACAAAACGGTCTTCGGGATTAAAAATAACAGCTTAGATGAGATAATTTCATCTTTCGGTCACCTGATAACTTATAGCTATGCTTGTGTAGGTTCCAGGAAAGTTAGATTCATAACTTTTGGAGTTTTAACTCAAAAGTTATGGATTTTCCTTTGACACTGTCTGTTTGGACAGATTGGGATTCGGAGTGCATCGGTTAAGTTTCGGGTTGTGATTAGGAGCAATTGATTTCATTTTGTTTCAGGGCTATGCCGTGCATTTTTTAATAGTATATTCAGTATACTTTACGGTTGCTAGGTGGTGGTGAGCACCGGGGTTGAAGGCTTCCTGTCGTCATCGTTCCTCTCACGGTTGAGGCAAGTACAAGCAGTGTAGAGTAAATTGTGATGTTAAACTCTTGATTATTGTCATGGTTTCTTCGTATGAACTTTATCTGTGATATTATCGCTGAATATTATTCTCTTATGATGGATTGAGATTATGAAGTTCATTTGCATCATGACATTCATTCTTGTACCTTGGTCTACGTGGTAGCCAATGATTGTTTCTTTTGAGGTCTCCATCATGCATTGGACGGGCATGAGGTACCCGTCATGCATTGGACGAGCATGGGTCCCCACACTCGTGGAGTGTGGGCTTGAGGTCCCGTGCCTGAGGGCACATGCTTGAGTATGCATCGACAGATGTACTACTCCGTGTTACCGGTAATTGCAAAGAAGAAAGACAGAGCATTCTTGACATATGCATTACATTCAAGCATAAGAGGTTTATTTATGGATACTTACTGATGTTCATGTGATGACTTGGTACCCTTATTGGCTACTCATGATGTGTTGATTAATATTCCTGTTGTGCTTTGCTGAGTCATTGACTCACACTTGTTGTTGTTTTCTTTTAGGTACTTTTCGAGGCAATGACATGCATGGGAAGGGGTAGATTGGTGCACTTCACTTATATTCACCCATAGCAAATAAATTAATTTGTTTACCTAAGTCTCATACTCTTGCTATTACTTTTATGTTTCGGACTAAGTTCATCCTTCGCGGTGACGGATTTATTTGTATTCGTGGTAGCCAAGGATTATGGTGGGTGTTTCGATTGATGCATTAATCTTAGCTTTTGATTTGTTAGTTCTATTTGATAGAATAACATGAACGTCTTGATTAGTTTTACATTCTCATTTTTCTGGCAAGTCTTGATGATTTAGATTTAATTATTAAGGAGCTACTCTCATTATGTTCTTTTATTCTTTTGGTTCCGTTTGGATGAGAATTAGCTTGAGCCATGGCTAAGTATTCATTAACTGAATTGTGGTAGTCTTATTTTTGTCTATTTGTAGCTTGTGTTAGTTCTTGTTGATTTGAGTTAAATCATTCGTAGTTGTATGTTTTGTTGAATTGTTTTAGTAAATCGAAGCAAAAATGTTGTCGTAAGGTTGTTTAGTAGCATCTTAGGCGCTATGCTGGGCTGGGGTGTTACAGCTGTGTTAGGGTTGGTATGACGGTAAAACACAACGGGAGTTTCAATTGTCGAGATGAAGTTTCGGAAATGTTTTATTGTGACCAGCTCTGATCTAGCTGATTGCATCTTGTGGGTAAACTGTACAACCTCTGCAGTGTTAAACAATCTATTCGAATAGCCGTGTCCGCGGTCATGGACATGCTCGGGATTTCACACGAGGGGTAGATTTTCATAAAACAACTGGGAAGGTATAGCTGTGTGAATAAACTCATATAACTGTGTGAAAGAAATTGATTAGGCTTTGTGTCCTTTATTAAAACAATTGTTAAACTATTACTGTTTATTTGTTTTGAGTTATGCTTTCAATCTATTATTTGTATTCAATTGCAATTGATGTTTTATCGCAAAATAACCACATAAGCCATTTCCTTTTGATAAGCAATAATCTATAATTGCATTTTGTGATGCAACTTGTTGAGTACGGTTGTGTACTTAATCTTACTATAATCATTCAGATAAAGTGGAGGAATCAACTGTCAACAAAGGGTACTTGATGGATCGTGGAGAACTAGGTCGCGCTACAACAGTCGATTGCATGTAGGCATATGGATGGGCTTCATTGAAGTTATTCTATTACGTTCCACTGCAGCTTAATTGAGGTATTCGTCTTCTGAGACATTAATTGTAAGTTTTGACCTTAAGGTCTCTGATAATTATTGTTTTGTCCATTTATTAGTCATCTTTGTATATGTAAATGACATTTCATCGACATTGCAATTGTGTGCACTAGCGTGATCCTAGACTAGTGTAGTATACACAGAGCGTCTAGAATTGTATTTTTGGGTCCTCACAAGTATGGCCTCTAATGTGTTTAATGCATCTTTTACTCTTGCATTTTCTTCCACATCAAGGGCAGCAATTAGATCCTCAATAGATATCGCTTCCCTCTTGTGCTTTAGGCTATTAGCAAAATCTCGCGTAAGGAAGAGAGATAAAACGGAGGAACCGCAGTGCATTAAAGTCTCTCAGCTACCAGGAAGCGGAAGTTCCGCATTTTCAAAGGCGGAAGTTCGGACGTGAAGTTCCGCGGCCGGAGTGTCGGAAGCTCGATTTCCTGGCGCCGGAAGAGGCGAAACGGAAGCTCCGCAAATCAACGTGGACGTTAGAAAACGGAAGTTCCGCACTAGAAGGCGGAAGTTCGATTATCCCGACACTTCAGGAAAGATCTTGGAATTTGATTTTTATGCAAATGATCCCTAGTTTTGCACTCAAATAAATATCATTCAGGATCATTGTACATTAAAAAGACTAATGTCTATCCAAGAAAATAATTTTTATGAATTTAGCTTTGATTTTGCAAATGAAGCCTCATTTTCATGAAATTAATCAAAACAACTCAAAGAAAACATTTTGTTGATTTTAAAGCATCCAATTTTGTGTATGAGTCATAAATACCATTTTGAACCTTTTCATATGAATAATTTGGTTCATATGGAAAACTCACTTAAGTGCTAGAAAGTGACCACTTAGGTCAAAGTAGGATTTTGGACGAATTTCAAAATCAAATAACCTTTTCTAGGTTGGTCTTTTGGAAATTCTTTGAATACCAAAATTGTTTAGAATAACCAACTATAGGATTTTCTTTTGTCAAGATTTTCAAATTCCTTTTATAATAGATTTTACACAAAGATCTAGTTTTGGTCAAAAACAAGATGCTATAATGTAAGCTTTTGGACATAAACTCATTTTCTCTTAAAATAGATTTTTCTAAAGCCAAAACCTTTGGTAAATCTTTGAAAAGCATTTGTATACCTTTTGCAACTAGTTTTTCAAAGAAATACTAATAATTATGAAATTTTCGACTTTTGGCTAAAAGGCTTATTTTTGAAAAGCAATACTAGCACTTAATTTATTTGGGCACACTTAGGGATGTGATATACATGACTATGATTTAGTACTCCCCCTTAATGTGCCATTCCAACTTGCTCAAGATATGAATAATGAACATTGAGAACATAGAGCAAGAACACCCCTTTTAATAAGATTTTCATGAAATGCAACCTACACAAGGTATAAAGGGGCTAGATACTTCAATGTAAGTACTTGTTACCGTAAGGGCATTGGTTCTTGATATGAAGTGATAATCCTCAAGCTTGGCTCCAATTTGATATATGATGACATCCATCTTTATATGAATAAGCTAAGTCTCAATGCCTCTCAAGTACCTATTAAGCATTTAAGCGCATTTTGGTACCCAAAACTAGGTTGGGTCCTCGAATGTTAGTCACAATGGATTTGGGCACCCAAATGGCCCTAGCATTAGTTTTATGTGAACTAACCATTCTAGCAAACACATTGCCATTAATATCCTTCCTAAGCAAATATTGATCATTATAAGCAGTGGGCTTAGGGTGATACCTTTGGGACAATCCTTACTCATATGTCCTTTTCCTACAATTGTAGCAAGTTCAAGTTTGTATTCGTCTTTTACCTTCTTTACTTGCTCCTTGCGGTTTGCCTCTTCTTTGATGACAATTTCTTGTCATTCACTTTGTTTAGGCACCTTGAGGCTAAGTGGCCATTTCCATTACATCCATGGCACTTGATATTCTTCGTGTGCCTTGCGTTGTGCCTCGTCTTGCTATTCTCCCTTTTCTTGGGAGTGAAGCCGATTCCACTCTTATCTTGCAAGCGTCTTTGCTTGCTCAATATATCGTCAAGAGTGGCCTTCCCTTTTGGCCTCTTTCCAAGTCATTCTCAATTTGTTGACTTGGGCCTTGAGCTCTTTGTTTTCCTCTACAATGTTAGTATTGCAAGATATGGAGGAAATAGGAGCATCTATTTTGGAGCAACAAGGCATATCAATTAAATCCTCACATGAGGTGGATACATTAGCCTTAGATGAGATGCAAGATGTAGGAACTACGCATGGCATGTCATCTAATAACTTGCATGTAATGCCTATATCCACCTTGGACTTATTAAGATCCTTGAGAAGGAGAGTCTCATGAGCTTCTTTTAGCTCTTCATAAGAATCCTTGAGAGAAAGAAATTCTTTCTTCAAGACTTTGAATTTTGACTTCTCCTTGCCAAGATATTCATTTAAGTCTTCTAACATTTCCATCAACTCATCATAGGTGGGTTCTTCATTTTCGTTTACCTCATTATTACCTTTAGCCATGAAGCATTGAGTTGATGTGGAGGAGTTGAGGAGTCCTCATTTTCGTTGTCGGAGCTTGAAGTTGAGCATTCTTCTTCCGACATCCATTCTTGTGTGCAATCATCACTAGTTGAAGTGGATAATTCATATTGATCTTGAATATATGTCCACATCTCATGAGCGTTCTTGAGATTGCATATGGCATCAAAAGGTCTACGCTCAAAGCACTAAATAAGGCGTTAGTAGCTTGGCGTCGAGATGTAAGCATTTCTCTTCCTCAATGGTTGGAGCAAAATGATCCAATGGAGGAGAAAAGCCTACATCTACAATCCGCCATATTTTTGGACTCATGGCCTAAAATAACAAGACATGCGGATTTTCCATTGAGCATAATTTGTGCCATCAAATATAGGTGCTTCACCTAGGTGCACTAAATCTCTAGTTGCCATCCTTTACTCTCTAGGCGGTTAAGTCTAATAAATGAGAGACCAAGCTCGATACCACTTGTAAGATCGAGGTGGCCGACTAGAGGGGGTGAATAGGCGGTTTTAAAAATCTTTCGCTAAATCAATATATAAATCACGAAGCTAATAGCGAATTGGTTTTGCACAATTAAAACCTAAATCAACTAGGCTCAACTAAGTGCACCGACAATATGAACACAATACAATATGAGCAATCATACAAGATATATAAGCAATTAAAGCAAGAATGTAAATTGCTCAAAGTAAAGCACAAGTAAACACACGATGACACGATTATGTTTTACCGTGGTGTTCGGAGACTTGCGGTCTCCCTAATCCACGTTGAGGTAAGCCCAACCAGCGTTGGACCGGCTCCTCAAATGAGCACACACCTCAGAGGTAAGTCCAACACTTGGACCGGTTCCAAACCGAACCAACACCTCGCTCAACTATGGTTGCTCTTCCTCCACTCCGGAGATGGCGAGCACCAAACCACTCACAACCGTCGGGCCTTCTCACAAGCTTCTTGAGAAGGTCACCGAGCACGACGCCTCCACGCCGTCTAGGTGTCGGCAAACACCAAGAGTAACAAATCCGAACTTTCACTTGAACTAATCAAGTGTCAGCGCTCACGTGGATACACAATCCACTACCTAAGGCAACACATGCACTTAGGGTTTACTCTCTAATCTCACCAAGTGCAACACATGCACAAAAGAGAATAGAGGTTTGCTCTTAGCTCAAGAGGCTCACAAAGAGTTCACAATAGTTCTAAGCAACTTGAGCAACCTCCCACAACCGGCCAAGGTGGCTATATATAGCCCACACACAAAAACTAGCCGTTGGGAGACAAATCCTGAAAAATCGGGACAATCGGAAGTTCCGCCGTACAAAGGCGGAACTACGCAGAGAGAAGAAAAGGCACATAGCGGCTATGTCGGGCGAGAAACTAGCCGTTTGATTTTTAGTCTTGGAACTACCGCCAACTAAATATCGGAAGTTCGATTCTTGGAAGTTCCGCTCAACACATAGCGGAACTACCGCACATTGAATTTTGGCTAAGTCCCCAAAATGGTGCTTCTCTGGAAAAAACCAACCGCGGATTTGAGCATCCGATTAATCGGAAGTTCCGCTCAATACACTCGGAACTTCCGCGCTTGGAAAATCGGCTAAGTCCTAAACCGACCGCTCTGGAAAAATCAAGCGCGGAAAATCGGACTATCCGGTGCGGAACTTCCGCCGATAAACTACGGAACTTCCGATTTTCTGACAAATCGAAATGGCTTTTCAACAACTTCAATTGCAAAACACATTTGCTAATTGACAAGCCATGCCAACAAGGGTCACAAGCAAGATTCCCAACAAGTTGCAAAACACATTTGCCAACTTTTGGAATCATACCACAAGGAAAAGATACATGGACTTACACCATTTGCAAAACGCATTTGCAAACTTAAGTCACATGTTACAAGGGTTGAATGCATGAGCATCGGCTATTTGCAAAACACATTCGCAAATAATAGCTCCATGCATAGATGAGCTAGAGCAAATATAATGAGCTATCAACACATGACTAACTCAAACTACTAGTCAAGATCCTCTTAATAGTACGGCAAACCTATACTAGCAATCCGGTCTTTCAACCAAACACCGAGACCGGTAAAGACTAGGAACACATCCTTAGCCCTAGCTAGTCATACCTTTGCCTTGCATCTTCTTGAAGCTTGATGACGCACATCAACACTTCAAGTCCGGGTCCTTGACTTTGACAATCATCAACTTATGATGATTTCTTCACTTCGGGATCTTGTCTTGAACATCATCAACACATGATGATTTCTCCATCCCGATTCTTCACTTGCATCAACGCATGATGCAATCCTTCACTTGACCTCCATCAACACATGATGGGTCTTCTCTTGTCTTGATGATCAACTCATGATCATCTCTTCTTGATAAGCATCAACTCATGATGCATCATTCACGCCAAGCTCTTGACTTGATGATCAACTCATGATCATCCCAAGTCTTCATCATCTGGAACATAACCTATATATCCAACTCATGGAAGATGTTAGTTCCACAATGTGATCATCACTAATTACCACATCATACCATTAACTCATAATGGTGGGACAAGATACCTCAATCTTTCCTCTTTGGTAATTGATGATAACCACTTAAATTCTCATAAATTTAGTGAAGATAAATGAGAGAACAATTGAGTATATATAAACTACACAAGTTATACATACTCTAACATGAGTATACAAGAACTACACAAGTTCTATATACTCATGACATGAGTAGATACGAACTACACAAGTTTTGTATACTCAAAGGTTTTGTTTCAACGTAAAGATCCTTAGTATATGTGGAAAATGGAATATGGATCAATACTAATGAAACCACAAAGTATAGGATAAAACTCCCCCTAAATGTGTGCATACACAAATGTGTAATGAGGTCATATGCACATATTCAAGTTTGACTTAAGGTTGAGTTCAATCCTATATTTTGGATTCGAGAAATGCAACATTATATAAATTGAGATGTCGATTGCATACCTCGTTGTGTTTCACCTTTATCCAAATGAGACTACACAAAGATAATACTTGATAAAAGAGTTAGTCTCATATTTGGATTTGTCATTAATCACCAAAACAATCCATTAACTCATAATGGCGGGTCTAGATCTTTCAATCTCCCCCTTTTTGGTGATTGATGACAAATCCATTATCAATAACAACATTTGGATATTCATAGACATAAGATAAGAATTTTAAACTAATGAACTATGTCTATGCATCATATGGGGTGAAACATAAAGCATTAAACAAAATGCATGTGAAAACATTCTCCCCCTTACACATCTAATGCATGTATTTTCCCTCTTTTGGCATGTCTAAACAAATCAAACATCCAAATGAAGAATATTGATAAAAACATTCTCCCCCTTTTGGCATAAATCACCCAAAAACACAAGACAAATCTTAGCCAAAAGGAGCCTTTGCAAATAGATACCACTTGCAAAAAAAATTTGAGGTTGGTCACAAAAAGTATGAATTGAACTTAACTTCCTACTTTGAAGTCTTCTCAAGAATATTTTCAAATCCCAAAACGAGAAGATCAAAGATGGCCAATACTGAAAATATGTGGAAGCAAGCTCAGAAAAATATGAAATTAATCATGGAGCTAGTGCTGGCATATACACACAATTTTCATTTTGGGAGGCTTAACCAAATGTCAACCAATTTAAAGATATGAAAATCACAAAGTTTCATAAAACTGAAATTTCAGCTTTTGAGCAACGAGAGAAAAAGTCAAAACTTTTTCAATTCAAGTCGAAATACTTTCAAATTTTGAAAAGAAATAGATAACCTCTCTTTTTAACAATTGTTGAGAGAACATAAAGAACAATGCTTGAGAGAGATTTTTTTTAAAAAAAAAATTTGGCAGAGTATCTCTTGTAAAAATGGACATCCACGACAGGAGATAAAAAGATATAATCAGCCACAAAGGAATATTCATTTATAATCACATTTCATCCATATCTCATGCAAACATAGATCATGACATAAAAAACATGTTCTCACACAGAGTACCAAAAGATAGCATAGCCACAATAAGAGTCAAACAGCCAGGTAGTCATAAGATATTACAATTTTTGCATACAAGGTCTAATGACCTAAATAGAACAAATGGCTACTACTCAGCAGGAGGGTCTTGAGGATGATCGATTGGAGGAGCAGCGGGAGGACCGCCAGGGAGAGCGGCAGCGGCGCCGTCAAAGTGAGCAGTGGAGAAGCGTTCGCAAATCTGGTGAAGCGCGTCAAGGTGGCCGAGTGGGCGTCGAGCACAGAAGTGGTCGCCTCTGGAAAGCATCCAATCTGCAAAGGTGGTGCCTCAAACGCATCCATCTAGAAGTGGTCGCCTCTGGAAGGTATCTGGGATGCCCTCATCTCCAACAAGGTGGCATAAATCGATCCATAGTGGCTATACCTTGTGGAGGAGCGGCGAAGGCGGAGGTGCGGCTTGGTACTTCTGGAGCACGCCTAAGATTGGCGAGGATTGGAGGACCTTCTCTTGGTTTATAGGCTTTATGTCTTTGAAGGTAAAGCTCCATTATATCCAGTTTGTTTAACGATCAAAGCCATAATGTAAGGTGCAAAGTTTATCCGTTTGACTCGATCATTCTTTGTTCCTGCTATCTCCCTTATAATAACATCCACAACATCAAACTTTCTTCCATGCATGATGCATTCCAATATATTCCAAACATGTCCTCTAATAGCGTCATAATTCCCACTCTTTGGTAACATAGTATGGTTAATGATCCTATTTACCAAGCTGGGAATAGGAAGAAGTCCCGTGATCTTACGAGGACAAATCTTTGTGTGGTGTCATAAAATTGATCCAGCATGACGAGGAGAACTGTTCCATCATAGATTTTCTCATATTCGCTTGATGGATATTCATTGCATGTTCAAAAGCGCTTTGTGCAAGAATACCTCACGTTCCTGTCATCCGGTGGTGAGAAAAATCGGAGGAATGCATCTTGTGGCATAAAAGCGTCGGATGATCTCATCACTATAATTGCATTTTATTGCCACAAAGTTATGAATCCGGCTCATTGAAAGAGCTGTATGTACCCTCATATCTGTCAAGTCCGTTGAGATAGGACCAATTGATGTACTTGTGATCGACAAATGGTTTGGATGGTCCATAAAAGAGATCATAGACTTGTCTTTGAAACTTGGTATGAAAACGAGGGTCGTCGCAATTTCACGGAAGTGAATATTGATCTTTATCCCAAGAATAGTGTAGTCGTCTGCTGTGAGTCCCTTAAGATCAATTTCCATTTCTTAGGTTCACCTAACTCCTCATCGATTCATATTGATTCTTCTCTGATGCACTTTCTTACGAGTTTTGATTCTTCCTCATTTCTTGACGAAGATGCGCCACATCTGAATAGTGCCGGATCGCCATCTTCATCCTCGGCATCTTCAAGAACAACAATGGATGAAGTGTCAAAGATTGAATCAAAAGAAGATGAAATTCTCAGGTTCTGTCGGGACAATCGGAAGCTCATAAGTTGAGCGCGGAACTACGCATGCGGAAGTTCAGCGCTCTCAACAATGGAAGTTCGATTTTCTGGGCGACTCTAGGGCAATGATAAATTTTGATTTTTCAGTATTTTGATGGATTGAGTCCATGGAATCGATGCATAAACATCATACAATACTGAATAAACTAATTTGCCCAAGAATCTACCACAGATCTCATCCACATTTCAATTTCCCCAAATTCTTAACCTAGGGTTCATGAGAGGTAAAAATCCAAGAAGGAATTGGAAATACCTTGAGCAAGGGATTGATTGAACCACAGGGAAGAGATTGATCGGTCGAGATTTGAAGAAATCACCAAGAAGGATCAAAGTGTTGGTGGAGTTTTGGAGAGAAGAGAGGGGATCGGGAGAGAAGTGAAGAACGGCGGTATGGGAAGAGAGATAAAGCGGAGGAACCGCGATGCATTAAAGTCTCTCGGCTACCGAAGCGGAAGTTCCGCATTTTCAAAGCGGAAGTTCGGACAATGAAGTTCCGCGACCGGAGTGTCGGAAGCTCCGATTTCCTGACGCCGGAAGAGGCGAAACGGAAGCTCGCAAATCAACGGCGGACGTTCGAAAAAGCGGAAGTTCGCGCCTAGAAGGCGGAAGTTCGATTATCCCGACACTTCAGAAAGATCTTGGAATTTGATTTTTATGCAAATGATCCTAGTTTTGCACTCAAATAAATATCATTCGGGATCATTGTACATTAAAAGACTAATGTCTATCCAAGAAAATAATTTTTATGAATTTAGCTTTGATTTTGCAAATGAAGCCTCATTTTCATGAAATTAATCAAAACAACTCAAAGAAAACATTTTGTTGATTTTAAAGCATCCAATTTTGTGTATGAGTCATAAATACCATTTTGAACCTTTTCATATGAATAATTTCGGTTCATATGGAAAACTCACTTAAGTGCTAGAAAGTGACCACTTAGGTCAAAGTAGGATTTTGGACGAATTTCAAAATCAAATAACCTTTTCTAGGTTGGTCTTTTGGAAATTCTTTGAATACCAAAATTGTTTAGAATAACCAACTATAGGATTTTTCTTTTGTCAAGATTTTCAAATTCCTTTTATAATAGATTTTACACAAAGATCTAGTTTTGGTCAAAAACAAGATGCTATAATGTAAGCTTTTGGACATAAACTCATTTTCTCTTAAAATAGATTTTTCTAAAGCCAAAACCTTTGGTAAATCTTTGAAAAGCATTTGTATACCTTTTGCAACTAGTTTTTCAAAGAAATACTAATAATTATGAAATTTTCGACTTTTGGCTAAAAGGCTTATTTTTGAAAAGCAATACTAGCACTTAATTTATTTGGGCACACTTAGGGATGTGATATACATGACTATGATTTAGTACTCCCCCTTAATGTGCCATTCCAACTTGCTCAAGATATGAATAATGAACATTGAGAACATAGAGCAAGAACACCCCTTTTAATAAGATTTTCATGAAATGCAACCTACACAAGGTATAAAGGGGCTAGATACTTCAATGTAAGTACTTGTTACCGTAAGGGCATTGGTTCTTGATATGAAGTGATAATCCTCAAGCTTGGCTCCAATTTGATATATGATGACATCCATCTTTATATGAATAAGCTAAGTCTCCAATGCCTCTCCAAGTACCTATTAAGCATTTAAGCGCATTTTGGTACCCAAAACTAGGTTGGGTCCTCGAATGTTAGTCACAATGGATTTGGGCACCCAAATGGCCCTAGCATTAGTTTTATGTGAACTAACCATTCTAGCAAACACATTGCCATTAATATCCTTCCTAAGCAAATATTGATCATTATAAACAGTGGGCTTAGGAGTGATACCTTTGGGACAATCCTTACTCATATGTCCCTTTTCCCGGCAATTGTAGCAAGTTCGAAGTTTGTATTCGTCTTTTACCTTCTTTACTTGCTCCTTGCCGGTTTGCCTCTTCTTTGATGACAATTTCTTGTCATTCACTTTGTTTGGGCACACTTGGTAAGTGGCCATTTCCATTACATCCATGGCACTTGATATTCTTCGTGTGCCTTGCGTTGTGCCTCGTCTTGCTATTCTCCCTTTTCTTGGGAGTGAAGCCGATTCCACTCTTATCTTGCAAGCGTCTTTGCTTGCTCAATATATCGTCAAGAGTGGCCTTCCCTTTTTGGCCTCTTTCCAAGTCATTCTCAATTTGTTGACTTGGGCCTTGAGCTCTTTGTTTTCCTCTACAATGTTAGTATTGCAAGATATGGAGGAAATAGGAGCATCTATTTTGGAGCAACAAGGCATATCAATTAAATCCTCACATGAGGTGGATACATTAGCCTTAGATGAGATGCAAGATGTAGGAACTACGCATGGCATGTCATCTAATAACTTGCATGTAATGCCTATATCCACCTTGGACTTATTAAGATCCTTGAGAAGGAGAGTCTCATGAGCTTCTTTTAGCTCTTCATAAGAATCCTTGAGAGAAAGAAATTCTTTCTTCAAGACTTTGAATTTTGACTTCTCCTTGCCAAGATATTCATTTAAGTCTTCTAACATTTCCATCAACTCATCATAGGTGGGTTCTTCATTTTCGTTTACCTCATTATTACCTTTAGCCATGAAGCATTGAGTTGATGTGGAGGAGTTGAGAGTCCTCATTTTCGTTGTCGGAGCTTGAAGTTGAGCATTCTTCTTCCGACATCCATTCTTGTGTGCAATCATCACTAGTTGAAGTGGATAATTCATATTGATCTTGAATATATGTCCACATCTCATGAGCGTTCTTGAGATTGCATATGGCATCAAAAGGTCTACGCTCAAAGCACTAAATAAGGCGTTAGTAGCTTGGCGTCGAGATGTAAGCATTTCTCTTCCTCAATGGTTGGAGCAAAATGATCCAATGGAGGAGAAAAGCCTACATCTACAATCCGCCATATTTTTGGACTCATGGCCTAAAATAACAAGACATGCGGATTTTCCATTGAGCATAATTTGTGCCATCAAATATAGGTGCTTCACCTAGGTGCACTAAATCTCTAGTTGCCATCCTTTACTCTCTAGGCGGTTAAGTCTAATAAATGAGAGACCAAGCTCGATACCACTTGTAAGATCGAGGTGGCCGACTAGAGGGGTGAATAGGCGGTTTTAAAAATCTTTCGCTAAATCAATATATAAATCACGGAAGCTAATAGCGAATTGGTTTTGCACAATTAAAACCTAAATCAACTAGGCTCAACTAAGTGCACCGACAATATGAACACAATACAATATGAGCAATCATACAAGATATATAAGCAATTAAAGCAAGAATGTAAATTGCTCAAAGTAAAGCACAAGTAAACACACGATGACACGATTATGTTTTACTAGTGGTGTTCGGAGACTTGCGGTCTCCCTAATCCACGTTGAGGTAAGCCCAACCAGCGTTGGACCGGCTCCTCAAATGAGCACACACCTCAGAGTAAGTCCAACACTTGGACCGGTTCCAAACCGAACCAACACCTCGCTCAACTATGGTTGCTCTTCCTCCACTCCGGAGATGGCGAGCACCAAACCACTCACAACCGTCGGGCCTTCTCACAAGCTTCTTGAGAAGGTCACCGAGCACGACGCCTCCACGCCGTCTAGGTGTCGGCAAACACCAAGAGTAACAAATCCGAACTTTCACTTGAACTAATCAAGTGTCAACGCTCACGTGGATACACAATCCACTACCTAAGGCAACACATGCACTTAGGGTTTACTCTCTAATCTCACCAAGTGCAACACATGCACAAAGAGAATAGAGGTTTGCTCTTAGCTCAAGAGGCTCACAAAGAGTTCACAATAGTTCTAAGCAACTTCAGCAACCTCCCACAACCGGCCAAGGTGGCTATATATAGCCCACACACAAAAACTAGCCGTTGGGAGACAAATCCCTGAAAAATCAGGACAATCGGAAGTTCCGCCGTACAAAGGCCGGAACTACCGCAGAGAGAAAAAGGCACCGCAGCGGCTATGTCGGACGAGAAACTAGCCGTTTGATTTTTAGTCTTGAACTACCGCCAACTAAATATCGGAAGTTCGATTCTTGGAAGTTCCGCTCAACACATAGCGGAACTACCGCACATTGAATTTTGGCTAAGTCCCAAAATGGTGCTTCTCTGAAAAAACCAACCGCGGATTTGAGCATCCGATTAATCGGAAGTTCCGCTCAATACACTCGGAACTTCCGCACTTGGAAAATCGGCTAAGTCCCTAAACCGACCGCTCTGGAAAAATCAAGCGCGGAAAATCGGACTATCCGGTGCGGAACTTCCGCCGTAAACTACCGGAACTTCCGATTTTCCCGACGAAATCGAAATGGCTTTTCAACAACTTCAATTGCAAAACACATTTGCTAATTGACAAGCCATGCCAACAAGGGTCACAAGCAAGATTCCCAACAAGTTGCAAAACACATTTGCCAACTTTTGGAATCATACCACAAGGAAAAGATACATGGACTTACACCATTTGCAAAACGCATTTGCAAACTTAAGTCACATGTTACAAGGGTTGAATGCATGAGCATCGGCTATTTGCAAAACACATTCGCAAATAATAGCTCCATGCATAGATGAGCTAGAGCAAATATAATGAGCTATCAACACATGACTAACTCAAACTACTAGTCAAGATCCCTCTTAATAGTACGGCAAACCTATACTAGCAATCCGGTCTTTCAACCAAACACCGAGACCGGTAAAAGACTAGGAACACATCCTTAGCCCTAGCTAGTCATACCTTTGCCTTGCATCTTCTTGAAGCTTGATGACGCACATCAACACTTCAAGTCCGGGTCCTTGACTTTGACAATCATCAACTTATGATGATTTCTTCACTTCGGGATCTTGTCTTGAACATCATCAACACATGATGATTTCTCCATCCCGATTCTTCACTTGCATCAACGCATGATGCAATCCTTCACTTGACCTCCATCAACACATGATGGGTCTTCTCTTGTCTTGATGATCAACTCATGATCATCTCTTCTTGATAAGCATCAACTCATGATGCATCATTCACGCCAAGCTCTTGACTTGATGATCAACTCATGATCATCCCAAGTCTTCATCATCCTGGAACATAACCTATATATCCAACTCATGGAAGATGTTAGTTCCACAATGTGATCATCACTAATTACCACATCATACCATTAACTCATAATGGTGGGACAAGATACCTCAATCTTTCCCTCTTTGGTAATTGATGATAACCACTTAAATTCTCATAAATTTAGTGAAGATAAATGAGAGAACAATTGAGTATATATAAACTACACAAGTTATACATACTCTAACATGAGTATACAAGAACTACACAAGTTCTATATACTCATGACATGAGTAGATACGAACTACACAAGTTTTGTATACTCAAAGGTTTTGTTTCAACGTAAAGATCCTTAGTATATGTGGAAAATGGAATATGGATCAATACTAATGAAACCACAAAGTATAGGATAAAACTCCCCCTAAATGTGTGCATACACAAATGTGTAATGAGGTCATATGCACATATTCAAGTTTGACTTAAGGTTGAGTTCAATCCTATATTTTGGATTCGAGAAATGCAACATTATATAAATTGAGATGTCGATTGCATACCTCGTTGTGTTTCACCTTTATCCAAATGAGACTACACAAAGATAATACTTGATAAAAGAGTTAGTCTCATATTTGGATTTGTCATTAATCACCAAAACAATCCATTAACTCATAATGGCGGGTCTAGATCTTTCAGTCGTGCAGATACGCTACCTAGAAACCTTATTGCCGCCCCATGCGACAATGGTTCGGAGATACCCGCTCACTCTCCTTCCTGGTGCACGCTGAGGAGAATGGATGGCTTAGTTAAACAGCACAACTCTCCAGCACAATAGAACAAAGGGGATGAAGAAGAAAATAGAAATGAATAACAAATTTCATCTTAGGTATGGACGTCTCTAGATCTTTTAAAGGTCGAGACAATTACTCTCTAGTAACTGCATAATAGAGCACATATTAAATAATTAATAACTGCTAATTCAAAACCAAATAATAGTAATTAAGCAGTGTTTATCAGTTCTTGATTACATATTGGTCTACAGCTTCAACTAATGTATTTTGACCATATTATTTCGAGCACGCTGGTCTATGAATTTGACCACGATTTTTTAACCACTGTGTTTCGAACACACTGGTATATAGCTTCGATCATATTATTTCGATCCTAGTGTTTCAACCGCT
The DNA here is from genome assembly GCA_036346395.1 of Hsuehochloa calcarea. Lineage (NCBI taxonomy): Eukaryota > Viridiplantae > Streptophyta > Magnoliopsida > Poales > Poaceae > Hsuehochloa > Hsuehochloa calcarea. The sequence goes on along the minus strand of CM070602.1, from coordinate 19,701,925 downwards.
TTATTTCGATCATATTATTTCGACCACAGTGTTTACCCACTTTATTTCGACCACTGATGTATGGCTTCGATCATATTATTTTAACTACTGTGTTTCGACTACTCTAATTTATAGTTGTAGAGTGCTAAGACCCGCGCAAAACGTGGACGAGCTAAGGTGTGCTTCGCTCCAAGAGATAACAGATATCGACATGCGATCGATGTGTGTGTAGCAGCCTCTCCTTGTGTATTCCCTGTGCTCCGACGCTTTGCTGGTTTGCCTGACGCGATCTTCCCCGTGATCCTTTGTGTTTGTACGTAGGAATCTAAATCTGATTCCGCTGCGGTGTCCTCGTCGGTCACCCGCGGCGTCCCTGTACCTGTACGTAGGAATCTCATAAATCTCTCTGAATTAATGAATGTCCTTTTTGAGCTAGCTCTGACAAATCTCTCCCTTCTTTTTAACTGCTCCGTGTTGCCAACAGTACAGAGTCTATATACTTGTGTTAGTACGGGTAATACATGCTAACACAAGAAACAAGTAGGAAACAAATTATAGTCACCCATGAGTGTCAATTATGTCCTACAAGTTTGTGCCGAAACCAGGTACGCTACTGACCGGACTGCTATATGTTTTCGTTCTCTTCATTTTGCGAACGGTCTTGAGTTCACGCAGAGGCTGCAGCTTTCGCAGCTGGGAACTTGGCATACATTGAATAGATGCAGTTGCCGTCTCTGCCAGCGCATTCCGGATTTCAGGAAACAAGACGAGTGACGAACAGAAAGAGAGTGGGCATACGTGTTCGTGCAGGGAGGTTGTGTGCTTGCCTGCAGGGTCATAATTTTGTTACAGAACAACCGACCAAGGAGGAGACTGAAATGGAACAGAATGGCGAACATGCATACGGGTTCATGTACCGTCGTGTGCACAAGCTAGTATTCAGTAAGCTACAAACAAGTATCACAAGTATGCTGCAAAAATACTGTCCACCACCTGCAAATCAGATAGATAAAATCACAGCCAACTGCTGCATAGCTTATTCGAACAGAGGGGAGAAGGAACTGACAACCTCAGATCATGCACTAACTGGGCTAATACAGAAAATTGGTTCTGCGTTGCAGATTAGTTCTGGGGACGGGGGAATCGAAGCAGGGACCATGAAATGTTTGCAAGCATGCTTATTTTGCTTGAGGGTGCGAGGCGATGAAGCCGACTGCCATTTTGATGGAATCAATCTTCTCTGCCTCGTTGTCAGGGATCTCGAACCCAAATTCTTCCTCAAAGGCCATGACAATCTCGACGGTGTCCAAGCTATCAAGCCCAAGGTCCTTCTGGAAATGTGCATTAGGCGTCACCTGCAAGATTTCATGGAAAAGCAATAACTGATTATTGGCAGTTTGCAGCATCTACAAAATATGAATTGATATCCTCTTAACAAACATTAGAGAAACTAAACTCCATGCCATTCAAAGTTCAGTGTTTAGAGAACTACTGCAAATATAGATGGATTGTAAAAGCAGCACTGTGACCTAACAACAATTAAGAGTTTGCATATTTATTTGGCCCCACAACACCCGCACAGAAAAATCTCATTATTGGAAGAAACATTGCACATGCCTGCAACACTGAACAGAAAATTTCAGTGTGCAGGCAGGCCCCTGCATGAATTGCTGCATTTTCTTGAATGTAAGAAACACTATTCAGTTCTTTATTGTATCACATAGCCCTGTACAAGCAATTTATAGGAATACCGCAGCAGGCTTTCCAGTACAGCGGGCACACAATACTAGTTCTGCACCCACTGGCAATCTTTGGGGCAATATGGAGCTACTCATTGAGACAATATGGAGCTACTCATTGAGTCTACGTCACCCTCAGGTACCAAAGGTCATGGCTTGAAACGAGAATGACCCTATGTAGTGTAGCCCTGCCAGGCTCGACTACAGCACTAAGCTTGAATAAAAGTGCTCAACTTGTATATGAATTTTAATTCGCATGCTTGACCTCAGCTTGGTAAACTCGAGCTTAGCTCAAATGAGTGCCACAAGATTGAATATTTTTAAAAAAGGACTACCATGGTATCAGCCATGCCATTTTTTTATTAAAAAAAAGGGTGAACATAGTAGTAACCTTTGATTAGTGCCATCAATATGTGCCCATTGGAATTGACATTCTTTCCCCCATATTTGAAATGAAGACTTACGTGAAATTCATACAAAAAAACTCATGCTCAAATAATTCACAAAATTCGAAAACTTTGTTACCGAAACAAGTGGGAAAAAGTACCAAAACAAGCACAGAAAAGATATTTGAAAATAAGACCAACACATCGACACAACTGATAACTACCAGACATATATTAAGCATGATTTGGACAACTGTTACTAACATTGAATTCAAATTATATGCCAAAGAAAGCAATACTAGTTTGATTCGTAATAATGCCACAGTAATTGTTTCATCAAACACAACATGTGAATACAATTTAAGTGAAGAAGACAGTTATCTAGTAATCTGACCAAATGCAAGTACATTTGCTAAAACTACTATGTTTACGTGAAAAAGATGAGGATGCATATCTTTGGTTGTTTTGGGTTATGGGATCAAACATGAGTTCAAACAACAAAAATCATAGAAAATGTATCAACCCACTTTCAAATAGCGCAAATGAAAATATCTAGTACCGATCAAATTATAAAGTTAAATCACCATTTGTCCACTTCACAGTCATGACTCATGAGATGAAAATATATCAATAAGACACTCACTAGCTCCAGGATTAGATACCGAAATGGGTAAAGAAAAGACAATAGAAGCTAATGCTAGATGTAAAAACTGAGTTAAAAGAAAACACAGTCCCACTCAAGGTAAACACTATATCTAATGAAGATGGGGCAATGGGAATATGGGATTATATCTAATGAAGATGGGGCAATGGAAATGTGGGAAAAAGCATATCTATAAGACACTCACTAGCTCCAAAATGAGATACAAGAAATGGGTAAAGAAAAAACAAAAAAAAGCTAATGCTAGTAGTAAAAACTGAGCTGAAGAAAAAACAGTCCCACTGAAGGTAACACACTATATGTCTATATCTATTCAAGATGGAGCAGGGGGAGATGGGATTACTAATATGGATGCAACTACTAATGAACTTGTACTCAAGGGCAAGGCATCAAATCATCAAATTAATCTAGACTTGTGGATATGGAACTAGACCATTATATGAGTGTCCAGTGTCCACTGAGGATCGAATCAATCAACAACCACAGATGCTTCTAAACCAATTTTTCCTTAATTATCAGATGCAAGAAAAGAGCAAAGATCCCACATTTTCCTCTAACCTCCTTCTCTTTCAGGCTTTCAGCTCCAACTGAAACAAACACCTAATCGCTAAAATCGCTTGATTTCTCAAAACCAGCTCTTCTCGGATGACCCAATTCACTCGATGACACGAAGCAACAGAGCAGCGACTGGAACCAAAACCCTATATATTCCCTACAGACTAGATCCTAAGCATCATGCATCCATCTATCAAATGTACGGGCCGTGCAGGCGTCCGCGATCGCGCTTACCTTGGAGGGCTCGACCTTCTGGAAGTTCTTGACGACGGAGACGACGCGATCGGCGACCTCGCCCTTGTCGAGGAACGACCCCTTCACCTCCTCCGTCGTCGACGACAGGAGCCTGGAGACAGGGACGCCTCCCGCCGCGGCGACGGAGACCGCCGGACGCGCCGCCGGCACGCGGAGGTGGTTCAGGAGGGCTCTCCTTGCCGCCGCCATCGCCATTTTCTTCCTCTCCTCTCGATCGGTGCAGCGAGTGCTAGTGTGGGAGGAGAAGGGCAGCGTGGGCGACTCGCGCTGGCCCGGGCCGATACTAATGGTGGCTAATCGGCCCATCTAGATCGCTTCTCTTGCCGGCCCGGCCCAGCCCAACGAGCCCGGCTAGCAACATCATTCATGGGCTGGATGTGACCACGGACAGATTCCAGCGCGGGCCTAGAGTGACCCGCCGGGTTTGATGTTCCGACTTCCGAGTGGCTTGTTCCGCGCAGCGTGAAGACACGTGGTTCAGCGCATTTAGGCCTGATTGGTTAATGGCTAGCCTTGCTATAACTAAGCAAAGGTAAAATATGGTTTACCATCAAAAAGTATTGTATCGCTACCAGGGATTGTATCGGAGAAAACTCGGTCGAATTTCGTTTAAATTTGCTTAAAATTAATTAAAATTCAAAATTCAAAATTTGAATTTGTAAACTCGGGAAAACCCGGCCGGGATTTCTATCCTTGATCGCTACTACTTAACAATTGAAGCTGGCAGTTGTCCGTTTTCCTCATCTTTTTCGATGTTCGTTGATCGGCGAGTGAAGTACTGACAGTTCAGATCGTGTCGCTGCGCACGATAATGGTTGACGACTTGGAACTATAATTTTTTTTAAATCCGTAGTAAAACACATGTATTAAACTAGTACCATAAAAAGTGTTGCTAATAAAATGGTTGTCACAACTTAAGCAAACTTAGTAAAGAAACTAAGTCTATGGCACGTGAACCACGGAGCTAAGAAAGAAAAGGTGGCAAGTCATAAATATGGCAATGAACGGAACACATACCTGGGAAATTGTGGCACGACTAAATTAGGCCTGGCACATGTTAGACATCAAACTAAACACGCCCGTACTTTAATTAGCGGCATGGATTCGAAGCAAAGTTCCTTTTTGGTTTCAAAAACTCAAATGTCCATATCTTTTAATCTGGCTATCGGTTGTGTGGACCATTTGAACCAGCATATGCTTCAAAGTTCAAACTACGAATGCGTCATTTGTTGCTAAAATAAAAATATTAGCAAAAAAATCAAGCTCATGAAACCATTCAAAATTATTAATGAAACAAATCAAAACTTCTCGTGTAACAACTCAAGATTATTATTAGAACAAAAAAAGATCTGCGGAACAAATCAAAAGTGCTCGTGCAACAATTCACAACTATAAGTGAAAAAAAATGAAAAAAAAAATCTTGTGGAACAACTCTAGGCTATTAGTGAACCAAATAAAAACTTCTTGTGGAACATTCAAGACTATCAGTGGACACACAAAAATATTAGCAGAACAAATCAAAATTGCTTGTGGAAAAATTCAATATATTAGTGAAACAAATCAATATTATTAGTGGAAGAAATAGGAAATATTAGTAAAACAAATTAAAACGTACTCGTAGAACAAGTCAAGGCTATTAGGGGAACAAATCAAAACTATTGTTATAGTTTGTGGTCACATCGCTGATGATCAAGCACAAAAAAATAAATAGAAGAGGAGCAAGTAGCCACTTGCCCTCCTTGTATAGGGATTGACCGGATAGAATAAGTAATATGAAACTAAACTATTCTACTAGGTTTGATGATCCTTTACCCTTAATGAGACTTTTTTAGGGAAGTATCAATACAATTAATTATCTCATAACACTCCCCCTTGGCTCAAATGTATTCAATGAGGTTCAAGGTTCTGAGCTTGGTGCAGGTGAGGGGATATTTATAGCCTCCAACCACAAAACTAGTCATTTGAAGCCAAACTCAGAAAAGTTCAGCAAATGCGGTAGTACCGCTGTACAAAACCGGTACTACCGTACTCACAAGGTCCGATACTATCGCACGGTGGTAATACCTCTCCAAAGATGTGGTCATACCGTTCTTCAAGGGAGAGAAAAACTCCCAAAACAGGCTTTCTAGAGAAAAAAATGTACCGCCAACTAGAATCCGTCCTACCACTCTATGATATTACCATTTCTCAACTACGGTCATACCGATTTTACTAAACAATTTTTCAGATGCAATTCTAAATGCAATGCATGACATTTGGTTGATCAAAATGGCACAAAATAAGTCCTCAAGCTACTAGCCATGATACCTCTTCATAGTTCGATATCTAGCCTACAAATCTAATCTTTTCTGTAAACACCGAGACCAGTAAAACTATAAAGGATCCTCAGACTACATAGTATCGTTGTCTTGAGCCATGTCGATTTTTTAATCATCTTCCCATTGCTATTTCCATGTCATCATTCAAACTCCGGGACTAAGTTTTTAAAACAACTTAGCACACATGTTAGTTGTAACATCCCAAAATCGTAATTCTGTGAATATTATGTAATACAAATGCATTAGTAAAAAAAACTTTGACTATTTGCATATGAAATATATCATGTTGACTTTGATTTTTGAATTCAAAAGCAAAACATGAATACAAACAAATGGTGCTAAAAGGAAATAGATAAAACAAAATAAAAATAATAGAGGAGAGGATTATTTTGGACATGATATCCCATAAATGATTCACAAAATAATTTATATGAAATTTTATTTAGAAAAATATTTACAAAAGAGGAAAATAGAAAATTGTATGAATTTTGTAGAAATTCACAGAAAGTTTTATCATCTAAAATTTTTACAGGAGAGACTAAATTAGGTTAGAAACTAACACAAAAACTTTCATTAAATTCTAAACAAATTTGACTAGTAAATAAAATCAGTAAAGAAATCAGCCGAAAATCAAAAAAATCCAAAACCTAAACTCTCCCTCCCTCACTGACCTGTAGGCCTCGCCCACACGGATCGTCTGCCACCTCGCGGCGCCGAGCGCTAGCACACACCCGCAAGCTCTCTGCACCGCTCGTGGTTTCCATGCCACCCTAAGTATTTCCCCACCGGCCACACCTGCCCCGTTACCTTGCCATCAAGCCTCGCCCATCCCTACCCTAGTCGCACCTCTCTCATGCCCGTACGACCACCAAAAACCCCGAGAGCTCTGTTGTCATACCCGAGCTCTTACTCATTGATCTCTGCCCCTCCACCTATATAAAGGCCACCCCGAGCTTCGTCTCTTCTTTTTCGAGCCAGTGCGCACCTCCTCTCCTATTCTCCTCCTCTAAATCGAGCTCTAGAGCTCAAGGAGCGTGAGCCCTAATTCGGTCGTGCGCCGCCACCTTTGTCGTCGACGCTGTGAAGAGTTTTCTATCACCCTTACCGAGCCATATCATGTTCCAGTGACCACTGATGCTATCCCCTCACTTGATTTCGTACTCGATTCACAGGATCAGCCGAATTGACCCTTTGTCCTCGTCTCTGATCAGAACCACCGCTTCAATTGTCGCTGGAGCTTCACTGCATCCCGAGCCGATTCCTCGCGCATGGAGCATCGTAGGACCATCGCCAAGCTTCTCCGACCATTGTACTTTGATCTCCTTCACCCGAGCCTCTTCTCCACGTGCGATTGACCTCGCCGCCTCAGCTCGCCGTCGACCAGTCGTCTCCGACAACCTCCAAGCCTCCGTGTCCTTCTGGTATGACCTTAGTAACCTGTAGATGCCCATGCACACAGTAGATAGCTAATGGTGTTGTCCGTTTGCTTTGTCGTCCGTAGTAGTATATGCTCCGCCGCTCAACGCCGGCGCGCCACCGCTAGGAGCAACCTTATCCTCGCCGTCAGTGTCGACGGGTGCGCAGGGGTATGGAGATTCTGTTTTGGACACTCTCCGACCTCTATGAGTATCACACCGCCGGCAAGACGCGCGGGCGCGAGCGCCACCGCTCGGCTTTTGCGGGACGAGCACTGTAGCTCGTCATTAGCGTCTTAACTACGTACATTAATACCAAATTAATATTTAGTTGTCGGATTAGCCCTAATGATTCACTAACATGTGGGACCCAACCGAAAGTTAATGTAAAACATAAATCAAAATGTTCTCATTGATGTGTATATAACATGCGGGCCCCACGGCTTAAGTGCACAGTGAAACCATCCCGTGAACCTGTGCGCCACACGTATAGACCGATGTCTATACACTGTGCTCGTGGACCGTTTCACTGACAATGGGCCCCACTGCCGTTTAAAGAAAATCCGAAAAGAAATAGAAAATATGTTTTCAGTTACGAGGATAATACGCTTTCCTTTATTGGAAAGCGTAAACATCAGTGAAACCCGAGGAAAATACGCTTTCTTCACTGAAAAGCAAAACAAACCTTGTTAGAACAGATGCGAGAATACGCTTTCCATGTTAGAAAGCGTATTTTCTCATTTAATCCAGATTTTTCAGAACCGAGCTTGTTCAAACCTTAATTACTTTTGCTACAAAACTCCAAATAGAATGAAATTTATCTCTAAATTCGTCTAAAATCATGATCTACCAGAATATGTAAAAATGTTTAATTTTGTTTACTGTTGAATTTATTTAGTGTTATTTAATTCGTTTCTGACTCTTTTTTATTTAGACGTCGATTGCTCTGATTATTATTGCGACGATCAATCGACTCATTTCCAGAATAGCAAGAGCAAGGCAAACACCCCCTTTGATCATGTTGATATCACTATTTTAATTATTGTACTTTGTTTGTAAATCCTATTATGCATGTGTGTATGTTGTCTATGAAGAATGCTATTATTTAGAAAATGGTAGTTGTAATACTATTTGTTGCATTATCCTTTTGAAATGTCGATCCTCTATTATTGTAACCATTAGAATATGGGTTAGGCATCATGTAATGTCAATTGGAAAGTTTTCTGTGCGATTATCGCACAAACGCAACTAGAGCGATAGTTTTTCTGAAAAATTGATAAAATGACAATATGATAATTTGAGAATTTAGGAGTATTTTGAAAAATATCCAAAGAGGGTATCTATGTTATTTGATATGAAAATGAAATGAAAACCTTAGTTTTAAATGCGGACGAGTTATATATATTGTATTATGAAAAAGTAAAGATTTTGACTCACTAGTAGATAGAGTGGAGTTCTCGCCCGTAGTCGACTAAGTACTGAAACCAGTAAATCCGGGACTAAAACCTAATCATACAACCGTATGTACTAGGATAAGATAGCCGTAGCTAATTAAGTTATCGAATCATAGTCTTACATGATAGTGAAAAAAAGTAATACGGGCAATTTCTATTATTATCATAACTGCGAGTGGCTTACTTCAACGAACATGCGAGTAATCGCGTGCTCGTTCGATCACTGGATTGCTCGTTCGTTTGTGTGTGTGATTCAGCGTGTTTGAGAGCACTGCGGTTGATCTGTCCAACCTCAATCGACGCTTGCCATCTACTCTGCGAGCTGTGTGTCGCGTGTCTTCCGATGTTGGTCTAACAATCTGAAATCATGTTGGCAGTGTTGGCAGCCTTTTTATCGGCTACGCATCGGGTGTCGTGTTTGGCAAAATTGGTCTGACAAGAGAAGCCCTACTTGAAACGCAGGTTAGAAGCTAATTAAGTGCTTAGCCTCCTTGTTGTAGGCCGTATTTAGTATTTTGAGGTACAAAACTCCATACAGGTTTTCGTAGTCTTGTCCAAGTGTGTTATGATTAGTCGATTATATCTTTGTACAATTCCAGAATTTACTCACAGGTGTCTAGACTATTCTTGCATTACTCACTATACAAATTTTACAATGTCTACCTTTGCCCCCATTCTGCTCTCGTTCAATCACTTCGCATGGAAATAGCACTAGGTAAAATTCTTTCGGAAGCATCAGGTCACTCTCTACCTAGCTCGTCTTGCTCTTTTCGGGTGCAGTTTGATGCCCTATTTCTCCCATCATCCGAAAGGGAGGATTATGATGTAATATCCTAGTATCTCTTTTCGACTGCAGTACGAGTCACGACCTAAATTACATAAGATAAAATTAATTGGGGTTCGCCTAAAAAGTTCGAGGATTTTAGTCTTGTCACAAGAAAAAAGGATGCTATAATTATTCACTGTTACATGTTTTCAGGAATTAAGTGAGTTGCGAAAGGACTTACTGTCAAGAACAAAGAAGCAACACTGCCGATCCCCATATCTCGGTAATCCGTCAACATTACTTGTTTCTAGGAACCAGAAACCTTTTGATGTTATTCGCTGTACATGTTTTAATATGTTTGTGACATACAGATCAAAGTTCACTACTGGAAACGAATTCTTTGCCGAGGGCTAAAATCTTTGCCGAGGGCTAGAGCTCGGGCACTCGGCAAAGGCTCTCTTTGCCGAGGGCCAGCCCCAGGAGCCCTCGGCAAAGATAGGCCCTCGGCAAAGAGGCCTTTGCCGAGGGCCTGGCCCTCGGCAAAGTAACGACCCTCGGCAAAATAAATCTTTGCCGAGGGCCCAGCACTCGACAAATTGGCCCTCGGCAAATTGGCCGGATGGGTCACGGCGGCCAGTCTTTGCCGAGTGCCCGCCGTCAGGCACTCGGCAAAGATTTTTAATTTTTTTAAAAAATTTTCTTTGCCGAGGGCCATTGGCCAAGCCCTCGGCAAAGATCTCCTTTACCGAGGGCCAGGCTAGGCCCTCGGCAAAGATTTTTTTTTTTGGTTTTTGAACCCAGTTTTTTTGTGGTGCTATAATACATTATTTAAAACTCAATTTTAAAATTTGGGCCAATTTTGACTTTTTTTATATATTTCCTTAATTTATTTCTTTTTGTTGATTTTTTTCGAATATTTAAAATTTGAACTGCAGGTCGATGGAATAATGCAATTTAGTGATTCGAAAAATGTTATTCATGGTATTTGGTGTATGTTTAGTCCCTATCCACGAACTCGCATCAAATTTCAGGCATCTTCTTCACGTAACATGACGAGGAACTTGTCGGAAAAGTATTTTTAAATTATATAAAATCCATACGAAGTCCGAAAATCACGAAACTTGTCGAGGTGTCATGTTATCGCATGTGTAGGCTGTGGTAAAAAATTGAGAAGGTTTCGAGCAAGTTGTGACGTCGGATGCCTAAAACCCGGACATCTCCACATGTGATCTAGACGTCACAAACAAAAGGTAATGTCTAATTTAGCTCGTACGTTCGATCGTACGTTTGATTAATATAACGATCTATCATGCTTCACCTTGCAGGCCCAGACCGGTTCGTCCATGAGTGACGAGTTGAAACAGGTTGCAAACGGCTGTGACGTTAGGGTGAAGTCATTTACCGGCTATGACGTGAGCGGATATCGCTTCCACACAACAAGTTCTGAGCGATTCGCCCAAACGAAAAACCACAAATAGCGGAGTTTGTACGCCCGGCACTGATGGCCTCGACTATCATGGTAGAGTTGATGAAATCTATGAACTCTCATTTCATGGAGACAAACCTCTTAAACCTATCATGTTCAAATGCCACTGGTTTAATCCTCGATCAACGAGACGAACCCCTCATCTTGGGCTAGTCGAGATTCGAGAAGATTCCATCTATCCTGGAAAAGATGTCTACATTGTGGCTCAACAGGCCGTGCAGGTGTATTATACTCGATCGCCAACCAAGACAAAGAGGATCTTAAGGGTTGGGCTATTGTGCACGGTATCTCCACATGGTAAACTACACCGCCCCAAACGATGATGATTACAACTTCAACGCAAACACATATGATGGACAGTTCTATCAAGAAGATGGGCTACCAGGCACGTTTGAGATAGTCTTACCCGAAGCAATCGAAATGGAAGTAGACAACGAAATGGTTGATGGCGAGGTCGATGGAGATGTGGTGGTAAATGCCAAGGACATAGCAATGCTTGAGCGATTACTTCTAGGCAATGACTACGATGACAACATAGAACCTTCGGATAGTGTTGCCCATTTGGACAATTTTGACAGTGATGATGAGACCTATGATCCCAATCATGAAGATTATTCCTAATACATGTAATACTATGTTTTTTTTAATTTGTGTTTTGTTTATATATTTTGAATCTATTTCTAATATATGTACTGATTAGTCTTGTTCATTCTTTGTGATTGCAGGTGATTGAACAAAGATGGCGGCGACGTCCACGCCGTGACACGCCCTCGGTTTCTGGGAGAGACCGCCTCTCCTTCGAGGTGAGGGTCGTCGTCCGGCGGCGTCCGCAGGAGGTGACGAGAGGAGGACCAGGCGCGCGAACCGCGAGGGCGGTCTCCTCCCTCGCCACGTGACGAGGTGCTAGAGGAGGAGCACGTGACGGCCACGGCCACGTCCTCGTCGGAGGACGAGAGGGGTCAGCAGATGGGCGAGGGAGGCGAGCCGCTCGAGGGCGAGGGAGGCGAGCCGCTCGAGGGTGAGGGAGGCGAGGGCTCGAGGCGAGGAGGCGAGGGCTCGAGGCGAGGGAGGGGTACCGCTACCCGGACTCCCTACGAGCGAGGTCCCGCGAGCCTCCCTCCGGTTCCGCTTCCTCACAACCGCCCAGTGATTCGGCCTATGGCAAAGAGGTAAGTAACTATAGATGTTATCACAACTACTTCATAAGATATGTTGGAAATCATAAGAGAAACGATAAATTTTCTTAATCACTTGTGCGGGGCTGGTTGGTTTTGTCGGTACTCAAAGACGCACCCATGAGCATCCTTGGTGTTTTATGCAGAAATGGTACCCGGCATTGTGCAACTGTCCAGAGAGCGGTGGTGCGGGGCCGGCCTCAATCGGGACAGTACGCTACTGTCACGGATGACACTTACCGCAACATGCAGGAGCGGGTATTGGCGGAGTTTTGGGTAAGTTTCTCTCGCACAACATTGCTTAATACATCTCATTCATTGGTTAAATGTTTTATTGAAATAATGAATGGATACATCGGTTTTGTATGCAGAAATTTTTCAAGGCCGAAGAAGGACTTGAGGCCCAGGCGAATCGGGCGGCTGCCGCAGCTTGTAGGAAGTACGTCACCGACATGCACCACCATGGGCGCGTCCAAGCCCACATAGACTACTACAGGTCGGTACTTAAGCAGTCCCTCCCCAAGCCTCAAGCAAGACTGATTACGCTGACCCGGGACCAGTACCTTGAGGTAGGCGAATAACATTCATAATGATTCGTTTTGATATTAAGTAGGTTCAATTTCATCTTCTTATATGTCAAATACTCGATGACTTGTAGGTGATTCCCTGGTGGTGCCGATCGTATCCCGAGTGCTGGGCCATGATCGTGGACAAGTGGTTATCACAGGGCTTTGTTGACACGCACGAGAGGCAGCGGGAACAGCGTCTGATGAGGCAAGGTCCAACTCACCATCAAGGCAGCCGCAGCCTCCCCGGATACAAACAAGCATACGTAAGTGATTTCTTTCATTTATTTTGATGCTCAATTCTGCTTGATTTCTCACCATCTTCCGTCTTTCTCGCGGGAGGTGCGCGCACCCGGCGAGGAGGTCTCGGAGTTCTCTGCGTGGGCTATGTCCCACATGGGCGGCGTCGTCCTCTGTCTCCTTCGACCCGCCGCCCGCCCGGTGTACTCAGACCGAACGTGTACACTAAAGTCCAAGAGTACACGTCCTCGGTAAGGAGATCTATGGGAAGATTACAATGTGCGACCGAGCCCATTGATGCGAGGCGATCATGAGGCTCGGAGGAGGCAAGAAGCACGCGGCGGTGTGGATTGCAGACGGCGCCATCGACTCCACCATCGTTCCTCCTCGACGCTATCCGAGCGCGAACACGAGCTCCATCCACCCATACGCGACACGGCCTTCTCGAAAGATCGCATCGGTCCATGCACTCCGTAATTCTGTTTTACTCGTCGACGTTGATATTTACACACCTAAATTAGATTTGCATTCGATACATTGGGTGAAATATTGCAGCCGTGCAAGAAACAAAAAGGCAAAGTCAAGAGCGAACGCAGGCCGACCGCAACGCGAGCCCAAAGAGTCGCGTTCGACGCCAGCAGGCGAGATAGCGGAGATGATGGTGATCATGCAAAGTCTTGGGCAAGCATCGGGTGTACTGCGCGATTTCACTACTCCACCTCCTACTCCTGCAGCTACTCCTGTAAGTATGAAAGTTCACTTTTCGCTTGTGCTTTGCATGTATGTCGGCCTTCGTGCCGTTGTGGATGTCGGCGTTCGTGCCGTTGTGGATATCGGCGTTCGTGCCGTTGTTTCTTCAGTTTTGGAAACCTCCCGTGCGGGGAGGTCTTTGCCAAATTTTCAATTGAGTCTAATCTTTTGTATTTCTAGATTACTAGATGCAATCTCTAAGTTCCAAAAGCTGTTTTCCGGATTACTCACATGCAATCTCTGCTCCTTTGTGCGACCTCCGTCCATGAGTTCCAATCATCCCGGTAGTGCGTCACCGGGTGATCCCGCCTTTCCTTCACCACCGTCTCATAGGCTACCTTGATGAGGACTAGTGCTAGGTGATGTGGTTGGACTTTATTGTAATATTTGTGGTTTATGGTTCTGACTTGTGCTTGGATTTCATGAACTTTTCGTAATAAACATGTGAATTGTGGTTGTAATATATTTGTGAATGATGATGAACATGTGACTTGTCGTTGTAATATATTGTGATTTGTGGTTCACAATTATGGTTGTGATATATTGTGAGAAAATGGATTCTGTGTGATATATATATGTGATGGTTGATATATATATGAAATGCTTGTGTCGATGGAATGCCAAAAACAAAAAAAAAAATTAAAATTTCTGCCTCTTTGCCGAGGGCAATGACCAAGGCCCTCGGCAAAGATTCATTGGAAAAATTCTGGAACCCAGTTCTTTGCCGAGGGCCATGTGAGGCCCTCGGCAAAGACTTTTTAAAAAATAAATAAAATTTCTTTCTTGAGGCTCGAGGAAAGCCCTCGCAAAGATTTTTCAAAAAAAAAAGAATAATTCTTTGCCGAGGGCCATGGTTGGAGGCCCTCGGCAAAGATTATTTCAAAAAAAATAATTCTTTGCCGAGGGCCATGGTTGGAGGCCCTCGGCAAAGAGTTTTCAAAAAAAAAAATTCTTTGCCGAGGGCCATGGTTGGAGGCCCTCGGCAAAGATTTTTCAAAAAAAAAAAATAATTCTTTGCCGAGGGCCCCCGGAGACGGCCCTCGGCAAAGACTCCGTCCGAGGCGTCGGCGCCGTGACGGCTGCTTTTCTTTGCCGAGTGCCGGTCCAGCCCTCGGCAAAGGCTTTGCCGAGTGCCCGATAAAGGGCCCTCGGCAAAGACCCTCTTCGCCGACTCAAAATTCCCCGAGAGCTCTTTGCCGAGGGCGGCCCTCGGCAAAGCCTTTGCCGAGGGTTAATGGGCCTTTGCCTAGGGCTTGAGGCCCTAGGCAAAGAGACCGTCTCCAGTAGTGGTTGCAGATAGCCAAAATGTAACTCTTTGTTTGGGTAAGTGTATTTGCTGTTAGTGACCATAAAATGTTTATGTCTTTGTCGTGTATATGTTAAATGGTAGAGAATAGTAACTCATTGTGCGCATCAAACAATTTTCTTATTACCGCTGTCCTAAAAAAAGTTTTGAAAATTCCTTTTGTTTCTCTCCAAGATACATTTTTCATCAATTCTTTTTTTATCACAGTATTGTAATCAATGTAATAAAATTATAATGTCGGAAATATCTAGTGTAAAGTGTTAAGAAAGTGTTTGTTCGCCTATTCCAAATTGGGTTATTGAACTACAATGATTCCAAGCCCAATATTTCGTGGATTACCGGGCTACAATTATTCCAAGCCCAATATTTCATGTGTACTTTTTGTGTAATTACCCTACGACATCGATGAATTGCTATATTAAGCACATTTTAAAGTTATTAATTAGTGGTTTCATCGAACTAAATTGCATTTTTTTTTGTGCATATACCGAGTCTTTATATATAAATTACATTTACATCAAGTCTCAACCGAGATGAACCATATGATGGTGGCTGGCGAACAGTACAAGTGTCGGAAACTAATCTAGACTTGCTAAGTAATAGGCCATCCGGATTCTGATGCAATTAGCATCGGATCAAATTAATTTGTTTTTTTTTTGTTAGGTTTTCCATGTTTGGGCTTTTCATATTTAATTTTGATTTGGTTAGCAAGTTTCGTAGTCTTTAAGTTGAAACAAGGGCATTTAATTTCTACGCAGCGACGGGCGGCGGATCGTCCGTCGCTGCGTAGAAATGCCGACAAAGAAAGTCTAGCATTGAGTTGCGGCCTGGTTTTGTGGGGTGAGTGCATTTGGGTTTATAGAGTGGCAACCTATTTTCCACCTTTTTCATTGGTGCCACCACAATTAGCTCAATTTCAATAGTACAGGGGCAGAATTTTTTTTTTTAAAAAAAAAGCAATGGGAAATATGCAATTTTCTCTGATTTAAATTGCACTTAGAGAAATCCCCAAATGGACCGCTTAACTACAAAATAGTCAAGACTAATTATTGTGCCCACCATCCAAGCGACTTTACGATGGATGGGCGGTAGGCTGTGTTTGCCCTAGCACAGCTAGCGTTATTTTTTCCCTATCGAATTTATCTGATAGCTAATCAGACCAATTTCATCAAAAAGGGACCTTGATTCTTCTTTGCAGAACTTCTCTAGGCTTGCGACGCTCATTGGAACCTGTACATGCATATATGTGACTCGGAAGAAGACTTTCCTATACGATCACCGTCCAGGGATGCTTTTCCCTTCATATCCACATCCACATATGACTATCCTTCGTCAACATCCACAAAAGACTGCCCCTTTAGCATCATCCATGGTATGTGATTTTCCCTCCATTGTCGCCCAGTGTGACAGATTCAGCTCAAGATCCGGACCATTTGCTGATTGCCCATACGCTCCTTAGGTGGCTCTTTCATTACACAAGTTTAGGCAGCAAATACCCTATCAAGTATCGCAAAGCCATCATTACAAAAAAAAAAAGGAAAATGTCCATTTGACCCCCTAAAGTATCGCGCTCTGAACACTTAACCCCATAAACTAAAATTTTGATCTTTTGACACCCTCACATTGCAAAATCAGTGCACTTAACCCCCAGGGCTGCTTTCCTTGGTGGTATTGCTTGTGTGGCACTGAGTCAACTCGGTTTAGCCACCGTGGTGACTATGTGTGCGACTACGTGGCTATTTAATTCTGATTCACTCCTTTCTTTCTCTCTCTCTCTCTCCTCACACTCCTATTCACTTTCCCCCTCTCTTCTCCACTTACAGCGGCAACCGACACTGAGTGGGGGCAAGGTGGCAGGCGGTCGGCGCCCGGCGGCGGGTGTCGCGGCGATGGGGAGGACATATATGCCGACGCAGCAGGCGGGCAACAACGGCCGGAGACCGGAGCAAGTGGCGGAGGCTAGACCCGTTGGATCTGCTCCATCTTCACGTACGTCGTCGCCATGAGAATCGGAGGAGGAGGTGCAGCGCCCCGCCAGAGCTAGGGAAGAAGAACGAATTGGGCGGCGCCGTGGCTGGATCCATTCTCCCTCGCAGCCATCCATTTTCCATCTTCTCCATGGGCTCGATCACCTCGTCGACGCGGGCCTCGGCTCTCTGCGCCTAGATCGAGCAAGGACGACGATACCCGAGCTGTCACCACCAACAGCTCACGCTAGGTGTCCATCCAGGCAGCCATCTCACTAGGGCCCAAGCCGTGTGCTCGTGCTCTGTAGCCGCTGCCACCGGCCCCAGCCTCGCCTTCCTCATCCAAGACATGGAGCCCGGCACGCGACCACAGCTACCACTACCACTACCCCTCCTCCAACTTCCCTGACCCCACCTCCCCGAGCTCCACCGGGGGCGGCCCGAGCGGCAACGCCGGCTACACAAGCACTCTAGTGGGGCCAGAACAAGTGCTCGCATGGCCACCGAGATTCCACGTCGTCCTCCGCACTGAGCCACGCCGCCGAGCTTCAGCTTCTCCATCCTCTGCACCGCTGAGCCATGCCGCTGGATCCGACCAGAGCCAGGAGGGGAGAGGAGGCCAAAGGAGACGAGAAGGAAGATAAATGGATGGGGAGAGAGGCGCACGGCTCTCGATGCATTTTAGATGGCGTAGATAGTGATGGGGTGTGAGTAATCGGCATGTAGTCAACACGGTGGCGAAAGTGGGCTAACTCAGTGCCACGCAAGCACAATATCATTGAGCAAAACAACCCTAGGGGATTAAGTGCACTGGTTTTGCAATGTAATGGTGTCAAAGGGCCGATGTTTTAGTTCAGGAGATTAAGTGTCCAGAGCGCGATACTTCAGGGGTCAAATGAAATTTTTTCTTTAAAAAATCAAATTAGATTGTATAGTAAATTTCACTTTGGACCATGTAATCTTACCATGGTTTCACTTTGCACCACCCCTAGTGAATCTTTTCACTTTGCACCACATCTTCTTACCATGTATTGCACTTTGCAGCAAGGTAAGGATTTGGTCGCCTTCTTTAGTGCTCGCTGACGATGAATGGCAACGCGGGAGGCAGCGACGACGAGGCATGGGATGGAAAGGGGGTAGATGGAGCTAGGAAGTGGATCAAAAGCGGAGAAGAATAATCGGAGCATCGCCGGATACGGCTTGTCCGGATGGTGGGTGTGAGGACAAGGCTTGTCCAGGCGGCGGGCGTACGGACGACACACGTGCCGGCACACCGCCTGTCCAGGCTGTGTGTGTGTGGACGGCATTGATTCCGGGCTAGGAGCGATCGAAATTGCATACGTGACGGCGTGAGGCTTGTCTGGACTGCCATATTTGGCAATACCGTACGAAGAGAGTCATATTTGCAAATATCGACTGAAACAATGTCATTTAGCCCAAAATCTCGAGGCAAGATGCGCAAGTGCAGGCAACTGAGCGCAAGAAGGAGGCGGCAAGGAGGGAGGCTTTCCCTCATGGACTTTCCCTCAGAGATCAAGTATAGGCTTCGTCGTCCACGAGATTGTGCTGCGCACGAGCTCGCGCAATTAGCTAGCGTAATGTGCCAGTTCCTACTTGCATCGAGCAGATAATTGCTCAGGAATGCTTTTCTGATAAATCAATAAAGCACTCTTCTCATCGCCAAAAATAATAATAACAAAGCACATATATACTACCTTCAGAAGAAGGTCTTCCTGTAATGCGTGCAGTCCAATCGCATCAATTTTGATTGAAGATATTATCTAAAATGTATAGTTTGGATATACAGAAATAGTATAAGTAAATTTGTCACAAAAATATTTTCATAACATTATACTTTTATAACCTTTTTCAAAATTTATTGATAAAATTTAGTGGTCAAAGTGACATCTTTTTGACTTTGAAAAGTTAAAATTGGCTCTCTTTTTTTGGTGATTGGAGGGTATAGTATATATAATACAATATGATGTAGTTCTAACCGGAGGAGGCAATAGTGCTGCTTTTAAGGATCAAAATTCAGCTGAAAATCAATTCCTTGCATCAAACAAATTACATTACTAGCAAAGCAAGACAGTTACATCGCAAAAAAAAAAAGCAAGGCATGCAGTTACACATATGGAGCCAAAAATAAGGAGGAAAGAACAACGGACTCAGGGAGACATCGAAAACGCTTATACGCACACATGTATAACCCAGATACAAATCAACGACGTTGTTCCAGTACTAGCTACCAAGCATATATAAAGTGTCTTAATTATTATATGTATCTCATCTGGATGGCTCTGCATATTATGTCAAGTGTAGAACGGTGGCATGCATGCATGCATGCTGCGCGGCGCTTCAATGCGTGTTTGCCCTCCTCTAATCGCAGCAGAGGTCGCATAGCCAGCAGCAGCACAGTGCGGCAACACTGAAGAAAGACATACATCACATACAATATTAATGGCAGAATTACATTATTCTTCAGACAATTAATTCTGGACAAAGTACGTATATCTATTTATGCGAGCATTAATTCCCGGCTAGCGAGCTAGTTTGTTGGACTAGTTAGTTGAAATCGTGGCAGTATACGTAGCTAAACAATCGCGATTAATTAGAGTTTTCTACGTACCATCCATCGACGAAACTAGTCTTTCCGCGTGCTCTTGTTCGTCCGCGGCGCGGCGACTCCCCGCCTTGCTCCGAATCCACCGTCGGGTAGCCTGACAAAATCGAACCAAATAAATTAATTATTAACAAGCAAAACTGTTTGAGCAATTAATTAATCTAGCTAGAAATAATGAACCATTACCTGGCGGTGGCTGCAGGTTCTTGTGGTTGCTCTCCATGCTTCTACTAGCTCAGTTGCACTTCGAGCCTCTTCTTTGACTCGCTGGCGTTTATATATGGTTTTTCAACTTGCTTATGCCAAGAGATGAGGAGCGGAATCATCCAGGTTTATAGCCGAGAGCACCGTGCATGGGGATATGCATATTCCTTTCGGGTTTCTTTAGGAAAGAGTGGGAATTGAGATGCTCGATCGACATGAAATTGCGTGCGTGGACCTGCAGGCTAGGAGATGGACAAGTTGCAGCATTGCATGCTGGTCGAATCTGCCTTTTGGTGCTGGGTTGGGAACTTGGAACGAAATCAGCCACCTGTTTGACCCAAAAAAAAGCGAGAGAGATTATTTTGTCGGCACCGGCGCTTGCTGTTGACAAACTAGTGGTTAGGCTATATGATATTAGTTGCAACTAATTAGGATTAGTTCCCGGCTGTAAAAGTATGCTCAGGTGCATGCATTCATAGCAAATCGTATCCTACGCAGAGACACAGATTTGATGGCAGGAGTGTCGGTAAAACATTCTTTTTAGTTTTCTTATTTATTTTACCGGTGGTTTTCAGTTTTTTTTTGTTGCCAAAAGCCGTCTTGTAGGACCATATGGAATATGTTCCCCATTACAGATAGGAGATAGGAGTGCGTATCCTATGCAAATGGCTAAGTGTTATAGATGCTGTGAAAATTAGTCTAGAAGTTTTCAAAAATGCTCAAAATTTACCAGAGAGAGGGTAGATCATGTTATATAACTATGAAAAAATTCAAGATCAAACGCTTAGGGCATTTGCACGGAATTTTGCAACACTTAGAGCATTTTCATAGGATATGTTCCCTACGGGATAAATAGCTAGCTAGGATGAGAGATTTTTATTTTCAAAGATATCATGTATTCAATATTTGGAGACAGAAATGCTATGAATTTGCTAGACGGTTGGATTAGATGTCTGTTCTCGGTTGCAACAGTTGATTCGGAACATTGCTGTAATTTGTTTGAAATGTTGCAGTACTCAATGTGCTGTTCTGTACTTCAACATCATGAATGCATGAGCTACTATACCACATCGTTATATGCAAAGGTATTACACAAAAGAATTTTTAAAAAATAATTATTTTTTATTTCGAAATACAGTAATATACATCTTTTTTGTTTTACATAAATAATCCTCTGTTGCTCCACCGTTGGGCGGCTTGGATACGTCGATATTGGGCGACTTATCCAAGCCGCCCAACGGTGGAGCGACATATGGAGTAGTCGCTCGGTGGTTGAGCGACTTGTGATAGTCACTCAAGGGTTGGGCGGCTATTTCACCTGTCGCTTGACCGTTGGACGATTTAAAATAATAATATTATTATTTTAATAATATGATGGAAATAATTGTAGGAGAATAAATGACAATATTTGTAGGTAATACATTTAGCAAAACTTGTTTGTAGGTTGTTAATTTTTCTGAAAATAAAAGGGTGGTGACAAGGTTGGTTGGTCCGTTTGTGATTTTCGTAGATTCTCAATAGTACGAAATCTGTTAGAGTCACAATAACATTTTGTTATCGTCGTATGTTGTTGTAGTGAGGTAAATTTCTAAAGAATTTTGCCAGGACGATGGAGGTAGCAATGAGTCGTAAGTAGAAAGGTAATTGATTCTTGCGATGCGCCAGGGAATTCATACACGGTAGAGAACTTTGGAGAAATATCACAACAATAACAACACGACAGTTGATCCGACAAGGGGATTACATTGCACGCAGGCTAACAAACCAAGGAAAGTACTAACTGAACTACAAGTTACAACATACTAGCACTTCTAATCTTAGTACGACTACACACACAACAAGAAGTGGTGTTACACTTCACGCAGTGTGGCCTTCCTGGCCACAGCGGCCGCAACGTCCACCTGCCGCTCCAGCTTCCCCTTCGTCCATATCATTCCTAATGTGATGACTCTGCCGACGGCCCTTCCCACCCTTCAACAGGTTAAGATTCGAAATCCAAGTCCTTTGTGTCAAATCCAATGGGTTGAAGTTGCCCACAACCCTGAAGCCTCTTAGCTCGCTACCCCACACCTGCAGCACACTCTTATTCATGAAGTACTCCGACATAAAGTTCGATGGGTCCATATTGATAGTCCCGCATACGGCGAGGATATGAGAGCATGGCTGGCTTGTTGCATGTGTAGCTAGGTTCATTCACATGATCTCCAAGACACACCTCGTGGGTACCAAGAGAGCGAGTTGTGCCAAATTCGGCTCTGTCCCGAAGGAGCACGTCGAAACGAGGCTTCGTATTGCCCATCACGAAGACCGTGCATGACTGACTCTTCTCAATCTTGGCCTGCATGTACGCTGTAATTTTCAAGCAGTACGGTGGGTTGGCTGCATGAAGTGCAGCATTTGTATACCTCTCCCTGAAATATCTGATTGTACCGTGCATAACACCTTCCACGATTGCGACGAGGGGCTGACGACGGAGGCCCCTAAGAACCCAATTGTACACCTACGCAAGGTTAGTGGTCATTATGTTCTACCTTGCATCGTCCGTGTTGTGCAGTAAGGACCACTTCTCCAATGGATCGGCCTCAATCCAATGAAAGAAGCACTTGATGTCCCTCGAGGTCTTCCGCGTCACACGGGGAGGGTCAAGCTCCGACAGTGATGTGAGGCGTTCGGGTTGCGTCACCCCAGGAATGGGCGAACACTTATTCCTCTCGACGACGTGTTTCTTGGTGTTCTTCTCCAACATCTCCCACAACACATCAAATTTACTCTGCTGGTTCTGCATAGCTAGCCTCTTGAACAGCTTCATCAACGGTTGCTACGGGAACTGCTTGAAGAAGTTGGCCCCCAGATGGCGAATGCACCATCTATTCCTCATGTTTGGCCAAGGGGACGGCTCCTTGGGGTCTTGCTGAAGTTTTCTTATGGCCTCCATCATCCTGGGGCGACGATCATGAATTATGCAGACATCAGGACTCGCCCCAACTACTCCCTCCTTCAAATGTCGAAGGAACCACAACCAGTTGTTGAAATTCTCACTTTCCACGAATATGATGGCTAAGGGCAGAATCTGATTGTTGCCATCAACGACAATTGCTGTCAGGATCTGGCCCTTGTATTTTTCAGTTGGAAATGTCCCGTCGACTAAGATCACGGGCAACATGTACCTGAAAGCATTGATGCAGGCACCGAAGGCTAAGAAGGTCCTCTGTAATACTGTTAAACCTCGCGGTTTTCTGGATGGCTTGTCCTTCACAGCAATGTATGTGCCTGGGTTCCTGTCTTGCAACACCTGGAGCATACGTGGAAGGTTGTCGTAAGCCTCCTTGAAAGAACTGAACTTCATTTCCAAAGCCTTCTGCTTCGCACGCCATGCCTTCGTGGAGCTAATCCTGTACATGAATTTCTGCTCGATAACCACCATGATGTGCTTGGCCTCCGTATCCTTCTTATTCACTCTCTCTCCATACATGAGATTGGCTATAAAGGTGATGTTAGGTTGCGATGCTTCGGCAAAACACTACTGAGCACGCAAGAGTGCGGCTCCACCTTGGAGACAATCCAGTGAGTCTCGTACTTGGGTCTATGTGTGTGCACACTCCAAGGACAACCAGCCTACTTGCAGATCATAGTGTACTGCTCCTAGCTGTATTTTAGGATCTGAAACGTCCGCTGCATGGACAAGGCCCACAGCTTAATGGCATCCTGCAGTAATCCCTTGTCGGCAAACATTGCATGAAGTCGAACCTCTATACCATGGTACTCCCACGGTGATTCGTGCTCATCGTGAATAGCAAGACCCTCAACATCCACCGTACTCCATTCCTGCGGGATGGGACCTTCGTCCTCATTGGAAGAGTCATCGCTATCCTCTTCTAAATCTTCCTCCTCGGTCTAGGCTGCGAAGTCATCGATCTCCATCTGACGCACTATACTGTCGACATGCTCCCCTGTATCCACCTGTCTAGTGGGCTCAACGTACAGTTTGCGATCTTCCTCTTCTAGCTCCGTAACATCGACCACCGCATCCTCTTCATTCACCGGACGATCTTCCTCTTCTGCCTGCGCGCCCGAGTTGCTCCCACCAACCAGACGATAGCTTTCGGTAGGGCCTCGTGCGACTCCTATCGGACATGCTTGCACGAGTAGGACGCACTCGTATCCACGGCGTCGGTAGCCTTCCACAAAGCCCTTTCATGCAACCGTGCACATCAGTGTGCTCAACTCCCACCGAATGTGCATGGCAGACCGACTCCAAAGCCCATGTAGGGTAATACTGCACACCTCGGAGTCCAAAGAGAAGCTACAAGTGAGCCAGCGTAGGACATCCCCAATTCGAGCAATCTTCGCGTCCGTGTGTGCCATACTGACTGCGGGAAGCCACTTAGGTGAACACCGTATGGACCTTTACGAATCGTACCAACACCGTAATGCACTTTTAATCTTGTGGGCTCCGACATGACTAATTTCTCACTACAAATATTTCAAACATTGCAACTAGCCATTTTTCAACATACAT
This sequence comes from Hsuehochloa calcarea, assembly GCA_036346395.1. Lineage (NCBI taxonomy): Eukaryota > Viridiplantae > Streptophyta > Magnoliopsida > Poales > Poaceae > Hsuehochloa > Hsuehochloa calcarea. The sequence continues at coordinate 19,677,561 of CM070602.1, read as the reverse complement.
TCACGAAATACAAACCAATAAGTAGTGACACGTTGCCTACATTCAGATGAGAACAAGAATGGATGAGATTATTACCTTCACGCGAAGACCTTCTCTCCTTATCAATGAGCTTCCTTCTTCTTTTTCTCTTACCTCCCGAGCTCCTCTACCCCCTCCCCAGCATTTTCTCCTTCTCCCCCTCTCATAACCTTCTCCCCTTCTCCCCCTCTTCACTTCCCCATCTCCTTCTCTCCCTCTCTTTTTCTCATCTCCTGAGCTCCTCTCGTTCTCTCCCAAGAGAAATGGCGAAAGAGGCCATGAGTGTGCCTTTCTATACAACTGTATAGTCGTTCAACCAATGGACAACTTCGCAGCAAGTAGTGGCCCAATGGTTGAGTGGCACGTTGATATACTTGCTGCCAACGGTCGAGCGATAAGTGGAGTAGTCGCCCAACCGTTAAGCGACTATCGCAAGTCGCTCAATCACCGGGTGACTACTCCACGTGTCGCTCCACCGTTAGGTGGCTTGGATAAGTTGCCCATGGTTGAGCGACTAGATCCAAGCCGCCCAACGGTGGAGCGACAGATGATTATTTCTGTAAAATAAAAAACGGATGTATATTACTGTATTTTAAAATAAAATAATAATTATTTAAAAAACATCTTAAACAAAGGGACTGTCTATTGCTCAGTTGCTTGAAATTTTAAAAATCTCTCCTTTTTCAGTCATTAGATCAAGATCCAACCACCATATCTCCCTCCTCACCTCATATATAAATCACACCTCCAAAACCCTAACTCATTCCCACCCCCATCCCCCAACCACCACTGCCCCCAACTCCTCCCCACATGCCGCCTCCCGCCGCCTTGTTGGTGCCACCAACGGCGCCGGCAAGGCCTACCGGCCACCACCTCCCGCCACCTCTACCGCCTCCCACCACGGCTGCCGACGCTACCCACCTCTTCCGCCACCACCCCTACCTTCTTTCCCATCTCCGGTGGCGAGCCTTCTTTCCCATCTCCGGTGGCGAGCCACCATTGGATCTGCCGCCCCCCACCACCTCCATCCCGCAGCCTAGGAGACACCACTGCCGCCTCACTGCACCACCGTCTCGGCCGCCCACCGCCAAGCTTCTACCGCCCCCTCCTCCCTTTGAAGTCTAGCACCGGTGAACTCTGAACTCTAACTCGTGCCGTCAGTGAAGCCCCGCCGCCTCCTCCGGCCAATGGAAAAGAGGAGAAGATGATGACCCTCCGGAGCACACACCGTGATGCAAGATCTGAAGGTGAGAAAACCTACCGAGATTTCTTGAAATTTCAGTTGCCTGAGAATTAGCAAACCCGCTAAACGAAATATTGGTTGCTGGCTTCTTCTGCCAATTGGTTGCTGACTTCTTCTGCCAATATATAGTTAAGTGAACAAAATATTGTGTACTCTCAGTAGTCAGTAGTTGATTCGAAATGTGACAGCAGAAAAATGTGTTAACTTGTACGTACTCGAGCATTTTTACAAAACTATGGGATATCCTCGGTAAAGTACTGCAAAAATGCCAAGACTAGAGAATTACTGCCCGCTGCCGAGACTCAGGACAAAGCATCAGCAGAAGCGAGCTATTCCCTTCAATACATTGGATAAATTCAGTCGTGTATTCGGAAGCAATATCAAGAAAAGATCTATTAGGTATGCGGTTGATCCTTTGTTCCGGACTACAGTTGGATCGAAGAAGCAAGGATAGCGTCGTCGTCAGAGAACCATGCGAGTATGAGCTGCTTCAAGCTAACCGTCCAAACTTGTAAACTAGCTGCTCCTAGCTGTCATGAGACTTTCTGCTAAGAATCAAAGAACGACAAGATCGAAAAAGTTTTTTCTGGATATAGCGGGAACTGCTAACAAGCTAGGCCAAAATTCAAAAGGAAGAACCGGATTCGAAGACTTGTACTGCATGCTAGCTACGGAATCATGGTGTCTCATCTCATATACCAGGAATCCCTGTTGATTTGTCTACTGATGGGAAGGTACGTACTAAGTACTAACCTAACTGTCTTTTTTTTACGGAAAAAAGGTAGATAGGTCCTTATCTGTATTGTAAGAGATGGTTACAGAATTAAGTTGTATTAAAGTAGAAAAGGAAGAAAAGAAGTACTCGTATGAAGAACAATTTTTATTAATTATGACATGTGGATCTCGTTTCTCCTACATTTGGCGAAGCCCCTACGAAGAACAATTTTTATTAATTACGACATGCGGATCTCGTTTCTCCTACATTTGGTGAAGCCCAATAGTTTTTATTAATTAAGCCTTTATTTAACAATATTTTAATAATAACACCCACACTAACTTATCTCAAAAATATTTCCTGCTTGGCGCTTGCCACGTCATCCTTGGTGGTACCACGAGTAACTTCGAACTTATTTCCAACGTCACATGGAAAAACAACCCAACCACACATCACTGGTGGTGTGGCAAAGGAGGCCATGCTGGTGCATCTAGGAAGAGGAACCTTGCGTGGAGGAGCTGACTGTAGATTTGATTCTAGAATTATATGTACACACAGTTTGAGGGGAATATATATAGGGAAAAGTCCATTTTGATACCCGAACTCTTCAAAAAGTGCACAAATTAACCGTAAACTACAAAACCAGACACACGCCAACCTCCAACTCTCAAAACCTGTGGCTGTGAGGGGTGCAAGAGCGAGGGTCGCCGGGGGGTGGAGGCATGGGTGTGCGGGTGGTCACCGCCTCCGCCTCTGCCCACCTCCTGCTTCGTGTCGGCAGCCCTCTCCGCCGCCCTCTCGCCTCGCCTCCGCCTACTACCGCCGCCTCGACCTCCGCCGTCGTCCCCCGCGCCGGTGGTCCTTCTCAGAGGAGGCCGCCGCCAACCGCTCTCACCCCAACGACCACCGCTTCTACTGGCCCCCCTCCCTACACGCCATGGCCACCAGCGACCCCCACGTCTGCAGCTTCTGCAGCGTCCACAATGACTCCACCATGCGCTGCTTCGGCGGCATGACAGCACCCGCGCCATCGCCCACCGGGGCCGCCTCCCCTGGCCGCAAGCCACGCCACCGAGGCCATGAGCTGATAGCCATCTCTGCCTTAGTGGATGACATGTGGGCCCTATCAACCTTTTTTTATTTTTTCTGATTTATATGGATGAGTAGGAGGTGATTCAAATGTCATGTCATAAAAATCAAAACACGTAGATACCATCTCAGTCAAAACCGGGTGGTTTAGGGCGAAGGGGGGTGTAACACCCTGACCCAAAATCGGCTCAATGCACAGCCCACCGTGGGGCGGACCCGCCCACACATAGCACCTCACTTACACTTTCGTCCTCGCTTCGTGTAAAAGGGTTAACCCGGAGGTGCTACGTTTGGATCCAACAGGCATTATATACTACTACAACTCACTTGAGACAAGCAATGTGGACTAATCCCACCACACAACTCCTCATGGGCCACATGGGCCACACTACGAGCGCACGGGTATTACATTCACCCCTCAAGGGCCGACGCCAAAGATATATCGCATACGCTGCAAATGCCCGTAACCACCCCTCGACACGTCCGTGCGTCCGGTGCCAAGACATATGCCATGCCATGTGTCCACTGGGCCCACATGCGCCATGCGCCATATGCCCGCGCTTCGTCCCGCACGCGCCGTGCGGCAAGGTTGATGCTCGATACCATCTGAACACCGACCCAAAATCGGCTCAATGCACACCACCGTGGCGGACTACCACACATAGCACCTCACTTACACTTTCGTCCTCGCCGTGTAAAAGGGTTAACCCGAGGTGCTACGCTTGATCCAACAGCATTATATACTACTACAACTCACTTGAGACAAGCAATGTGGGACTAATCCCACCACACAACTCCTCATGGGCCACATGGGCCACACTACGAGCAGGCCGGGGTATTACAGGGGGTAAAGTGAACGGTTTTGAGAGTTGAGGGTGCTGGTGTCTAGTTTTGTAGTTTATGGTTGTTTTTTTGGACTTTTCGAAGAGTTCAGTGTTGGATGGGATTGTGCTCAAGGTTGATTTTGATAAAGCTTATGACCAAATAAAATAGTCATTTTTATTCCAAACATTGAGGGTGAGAGGTTTTTCAGCTAAGTGGTGTTCCTAGGTAGAAAGTTTCATTACAACACATTAAGGAGTGAGTGTTGGAATAAAGGTTAATGATGATTTAAGTTCTTTTTTTGAAACTCAGAAAGGTCTTAGACAAGGCGACCCTATGTCCCCAATTCTTTTTTATTTTGTTGTGGACATGCTAGCCATCTTTACTGCAAGAGCTAAAGAAAATGGTCTTTTATCGGGAGTAAATCCTCATTTGATTGATGATGGGTTGTCAATATTACAATATGCTGATGGCACTATCCTTTTCTTAAATAATGATATAGAACAAGCAAAAAATCTCAAACTTCTTCTGTGTGTCTTTAAATTATTATCAGGTTTAAAGATTAAATTCCACAAGAGTGAAATCTTATGTTTTGGTGAAGCCAAAGAAGTTGAACCGCAATATACTCAATTATTTTGTTGTGAAGTGGGTGTCTTCCCTTTCAGGTACTTAGGTAATCCAATTCACTTTAGAAAATTAAGGAATAGTGATTGGAAAGCGGTTGAAGATAGAGTTGAAAAGCAACTTAGCAGTTGGAAAGGAAAAACTATGTCTATTGGTGGATGATTAGTACTTATTAACTCAGTGCTAAGTATCCTACCTATGTTTATGTTATCTTTTTTTGAGATTCCTAGAGAGGTTCTTAAAAGACTAGATTTTTATAGATCTAGATTTGACTAGCAAAGTGGTAGTCATAAAAGGAAATATATGCTTGCTACATAGAGTTTAGTGTGTACACCCAAAGAGTAGGGCGGTCTAGGCATTCAAAACTTAGACACAAAAACAAAAGTTTACTAGGGGAATGACTTTTTAAGTTGCTTAATGAAGAAGGTGTATGACAAACTTTGCTAACAAGGAAATATTTGGGTGAGAAGAGTCTTTCGCATGTGTTTAACAAGTCTGGGACTTCTCACTTTTGGTTGGGTCTAATGAAATTTAATGATCTTTTTTTTGCTATGGTTCATTCCAGGTTAAAAATGGAATGCAAACTAGGTTCTGGGAAGATATTTGGTTAGGAGACTCTCCATTAAAAGACAATATTCAATCCTTTATAATGTGGTGAGGCGCAAGGATGATACAATAGCAAATATTATGAGATCAACTCCTTTAATTTTTTTTTCGTAGACCTATTATTGGGCCTAAGTTACATGCTTGGAATGAATTAATTTTGAGAATTGCCAATTTACAATTTAGCTCTCAAAAAGATATTTTTAGATGGAATTTGAACAAGTCTGGACTTTTTTGGTACAATCTTTATATGAGGCACTTATTAGAAGTTATCGAGCTCCCATTAGGAATTTTTTTGGTTACTTAAAATTCCATTAAAAGTGAAAATATTTTTATGGTATCTCAAAAGAGGGGTAGTATTACCTAAAGATAATCTGCTCAAAAGAAATTGGAGGGGAAGCAAAAAAGTGTTTTTCCGTATTACAGATGAAACAATTCAACATCTTTTTATTGATTGTCCCTTTGCACGTCTTGTATGGTGGGTTGTTCAATGCGCGTTTAATTTATCTCCTCCTGTAAATATAGCCAACATGTTTGGGAATTAGTTAGCCGGTATTCCAAAAAAATTAAAAACATAACTCCTTGTGGGAGCCAATGTCTTATGTTGGTCTATTTGGTTATGTCGGAATGATGCTATTTTTTATAAAAAGAATATCACTAATTCATTGCATGTTATCTTATTAAGTGGGCACTGGATGAGGGCTTGGATAAATATGCAGAAACCGGCCTAGAAGGAGTCCATGTTGAGTGGAAGCACAAGGTTGGAGTATACGCCGAAACAAATCTTCAACAATCATGGGTGACAGTTTAATCATAGGATTTGTAATGATTGAATTTAAAGTTCAGTCGTCTTTTGGTTGTAAGGTTTCGAGCCACTTTCAACTCTTTGGTTATTTTGGAATTTGGAACTTTGTAATAAACTAGGTTGTGTACATCCCTAATGCAGAGGCTGAAAGAGTTTTTCTCTTCCATTATCTAAAAAATATTATGCGGCATGTAAGTTCGGGCCTTCAGAGGAATAGAACTGAACGGCACGGCAAACTCCACTTGTCGGAAGAGTTACAGTATGTTCTGAAAAAATACCTTGCTCTGATGCAAGATTTGACAGATCATCCCAGTTGCTGCCAAAGCGAAGCTCGATCGACACTTGTTCGCAAGGTTATCGTCCAACAAGTTGCCAGTCAAACACACTAGCTAGCATCACAAGGATAATTAACGACCGAGGACAGTGCCAATTAAAGATGCAATTCATCAAGCCGGATCAAGACTCGAGAGGACTCCGTAGAACGGTATGTAGCTTATTAGCAGCTGATCGGTTGGTTCACGCACCGAGACTGCGTGAACGGATCACCGCGGCGAGCACGTCGGCTAAATTTTAAGGGGACGATTCAGGATTGGCGTCATGCATGGAGTAACTAATTGAGGCTATATATATATATATGTGTGTGTGTGTGTGTGTGTAGATTCGAGAATTTGACGACGCTGGAAGTCAACTCGAACAGAGTTGCTGATTCGAACCTAGCCAACCCGGCGACGGCGCATGGTGGCCGAAGACAGCAGCGGCGATGGATGGCCACCACGGCGGCGGCAATGTATCACCCACGGCGAAAAACCAATGAAGGTGCTGCGACGATGGACGGGCAGCGTGCTGCCGCAGACGGCGGCAGCGGCGGATGTGCAGCTGGAACAACGGAGGCGAGTGCGTGATCCAGCAAGATAAGAGTTGATCTCGCCCCCTCCGCGCACAGCAGGCAAAAGCTCCTCGGCAGCGGCGACGCGTTGCTACCAGATCAACAAGGACAGCCCAATCAGAAATACATACACAATGCAGCACCCTTCAGCATTAGCGTTCTTTTCCCTCCCCCTTCCGATGTGCAAATCAATCTGAGTAGCTAGTCCTGATAAATCAAATGTGCAAGATTCTTCTGGTATTTTTTGCTTAACAGATACACTGAATTGAGTTTTTTTAAAAAACTAGAACACAACAAAATAAAACTTTTGAATTAAATTCTAACGCCGTATCAACGTCATGCTTACAAGATCAAACATAGAAGCATTATCTGAGCAAAAACAGGCAGAATATAAGAAAAGACACACTGGGCGGAGATGTCACCTCCATCTACCGCTGCGCGGACGCGAAGTGCACGAACGCAGCCTTGTGCTTCTCAAGTCCTCCTGCACATCTTCCTTGATGCGATCCCGCAGCTCCCCTCCCCAAGAAGAGGAATAAATGCAGAGATGCCAGAGATGCCGCCCGGAGCAAAGGGGCCAAGGGCAGAAAGGTCATTTTGCATCCCTAACGGACTGCTATTGACGGAACCTTAACAGGGGCGTTTGGCAGATTTTTTTGCTACTGTGGTGGCATTTGTAAGCCCAGTACCTTCATGATAGTAGTTCGCAACATCAAAGGGGATTGCAATGGTACGCAACAAATTTAATCATTAACTAGGACTATCCAAGATGGGTGTTACATGAGAAACAGACTATCCAACTGTGAGGGTCATATACCCTCAAAACTGATTAAAAACATCTTTTTTTTGAAACATGGTGCAACAAAACGGCTTCTGCCCTAAGACCGCACAGGTCACTACTCTCGTACCGCTTGCACCAAATCTGTAAGGAGTAGTTGACATCGTTACTCTTTCGATGTTATGACCAACAGGCCCAGTGCGCCTATGAGCAGGTACTGCAACAACAGAAAACATATATCAGAAATCCTTTCAAGAATAGATCTATTGAGATACAATAGTGTTGTTCAATTTGGGTAGTACCATCCATGCACATGTTTATCTAGAGAACAGATAACTTGCTTACTTGCCTATCCATTTACATTAACATGGAGGAGAACGGGCAAGGAGTTCTATCAACATCTTACAAAAAATCCTCACATGGACTAGAACAATCTTTGTTTAACCTCCAGGTCAATCGGTAAATAAGAAACAGCGTACCTTTATAATTGGTTTCTCGGTCATGACAATTGTAACCCACCCGACATATGGAAGATACCTGTTCACAGTAGAAAACATAAGGTCAGCCAAGTTAATTCACACCATGAATGAAGGCAGATGTGTGTGGTCAAAGTCGAGGATACTGACCCTACAGCCCGTCCCATAATGTGATGTTGCTGAAGCCAAAGCTGCCCGTGTGCATATAGAAGTCGGTCATCCCCAAAGTTATTGTCACCTGAAAGGAAGTTCATCAGTTAAGGCAAAAAAATTACAGTGGTATCCCCTGTACATTAAACGTATGGCGCTCAAACAAACAAAAAAGTGCCAGGACCATCAGAAGATATCGAGTGGTCACTCAGGATCAAATGGTGGATACCTTTTGTAAGGATATCAACTTCTGCACTTTCCTGGCGTTCATGAACCTATACACAGAGAATAGTAAATTCAAACCATGCCCAAAAAAACTTACAGATGTATTATAAATTGGATCAGCTGACGTGAAGAGTGAAAAATTCAAAAAATTATTACCTTAATCACACGATGAACAATTGGAATTTCACGGCCCTACATAAAAA